>RCWM02000403.1:0-675000 GCA_003667255.2 Euschistus heros | reverse complement strand
TTTTCTTCCTTGAATCCTCATTTAAAACCGAACTACTGGTATGGGAGGATAAATTCGTGTCTTAGAACTCTTTAATTACAATTTAATTTAATTATTTAATGTTGTTGTTTTTTCTGTTTTATTATTTATATTTTATATTTTATTATTTATTTCGTTTTCCCTTTGTTAATGCCTTTATCTCAGTGTAACATCGCTGAATGTCGCTCTTTTCTGAATTCTCAATCACATTGAAACATTCAAAAGGATGATACTTTGGAAAACTATATTTAGAAACATTATATTTTTATGATATACCTATCAAGTAATTCTTTTTTTTTTTTTTTTTTAAATAAAGATGTACACATATATGTATATTAGAATATTAAGAAGCAGTAACAGGAGAATAAAAAAACTTTATATTAGATTAACAAACGAGAAAAAAAAAGAAGCTACATAAAAATAAAAATGGTAATAGAATAGAAAAAATAGATTTTTTTTTTTTTTTTTATAAATCTTTATTTATTTATTTTATTTACAAAGAAAATAGTAAATTTTGGGAAATTTATGACTTGTTTTGCCTTTTGGCATTGAAGATAGGTGTCCTCTGCAGCTGATGGGTCCTCAACTGAGACGGATGGTCATCTTCTTGATAAGCGAAGAGGAGTCACTCTGCTTGCGAAAAGATATATTTTAGACGTTAACCAATTCATTCAAAATCGAAAATAGTAGGGAAGGGAGACAATGTCCTGTAAAAAGGATTAACGTTAAAAAAAAAAGTATCATTTCAAAAAACGATAATATGAAATTAATGTTCAAAAGGACGACAATGGGCGTCAAATATAGTCAGATCTTGGCAGATCCGAACCTAGTATTCTTTAGTGGCTTTACTGGAGTAAATAATTATTCATTAATTAGCAAATGATATTCCTCTGTTTAACTTACTCTTGTCAATTTATATTTATTTTCTAAATGCTACAGACTATTTTATCACTTTTAAAACTGTAAGATACATTCGAAATTGTGTAACATTTGTAACACATTCAAAAATGTCACAATATGACGTGTTCCAGCTCTGTTGGTGTTGCTTGGATCGAAAACTTGACGACAGTTTCCAAGTCAGAAATTTTGTGGAAAACACTTTTTCTTATATAACATTGCTGCTAGTCTTTTAGGATCTGTAATTGTTTAAAAAAAAAAAACGAGTTTGTAACGCCTATTTTCTCACAACTTAGTTTATTTGGAATATTCATTGATTGTTAATTTCACCTAATTATTTATTTTAGTGATTTGATCCTTTTAATTTTAAAATTTAAATTGGGAAACGACTTCCTGCACTACAGTATCCTTCAATTACATTCCACTGATCCCTGCTGTACAGATCCGCTGTCTAGCAATAGCATTCAAATATACCGATTAATTACAAAAAGATCATTTACATGGCAGTTATTAGACCTTTTCAGACAGTTATCAAGAGTTTGGGGCTCCACCAAACTAATTCATCTCGTATCCAATCCTTGCAATCCAAAATCCTTTACTTATTGTCCATATATGTAATATTAATAATAATAATAAAATTGGGAAAAAACGGTAAATTATAGATAGACATAACAATGATCCACTGTTTTTCACATTGAGAGAGAAATTGAGTTTTAATTTATCTCGTATCCAACCTTTACAATCCGAAGTCCTCCGAAAATCTTTAATGCTCTTTACTTTGTCACTAACAAACTTATAAAGATTTTAATTTACAATATGATTTAGCCAAAAACAGATAGCTTTATTTCAGTAGTAAATTCCATAACTAATAAAATCTAATACTATCTCAACTTGTTTCCCATCTTATTCCTTGTAACCCTCTTAGGCGCCTGATAAAGATTTATTTCTTAATATAAAGAAAAGTAAGTACTTCACGGTTTGTCTCCTAATAACGAGAATCCCGAAGGAATACTTTCCTGGAGAGAGCACACCTTCCAGCCTGTTTCTCCAGCGGCAGTGGAAGTGCCGGTAGCCGAAGAGCTGGATGAACGAAGGGTTGGTAGGGGGTGGTGGGGGAGCCGCTACATAACGCAACTCCACTACCCCGCTCTGGCCATACCCTCCCGTGCTGTCTGTCTGTCTGTAGTGTACGTCGTGTCCTGCGAATCTTCGACTTCAGCTTCTTTCGTCTCCCATTCTCATAGAGGCTATACTACTTCTCTGGTAAGTACTTCTCACTGTTTTATATAATTAGGAAACAAAAATTAAACTTAGGATAAAAAAATTATGTTAAAAAAATTAAATTTTTTTCCCTATAACTCTTTACAAAATCACTAGATAAATAATTCAGAAATAAATAAAAATAATATTTTAATATTGTAGCAATAATAAATAATAATAATAAACTAAATATTTCCAAAAAATTTAAATATCCATACATAAAACAAAACAGATTCGAATATAAAATTATACATATATATATATATATATATATATATATATATATATATATATATATTTTTCATTTTTTCTCCCTTCGGTAATAACCCTGAAGAAGAGGCGTTTATTTTAAAATTGTGCCACCATGCAAAAAGATTATTATATGATACAATGCTTTAACTGGCTTTTTTTTTTAATACTATTTTTCATTTTTTTAAGTATCAATAACTGCCAACTAAAAGTAAAAATAACAAAAACCGAAATAAATGAAAAAAAAAAAAAAAAAACTGGGGGGGAAAAAAAACATGAGAATAAATAAAAATAAAATAATAAACTTTATTTTTTTATATATAATTTAGTATATATAATTTATTTATTTATATATAAAATTATAAAACATTAATTTATTTCTTATCTAAATTAAAAAAAAAAAAAAAAAAGATTTAGAGTTTATATATTTTAGGTCCATAAAAATATAATAGCAAAAAAAAAATTATAATCAATAATAAAAAAAAATAATACTAAAAATTAATATTCATTTAATTTTTTATTTCATTTTACAAAAAAAAAAAAATGTTAATAATTATATTTAAATAAAAAAAAAAATTATGTTTACAAAATAAAAAGTAAACAATAATATTTTTCGGTCCCTAAATATTTGATTTGATCCATTCAGTAAAGTTAACTACAATTATATACTTAAGGATTTAAAAAAAAAAATATGACTAAATTTTTTTTAGTTATCTTTTATTGTGTAACCTAAAATTTACGAAATCAAAACTAATAAGTAGCTGGCAAAAATATTTTAGTGAAATCTAAAATTTAAAAAAAAATATGTATTTAATTAAACCGAACCATAAAAAGCGAATTATGATATAATGAAAAAAAACTTTAAATTTTTTAATAATAAATAATAATTTCATTGCTATGACATGTTATTAAAATTACATTTAATCGGTCGGTATGATTTGAGAAATATTTATTATTAAAAACTAAAAAATTTTTACTCAAATCGATGTTCAACCTACAACTTTTTAAAATAAAATAAAAAATAATAATAACAATAATTGGTCTATTAAATTCATAAATGCAAACAATTTGCGTTGAGAAGAAAACGATCAGTTTAATTATATGAAAATCCACACCCTCTTCATCAATGTACTATGGAAATTAAACAGTTTCAATGCACCTTTTTTTTTATTGATGTTATAAAATTAACCTAATTGAATATTACATTTTCTTATTATATTTCCTGGAAAATTTTTCAATTATTTATAATTTATAAAATTATTTAAATAACTTTCAATTTGAAATCGTTAAAATCAGATGGCCGTACACTTTTTATATAATTATAGTTCATGGATTTAACCACTAACGAACCCACTTCTTGACCTGTTGTATAAAATATAACAGGGCTTTTTTTTTTGTTTTTTTTTAGTACAGTTATTTTTAGTAATTATTTCTTTGAATTATGCTTTGAAATTACAGATTTTACTGCTTAAAACAACCTTCCACTAAAAGTTTTAATAAATTTGATGAAGTAGTATTAAAATTTTTGGATATCAGCATTAAGTGTCTTCACTCAATATTGTTCTTTATCTATTATAAATAAATCGTAAAAAAAAAAAAACATAAAAAATTTATAATATAGAGTATATGGAATTATAATAAAGTACTCATTAAATATACAATTTAATAAATACAAATAACCAATTTACAGTCATATTAATAAATACGAAATGATATAAAGAAATAATAAAATAAGTTAAAATGATGAAATAAAAAGGCATTTTAATAATATATATACACATATATACATATATGTTTGTGTGTCTGTGTGTGAGTTTATGTGTGTGTTTGTGTGTAAGATACGGCCATTTGTAAAACATTTATAACATGATAATCACAAAAATAGATGGAATTATAACTACACACACACACACACACACACACACACACACACACACACACACACACACACACACACACACACACACACACACACACACACACACACACACACACACACACACACATATATAGATGTGTGTGTGTGTGTGTGTAAGATACAGCCATTAGAATAAATACAAAATAATAATAAAATAGAAGAAAATTAATTTTCAATATATTTGATAGCATTTAATAATTCTTATCGTTAAGTCATAACCATATTAAGTGTATTCTCTAATATTGATTTCCTTATATATAAAAAAAAAAATTAAATTAGAATAAAAAAATAAATAACAATAATTTATAAATGGAATAATATATATATATCGATGCCTTAGCTCAAAAATGTGTAAAGTGGAGAAAATAAAATTTTACAGTATTCGAATTTGAAACTTTGAAGCTCCATAACAGGTATTAAAATCTGATTCTATTTAGAGAACACAAGTTATTCGAATTATCTGAGTTTACATTAGCACTTCAAACAAGAGTTTGGAAAATATATGAACATCTAAATGATCTAATAATACATTAAAAGCATTTTTGAAAAAAATTGTTTTTACCTGTGGGCTAAAGTGGCGATATATTCCTTACAAATTTTGAATTTTTCAATGAAAGAAATCTTTTAATTATTGTTTTGGTTTTATTGAAAATGATTTATAAATATTTGCTTTCGATTTTTCAAATTTCCTAAAGCATTGTCCTGGCTTTTAAAAATATAATTGGTCGGTAAATAAAATATTTACTTTTTATGTTGTTTTTTTTTCTTTTTTTTTAAGAACAAAATCTATTATTGTTTCTATTTTTTTGTTTTTTAACTTAAATCAATAAATAATATATTTTTGGATGTATATAATAATAATGATAGTATATAAAAATATCTAAAGTCCAAGATGCCCAGAAGTCATTGCTCCTAAATTAATAACATAACAGTTCGCGTTACCAACATCAACACCGAATTGCTCCAATTGATCTCATTAGTGAAATGCGCACCACAATTTTGTGGGACGAGTTCCAGAAATTCCAAAGAGGAGTTAAACGTCGGATTATTCTGAGAGAAAGTGTGGCCTTAAATTGTGCTACGTGCTTGCCGACGATGTGGAACAGTTGCCGTCTGAGGCTGTCTGCTTTCTGTGCGGTCGTCAAAGCTTCAGGTGGTCAGGATTGTTCGAGTGAGGTCTGGGATTTAGTCATGGAGGTCAATAAAGATATAGGAATCAAATGCAAAAAAAAAAAAAAAAGAAAAGAAAAATATAAGCATACATTTTATACAATTAAAAAAAAAAAGTTGATGTACTTTAAAATATTATTTAGATATTAATATCTATTTATTAAACATTAATTTTATTCAAGAAATCTTGCTTTATTGAATAAATATCTTTAATCCAGCATACCTTGTTATAACAGTTATTTGAAATCAACACAAATAAAATAATAATAAATAAATATTACAAATTAAATTGATAAAAACATTAATTGGCCTAGTAACGAAGAAGTAAATAATGAATATAATGATAATGATATAGCAAATAATGAAATAATAACAACAGGGATTCTGGCATGAGTCTTGGTTTTAATCCGCGGGATGTTGTTGGAGCTCCTTTGACCGCTGATAACAGGAGACGGATTCAAGATGTAGTTGACTGTTTCGTATAAACCAGGGGGTAACTACTCCGATTCTCTGGACCTTGTTTTTGATAGTTTGTAATGTTTTTCGGTTTCGTAGAGGATAAAATTTAAAATAAGATTTAAAGTTGCAGAATAAATTTATGCTGTCCTGAATTACCATTAACGTTTATCCAACAAAGGAATATTATATGTGAACATAACTTTCAAAATTCTTACCTGAAAATAAGGTGTGTTAAGTGTTATTGCACAGCGGTGAGTGGATATAGGCTAAGTAGAAATAATGAAAAATGATCAATTATTCAAAGGACCATTAGCCGTCCATAGTTTAAATAATGGTCTAGAGAAATTTAAAAAAAATTAACTGTATATTAGCTGAACATAAATTGATTTATGGTTTTAATCTGCCCAAAACGTGGTAACTTTCAACTCTAGTACCATTCAAATCCACTAGCCTCTAAACTTGCTTCCCATTCTATTCTAAATGACTATCCGAGGTGCCTCAAAAGAAGATGATGTTGGGACCTTTTCATACAGAACTTTTATTATTAACATTATTAATAATGTATTTATTATTACAAACAGGGTGGGTTGTTGGTTTACAAGTAGTTGTCATGTTGTTATATACATTACCCACACATTTCCTGGAGGCATTTTTTTATTTATTTATTTTTTATTCAACTGTAAATTTCCAGAATTATTTATTATTTTTATTATTAGAATTATTATTTATTTTATAAATAATATGGGGCCGTTAAAAATTATTTTTAAATGAGGATTAAAAAAGTTTTATTGAAATTAAGTGTTCCAAAATAATGTTTTTGTCAAAATTTGAGTGCTCATAAAATAAAATTGCTAGGAATAAAATGTTGTCTGTTATGAGACAAAAACAGTCCAGTAGAAAATACTTTTATCGAATTATTCAAATCGAGTGGCAAAAAGAGACTTATAAAATTATTATTATTGATATTGTATTAATCAATAAGATTATAATATAAAGCTGATTTATTTTTCAAAGCGAAATTGATGTACTGAGCTGCAAGTATCAGATAAAAAAAAAAGCTTTTACCGAACTATTTTTATTGAGGTTTTTTGTTAAGTTGGTTGCTCCTAGCACCAAAGAGTTTGCAATTAAATTTTATACTTAAATTCTAATTTACATCAAATTTTCTAATATCTAGCAGAAGTTTATTACTCAATATTCTTTAATAATTAATTTGGTTAGCTAGAGAGCTCAAAAATAAACGTTAGGCTTTTGTATCAGATTCATTTTATGAAAACATAAACGTTAAGTTTTAATCACTATTTATAAACTATCGTTCAAGAAAAAATGTTAAAATTTCTATAAACACGGATCTGATTCATTTATATTAAATTGTTTAATTAATTCTTTCTCATTTAGTTAAATATTTAATAATGTAGTTAGCAACAGTTAGAATTATTTTAATTGTTTATTACATCATGTAATAACTATTAATAAAATAAAATGACCGATCGGATAGAAGAGGGAGAAAGGAACTGTCGATAACCACAGACCGCAGCCTATATTTTGAGAAACGCCACCGTTAGAGATCTGTTTGGGGTATCTCGGTTTACCAGCTTCATAAGGAAAGAAATTTAAATAGAATTATGATTTAAATTTTATTCACATAACAATTTATTACCAAAATATTTATTACTACGCTATAAATAATCATACCATATACAACTTTGTTTATTACAGTAAAAAATAACATTATCATAAGTTAAGAGTAATATTTATTTCTAAACATTAAATAAACTAATATCCCTGAGAAAGTTAAAAATTACAATAACCATATTATATTACAATTTGCATTGCTATATAATAATAGCTCACAGATCCATATATTAATTCTTAATATTTAGTTTTAATTTACAACCTAGGATATAACCAAAAAAGGAAAGTATGTAATTAAGAAATGAAAATTTAAAAATATACAATTTAACTTATCAAAATTAAATGTGATGTGATAATTTTTTTTTTATTCTAGGACTTGTCAGTTTTAAATAATAATACGATCTGTGAAGAGTAGGTTTTAGATCCATAATGTAAGAAATGATGGAGTGGTTTACAAATACAGAAACAACTAAGAACAAAATTAAATAGCATGGAGTGTTACAATTACAAAAGTTCTTATTAAATCTATTACAATTTCTATCAATAGGGTATTGGAATTTACTAGAGTAGAATTTCAGCAGGGCAAGCTTTTTAATTTTTATATTATAATTTAAATCAGTAAAGAACAAAATAATACGGAATGATTAATTAAACACGGCAGTTGAAACAGACTGATCCCAAGATGGCCGAGACGATAATACAAAAATTATAATAATTGATTAAACGCAAAATGTAAGTGGCATTGGAATATATGTTGAAAGCCAAATTAAGCACAATTAAGTTTAAAATCCATAAACTGATCAAAATTCTACCACTATAATCCTAATTTCTAGTCTTTATATATGCATAGTTGCTTTTTTTAATCGATGGAGAATATAAAGTGTGATTCCTATCGTTACAGATTATGTATTGCAAATGATGATGACAGGGGTTTCATATAACACCAATACTGCTATCCTTCCGAATATCTTTATACTCTTCAATTATTAAATTTATTAAAAAAATATTTATATTTACAATTTAAAATTAGAATGATAGGCTCTGAATTTATATAGCTGTAGTAACATTTTTTTAATTTTGTTTTAAGTTTAAAATAATCTCTTTAAACCTTTTCTAGATTTTTATTTCGATATTTTAATATTTTTATTCTTGTTTCTGTGTATCGATAACATGAACCTTAAATTAAAATGGAAAGTAATTAAAATAATATATCTCGTTAATTATCTGCTCACGATAAATAACAGAGTTGCATAAATTAAAAAAAAAAAATAAGTATTACTTTTATAGAGAAAGTTTTTGTTATTTTTGCATATACATTATTGATATTTTTAACTGTATACAATATACACAATAGGAATATGTGCTGTGTAATGATTACAATGGCATGTCAATAACGTGTGAAGAATTTGCCATTAGTAGCACTTCTATAAATGTTCTACGTTAGAAAGTCCTTTCTTTTCATACGCTTTGAAGGGTTATCGAGAATCGAGTGGGAACTAAGCAGGGAGACTAGGGGATTCGAGAGGGTTTTAGCTTGTCATGAAAGGATAGGTATCTAGTTCGAGACAAATCTCTATATATATATATATATATATATATATATATATATATATATATATATATATATATATATATATATGTATATGTTTAGTAAGGTTTTGGAGGCTCAGTCAATAAATAAAACAACTATTTTGGCAAAGTTTCGAGACTATATTGTTCTCATAATTTACTTACTGGTTATTTATTTACTGGTGGATATATATATATATATATATATATATATATATATATATATATATATATATATATATATATATATATATATATATATATAAATTAACAGTTTAAGCCAACTAATTAATATTTTATGTTAACAAGAGTTCATAGATATGCCTATCTATTATTAACAGATTTTAAAAATATTTTGCCGACGAACATTTTTCATTCAAACCATTATATTTCCTAAACGGTACATCCTAGTGGCAAATGTTATAAGACAAAAAAAATATGATAAAAGTATACAAAAGTTGATGATAAAAATTGACTGTTAAGATGAATGGAGAAGAAGATGATCAGGGATGCAGTCAAAGAACACCACTCCTAAGTAGAAATATTTTTATGCGTGCTAACGTTTTGGCCTACCTTGCAGGTTTTCTTCAGGGCAACCGAACTACACCAGAGAGGAGACGAACGATGACTCCCTCAATAAATATCTAAAAAATATTCTTCAGTTAATTTTTGTTAACTGTAGTCATATTTTCGATTCGAGTAACACTTACAAAGCTAGAGCATTTTTGATGTTGAAAAAATCGTTACAAAAATTATTAGATATTTAAGGCCAACATCCTCATTTTCTTTTCTACCATGTTAATATTCCGAAAATTATAATATTTTATGTTACCTAAAATTATTTCCAGTCTGAGATACAGATTTCGTATATTTATTTTTTTTCCCAGGTAGTGTTCAGTTGATGACTAATACCATTTTTTCCTTACCAAACATCATTTGATACGGTTATTTTGTAATGGTTACATGCTAAAACACGAATTACAAATGTTAAAAAAAAAGGCATGATGCCGCCGATTTAGAAGATTACTTAAAAGATCGCCGGCAGAGGTACTGAAGGTCAGCAATTATTTTCATCTGGTAGCCGACACGAAACCTAATTTTTCACAGGAGCCTGAAATTATAATAATTCTGACAACTGGACAAAACGAAGAGGTCAGAAAAAGTTGTCCTCCAAACAGGACGGATTACTCCCTGACCTTAGTTACGTCACATGTCCTGGGCCAACGCCATCGCAAGGCCGATCCGATCTCACGCTAAATTAGTGTCTTCCAGAGCTTTATTAATAAGATTATTTCTAGCGTGAAAATGATCCATCCATTGTGTTGACGGTAAATTGGTTGTTTGGTCTGGTTTAACCGTGTCATTACTTCTTGTTGGGGCCACTGACGTTGAATGAACGTTGAAGGTTGAGGTACGATACTATTTCTTAGCTCTCTACGAAGCGTGGTAACTATAATCTCTTTATAGCTAGCATTTATTATTAAATGTTTTTGATATGAAATGAATAATTTCACTTCATGATATAGTTTGAGGTTTATTTTATTTATCTATTTATCTTTATTATATCTGAATATTAATTACGGTTTCAAAAATAATAGGTATATCTAATTTGATGCAATAGTCGTTTTATTCAAATGTATAAAACAGGAAGGTAGCTTTCGTCCTGGGTTGAACAACTTTAATTGTTCCTTTACTTATGTAATCTCCTAATGTTTTATTTGTGATTTTTCCTCTATCCCAAAGAGCCATTAGTGTCTTGAAGAAATCTCTTCCCTATGTTGAGGGTATAACAAAAACCTTTAATTAAACAAAATTTAGATTTTGTTTTGTTCGCCTTATGGAATTTTTTGCAAAGATATTGCTAGATCTGATGAAATTGAAAACGAATTTTTCTTTTTTTTATTCTGAGACACAACGGCCCTATGAAATACTGACAGTATATTCTTTTTTTTTTTTTTTTTTTTTTTTCCTTTTTTTTTATTTATTGATATTTACAATTATATACAATATATACAATAAGGAAATGTGCGGTGAAACGATTACGACATGTAAATAACTTGTGAAAAACTACCGATAAAATATATCTTTAAAAAACAATGCACATAACAAATAATTAAAATTAAATATAATAGCAAATATTATTGTAATCAATAAGATCTAATGGTGTTAGTTGGTCTTTAAAAATGTTCTGTATTTACCACTTACTCTGTGCCAACTGCTAAAGCTGAATTTATTGTTAGCATGAATCAATTCTGATATTAAATTTATATGATTAAATTACAAAGTTAAAAAAGAAAATAATAAAAAGACCCTGAAGAAGATCTGGAAGGAAAGTCGAAACGTGGGCATGTATTAAAGTATTTCTACTAATGTTAAGGTGGTGTTCCTCTTTGACTGCATCCCTGAACGTATTCTTTTCCTATCAACATTCGTCTCCTCACCAGTGTGGTTCGGTGGCCCTGAAGAAGACCTGCGAGGTAGGTCGAAACGTTGGCACGTATTAAAGTATTTGTACTTGGAAGTGGTTTCCTCTTTGACTGTATCCCTGATCATATTCTTCTTAATTCATCATAACAGTCAACTATACTTTAAAAAAAAAATATATAATTTAGTTAGTCAGATTTTATTTAGTACATAAAGCATTCAAATGGTGAAAAATGTACTTCATAAAAATATTCTGTCATATTTCAACATATTTTTAAGTAAATAAATACAGCCGTTAAAAGTAATTATTCAACAAACATTTTAAAAAAAATTAAATAATGAATATCTCATATTTTTTGGAAGTTCTCTTTTTCTATGTTACCCTGTCTAAGCCTCCTAGATTTAATGATTATTGATGCAGTTAACGCTCAGCAGATCGGTTGAGATGCTTGGACGAGGAATGTCAGATATGTGCTTGCGAGTTACATTGCCACACTCATCGACAGATAACTATCTACAAATTGAGCAATTATAACAATGGAAGCGCTAACTCCTTCTACAATCCACCGCTACCACTCCACTTATCTGCAACTCACCGTAGTTATCCTTTACAAAGGCATTTCTAATTAAAAGTTGTACAATAATCACCTTATTATATCAAGGTATAATATAACATTTTGAAAAGCTTCAAAATACCAAGTCATATAAGAATTGGCTGTATATACTGTTATAAGAACGTATTGGCTGTAGGAGCACACCATTACCAATAATGACATAAAAGCCTCACTTCTTTCCCCTAAGATTTAAAAAAAAACATAAATACTCAGAGCATCTGGAAAAAAATACTTTAAAATCAGCGTCAAAATATAGAGAACAAGAAGTTCAATATAAAAATAAGAGGTATTGGCCTCTGCACGTTTTCTTACGTTTCCATATTTTGAATTGTACCTACCATATACCAGTTGTAATGTCGTCAGAACGATTAAACATGTACTGCTAAAGTAGCAAGCTCATATGTCTTGGAGAAAAATAAAGTTACACGGTACATAAGAAATTCTGGATGAAGAACGAAGCTCAGCAAATGCTCCTCCTCCGAAAATGCTCTTCAAACAGTAATACTAATCAACCCAAGGCATACAAATTTTTTAACGACTCATTCAGATTTTCAGTTAACCTTTTCGATGATTCAAGAAAGGAAATGAGTGAAAAAATATTGTTGAATAATATTAAATAAAATGAATGGATATTTACTGACTTATCTATTTACCGGTTTTAGTAACAATGGGAAGAAACAATTCAAGACCGGATGTCTAGTTGGCCATTGAAGATAAAACATTTCTAATCAGCATTTGTATTACAATACACAGCTTTTTTTTTTTAAAGGATATTTTATAAACAAGGACGTTTCTGAACTTTAAGCTAACAAATGTATTTATGTATTTTGTTAAAAAAAAAAAAAAAATAAAAAAAAAAAAAAATATATATATATATATATATATATATATATATATATATATATTTATTTATTTATTTATCGTGATACAGGCCAACGGTGGACCACGCGTATATCATTTTCAGGTTTTCTTCCTTTCTGCCCAAATTCTTTTCATTTTTTCGCCCATTTCCCTCTTTCTCTCCTCCGTCCATTTCTTACTTTCATGCTTCTTCTTCTCCGCTACAAGAACCTTTATATTTTTAACCATTTTTCCGAATCTATCCTTATCTTTGTAGTCTCCCTCCGTGATACCCAATTTTTTAACTTCCTTTTTCATTTGCTCTGGGTAACCTTTTATATTTTTCAATTTCATCACTTTATCAAATATTTGTTTGTTTAATCTATTGCTATTCATTCTTTTTATGTGTCCGAAAAAATTTAATCTCCTATATATATATATATATATATATATATATATATATATATATATATATATATATATATATATATATATATAATTTACGCCTTAGCTACGCACTTAAATATTTTGCTAAACTAATGCTTATTTAAAAAAATTGAGGTATTTTATCAGGTTTATTGCCTAAAATAAGGATATTTTTTTATTTGTATTTATTGTATTTACTTGGTTAAAATTTAAAATCTTCAAAAATGTTTTAAATATAATTAATTATCTTTTATCTCCATACCATGTTATAATTCACTATACAGTTTTTCTAATTTTATCTTTTTTTTTAAATTCTTCGGAAATTCCTCAGCCTAAAAGAAATGTTTTTTTTCTTTAAGATCTTCTAAAGCTAACTTTTTAGCATCCATGGCAAAATTTATAACTAGAATATAGCAAACACTGTATCTGATTTTTGCAGTCACTTTATTTTTTTATGTTAATAGCTGATTTAATTTCTGTTTGTTCCGAGATAGTAAAAAATAATAAATTAAACAACTCTTTTAAAGTTGATTTTTTCATTCATAGTCTCTGAACAATCAGCTATAGTAATATTTTATTTTTCAATTCAACTTTAAAGTCGTTGCCGAATATGGGGCTACTGGTGCCAGTATTACAATTTTTAAAAGTATTTTCAAGAAAATATATATAATATAATCCTTTGACGTTTTTATTTACGTTAAAATTATAATTACTACTCAGCCAATCAAATTATTTCTTCGTTCATTACGAAACCGGCATTACACACCTGTGCAAGCAATATTTACCACCATAATATATTTTTTTAAGCATTGAAACTCTAATAAAGCGAAGGTGGTCAAACTTAAGTGTATTAAATTAGCCTTCCCCTTCCACTATTGATATATTTCAGAAATCTGTTTGATCTGCTCGGGTAAGTACATATATGATTTCATGTCTTAAATTTTTTAGTACTTTAGTATATATAAACCATGTAACAAAGTTCTGATGTTTTGAAAATTTTGTTTTTTATTTGTATTTTTTTGAACTGATGGCGAATGTTTAAAATTCGAAACTAGTTTTCAAATACAATAATTCCAAAAGAAGTTGCAATTAGTTCGTCAATCCTAATTGTATTGATCCTTCTGCACCATCGTACCTCAAGTGTAACAAGAAAAAGTCGGGAATGCAAATAGGCGGTAGCAGCTCACACTCGAATAACTAAACGGATAGAAAATATGCTAATCATTAGTGTTACTAAACAGCAATACAAACTGAGTAATTGGTACTTTTGCTAATTGCAATGTAGGTTGTGTTAGTACTAAGTTACGTTTTAGTAGCTAGTGAAATGTATTCCGCCCACTGTTCCACTTCAGCTAACGGAAGATGAAAACGGCACAGTCTACAGTTCTGCGGACGAGAGCTTGTGGTTATAATTTTTTGAACTGTAATTAATAGCTTCACATAACTAAGCTGAGAATGAAAGTATATTTTTTTTCCACAATACAGGCTTACGACGACAAGCAAGTCCCTTAGATCAATCTTATATAGTTTCTTATTGTCCTTCTGTAAACGTTTTGCAGTATGAAAACGTCGTTCACTAAAAAATAATTAAGAATAAGTGTTATATTTGTTGTATTAAAAAACTTGTTTGCTTTAGCGGGCAAAAATAATGATTATACTCTAATATAATATATGGTTGATATGGGATCCAATGGTACGACTTAATGACGATCAATTCTACACGGGTATTTATTGGATTTAAGTAATAATAATAATAAATTATAATAATCCAATGCTTCACAAATGGTCTACATTAAAACTCCGACAACGACTGAAACATAACTTACTTCACTTGGTGTACTTTAAACAACCTATAAAGACCATACGCCACACAAATATACGGAACTGCAAAATACACACCTATGGGGAAGGGACGTTCCGACTTAAAAAATCCCTATCCTAATATACCTGGATAGGCAAAATTTAGGACTCCCACCGTAGCATCGTCCGAATAGCCATAGCAGCATAAAGTGACGTTACTCGGACTAATCACGAAACGCCACCTTGGGACGTTTCAAAAAATACCACCTTACACTTCACAAAATTACTCGGACTAATCACGAAATCTCCTTGAAATACCCACACTAAAATACCCAGTAAAGAACATATACATGACCTTTATAGACGATTTCATGACAGACTTCATGGACAGTACAACATACTCATTAATGACATGGCCACGACTGACATACCTGGAAATACTATCAGAAGGCTTAAAAGAAGCTGGAAGAGAGATTTGCTCAAATAAATCTCTTTAATTCATGCCAGGAGGAGGTACTATCGAGTGCTAGTCTCCCACACGCATACAAGGCCTGTAGTATTCAATTTCATCACATTCACTGATTGTTACCCTAATAACAGGTGTTAATTAAAATCTGAAAGAGAAAAAAAAAAAAAAAAAGTAATGAAAATATTTCTATATTGTTTAATTAAATATACAATTATTTATAAACTCTAATTATTTTAGCAAAATAACTAGCTAATAAAAATATATATATTTTCATAACATATATTGTTTTTAATAGGATATTAGCATTTATTGTAGGCCGTGGTTCCTAGTTCACGTATAATACGATAACCCCGTCTTATTAATTTTCATGATACAATAAAAATAAATAAAACTGAATAGACAAAGCGGTAGCAACCGGATTTACATCACAGAATGAGGCCCACACACCTCATAGCAGTCATGTTCTGTTTAAACGTACTTAGTGAATTTTTAGAAGCATAGCACATCCATCCTTCACGGGTTTTGCCCAGCCTATAAACTTAATGAGTTATGGCACCTAAAAGATAACGTGTTGTACTAACAACTATGTCCGAAAACTGTCCATTTTTGAAAGTATTAGGAAAGGCGAATCGGGAAAAAAATTTATGGATCAGTTCTGTTTCGGAAATCCACGATTTTCGACATGTTAACTATACTTTGTTGCTACATAAATATAATTTTTTAACAGCTACATATTTTATTAAAGAAGACAATGCATAGTTAAAACATTGCATTTTTTATTTCAATACTTTTAATAATTAGTAAATCTGGTTTCCGAATTTTTGGGTACCTGGGTAATTGCGGCCCCAATTAATCCGGATAATCGGAATTTCTATGTATACATACATACATATATACATTATGTCATACATAATACAAACACACACACGCGTATATATATATTTAGTATGTGTGCGTATTTTTTACTTGGATAAAAAAAAAAAAAAAAATATATATATATATATATATATATATATATATATATATATATATATATATATATATATTTTTTTTTTTTTTTTTTTTCTTTTCTGAGGTTGCAAAGGTAAAACTTGGATCGGAACTCAAAAAATAAAACATAAAAATTCAATAGGTAGCAACTTCCACTATATCTTTCTTCATTCGGCTATGAAGTTAGTACACTAAAAATCTTTCTCGCATGCAAAAACAAAAATCTTTGGTTGTTGCTTTACCTATAATTAGTTATTTTCGGCCTTCAAATTTATTCCTACATATAATAGCAGTTTACATATATTTTTTTTTTTTATCCTTATAATTATTATCATACAAACCTTGAGCAAATATGGGCAGGTTAGTTTTTAGAATTTCTTCCATTTTCTTAGTTTAAGAATCGATTCAAACAGAGACTAGAAACTTAGAAATAGAGTTTATTTTACCATATTAGACTAGTGTGCCTAGTGTTTATGTTTTTCAATAGAATGAGTTTATATGCTCAGTTATAAAGTTAACTAAATTTCAGGTAACTTAATGGATGTACTGCCTTCAAAAAATCATTTTTTATTTTCTTTAACCATGCTTTCTGAGGGCTGATTTTATTATTTTTACTTTTGAAAATCATAACCTATAAATCATACTGCAGCCTAGGTTCTGGAAGTTTAATGACCCTGATGATGCTTAGGGTACAACCAGAGAGGAAGTGTCCTTAAAGAGCACCGCCTACAATGTAGTCCAATTAACCTTTAGTTATTGATCAGGGAGGAGTCGTTGGTGGCTGTGTAGTGAGTGAGGAATAGAGTGATAAAGAATAGGAAGAGGGAGGGAGGAATAGAGAGAGGAATGGCGGGGGAGAGAGAAAGAGAGAGAAAGTGTTGCGATAAAGGAAAGGTCAAGGTACTTGGCCGGTAGCTGGTGTGTGAAGGTCGTACGTTGGCACCTGGATGTGGGCCGGCTCTACGATACTTGTTAACATCTTATATGTTTTGAAAGCTATTAACGGGCAAAGTGATAATTAAATTATTCTAATTATTATATTAAGTTCTTCGTTGATGTATTTATTTATTATAATTTTTTTTTTTTTTTTTTTTTTTTTTTGTTACCTCGAACACAATATGACATAGAAATCCCAAATAATAGCAAGTAAATAAGAATTCGCTATCGGTTTAACCTCAGAGCTAAAGTTATAACAACATAAATGTAATCTATATATATATATATATATATATATATATATATATATATATATATATATATATATATATATATATATATATATATAAAACAACCAATAAGATTGTAAACTTCCTTATAAAAAACCCCAATCAACTAAACTTAAAAAAAAAATTACGGTTTTATTTTGAATATTCTAAACATAGTATGTATATCATTCTGTGATATATTTTTTGCTATTTAAACATCTCCATATTCGAGATATCCTGTGTTTCTTGCCTCAGCTTCCTTGTTAAACCGCAGTCCATTCAACCTCTAAACATAAACTTTTTTTTTTTTAATTTATTTTTAGTTGCGACCTCATAAATATTAATGATGTTATTATTATTTTGCGCCAAGAGATCCAAATTGCTCAAAAATGGATGCAATTTGCTGCAATATAAAAAGAAAACTTTAGAATTCGCAAAGAGAAGAGTGTCCTTTACACCTCAAATTTAGCATATTAACTTCCTCACTTGTAGTGAGATACATTTACTTGTGGAACAAGACGAAAGCCGCCCTAATAGCTGTTAGTAATCGGTTCCAACTAATGGTGCTATTATATCAAATCTGCATTTCAACTCAGCTGAAGTTGAAGTTAAAGTAAAAAAATAAATTTTTTTGCTAACATTTCTGAGAGAAAGCTAATGTTATTTAGCTTTAAAGTTTTACTAAAAATTTTATATAAAAAATAGATAAATAAATAATTGCCAATAAAATATAATTGTTTTAATTAATTTTTAAAATTAAAGACATTTTTTTTTTCCTTGCTGAAATATTAACGTCCATAGTATTTGCTATGGAAAAAAATTACAGAATCATAAAAAAGTTTTGATTTTTTTTTTAATCGATTGATATTTACAACTATATAAAATTTATACATGAAGTAAATATGTTGATAGTGATTACAATGACATGTTATACTCGAAATGAACTACTCATCAATAGCAATTCAATTAAAGTTTCACACTTATATATTAATATTCATGTGGTCGCGGCTGAAAATAAATTTAAAAAAATAAACTTATGATGAGAAGTTGAATGGACTGCGCTTTAACAAGAAAGCTAAGGCTAGAGACACAGATTAGGGTAATTCTTAAACCTAACTTTTGGCTCTATTAATATATGTATAGCAAATAATTCCGATCATCGACTAAACATTTACACGAGGTAAAAATGGTATTTCATGGCTGGAAAAAAAAAAATAAATAATAATCTACGAGCCTCCCAGTAACTTCTAGTTCATATCATAAACCTTCAAGAATGGTGTCAAAAATGGATAATACAAATTAATCCAAACAAATCTCATCAAATAATATTTACTCTTCGTCGTATACATACCTCCAGTACCCTTTAATGATATTCCATTAATCCCTGTTAGCAGATCCACTATCTGGGTCTCCATCTGGACAAACATCTTACTTGAAATCCTCAACGTCCTTGCTTCCTCTGTTTCCGATTACACACCGAGGCGTCTGAAAACAAGATACCCTTAGGACTATGCAATATAGAACATTTATCGATACGATTCCGCGTGGGTTGTTGATTTAATAACTTGATATTCACCTCAGCACCCCTAGTTCACTTATTTCATTATTTTAAAATTGTAAATATCAGCTAATAAGTACAAAAAAAAATAGCCTTTTATTATATTTGCCTTTGCCATAGTCAGTCTTAAGAATCTTAATGAAACCAATCAATAATTAACTAATGGTTTTAGATTAATTTATGGTTGACTAGTTTAAAAAAATGTATACAATATAAGCTAATATAATAAAACTCAGTGAAAGATTAAAGGGGTACGGGGTGTAAACACTAGGGGAATAAGGGAATAAGTATAAAACATATGTGAACTTTACACATCCTATATTTTAGTAAACTAAGAACATATGACCATTTCAAATCAGAAACCCGGAGTACATCTGCTGACCTAAAGGCAGTTCTACCCGATGATATCCGGGTGACACATGAGGAACACACGTAGGTCCTCCTCATCTAGAAAAGAGAGGATTCGACACGACAGCGCTCCTCATCGAGTGGAAAATGAACACCCTCTTTCATAAAGTTTCACTAGGCGGAATAAGACTCTCGCCTCTCAAATCTATTGTACCATTAAGAGAGGAGTTGAAGAACCCTTAAGAATGACATTTTAATTTTTTTTTTCCTTTTTTCCTATATAGTATCCCTAGGTAAGATGTTTTTTTTATTGTATTAGAGTATATATATTTAGGATGAATGACAAATAACTACCTAGTAGGGTTTAAAAAAAACTGTAAAAAGCTTTGTTATATGCAGTTGTTATAAAGATAATGTCGAATATTGTGTTGAATAAAAATTTCATTGTGATCAATTTGCCACAAGTGCCATAATAATGTAAAAATACGAACAGAGGCATTTTTTATTAAAGTCATTATTAGGCGATGTTCCCATGATGGAAACTTTTATTATGATAGTTCGTCTTCCTGCTAAAGTATCAGATTTTTTCGGCTGTAAAGGTCAAGGTTTCATTTTCGACCTTTGAGAAAGCTGATAAATGGTTTTGCCGGTATGGAATTTAACAATATGTTTCCGTTGTAAGCCAATATGTACTTAATGTATATTAAGAAAAAAATTCAATTAAACATTCCCTTAAAGGTTATATAGTGGATTGTAATATCAGTGTATTGATTATAATCGTAATTGATTGTTGTTGAGAAGAATGCCCTCCAAATCTTATAAATTATTTTTATTAAAAACGAAAGAATAATGTGAGAGCTAAAATATTTTATTTCTTCAGAACAGTTATTTACTTCTTCACATCAATGATGTTTTTGTTACATTAATATCTGTATTTTTAATTGCAAGCTATTGTATTATCAATGCAAGATATTATAGTATCAATTGTGATACTTATACAAATAAATGCGTAAACTAGAATAGGTAATTAAAATAAATTGATAAAGCTGTATTACAATCCAAAAAATGAAAAATGTTAATACACAACATTTTTATTTACTGAACTACACGGAATAAAATATCTAATAGGTCTTGGTAATAATTGAGTAAAGCAAATAGTTTATTCATTGAAAAAGCTAGGAAACTAATCCCAGAATCACAGGCACAATTTCAGACTACAACTAAAAACTCGTAGAATCAATGCCAAAGCGTCTTTTTAAGGTAATTATTATTATTATAATGAGGATATCAACAAAAATTCACATGTTAAAATTATAAACCAATAAAGAATATAAAAATGAAAATCGTATTTTATTTTATTATTCACACCTATTACTGATGTAACAAAAAAAATTGCTGAACATGTTACAATACAGGCCCTGCAGACATCAGAGAGAATAGCATTCAGTAGTACCTTCCTTTTACAGGGATTAAAAAAAAGTCTCTCATCCAGCATCTTTTCAGCCTTCTCAAAGTATTTTCTTATTCCTTATTAGTGTTCGTGGCTATACTATTAATGGAATCTGCCATGAAATTGTTTATAAAGGTTTATATATATCTTATTTTTGGGGTGGTACATGTAAATATAAGTGAAGTAAGTGGTTTGTAGATTATTTCATGATTTGTTTAAGGTTATTTTATTGATACATTCGTATTGTTTTAAGGAGTGAATTTTTTGCGATCCCGTATGTTTGTGTTGTATATGTACATATGGGTTTGAGTAAATAAGAGTTTATGTAAAGTCGCTGTCGGAGTTTTAATGTCAACCGTTTTTTTTGGATTGGATACAAGAGTTTTAGTCTCTTGTATATACTGAGAGGCTTTTGTTTAACGTGCGGGCCCCAGGTCATTCTTCTATAGAATGTATAATCTAAGTAATAAATTATAAAAAATATTTTTTATTCATTCTTTCCAATAAAATAGACTCATATAAATTTATTGTTATCCAAAAAATAAATAAAAATAAAAAAATAGTGTAACTTAAATGTGGGTTACCCATAATTGGTAAAAAGTTCACAGGAAAAAATTTGTTTTTTCTTTTACTGCCTGTATAAAGACGTAATACAGAAACAAGCAAACAATAGAATACATGTTATGTTTCAAAAACTCATTCGAACTATATGCCAAAATTGAGAGTAATTGAATAAATACCATCGCTGTTTTCCAGAAGAGAACCCATTATGGTAGATACAAAATAATAGGAATTTAGGAAAGAAATAACCGTTTAAGTATAGACATGGAAATAGTTGATGAAGTGGATCATTTGAGATCTAAAGAAAAAATCTTAACTGCAGGTACAGTACCGTTACGTCGAAGTAGAAACTAAAAAAGAGAAGACAGAAAGAAAGTAAGAGCTAAATCATGATTAGTTTAATTAGTATCATTTTATCGAAACATTTTTTTTTCACGAACTAAGCAATATTACTCACTGAATCGCAGTAGAGAAATTTAGTTCTAAATTACTTATTTAAATTTTTCTGAATCTTAATAAAAAAAAAAAAAAAAAAAAAAAAAAAAAAGTAAATTTACTCGCTAACTAAAGTTACAGAGTGATTTTACAAAAAAAAAAAAAAAAAAAAAAAAAAAAAAAAAGAACTCAAAACGTCCAGAAGTGCAATGAGAGATTCAAGAGAAAAGTTATTTGGCATTTTTTACGTAAATATGTAATATATATGGTATCAGTGAATAAGATGTTTTTCCGTTTAATTTTAAAATCCACAGTTCTCACTCATCCCGTAGCGAAAAACAGACGTAATTATGATGTGCAATATAATTAGCATGCCAGACATGAAGGAGGGAGGTCAGCACCCAGCGGTACTTACTCCTAACATGATATTTAATTAATGTTAACTGAGTAGATCCCTCAACCAACTCCTTTTTAGCCTTCTTCGGGTATTCTCTGGCAGGTGTAGTACTATGTTATTGACGTACCAGGGTGTTTGTGTCTAGAAGATTTTTTTTTGAAAGTGAATTTTTTGGATCTGTGTTGTGTTATCTATCTATTCCGTAAATTTGTGAGTCATACGTCTATAGTTATTTTTATTAGTAAGTATAAGTATTTGGTATTTGCATAATTTTCAATTTTGAGCGTTTTGGTAAAATTTGATATAAAAACATCAGGTTTTTGTTAAGGCTTAGGCGTTTCTGTTTCACATATTGAACAGTGTTAGTTTGTTTAAATAGGATATTGTTAATGTATACTGTGGAATTGGTATTCTGTCGTGTAAAAGTGCTGTCATAGATATGATTTAAATAATATTATTGAAAACAATATCGTTGAGCCCATTCAAATTCAAAACTATCGTAAAAACTGTGATTTTTAGAAACTTGTTTACATTAGAAAAATTCTCTTTCTTTAGTTCAAAAAATTACTTCTCTACTTAGAAAAGCAATTGTTTCTCCAGATAAAATAAAAAATAAAATAATATTACAAACCTTTTAATCAAAATCAAGTATTTACAATGCACTAAATTTTGCAATTCACGGACATAATAAAAAACACATGCATAACATAATGACACCTATGAACGATGTATGCATTTATTTATTTTATAAAGGATTATTATACTGGATAAACATTATTAAATAATGTTCCGTTTTTATCACCGCTAATTTTTTTAACTTAATTCTATCTTTTACTAGTCATGCAGAAATAGGATTCTTTACATCTCAATTAATAGCTTATTTTGTAGGTACTTTAGTTTTAATTGTCTTTTTATTATTTTCGAATCAGTATATATTATCTTTTTCTTTTTTTTTTAAACAAATCTGAAACGGAAGGAAGCTTCGCCATGGAGCTATGCAGAGACAATAAGGAAATGCAATCAGCCCCAGGGACTGCCAGGTCATAAAGTCGTAACCTCAGGTGTCAGCCTTCTACGGCGATTCAGATCCTCTTGTCTTATCTCCAGAGGACATCTTGTAGCTTGGGTTACTGGTCCAGCTTGCTGACTGACATCACGAACAACAGATCAAATGACGTTTTATTTCAAGGCTTTTTCTATTCTCTTTTATTTTTTTGGGTCAACATTTCTCGCGCGCCTTTATACACATATATGAGACAATTATTTTTTTAACAAATAAAGATACGTTAATATTATTTTATTATTGGAAAGCTCAAATGCAAAAATGGAATCAAGGACGGAGATATACTATGTTTATTTATTTTTACCGATACCCACATTAACCTATTGTTAATATGGTACATTTATTCTAACAAAAACCATCTTGAAGAATGGAGATGGAAAATATGTCGTACTATGGACTACGAAAAATCAATTTTATTTTAGTTTTTTAAATTTCAATTTACTTTAGTTAATTCAAAGGTTTTATTCATTGATATTTACAACTGTATACAATATATAAATCAAGTAAATCTGTGTAATAGTAAATAATTACAAAGACATGTCAATAACTTACCATAAAACTATCTATCATAAGTACTTCAATAAAATCTATATAGGAGTGGGGTCCTTACTTTCTTTAACATTTTCTCTTACGACTCGGAGGGTTATCGAGAATCAATTGGGAAACAAGTGAATTCGAAGGTGTAAGTTACTTGTCATGGAAGGATAGGTTTCTTGTGTGGGCCAATTCTGCAATATATGGGACATTTAGATCGTTATATATAAGTATATTTGTTCTAGATATCAAGGATAGGATACGAGAAGAATTGGAAGATTTAGCAGAGCCTCTGTCATATAAATCAGTCTTTTGTGATGTGTTAGAGGTATAAAACGTATGTCTAGGAAATGTTAGAGCATTTGAAAATGACAAGCAGATTCTTTTTGTTAATGTATCTTATATGGATTCCAAGTAAGACGTTTGTATTTATATATTCCATTTTTTTTTTTTTTTTTTTTTTTTTTTTGTTATGTTAAAAAGTTATTCTTGTTTATTTTTTTGAACTGCGCGATAAAATTTTAAGAGATAAAGAAATTATAATGTACAAGACTATTTATAAAAGAAAAAGTTCTTTACGGCTGTGCAACATAGCTCCGGATGTTATAGAGAATTAATGTTTTTTTTTAATTAGGTTTCATATTTTTATTATCTTTTATTTTCAAAAAAATATAAAATAAACTACAACATACAATAATTATTCGAAACTATTTTGAACACATTAGAGATATTAGATGGCTAAAGAATGTGGAATCCCGCAGGATTAATACGATAAACATAATTCAGGTGAGAGGTTGTAATGGGAATGTAGGTAAATTCGTTGTAAAACCCAAATACAAAAAAAAAAATAATAAAAAAAAATATATAATCAGCGTTGGGCCGTCGAGTAATTGTTCAAAATATATATAGCGGCATTGTGACCTAGAGGATCTTGTGACTTTGGATGGTTGAGGATGGAGGGTTGTGAATGGCTAGGATTGTTGGTGATGTTGACCACTAGCCTTCAGTTTCGCTAAGCATCCTTGCTTAATAATACTAAGATACATGATAAAGCACTGCTAAGCGCGGACCGATATTTTTCATTATCAAAGAAACTGAGTCCCAAAAGAAGAACAAGGACTTAACCGTTTTTAGATCACTAAATACCTCTTCATTGTCAACCGTTCTTGTCTAGTAACCATCTCAATGGGGCATTAAATCCTTTTTGCTTTGACAATAGAATTAGAATCGTCTTGGGACTGTATCTGTTGAGTGAATAACGATTTTGTACACTGATACTATAATTTAAAAAAAGTCTTGATTTTCAACGACACAATATAAGGTGGATGGATTTAGAAATCAATTTAAGTCCGTATACTTCGAGTGAAATTGTATTTATCAGCGAGATGGCAGGAATAATAAATTTTGGCGAAATCCGCAACGAACGTGCCTTTTTAAGTCACGGGAGTCGTTAGCAAACAGAACAATCTGCTGCCGGACGAATAACAAAACGGATCGCTCTGTAAGTATTCCATTTGCCTACTCAGCCATGAAATTCAGTTGAAGTAGTTGTGGGTTCGTGACTAGAACGCCATTGTTTGTTGCTCTTCATGATCACTAGATCGGGATTACGGTTTTAAGATTTACCGTTCGAAATATTTGGATCGAAACGCCTCAGATTAAATTTAGATAATATTACAATTTATGTTGTTTTGAAATTATATATTTTCCAATTAACTGCTGCCTGAATTTGGAAGGAGTAGATTAGGTGATAACAGCTCGGGAATTTATGAGTGACAGAATATCAGATGGAAAAAAATATATAAACAAGAGAAAGGAAAAAGTTTTAATCGGTGCCTTATTTAAACATAATTACTTTCCAATACCGGCAATAGAGGATATGAAATAGTGTCTAAAAGGGAAATGTGGGTCGAGCGACAAAGGTTCGAATTAAATAGTTATAATAAATTTATTATTTAAACTGTTATTACCGACTTTTATAGACACAGCAGTCAAATACAAGTTTTATTTAACTGTCATCACAACAGTTAATTAATACAAGAAATTTACCTTAAATATACGCTTCACAGAAAGATTCCTTGAAAAGTTTAAACATATTTTTCATTTTATAGCAAGTATAATTAGAGACGTTTCGGTTTTTATTTTGTAAGAATGTATATTTATAAATGGAAAATGAAAGAGCGAAATATATCCTGATGTAAGCACTTTATTAGAAAATATTTTATATTGGGGAAAGTCATTATATATGTATATAATTATATATAATTTACTCCATATATATCTATATATGGAGTAAATAAGGACGTCAAACAATCTTAATACTTTGGACCGAAAATATTGGATTTAAAAAAAACATATTTAATTATTACTTTTACAAATATTGAATATATATATATATATATATATTATATATATATATATATATATATATATATATATATATATATATATATAATATAATTATTCAAAACCTATTAAATTTTTAAATTGAATGAAAAAAAAAAAAAAAAAAAAAAAACGTAGACAGAGACCTGGTCCCTGCGGAACGCCTGCTGTCATTCAAGCCGACATAAACGGCGACTATTTTTAGACTCGTGTTAGGACCGGCTCACGCATACTTGTTGTGATTACATAGTCTGAGTCACTCTTCCCTTCTTCCAAGGTCTTCTCCTGTACATGCAAATTCAACAAGTGCAATGTTTTTTTGTTTTTCTCTAATTTAAGAGTAAAGTTATTTTTTATTAAATATAAATGATTTTATTTTTCAAAGAATGGAGTAACCAAAATGATCCAAACTTTGAAATTTTAACTGGAGTGCAGTCCCACAAGCTCTGCGTGATGTGAACCGTGGGATTTAAGGGATCAGATTTTCTGATATGCCGGCTTATCTGGCACAAGTGTTAAAAGTAATAAATAAAATATATGATATCCTGAAACAATCAGGAGTCCAAGTCCAAGAAAAGTGCTAAAAACAAATTTTCATCCTAACAAAACTAATAAATATTGATTAAAATACGTCGCAAAGGCAAGTTGGGAGACCAGGGGATTGGAGTTGGTATAAAGTTTATTATGAAAGAATAGGTTTGGGCCAGATCAGTAATAGGAACATTAAGATATTTGTGGATAAGTTTGTTTGTGACATAATAAGAAGCCTTGAGGATTTTCCGAAAGATTTTGAATTGTAAGGATTGATTACAAGAAAAATTTAATGTTTTAGTGCAGCCCCAATGGTCATCTCCGTGTGTCCAAATGGGTATTATTACTGTAATGCAGATAAGTCTTTGGAATTTATTGTGAGCTTTGAACGCTTGTCTAGTAAATGTTGGAGCAGGAAACGAGAAGAAATTTCTTGTCTTTTAAGTCTGGTATGTGAGATGTATTTAAAGTGAAAAATAAAATAAAATCTTAAGAAAGTAGAAAATGTAGATAAATTGACTGTTTTAAAAGATCCTGTTTGAATATTTTAAATTCAAAACTGAAGATGGAGAATGTCCTCTAGATTCTATCACAATTATATATATATATATATATATATATATATATATATATATATACAATTATATATACATATATATATATATAGTTTCAAATGTTACAGAAATATTGAATCGTAAAACTTTTAAAATTATTATTACAATTACCAACATTTTTTATATATATTAGATATGTTTTTAATTCTTTTGTTTTCAGCATAATAATTAAAACCAACACACTTCAGGAAATATAAATTCATCATACGCTTACAAAATACTATGACATTGAAGTAGTGAATAATGAACCACACTTTTGATGCACCACACGTTAATAGATGTCGGGACCGTCTTCTTTACGCATATTTCAAGGGATTATCTGAAATAAAATGGGATCAACGGTTTTATGTACTTGAAGTTAACTCTTTAGAACACTTTATTTTAAACATAATAAGGAGTATTATGGATTTTGCAAGGAAATATGGAGTTAGGTATTACATTCAAGGAAAATTTTTTTGTTTTGTTGAGCCGAAAGCTAACCTCTGATGTCCATATTGGCCTGATAATGGTAATCTATTTGATATTTCCGCAATAAATTAAAAGTTTAGAGTGTCAGCTATATGTTGAATTAATCGGAATTTATGAGCGATTTGTTGACTTTTTAGTATTGGATAAGGATCCTATGTCAGTCGTTTGTCAAGATGATGTCCTATAAGCGGATCGGTTTTACATATTTTAAAATTTAAATACATTTATTATAATAAGATATATGTTTAGAAAATCATACCAGTGGACTATGCATAGCATTGGTTTCTAAATATTATTTTCACTCCTGTTTTGCTTAAAATCTGTTGTGCCTACCTTTATTTATTATTATTTTTTTTTTTATTACTAAAAACTAGTACTAACCATATTTATTTTCGCAACTATCTAGTTTTAATAACACTTGCCTTATGTTGTGATTTGTTCAAACAATAATATTTATTTGTTTTAATGTAATGCATTTAACAATTTAATTTAATTTAAATCTTTATGAATGAAATTCATTTACGAAAAAACGTCAACATTCATTCGTAATATAAAAGTGCTTATTTTACCAATGAAAACCATGTTGCAGAATATTGCTATTATTGTTTGATTAAACATGTACCCTGCGTCACGCCACATATTTATAGCTTTTTTATAACATTTAATCGAATTAAGGAAGTTTTGTTATTAACTTCTAACTCTATATAACACCTTATCATTGTAACCTCTCTTGAATGACGCTCGCCACCTAGAGGCCAATTTTACAACTTCACTGCGCAACACATATTTTTCGCTTTTTTAACAACAATTTAATTGAAAATATGAAAATTTTATGTTTTATTAATCTTCCTTGAACCATTACGATTGTGGAGTTAAAATTTTGTACAGATTGGATCAGTAGTTTTCGCGGTTAGTGATCACAAACGAAAAATAGCTTGTCCTTCTATATAATAGTATGGATAGATTTAGCCAGTTATTGATACTTAGGAATGACCAGTATTGAGAAGGAAATCTAGCCTGCATCAGAGACCGTTAAAGTCGGGCGGATAAAGGACTCCTAGAAGTTCCGACGCGGGACGGAAACATGATCCCCGACCTACCTTTCTATTTGGACGATAAAGGGTCGATATTAGCCGAGACTTTAGGATATTACTTTCTACCAGCGTCAATTTCCTTTTCGAATTCAATAAAATATCCCATCGGGAATGTTCTCACGGTTCAGTTTTCTGTTTTATCGTCTGTGATTGTCATTAGAGAAGGAATAGGTACGTGTGAACCCTATAAGCTTTCGACTTCAAGTCCTTATTAGGCCGTTTAAAGGTGGACAGGTGCAACGGAACAAATGATTAAATATTATTCCAAAAAAAATTCAATAAGGAAAATTATTTATTTATTTATTATATTTGTATTCTTAACTTTCATAGAAGACAACCTTTTTTTTTTATTTATTATTTTTTTTTTATTAAGAAACTGAACTTTTTTTTACTAAAAATGTCACCTTTTAAAAAAATTTCATCAAACAAGACAAACACTAACTTTCGACATATACGTGATAGGTTTATTGGAAAGGTAAATCAAGTTTAAAAATAAAAAGAAGACACACAAAAACCGACAAAGTTATTACAAGAAAAATCTTTCGTTTTATATTTATATGAAATAGAATATAGTTCTTCGGCGATCATAACAAAGCATTAAATTATTATATTCATTTTATTTTCTTTAAGTTTTTTACTGTTAATGCATATTTTGTACTAAAAATTAAATTGTGATGGTATTGTAAGATTGTAACTTTTTTTATTTCACGTAGGTGAAGAAGAGTATTTCCTCTTAAAAATATTGGATCATTGATTTTTTTTTTTTTTTACTCAGTTGAGGCTATTTACAAAATGTCCATGAACAACGATCATCCATTTTTTAAAACTTTTTTTCTAGATCTTTCTTGTAGAAAGTTGCTTACTTTTGGTATTATTTGCTCAAAGTGACCGTTGCTTTCAATTTCACTTTGGATTTTCTTATGCACGAAGGCGCCATTAACCTTTAAGCGGCCGTTCACGATAGAGAAATTTCGCTAGGAACGGCACCAAGCCAGCTTCCATATGTTTGTACAGGCTTAGGGAAAGAAAGTGCTGCAGACAGTTGGTAGATAAATACATCATTAGCAGCTTTAATCGCAGCGAGTCCATCCTCAGAGCTGTGGGGCGGGCTTAGCGGTCGCATGGGGGGGGGGGGGGGGGGGGGGGGGGGGGGGTGGGGGGAGCTTTCAAGTGCACTTTATAGACCTCGTTGCATTCCTCCGTCTTCGACGTGACCCTCTCTGGGACTATCACGACTTGGAAAGTTCGACTCATATCTCATTATATGCCGTGGCACGCTAGTTCCTGTGATGTGTAGCCTATGACGCTGGAACACAACAGGGCCTATTTGCAATTCATGGAAACTGCCAGTCTTTGGCATATTTGCTCATCATAGATGCGATGTATGAGGCCCCATGGCGGATGTTTGCTAAATGATAGTCGTATATTCCTGGTTAAGTGTTCGACTTTGTATATTTAGGTTGATCCAAATAGAATATTTTATATTTCATATTTCATACTTCCAAGCACACTTTATGAATTATCTCATTTATACTTAGGACAATTTTCGATAAGCTACATGATACCGGAATATATTTTTTTTATTGCACAAATACATTTGTCAGTTAGCCAACTAGGGTTATTTACATCCTTTACGACAATAATTTATTTAAATGTTAAAAGCTCTTTAATGCCCTTATTATGTAACAAACAAACTTATTCATAAAATTTGTTCCATATGCTCCTGATTTATGCAGTTGCTTATCCTTTCATATTAAACTCCATACTCTCTAGAATCAACGAGTCCCACAACTTGCATCACATTTGATTCCAGATTCGAATGTAAGCTTTTATAAAATGCTACTAATGAGCAGTTCTTTATAAGCTATCGACATTTTAATTTAAATTTACAAGATGTAATATTTATCCTCACACTTACTTGTTATATATATTGTATACACTTGTTTTACTGATCACAATAATATTTAATAGTACTTTTTCAAACATAAACATGATGATTAAAATGCAATGGCTAAGGGATCTTTTGAATTTCTAATCGCATTGTTAGGATAAGCAAGTTTTTATGAAGGAAATAATAACAGAAAAAATTAAACATCCAAAGTTCTGAATACAGAAATACTGAAAACATATTAAGTGACATTTGATGTTAAAATAAAACGAAAATGTATAAAAAAATGAGACTTGTTACTTTCGGCCCCACAATCATAGGTTCAGCTCACCTATTGTTATACGATTTCACCAATATCAATGTCGCTTGATAATAATCTGAGATTGTCCTCAATTATAAAAAAATATGCCGCTGTATTCTCGGAACTGAAGCCATGGCGTTTGCCGGCTTTATGTTGCACAGTATAAGCATACTTTGTCATAGAAAAGATAATAATATAATAGTAATAAAACATAATGTATATTTTTCGTTAAGATATAAATATTTCAGAATTATATTTTAATAGTGTGGATTAGTTGAAGTGATCCATGTTTATGGCCTTTACACCTTTTTAGAAGCAAAACTAAAAAAAAAAAAAAAAAAAAAAAAAAAAAAAAAAAAAAAAAAATGGTCTATAGTTTTAATCTCCACAGCTAGATCATGTGAAGAGTAGTAGTCCAGCTTGTTTTTGACCTCCCTCCTGCCTTACCTGACAGTTATTGTTTTTTTGTTTGTATGAACCAAAGAAAAATAGTTTGAAGCTTAAACTGGTAGCTATTTAACTCAATCTAGTAGACATATAAATTTAGCAGGATTTTAAATTTTGATAAAGTAAAATAAGTGCTTATTATTTTAACAGTCGTTTGTTATATAGTATCTGAAAAATTTTGTTTTATCTTACCTACGACTGAATAGACTAGCCACTCTAATACTCAAGAGAAGGATTCAGATACAGATTGTAGTAGTTTTGAATTAATATTTACGATATTTTATTGGGTTTACTGTGAAGCTGTGTCTAATATTTCTGAAGTCATACAAATTTTCGTAAAATATGTTTTTCTTGCTGAAACAACATATTTACTTGCATATTATAAATTGTATTAGCATTTTAAAATATTAAAAACGATTCGACCAGCGGACTAAGACCACTTTGTAAATAATTTAAAAATTTATCTATATCATTTTCCAATAACTAAATGAGTTTTTTAATCAGTATAAGAGAAAGTTTACGATCAAGTTCACTATCGCAGCACCAACAATAAACATATAAAAGTTATGACCAGCAGTTTATATTGTATTTAATAAATGAAAAAAGTGTGCACAACTGAAAGCGAAGATAATTTGTGTCTGGAAACGACCACTTCAAACCACTAGGGAATACTTTTCATGAACTAGTTGAAAAGAAATAGAAAATGTTTCGACAAAGGCGTAATATTTCAGAAGACATTAAATTGTATAATTGGTGAAAAACAGTTAAGGTATCTGAAGAGCGAGTCTTGAAAGGATAAGAAAGGCTACCAAAGGCTTTCGGCTGTAATAAAACTTTGCTTTAAAAGGTTTGAAAGTTTTACGACTTGTTTGATTTCGGTATGACGACTGTAAAAAAAGGTCGCGACGTAGAGATCGCAGGGGGCCAAGGACGCCGTCCTAAAGTACTTTGTCAGGGCCCTATTAGATTCGCTTCAAGTCTTGACAACCACAAAAGTTATAAAATGTCTGCCTTGAATTGGTTCGTGGTTCGTTTAAAGTTTTAACTATATTCATAATACTTATATGAAACTGAATAATTCAATAAGCAATTTATGAAGAGTCTATGGTTAGTAATAAAACTGATATATGAAGCGGTATTACCGTAGTTCAGAAACCAGGTAATTTGATAAGTGAAACAATATAGAATTTTTTTAACGGTATGGAAGTCTAAAGTCCAAATCCTTTGGAAAATAGGAAAACTGGCCAGTGATTTAAAAAAAAAAAATGCAGATAACAGGAAAAAAAAAAAAAAAAAAAAAAAAAAAAAAAAAAAAAAATATATATATATATATATATATATATATATATATATATATATATATATATATATATATATATTGTCAGTTGTTTCATAAATATGTGGTACTTTTTATTTATTAAAAAAAAAACTAAATTAAATTTTCAACCAATTGTTTCTCTGATGATTTTTTTAGTAAAAAATTATTTGGATGCAAGAGTCTTATACCAAGCTTGAAGGTCTAATGTAGAAAATTCCAGATCAATTGATTTTCATGTTTTTCTTTGGAGTACTGAATTCGAAAGTCAACTATACCCTCCGAAAAGCTTGAGTCTTCAAGCTTCAATGAAGCAGTCGCAATGATAAGTTTTGAATGCAAACATTTTTGATAAGGAAGAAAACACTGAAAAACAAACTGATTTTTTAATTTTAATTTTTTATCATATTTTTTCTGATTAACATCTCGATTACCTTCAACAACTGGGTTAGTATATTATAGCTCCAACGCGGTTTAGTATTTCAACAAACAATGATTCAATCACAAGGCATCAGTACCGATTTATTGTGCTTCAATGTCGGCGTTGCTTCAGGGCTGTTAAAAATAATAATTATAGAATTTAACAGCAGTGAAAACTATTAAAACATTCAACAACAACCTCAAAAGAATCAAATTATTTTTTTGTAGTTTATACTATTTAGAAGAATGGAAGAATATTTAAAGCTGTTAATTATTGTTTTTCGCAATCTGATTTGCAGACTATTTATTTTTTTTTTTCCTTTTCATTAATTTAGGAAATTCTGATGATATATTTTGATTATTAGCAATCATTGATAATTATAGTAACAGTTATAATTGTATAGTGTGAACTAGTTAACATCACAAAGGTGCTAATAGACTAATTAGTAAGGCCATTGATGATGACTGTCAAAAAAACTTTCGTTAACATAATTAAGAACTATTAAAACAACTAATAGACCGTGATTTTTCATTCGGATTTCACCGTTCTAGATTTCCCTGCTATTATCCCGTCCTATTATAAAACATAATAATAAAATTCATAGATCGAAATAATAATGCACCGGAATTAGATATTTATAATGCCTAACTACACACTTAAGAAACAACACTGAGATTGTTTCTTAAGTGTGTAACTTAAGAAAAACTGAAGTTTATCTAAGCGAATCGTTTTTAAATTGTTGCTTTAGAGCATAATATGTTGAATCTTTTGAAAAAAATTAGCCATGAACATAATTATATGTTTTTAATGTATATAATTTGTAAATACTGGATTTTCCTGCAGGGAAAACCATGGAAAACTGTAATAATGAACTCAAAACGTGCAAAAAATATGCGATAAAACGTGAGGTACGAATGACAGTATAGAAGGATCAATACAATTGGAGTTGATGAACTATTTGCCACTTGTAATGTTTTGGGTTTTTACTAAACTGTTGAGAATTGTTTAGAAATTAATCTTTTAATAACAAATTCCAAAGAGAATTTAATTTAATTTCAAAATCAATTTCTATAATATTATAAAAAAATCGTTTCGTTTATCTTACTTTAAAATATTTTAAGTTTTAGAAACCAAGATTCTGACGATTTCTAAACAAAAAGTAGATAATTTGCGCTATCTGACACATTTCACCAACGATTAAAACCAAATTTTAGGGTCATCTAGAAGCCTTTAAAGTGCATAGTTTAATCTTAGTCCGGAGGTCGCGGAATTTCCCCTCATTGAGATATCTCAAGTTATATCTGACCTCAAATTTTTTCATTCACGTCAGTTTTTGTCCACTTAAATATGGAGTAACTTTATTTGAGTCAACTCTGACATTTTCATTACGGAGGATTCATAAGGCTAACTAAGGCAGAAAGATATGTTTTGTACTTCAGAAATACACGCGCCCATCCACGTAAATTTTAAAGATCTTTTTTTTTTAAATTATTCGATGTATAATTTGTAATTGGTAATTTCAAATCACATGAAGTTTGAATTTATACTACAAACACTGAGATTAAACGGACTTGTATGCGTCCGATACGCGTAACCTCTAATTAATTGTAGATTTTAAATTGTAGGATTTTTTCTATTTTTTTTATATCTTATACATATTTTTTTGTTTAGTCACTATAAGCCATGTTTTCAAACGAAAAAAAAAATCGTGAATCATCCGTTTGAATTTTGAGTTGTGTTTTTTTTTTTTTTTTTTTTTTGCTTGCATAATTTTAATTTTGTTTGCAATGATTGTATTTTGTCTTCAAAGTAATTTTGCGATTTTCATAGAACTAGTTTTTAAGTATAATTGTGTATAGCTTATCACGATATACCAAGTAAATAATACCAATTAATATATCTGCATTTTCTAATATGTATATAATATAGATATAACGATTAAAAGGTAGATAGATGCTTATTATATAAAAGTGGTATCTGTGAAATAAGCGCACCCTTTCTTATTGGCGTATTGGCGTATTAAAATAGAAACTCATTTAAGAATTCAGTAATAGCTGTGAAATCGTAAGTCAAACTATTTCCATAGCACCCCATGCATTAAATATTAGTTCATGGTTTGTCTGTCATTAAAAATATCATATATCCCATAGGGCAATTGATAGATAGATAACAAAAGATAGAAATGGAAAATTATGTTTATACCGGGAAAAGTAGTAGAACTTCAAGGAGGCGATATTGAGATATATTAAATAGTCAAATCATGGAGATCGGAATACTTTTTAATCGTAAAGGGGAAAAAAAAATGATTAAGTCAAGACCATTTATCGCTGAAATAATCAAAATATTACTAAAGATTAAAAAAAATCCGATTTTTCAGGATAGGCCCAAGATTTTTAAAGCGAAGAGAATTTAATCTTATCTTATAAAATAAATCCGTCAGTGTGTTCCTAAAAAACATGATTCCATTTTATTTTACCATAAACTAGCATCCTTTGTCACGGCTTTTCAGTCTCTTATAAGTAAAGAACTTAAGATAATTTTAACTAACAATAGAAAACTTTTTTTTTCATCGATAAATCTCTTGTAGTGAAAAATGCATTTTTTTCAACGATATTTTGACGTACAGCATTAATTTTTAGGTGATTGGAGATTACATAAAAGCATAATTGGAGATCCAATTTTTAATTTTTATGAATCAGTTAGTAATCTAGATTGACAGAGCCTATTAAGAAACTTCCTCGGACTGCATTATCAGTGCTTACAACTAAAGACCCGTGGATCATATTTTTACACTCAATATCAAAAAACAATGGATGGACATTGTGATTCGGAAATAATTTTCATTCAGTAGAAATAATTTTATTGTTTTTATCTTGTTTAATTTTATGCAATCTTCGTTTTTACCACGCAACATTGTATATTTAAATTTATATCACTGTACATTTTATTTTTGCTAAAACTTCGAAGAACTATGAAGATGATGTACTTAAAATTTAGTACTGATGGGTTCAGAAGTTTTAATATTATAAACTCTATTGTCATATGCTTCTAACCACATATCGGTCGATTTTCAAACTTTATTGGGATCCACATGTTTACCTAAATCTTGGTTAGTAATTTTATTGAATATAAGTAAATTTTATTATCAAATTTTACCTCTAGATTACACAGTACCTTTTTTACTTCTAATATTAACGGCGCACAGTGGGGCCGAATGGCCAAAAAGCGGAAAAAATTCAATATCTCAAAAACGGATTAACATAGAAACCTGGGGTTGGTCTCATTCGATTCAGAACAAAAAAGTACATCAAGTTCAATAGATTTTATTGAAATTTTGAGGAAAATTAAAGAACTAATGAGAAATTAAAGCCTATAGGCAAGATAAAAATTTCAGAAATTTTCGGAATGGATTGCACTCATCTAAACAAGTTCTAACAAGTATTCTGAGTGTATATTGAAAATAAATAATACATACAAATAAAAATTCAAGGAAGTTTAAAAGAATTTTGTAAATAATAAAACTAGCGATTCAAAGGTTGTTCAAACTGAAAAGATACTTACGATTTCAAATTCAAGGAAATTATTTTAACAGTTCCTTAGCTGCATCACTGGTTTCCAGGAGCTCTTTCTTTGGTTCGGGTCTCATGTTCGTGATAAAAGGATCAGAAGACTCCAGTAGCTTGTGGAACACGTCTTCGTTGGTAGATATACGAGACATTTTCCGCGAGTTTCTCATCCTGAAAGCCTTGTAATCCTTATTTCTACTTTCTTGCGCCTCCTCCGACAATATTCCAACTGGGAGAATCGACTTCTGCACTATTTCAGCACCATGCAACAAAATCTTGTGCACCGTGAATGGCATGTAGTACCATGAATACTTCTCAATGGCCATTTCTTTTGAGAAGAGCCGGAATATTTTTGAGTCGATCATTGCATTGCTATTTATAACTTCGAGTATGGTAGCGATCCTGTGCATTAGAGTTTCGTCAACTCTTATTGTACTTGTGACCTTGCAATCATTGAAAAATCGTCTGGCAGTGTTGCCATTATTTAAAGATTCGTAACCCTGCTTAACGAAATCTACTCTTGTTGAATGCGTTTCTTTTCATTTTCGTGCATGACTAGCGTGTCATTTGTAGTCCTCCATTTTTCAAAATTTTTGTTGTAGGCAATGTGAAGGATGTATTCCATGCACTTGATTCTGGCGTGAAATGGGGAGATAGCAAATTCGAGGGTATCCACATTAAGAGTCTTTTGTTGGATTTTCCTCAAGTCGTTCATTACCGAAGGTAAAGCACTGCAGATGTAGCAGGCACTTGCAGGCTTCGTATTTATGATGGCTTGATCGGCCTTGCCGTCCAACATTGTCATCACCAGAACATGTCGAATACTAATAACATTATTGCCGATCACCACTTCGGTAACTTCCAACTTCTTTATTTCTTCTTCAACTAATTTTTTTTCAGCTCGCGCCAAATCAAGTGTCTCTTTCTGGAAACTGTATCTATTTTGATCAACATAAATTGGGATTGTGAGCTTCAGAGGAACTATTGACGTCATAAATAAATTCGAGTCACTTATTCCGTTGTTGTCGATCGAATATTTTTGGGCAAATTCACTTTGGCCTGAGGCACCGTCGAATCCCCATTTCGTCGTCAATATTAATTCATAATTATTTAATTTTTCTAGTTCTTCTGGAGGTTTTGTTTCCAAAACCAGTATGGTTGGCAGTATGGTCAAGCAAATTCTGCAAAGGCACTTTTGCGGATGTTTCATTAATTGAAATATTTTCAGGATAGCACTGTTTCTTTGAAAGGATTAATTTTTTATAACTTAGAAATATATGGCGCCCAAGGTCTTTTAGAGCTTGTCGAATCATCTCGTACTGATATTTTGTCAGGAAATGTAGCTAATGCCTGACCGGATGACAAAACTCTTCGTGTCTCGCAGCTGCGTTAATCAAGCTTTGTTCGTACGATGCTTGAAGGCTGCGTATGTTATTCCTCTTGCTTCTTTCACCACAATCATCAAAGTCTTTACTTGGTCTCCTAACACATCCTATGGATTTGTCGTCTGGTATGTGAAAAATATATTCATTCTCCATCCATTCGCTGAATCTTTTTCTCCTCCCTCGCCCGGTCCCGATTTACCTTAACTTTTTTTTTATTATAATGAGGCAAACATCTCTGACTTAGAGCTGTCACTATTGAAGAAATGTTTTCCTCGTCAAGTTCAGGGTGATTTCGTTGAAGAAAATCGTCGAAGTTTATACCACCCCAGAAGCACTCACACAAATCGCGGTACTTAATTTTAATACAGCTCATGACTAGACAACGTTAGCAACTAGACTGAACTCGAATTAAAAGTGTTTTGACGTGGGGACATGTATTTTCTGAACCAATTGGGTAAACAAACAAAGGTGTACTTTAATCCTTCCCTTTCTTTGCGGTGTTATGATCGGATAGGCAGATAAAGACAGACGATTTTTGTCTTTAATACGTCTAGTTTGAGAAAATACCTTCCCCATCCCGGAGGAAACCGGAGCTTTTTTTGTAGCACTACCTTTTCAAAATGCTTATGGTAGTTCGTAACTTTAGTCTAGTAACGTGATGAAAAATATTTTTTTAATCAATTCGTGTAATGTGTGGCATATTTAAACATCCTAGAACAGGAATAAAACATTAGAATTATTCCACTTTTTTTCCCATTCATATACCAAACTCTGAAAATTAGGTGTAATTTAACCAAAACTTCCACTAGCTTGACTTTAAGCCTCAATAAATGGGGCTAAACATTAGTCCGGATGAAATTTGTGCTATATCTAGATGCAGTGGCTAATGTAAAACAGAAACACGAGCCAGATGATCAAAATCAAAAATTTCGAAAAATCGACTTTTTTCCGCACTTGCCCCACTGTGCGGCTCTCGCCTATCGGAAAATTTTCAAAGTTCACTGTTATCCATATATTAGTGCTTTTTTGATTAAAAAAAATAATTTATCATCAATAGGTTTTATGCTAAACCTTCCTGGAACTACAAAAGAAAAATGGCTTGTCCTTTTATATAGTAGTATAGATATGTACACTTTAAAAAAAAAAAAAAAACCACCCACTTATTCATACACACACACCCATTTAAATTGTTAATTACATAAAGTCATAATGGCAACTTCCGTGAATCAACACGCTCATTCACACCTAAAGCATTAAATATTGCTAATTATTTCCATAAATTATTCATTTTCTTCTTAATGACGTTGTAGTTGGCTATAATGTGCCCTACTGATGAAGAAGTGTACGACTTTTATGCTTCCCACGATTTGTAATGCACATTCTGATTTCTAGACAATTCGTAACTCAGGCCATCAATGTGTAATGGGAAAAAACTGTGGGTCATAAAGGGGCTCATCAAGCATTCATTAAATTATCTAGTAATAAAGGAGAAACTAACCGCCATAACAATTGTGGATGCTAAATGTCTAATCTATACTGGTTTAAAAACAACTTAAGAGGTGTACCAATTACTTTAGTGGGCCGTTGCTCGCATTTGTTTACTAAATAGTTGACTAATTTTATTTATTTATTTAATTGAAACAATTAATTGTAAGGAAAACATTATAATCTACTTCGAAGTTTATACGCTTTCTTTTACTGTTGCGTGATTAAAGTTTTAATACCAAACGTTTTTTTACAATTAGCTCTCGAATTCATTAATATAGTGTTTTCTTCACATTTCTGTTTCATATCAATTTATTAAATACATCGAAGAAATCAGATGAATATCAGAAGATTCGAAAAAAAAAATACAATTAAACACATTTTATTTACTTTTTTTTATTATTATTATTTACTGATGTGTCGGTACCAAAATTTTTCGATTCCCGATTCTTGGTTTTGGTACCTAGGTTTAAAAATAAATTTTTATCACAAATAACAAACGTGAATGTTAATAAAACTAAATGTGCAATATTTTAATTTCAAACAGGAAAGAAAAAACTTCCAGTTAGTTTTAAATTAAACGGACGTGCAAACAAAATTTCTAATAAATTATTATATCTTGGCATTTACTTTGACAGACATATGACATTTTTGCCCATTTTGAAAAGAAATTAAAAACTGTTCGGACAAAATCATACAAACTCTATCAGCATTACTCTATGGAGCACCGATCTTCCTTCATCTGTCAAAGACTATGAAATAACGGTTGGAATCATTCCAAAATGAAATTCGAAACCTAAAGCATTTAAATTTTCAATCTAAATTACCACTGTCTGGGAATAACTTGTTCAATAAAATTATAGAAAGTCCAGTTCCCCAACGTTGGCAGAAATATGTAACCACTAGTAAATAAATTAAAATTTTCACTTTGAGTTTAAATTCTTAGGTTAGGCCGGCTCAAAGAAAAGATAAAAAATTCACTTCCTGTTTCTAAATTTCTTATTAGCAAATAAGTTTATTCGATGCTTTTATATTTGACTTTCTAAAGCAATATATTTTAGTATTGATGAGGATTGTTTTAAATTCTGTACCAAACAATGCTGATCTAGTACACGTAATAAAAAATAAATTATTTCTTTCTCGATGAAATGAGAAAAATACCGTTTTTTTGTAACAGAAACTATGTATAATAATTTCGTAATTATCACTAAACTGTCGCCAACGTTAGCAGTATCGATCGGTTCATCCTAGACCTTAGGATTCCTTTCCCAAGTATCAGTGGAATCGAGAACCACCATTTTGGAATTGATCCATCCCTAAAATTATTGATTGAACAATACAACCGTATAAATGATGTCAGACTTAAACTTAAAGAAACTAGAAATTGGATCATCACCATTCGGGTTTTCAGATATATTGCATTCCTTGCCAACTAAAACATCTAACATCATCATAGTGTACATGCTTTAAGACATTTAGACTGATATGTGAATAAATTGATATGATTGAAACTGTAATTGCATATTTATCTACATATCCGGCATATCACCATTTGACATTTCAAATGTTTGCTTTTTCTGAGGAGACAATAAAATAAACAAGAAAAAGAAACCAAAAAAATATCTTTTAGAACTCCTCCTATTTTGTTCCCTTCCTGATAAGTTCGTGTTTGATCTGCTTTTGGTGAATTTTCGATCGCATTTGTTACTCTTGGAACTGTCATATTGGGTTAATTTCTTCTTTATTGTTGAATCGGATTGATTTCTCGTTGACGCTCCGCTGAAATATTTTATTTTTTTATTTCCATTCTTCTTAATATCATTCCATTATACCAAAAGGGTCCACCAAATTCTTGTAAAATCTGGTTCTCTAAGAAATAACAACAGCTCCTTGTTTGAGCAGTAGCGTTGTCTCTCATTGTTCAACTAAAAATACTTCGCAGAAATTCGGTTTCTTGAACTTGGAATGGAAGTTCATCTTAGTACTGGACGAACCAGAATACTTGTAGAATACATTGGAATAGAATTGTCTCGGTCAAGAATCTCCTTCTGAAGTGTTAAAGAAGACTATAGAAACATTGACTGGCTTTTATAATTTTATTTCTTATTTAACATGAGAGGTAGTCAGCAAAATTTTCAAGGCCTCCCAAATAAGTTATTCGTTAAAATTCTAGAAATTATATGGACCTATTTCTACTTCCTCCTCCTTGACTCTTTTTCCGGGCTATTTCATTTATTTATATCTATTTTTTTTAATATTAAGAAATTACTCCCTTAAACTGATCTATATCAGATAGTCCTAAGGCCAATTTCTTTTCAGACTGTTTCTAATGGTAATACAATAAATGTACTAAATGAATTAAAGTTCCAGTTCTTAGTTCGTCACAAATAACTAATCAGTTAATTCGATAAATTTGTAGAATATTTTATATGTGGTAATAGAGTTTTTCTTAGTCGTAAAAATAAATAAAACTATTGTTAGTTTTCTTTCAAATCTAAAGTATTTTATCATTTCCCCTATTCAAAGTAAATTGTATGCTTTTTAATTTTAAAAATACCTAAACATTTAAAGTAATTAAATGAATTTCAAAAAACACAATGTGAATATTTATTAATGTTGAATAATATCGCTTTTATTATTTTATTTTCATTTGTTAATGATAGTGACATTATTCATACGTTTTCAAAAAGAATACTGGTTATCAGTAAGTTATCAAAATTCACGTGCATATAAATAAATTATCAACTATTATAATAAATAAGTGATTAACAAAAATTATAAAGTAAAATAATAAAATTATCATAACGTATAATTATACATTATGATATAAGATAAATCATAATTTAAAAATCCACCAAAATGTGTAGGCGGATACCTCATATGGCTAATATCAGTATTTGTTTTTTTACTTTGCACAAAAAAGACATTTGAATCATCATAATATGAATTAATGTTTTAGTAATACCTTAGCGATGCTATATACTAGCCACAGAGGTAATGTCTACTGTATTATCAGATTATACATCAGACTAACAAGGATTTTTATCGAATAATAATAAATCTTTAATAATTAAAAAAAAATATATCAGTTTCGACATTTAAAAGTATAAATAAAGAATAAATACCTTTGTAACTCACCATTAGTGTGTTTCTTTTATGTATCATATTTTAGATACTCGTAATGCTCTCAGAAGTTGTTCTAATTAGAGGGAAATATAAGCAGTGGAAATATAAAAATATATGTGAGTGTGTGTAAATAAATAAATAAATAATAAACAAATAAATTAATTGTTTTTTATTAAGTCTTTTTTTTTTGTTCTAGGTTATTAGAGTATCTTCTAGATTCTTTGATATTTCTTGGTAAGATTTATATCTCTTTCTGAAGTTTATGAATATTAATAACCTGTGATATTTATTTCTGATTAATCTTTAACTGCTTAAATAACATATATTACATGCCTTCAATTCTTTCTCTTTATGTAAATATTTATAAATTTATAAAGGTTTTTATACGTCATTCGATTAAAAAAAACTAAAACGGTTATACACATTTTTTATTTATTAATTTAATAAATTAATTATCTTGATTGACCATGGATCGTTAAAAGTTTAGCTGCATAAACAACTATGATTTTTTAAACAGCTCCTGACATTTATATCTTTTAGATTTATGCTTATAAAATTTTAAATATTGGCTCTTTATAACCAACGAAATTTATTTTTAATATACATTTGGTTATGTCAGATAATATTTTTAGATCCACTTGAAATTAGCATATTGTAAATTATGTTAAGGCAAATACATACGTTAAAGAAGAACTTTCTTAAAATAAATTAGCAAAGGAAGCATTTTAAATGGAATAACAACTTCTACACGTAGTTGAAGAAAATGTTTTTCTATGATACTTTCTAATTGGTGCATTTATCATATAAATTTTTATTTTTGAAAACCCTAATTGCGTGGGAGCAAGCAAGACAAGTTAACTTTCACATACAATACAACATAGCTATATAACTAAAAGTATGAATATTTTTTTCATTATGCAATAAAACTGTTATTGTTATTGTAATTATTCTGGTACTTCATCACACTTAATAATTAATTAATCTAAATAAATGATATGACATTATAAAATTTATGAGCTATAAATATGAGAGGAAAACAATATCGCTATAAAATGAAAAATAGAGTCCTGTGAAATGACAGTTTTAAAGTAATTTTGGTTAATTACGAAATTTCCCCGACTTAAGAAGTCAAATATTATTATTATTATTAAAAATAACTTGAATCCAACTTCCAAGTCTTTGCAATTCAAAAAACAGTTTTCAATTAGAACATGGCCATCTTTTTTTAGACGCCTCTTTGAGATTTTATACATTCAAGCTTAAACATTTTTGCAATCATTCACTAACTTTATATATCAACAAAATAAATTCAGAATTCATTGATGAGTCATTAAATTTAACACTTTATTTAATTTACCTCTAACAAATAGATTTCAAACCATATTGTAGTTGTTCAAATGTTCAAAAAAGAAAAAAGAAAGGCGTATTAGACCACTTCAACATTTACTCGACAAACATCCTAAGCTTCCTATTGATTACAAAAACCCAATTACATGTAATAAGACCTATTTGGAAATACTAAAATCACTAGATAGTGACTCATAATACTATTTTCCCCAAACCACTGTTCACTTCAGAACCCCCTTAAAATGCACCTTGGTGCGGCAAAAGAAGAAGAATTATCATAATGAAGAATGAATCAAAACTTTTGTTAGCCATAGGGGCTTTGGGGGAAAAAAAATAAATTAAAACATATACATACAGGGTGTCCTGAATTTAAAAGGCAAAATTTCAGGAACTTATAGGGGACCAAAAAACTAAGACAAAAAGACCTTTAGAGATTCGCTCGTTTTTGCTTAGTTTTAGAGAAAATCGCAAAAAAATAAACAAAACAAAAATGTTACAGGTAGCGATTGTCACCTTTCAAAGCTCCTCAGGCTAGGCAGTTAGATATGTAAACACTTAATGTTATCCTTTACATTCTTTTATTTGTTTATATTTTGGCTTCCTTCTAGGATTATAATTCCAAAATCAGTCTTCAGTCAGTTACTCAGATATTTTTGTGTGACTAGCATCAGCCACAATGCCGCATACAAAGTCTAATGTTGAATAGGCTGATATGATTTTTGTGTATGGTTTCTGTAACGGTAATGCTTTAGAAACGGTGCGGGAGTATGCGCTCCGATTTCCAAATAGAAGAGTGCCTAATCGACGAGTCTTTTCGTTAACTTAAAGGCGACCAATTCCAGGCAGCAATAAGAGCAGATTATCGGAGAAGAAATTGTGTCCAACGCCACTTCGATAACAATCCTGAGACTAGCATCCGAAGAGCATCTGCTGCATTAGCAATATCGTGGCAAGCAATATGGCGAACTTTGAAAGGTGACAATCGCTACCCATACCATCTTCAAAAAGTTCATAATTATTACCTCAAGATGATGTCAAGAGATTGAATTTTAGTAACTAGTTTCTTGACAAAATTCGCGATGATAATTTATTTCCATTAAAAATTATATGGACCGATGGAGCTACCTTTACAAGTAGAGGAATTGTTAATCAAAGAAGTTATCATCTATGGGCTCGTGAAAATCCCAGAGCTATTAGAGAGATTAGATTTCAGCATGAAGTTGCTATTAACGTTTGGCTTGGAATTTAGAACGGATTACTGGTGGTACAATATTTTTTACCTGGAAGATTGAATGGTATCACATTTACACATTTTTTGAAGATCGACTTTTCTAATTATTTAGATGGCATTCCCTTACAGCAGCGGATTGAAATGTGGTTCCAACTCGATGGATGTCCAGCTCATTATAGCAGATTTGCTCGAGCTTGGCTGGATATAAATTATCCACAACGATGGATTGGACGTGGAGGAGTAGTACCTTGGCCACCCAGATCACCTGATATGACACCCACAGATTTTTTCGTATGGAGAACCTTGAAGCAGAAAGTTTATTCGGTGTCAGTTAACTCAAGAGAGCGATTAAGGGACCGAATCATAGATGCATTGCACCAAATATTATCGGAATAATGTTCAGCTGCAATTTATCAAGTGAGTGCTAGATGTAATGCTTGCATTGGTGCAAGAGGACAACATTTTGAGCAATATTTACATTAAAAAGAACATTACATAAATATCAATGTAAATAAAGAAGTATAAAAATGAAAACTTGTTTTGTTTCTTTTTTTTCGATTTTCTCTAGAACTAAGCAAAAAACGAGCAAATCTCTAAAGGACTTTTTGTCTTAGTTATTTGGTCCCCTATAAGTTCCTGAAGTTTTGCCATTTAAATTCGGGACACCCTGTATACAAATTTGACCTTTGAGGCTCCAATGAACCATACTATTTTTCTCGTACCAGATCCTTACTATTTAAACCCTTCGTAAAATCCTCAAATATTTTTATGTCCAAAATTAGGCTACCCAGTGGAATCCACTAGTCTCCCAACTTGCTTCCTACTCGATTTTCAATAAACCTTCCAGGCACTTGAACTTCTAATGTAGAACTTTAGAATTATCAGTTGTTTTACAGGCTATTGCAATGATTTATTAAAACATGCAAATATCAGTACATAAAAATTAAACTTAGTGATATAATGGATTTTGAACACTTTTTCTTGAACGGTTATGAATAATAATTAAATAAAACGATGTAACGAGTTTTGCATTCAATTGTTTATAAAAATTATTAAAGATTTTTAATTCTGTAGAAAGTTCTCATTGTTTTAGCAATCATTAAATTTGATTTTCTTGCGTTGAATCAATGGTAAATGAAATTTGATATTACCATATTGAAATGAAATATTATTCTCATAAGATATATATTATTATATAACACCCAAACACTCAGTCATATTTCTCTTCTTCATTTTTGACTTCTTTGAAGAATCCTATGAAAAATATTTGCAGGTATAATATTTAAGTAAGGACGCCAATACCTATTAAAGAAATATCAGAGAAGTTTGGAAATCACAAATACTTATTCAAACAAATACTTCCAGGATTCTTAAGAATTCCATATCGCATTTTATTACCATTCCTACATTGCTCGTAAATTTAAAAATTACTATACGGGTGATATTACAATAAGAATCCAAAGAGTGCCAATTGCGGGAATAGACTGGAACGGTGCCAACTGCCGAGAGGTCCAGCTATGGTCACTCAACTATCACTGGAGTTTCTTTATTTCTTCCAAGCACGACAGTTACTAACCCATTTTTCTCTCTGTCTAGAAATATTTTTCTATTTAACAGGACCTTTAAAAAAAAAAAAAATGTTTTTGAACAAAACATTAATATTATTTTCTTCTTAAAAATTAATGTTAAAAATATTATCTGCCATCTTCCATATTTAAGCCATTTGATCGATCCCATCCAAGTACTAACTACCCTTTGGAATACTATTTTTAAAACATCTGTGTTTCGTTTTTCACTTCAGTTAATTTTTCTAGCTAGTCTGGTGAAGGTTTGAATAAGGTCACAATATTTAAGCCTAACACCTCATACTTTTTTGATTAATTCTTTTCTTTTTTCTTCATTCGTTAAGCGGTCAAAATATTCAATAAGTTAGCCAAATAGAAATAATTTAAAATAGTAGCTCTCTAGATATTTTGTTGCTCGATTTACTCCATTTTTCAAATTTAAATTAATAAAGACCCCACAATAGCATCATTAACTCTTCAACACCACTTAACAATACTACAAGACTGGTTCAAACAATGGAAAATAAAACTAAACTACACCAAATCACAGCACATAACCTTTACACTCAGACAAGACTCTTGTCCACCTGTCTTCATTGACAATCAACCCATACCACAAACAAACGAAATTCTTTACATAGGACTTACATTTGATAGAAGAATGACCTGGGGCCCACACGTAAAACCAAAACGTCTCAGTCTAACCAAGAGATTAAAACTTCTGTATACAATGCTTCATAAACACATCCTAAAAAAATACAAATATTCCAATCAAAATTACTTAGACTAATCACGAAATCACCTTGGTACGTTTCAAACCACACAATTCACACTGATTTAAAAATACCCACAGTAAAGGAACATATACATGACCTTTATAGACGATTTCATGACAGACTTCATGGACATAACAACATACTCATTAATGACATGGCCACGACTGACATACCTGGAAATACTCTCAGAAGGCTTAAAAGAAGCTGGATAAGAGATTTGCTCAAATAAATCTCTTTAATCCATGCCAGGAGCAGGTACTATTGAGTGCTAGTCTCCCACACGCATACAAGGCCTGTAATATTACAATTTCATCACATTCACTGATTGTTACCCTAATAACAGGTGTGAATCGAAATATGAAACATTTTGTTTATTTCGTTTAACGTCACTTTATGCTGCTATTACTAATCGGACGATGCTACAATGGGAGTCCTAAATTTTGCCTATCCAGGTATAATTAGAATAGGGATCTTTAACGAGTACCTGTCATCGCACAGGCTCGGGAACTCCCCTATTTTACGTCCCTTCCGAAGGACGGCATTGCTAAGGATTTTTTACTCCCTTTAAAAAATCCTAAGGTCATCTGTCGGGCTGCGAACCCGCGATCTTGGGTTTAGTAGGTTGCTATGCTAACCTCTACACCACAGGTGACCGCAAAATATGAAAGAGAAAAAAAAAATTAATATTATTAATTCATCATATATTTTTACTTTTTGAAGGTTATAAAACTTTTGAAGTTTTAAAAGTTAAAGCCAATTTTATAAATACAAGATGAATTAATGTATTTACATCTACTTCCTATGGTAACAGAATCTCTTGGGAATCTGATACATTGTTTCCTCCGATTTGATGTCATCCATGTTACTTTTTGCCTTAAGGTAAGGCTGCTAGTACTTCAACCTAAAAAAAAACAAAAAAAAAACAAAAAAAAACCCACAGAAAAACCCCCCCCCCCCCAAAAAAAAAAAATCTGAAAGTTTATCAGAAGTTATCAAAATAACTTTCAACGTATATTGAGCGTCTTCAATCTCGGTATATTAAGATATTTAGGGTGGAGCAGCGGTTGGTTCTACTTTGTCACCTTAATTTACTATAAAACATGAATAGAACACTATTATTTTAAATGTTTAAAATTTAAAAGTAGTTTATTATGAACTAAACAGTACAATAGTTACATTTGTTTAGATATGAATATTATGAGGTCAACAATTCAATTCCCACATATCCACATCTGTAGATAGTAGGAAAATGGACTTTCCCAAAATTCGTCTAATTAATCTTAGTAATTGGTAATGATTTATTATGCTCTTAAAAAACAATCGCTCTGTTGGCACTGATATGGAAACAGTAGCAACATACTTCCGACGGAGCATATATAAAATTGGAAAAGTTTCATTAAAAACATGAAACATTAAATACTTCGTTTAAACACTTTTTTTTTTTAATATATTGTTTGTTGAATTTTCATAATATAGGGAAAACGATATATCGTAATGTTAGTATATCGATATATCGTAGCAAATATAAAAATAAAAATATCGGATTGGAGGAAGAATAATATTTATATATCCATACCCACCACCCCTAATATCTTAGGGTTTTTATTGGAAAAACAATATTTCGGTGTTGGATACTTCTTTTTTTTTCATTTAACGATGTTTTTAATTATTTACGTGAACAATAGATTACGTACACCTAACATTGTGATGGACTGTGTTTTATGAATAGAGTGGTAATCGTAATGCCAGTAGGTTATTAGATACGGATGAAGACGCCTAGGATGATACTAGTCGTAATTAGGAAAATATTCTGAATGAGGACGTACGATTGTTATCAATGGTAAAAGCTCCTATGCTAGCATTTATTGCTGTCATTAAGTGATAATTTCACCATAACTATGATTAACATTTCTAATGCCCTACCGGTCTTACTCCTCAATCACAAGCTAGTGGTATAATTACATTGTGTGATCTACTTCTTGGTAGTAAGAAGTGTAATCTTTTATATTATCATTTTTTCATTATTATAAAAATATGCACTATAAAAATTATAGAATAGTATATAAAAATATTTCTATTAAAGTAATACACTATAAAACGGTGATAAAACCAGTAATTCTGTACGTGATGGATACAACATGTCTCCATAGACTAGAAAAATTACTGGAAATAGAATGAAGGATCCTGAGGAGAATCTATGGGACCAAGAAAACACACGAAGGCAACCATTTAAGATCCAACCAGGAAATCTACAGGGAAATAAAAGATCTAGAAACCGAAATAAGAATCAAAAGGCAAATGGTTAGAATGGACTAAGGGAGACTTAACAAGACAGTCTTCGACAAAATCCGTGAATGCAACAGCGTTGGTTCTCATCATTTTTGGTTGGAAAGGCAATAAGAAATGATGAGAAAATACTAGGAGAAAAGAAGGGCTAAAATGAGAAAGGAAAAGTAATGATATTCGCGTGGTCTTCAAAGGCTGTTTCGTAAAAAAAAAAAAAAAAAAAAAAAAAAAAAAGAAGAAGAAAAAAATACACAGATTAAACATATGCAAAAGAAAAAAAATAAAGTACTAATTTAAAAAGGATTATATTAGCCACCACTGGGTTTTGACTTCAGTGAGGCAGGTAAGAGAGCAACGGTGGGATCTCTTTGTGGCTGGCTTATTACTCCACAAATGGAGAGACAGACTTTGTTCGGGAATCCCTTGGCTCCCTTTTTATTTTTCCTTTTTTTTTATTGTTTCTATGTTTTTTATTTTCATTTTTTATATTGAATACAATAAGGATTTGATTAACCGAGTCTATCAACCAAGGTCTCTAACAATCAAGTTTTATATTATTTTCAATTAATTTTATTGTCTATTATCATATTTTTTCCCAAAACATTCCATTGCCAAACAAGAATTGGGTTAATCTTTGTATGAGCATCATTACGGGAAACGCCGGAGGATATAAATCTTTTTGCTTTAATAAAAAAATAAGCCTATCTTGGTTTTGACTAAGTCGGTTAATAATATCCCAAAATTAGCTAAATGATCACATACTAAAGAAATGTAATGTCGATTGATTACAGTTACACAGAAAATATTCGTATAAGCATGTTTCATTTGTTTTATAAAAAAAAATCTAAAAAGTTTTTCGAAAAAAAGATAAACTTGTATAATGCAAAATATACATGCAAAGGTTGATGAAAAACATGACATTACATAATCTGTAAAATATGTATTTAGCTGATAAAACAATTGACTATAACATAATATATGTAAGTATTTAATTCATATATATTTATGACTTAGTTAGATGTTCGGTGGTCAACATGAATTAGTAATTATTACATAAGTTATTTATCATTAAGTAATATTAATTCATAGTTTATATCAATATTAGGTAATTATAAAAGCAATATGGCAAGCACTGAAGTTCTTTGGTGGTAATAATATCATGTTTTCATTCAAATATATAGACTCTTTGAGCTATAGAAACGTCATGAAAAAAATCCATGGATATTAAAACACAACGAAAAGAATGTTTGATTGATCTGGTTTCAGCGTATTGAGGCGCAAAATAAAATTAAAAACTATTGACAAAAATAAAACAAAAACAAAAAACATATTTGGATGAAACCGAGCTTCTATACTCCCTAGACATTATTAGGGTCCCTTCATCTTATCTTATACAGGGTGAGTACCTCTTAGTGTAAAAAAAAAAAATAATAAAATTGGGTGAGATTAGATCAAAAATGAAGAAAAATGCCACAGAACTCACATTTCTATTCCTATCGGTTGCAGATATATGATAAATCAAAGACTTTTTTTAGGAAACCACGTTTATTTACCATAAAAGCTGTAATATCTACTCTTTGTCTAAATATTTTTCAAACATTGACCACATTTTCGGATTTAGCATTAAATTTCCTATAAGAGCAAAGTACAATTAACCTTGAATTTTACAAACTTGTGACCTAGAGAACAGCTTGATCTTCACCTTTTTTAAAGAAGTTACAATGTGTAATATTACTTCAACGCTCACTGTTTATTGAAAAAACTATCCACGAAACGTCAAATCTCATAAGAACTTGAAAGTTTTATCAGCTTTCGAATAATATGTTGAAAGTAATGATTTGTTTTTCTCGATTTCATGGAGAAATTCACTTTTAAAACCGAAAAAAATCATGGTGTTCTCATTTGGCATACAAATCAGTTACTTGTTTAAATAAGACATTATGATAATCGCTTAATGGAAATGTGCATTTTAAACTTAATAAACTCTTCATTGGAATAAAAATCAAAGAAAAAAGATTATTGTTTAAAAGAAAATAAAGGAAACTTGTCAATAATTTCAGATCAGAGGATCTTATGTGATTACATTTATTTATTTTTTATTATTATTATTTGGGATTTATTTTTTTAGATTTCCAATGTAAGGTTTAAAACCTAATGATAATAAACATAGACCTCAATTTTGCTGTTATATTCTCAATACAGTTAATGTTGAAGAATACCACTTATTGACAGTTTTCCTTTATTATCTATTTAACAATATTTTTGTATTTGCTTTTTATTCCAATGAAGAGTATATTATGTCTAAAATGCACATTAATACTAAATCCGAAAATGTGGTCAATGTTTGAAAAATATATAAATATAGTGGAGATATAACCGCTTCTATGGTAAAAACCGTGGTGTCCTAAAAAAAGTCTTTGATTTATCATATATCTGCAACGGATATGAATAGAAAGGTAAGGTATACGGCATTTTGCTACATTTTTAATCTAGTTTCACCCATTTTTTTTTTTTTTTTTTTTTTTTTTTTTTTTTTTTTTTTTTTTTTTTTTTTTTTTTTTTTTTTTTTTTTTTTTTTTTTTTTTTTTTTTTTTTTTTTTTTTTTTTTTTACACTAAGAGGTACTCACCCTGTATAATCCCTATAGATTGCTCATCATATAGTTCAGACATAACGCCATCAGACATCTAACTCTACGGGTCAATGGCTCATTTCCATTTCAAAAAACATCCAACTTAAATGACATGGTAAAGGAGCGGCCGCGACTTCTTCAATTCAAAACACAATGAGTAATATCATCAAAGAACAGCTGTTTATTCAGATCCCATCAAACTATAGAGCCCAATGTTTAATAATTTGATTATTGAAAATCAATTAACAGTAGAAAAATAAATCTTGATTTTTACAGATTTTTTTCTAATTCATATAATCATTTTCAAGCCATCAATGCAATATGTTTACTTGATAGCAATTTTAAATACCATAGGATGATATTATTTTATTACAAAAATGTACGTTGATGTAAATATTTAGAAATATCTCACGCACGTCAAGCCGAAATCCGACTTTCTGCTCCTTTGCCTTCTTCAACTAATTTCTCGTTATACTTAAGTCCGTTAGCTATCTCCTCGATAATTAGCTTACAATGATTCCTCACAGAACGATAGAAAACTACTTTTCAAATATGAGTAATTCAACAATTACAACAATTACCACTATTGTCTGACTAAGGCTCATCAACATGACTACCAGGTATGCAAGTTTAAAATGTCATTTATTTCTTAAAATATATACACAGTAATTTTAAAAAAAGTATAATATATTTTTTTTTTTCAAAGTACTGACCCTCGCTTTCTACACATTTTGTCCATCTCTCGGGCAATATATGGATACCATTCCAAAAGAATGCTTCATCTTTATTTGAAATCCATTCATCGAGCCATTTTCGTACGTTTTCGAAATTGTTGAAGTGTTGCTCCGCCAATGAGTGTCCCATCGATGAGAAGAGGTGATAATCAGAAGGCGCCAGGTCAGGTGAATACGGCGGGTGGGGTAGGAGTTCCCAACCAAGCGAAGAAATCGTTTCCTTAGTCAATCTGGCTGAATGTGCAGGAGCGTTATCATGCTGAAGAATGACTTTGGCGTGCCTGTGAGCCCATTCTGGGCGTTTTTCGATCAATGCGTGACTCAAATTGATCATTTTGTCGGTAGCGCTCGGTATTGACTGTTTCGCCGGGTTTGAGAAGCTCGTAGTAGACTACTCCCTTCTGATCCCACCACACACACAGCATTGTCTTCTTCTTCCCAAAACGATCCGGTCTTGCACTCGATGTGGATGGTTGTCCTGGCGTTACCCATGATTTTTTTCGTTTGGGATTCTGAAAATAAATCCATTTTTCATCGCCAGTTACAACTCGATGCAAAAAACCCTTTCTTTCGTGGCGTAAAAGTAGCATTTCGCACACAGTTTTTCGTTTTTCCATCTGTCGTTCGTCCAATTCATGTGGAACCCATTTTCCAACCTTTTGAATCTTTCCCATAGCTCTCAGGCGATCGGAAATGGCTTGCCTAGTGACATTCAACTGTTCTGCCATCATTTTTTGGGTTTGGGTATTGTCTTCGTCCAATAAAGATTGCAATTCGAAGTCCTCAAACTTTTTGGTCGATTTTCTCGTTTTTGATCAGTAACATCAAAATCACCACGTTTGAAACTTTGAAACCAACGTTCACATGTCCTGACGGTTGGAGCAACATCGCCATAAGTCTCAACAAGAATTCGATGACATTCAGATGCCTTTTTATTTTGATTAAATAAGAAAATCATGACATGCCGCAAATGCTCTTTATTTGGCTTAAAATTAGACATTTTTAACACCAAAGAAAGGTATGATACGTCCACGTAAACGACTTAAAACCAACTGACTTTTGTAAACAAATGACTAACAAACAAAATAGCGTTTAGAGATAAGCAAATCCTTCAATAGGCTAAGAGCGCATTCTATTGGAATTAAAACGACATTTTAAACTTGCATACCTGGTATATCAACATTCTGTATTGCCAACGGTACCAAGCTGTATAGGTAGGTGGGATTCAACAGAACTAACATTTACTTCATATATTCAATATTATGTCAATATTCCTAGCCTTGTAAAATTGTAATCAGTAACAAAATCACTTTAACGATGTATAGTATCCCTAAAAAAAAACATTTTATTACAAACAACTCATTCTAAAAACCTTTAACCTCTAAAATGGCAATGTACATGATGAACATTAAAATAGAATATCATTCTATTATTCAGCATTAATATTCAATAACTAAAGATTATCCGTTAATATTGTTTGTTATATGTACATGTGCGTGTGAGTGGGTATTATATAGCGTTGTCTAGTTTTGAAAGCGGCCTTATAAAAAAAAAAAAAAAAAAAAAAAAAAACATTTGAAAACATTTTTATTAAACAAAATACACTCTTTTAGCCGAATTTTTGTTTTGTGTCAAGCAGTGTGGATCTCATATTTGGAAAATTTCTATGACTAAAATTAGAAAAAAAAAATTGAATAATTTTTTTTTTCTGCAACCGTTAAATAATGGGAGCATTATTCAATTAAAAACAGCTGATTAACGTTCCATTTTATTCTCTAGTGAGTACAAAATGTGTAAAGTAAAATTTCAGTGCCACCTTAATACATACTCATTAAATCATAAATATTCATTAAATAAATACTCATTTCAGCAATAATCTTACCTTCAATGCAAATAATTCAAATTAACCATTTATTTCTAACGCAAATAATTGTAATATTACAATAAACATTTATAATAAATAATAATATGAGTACTTGTATTGCTACCTGAATAAAATTTATAAAAAAAATTTATATTTGTTTCTTTTTGAACGGTTGCAGAAAAAATGTAATATTTAACTCGAGTATAAAGAATTTTACTCACTCGAGGCAAGGTTTACACGCACGAGCGAGCGAAGCGATAGTTCAGGTCTAGCATAATAAGAAAAATAGTTTTTATTCGAAACATAATACAAACTGCCTTACTCAAAAAGTAACGGAGATGATAATGATTCATTTATAAAATATGTACAGAAAATAAATGAAAATAACAACCCTGGGATCCCGAACCAGGTTTCTCCTCTCATCTCATCTACCCAATGATCTTGTACATATTAACCGCAAATTGATGCACTTTAAATAATTTAACTTTTAGTTTCCTTCTAAAATGGTACGTCCTCCTATTGGAGGACGACATTGCAGACTTGGCCTGCAAATCCGCAGGGTGTACCTTACGCTCATTTACATCCTTGTCTGCACAGACCATCTCTCACCGGAGGAAAGCCACCATTTTATTGGCCTGGGGTATCTGCATTTTTCTAACTGCTTATGTAAATGCCCACCGCTATCTCAGCTCTGCTTTCTATTTAGTTTAGATTTTGAATTGAGATGGCCGGGGAAAGAAGACCGTTCCCATCCCTGCGCAGATCCTCTGCTCTGATTATTTCCCCATCTGATTCAGTTTTTTTCCGGAAATTACTTTTTTTCACATCTAACCTACAAAAATTACTATTTTTAGCTATCTGTATCAATAAATTTAAATTCATATTTCATTAAAATATATCCATCAGTATAGGATATCGACTGAAGTACTATATCTTGGATTGCGAGTTGACCAGCTCTAATATAGATTCTCTTTCATTTTTACTTTTTTAGGATAGTTCCATAATTTTTTTTTTAAGAGCAATAGTAATATTATCTTCTTTTTTACGAAACGTGATTCCAATCCAGTGAATTGTACTAAATTTAATACAATTATTAACATCTAATTCATTAAATAGATATTTCAGGTAGTTATTGATTAATTGCTTTATTTTTATTTTTTTTTTTTTCGGTTGGCTTACATACCCCGTTTTTACTCTATTTTTATATAATATTCTCTCTAATTTATATATATATATATATATATATATATATATATATGTAAATCTTACACACCTTATATTTAAAATTCCAAAGATCTAGATTTTTATTTATCTATAGGAATTCAAGTTTGTTTATATAGTTGTTAAATATATACAAATGTCGTCATTTAATCTATTTATTAAATCTTCATTCCATCCACATTTATTTAATTTTTTTATTATTTATCTATTTTTTATTTTATTTTTTAAAATTCACTTATTGAAGATTTTGAACATTGTTTTTATTTACAAAAATCTTGGGATTCTTTTTCTATACAAGTGTCCATTGGACTTATACAATTATTTAACATAAATTTCATACGAACAAAGAAGCAAATAATTATACAATTATAATTAATTATTATTATTTAAGCTTGGTTATTTATTTATTTCTGTTAGTAAGCTATGTTTATATAAAAATAAATTGGATATGTAAAAAAAGCTTCCGATTATAAACGATGTTTGTACTCGCTTTTCAAATAAGTGGAAGTTTTTTAAGTTGAAGCTTTCTTTCATGGACTGAACAACGGAAAACGGATTTTACTCCGGTAAATGATGATCTCTCCAAGAAACTTGTGCATATCATTGGACTAAACTGCTCCAAGAAAGTGCCCCAGAACTGGGATCTTCTGACCCAGCGAAACATATCTCATCCATTATTTTTTTTTTAACGTCAGCTGACCGAAGTCGTTTCTCTCCTCAACGACACGCTTCTCGAAGAGTCGGCCCCCAGTGGGGAGAAATCGCAGGGACTTATGGTCTTAGAAATCGCTGATTTTTTTTTTTTTTTATTTACCCTTCTTATAGCAAAAGGAAAAAAAATTGCACATCCCCACGGGCTCAAGCTTATGTCACCTACTGCGCGGTGCTTCTGATTGCACTCAGTAGCATCACCAATTTTTTAGTCCTACAAATAATTTTCGATGTCAACCAAAATTCAATAGTCGTTTAAATTATGTTTTTAATGTTTCTGTTGCTTTAATAATTGTTCTTTGAGCAGGTTTAGTAGATCTGATGTTTATAACATTTTTTTTTTTTTTTTTTTTTTTTTATCTCTTCCTATATACCTTTATAATAATGTGATGATAATTTTACAATCAACTCAACATTACTTCACTCTTACACTTTTATTAGTAAAGTTTTATTGTTACAGTTTATTTACAGGTCTTGTCTGTCATTATACTACAAAATTAATGTTAATAGGAACTCAATGAACTTTTATAAATTTGTGGTTTGATATCACCTGTAATTATAAAATTTTTAATAGTTCTTTCTGAAGGATTTTGGATTGCTAGAATTAGATACGAGATGAAATGGTTAGTTTAGGGGAGCCCCTAGGTCTTATAACAGCCATGTAAATGAGTCTTTCGTAGTAAATTAGAAGCTTTGAACGTTTGTTTAGTAAATTTTGAAGAAGTCGAAAACGACGAGCAGTTCCCGCTCGTTTTAGTCTTATATCTGAATTCAAAGTTAAACGTTTGTCTAGCTAGACCTAGATAACCGATCTGTCCTACAGGGATCAGTGAAAAAAACAACAACAAATCTATCAAAAGTGGTAAGGTAGGATAGGAAAGATGAAAAAAAATTACCCAGAATGATAATCATCACTGTATCTAGTAAACGTGTCCAAAGTGTAATTATAATTTAAGGAACAGTTAAATTTTGGTTGACATTAAAAATTATTTCTAAAAAGATTTTTATATATTCTAATAATATTAGAAGAAAAATAGATTTAAAAAAATATGAAGAATTTCTTAAAAATATATGTCTTCATTTAGATCATTGACATGTCTTCTCGATCGTTCTTGAGTGGCCAGCGCTGCATTGTCTGAATATTTTATGACAGACATTTCACAGAAAAAAAAAAAAAAAAAAAAAAAAAAAAATATATATATATATATATATATATATATATATATATATATATATATATATATATATATATATATATATGTTTAGCATGATGTCAATTCTATGAGTAAATTTAATCTATGTCAAATTGCCTATGTCTATAAGAGTAAAGTCCATTAATAAAGAAAAATTAAAATATTATTCATTGTAAATAGAGAATAGCCAATTACCCCGACCGTGCTAGGCATACTTGAAAGCTTTTAAAGTCTCGTGTGCTTGCATAATATAACATTATAGAAGTGGAGAACTTTACTCGAACTTACTTGACGTTTATGACCCCATCAAAGTCCCTTCGCAAACGGCTCAATAGCGGCTCAGCCAACCATGAAAGGGGCCCTTCAATGTATAAGTCTGTGATTGTTAACGCCGATCGTTTATTTTATACAATATATCCTGTGAGGAAAAATAAAAATGTAACAACAATGTAAAATACCATTGTTATAAAAAAAAAAAAAAAAAAAAAAAAAAAAAAAGAAACCACAGAAAATCCAATTCTAATTTTAAAATTAGATATGAGTTAGATTGGCTGTTCTTAACAGTCATGCATATAACGTTTATCATAATTGCCTAGAAACGAAATTATTCCTCACTGCTCTTTACTTTGTCAAAAATGACCTGATCCACAATGACCTTAACTAAAAGTAGAAACCATAAATGAACAAAAACTAAAATATCATTCGTCAATTTTTATTTTACTGTATACTAATTGTAATATAACTATTAACATTAAATCGACGTAACTATTTATATATTTTTTTCTTTTTTCTTAATATCCTAAATATTTCAATTTATATTTATATTTAAAAGTTAATAACCTGCTTATAATACTTTTTTTATTAGGTGGCAGGAATACTTCTTGGTATATATTTTCACAGTAAAAGAAAAAAAAAAGTAATTTAATGTTATAATAATCAAGGGCACACTTATACAGGCAGAGATAATCATCAGTACTTGTTCACTTGTATAGATTTCCGGAAATAAATACAAATATCATACCTTAATCTTGAGAAAATAACCGTTACTAATATGCAATTACCGAAAATTATTCAATTTTCGGACTATTCACGATTTTAAAATCGAAATAGGACGCTGCAATTATTATTCCATAAGCAATTAGCCCATTGCTTCGAATTCTCTTCCTGTTCGCCATATTCCGGATCAGGATTAAGTGCCTTGAATGAGGTTCAAAGTCACGGAAAGGCACAGACAGATATTTCACTGAGCCGGCTCGTTACCCGCTGGAACTGGAGTCCGTATTCTCCAGCGGCTGGAATCATTACCCTCTTCTTAGTCGTCCTCTAACGAACCCATCAAGGAGTCCATCGGCAATAAACACGGGTCGTGATGGTTAGCGCTCCCTGATTAAGATGTACCTGCAACATCAAATAGAACTCAACCAAAAGTTTAGAGAGATATATTTTTTATTTTTATTTTTTTAATTTTATTTCCAGATCGGCCTGGTAAGCCTTAAAAGATTTAACCCTTTAACAGGCGATGTATCTAGGAGGATACTCATATTTAATGGTTTTACTCAAAAAATAATAAAATGTCCGACGTAATTCTACTCATTATCGTCTAGTATCCTTTATTTAAACTTGAATTTCATGATACTTGGGGTAAGCGTGGTGTTGCCATTCAAACGAAAGAAAAAAAATTTTTTTTTTCAAAAATCCCGGCTCGCCCATTAAAGGTTTAACAATATTATTATTTTTGATCGGTAGAAGAAGTAAGAGTAAAGCCTCATGTAAGAGACAACATCAATTTGCTTTTGATTATGGAATAATTGTTACAAGAATAAGTATATTATAACAAGAAATTTAAAACAAAGACAAAAGAGCTAATAAATATATTTATTAGTATTTAATTGATACCATAAAAATAATAATTAAATAGTTAAGTGAGAAAAGAAAATTAAAAATCCCTTGCAAAGAAATCATAAAAAAAATAGTGAAAATAATATTTAACAAATAAACATAGCAAAATTTAATACTCAACCTAAAATTATTAACCCATTTAAGGCCAAGGCTAGAATTAGTTGAAAGTTTTGATTATTCACCAAAGAAATATTTTTTTAGGGTAGTTGATTTTAAAGAAAAATATATACTTTTTTTTTGTTTTGCCATAATGGTAGCAGATGTGTTTCATGAAAATGTTTCACACAACATCGGTCTGTTAAATATATAATTTTTTTTTTTCAGGAGTAGGTAAGGTAATAAAAAGATAGAGTAGGCAAAGAATAACAAAAAAATCCATCAAAGCAATTTCTCACTGTTTTTAGAAAAAAATTACAATTTAATTTTTTATTTATTTATTTATTTTTTTGATATGCTTTACAGCGACCTAGGTGTAATTTAAAGTTATATAGGTAACACAAATTGATTGATTCAAATGTTGTTTGGCTGAAATTACATTTAAATCTTACTCTTCATTAGTGTTCAGAAATAAACAATTGTACTGTTTTATCATTGAATTAAAAAAAAACCAAACATAAAATATATTAAAAAAATATTTATAGGAATTACGAACCTTAAATAATAAGCTGATGTAATAAAATAGAAAAATATATGAACTTAAAAATATAAAAGAAAAAACGTTAGATTAATTTTGCATATTTACATTTATACAAAATATCCTGTGGGCAAATATAAAAATGTAACAACAATGTAATGGGACGTAAATGGATTGCTAGTAATAAAAAAAAAATTAAATATTAGTCATAAGAACAATTATTGGTGTAGTAACGATGAAATAAATAATTAATAACATAAAAATGTGTTCACATCGGTTTTTGAATGAGTCTTGGTTTCAATTTTTGGAATATTGTTTGAGTTCTTATATTGAAAGCTACTTCACCAGCAATAACTGGTAATGAAACCTGGTGCAGCATTTTTTCATGAAATCGTCAATTGATTGTATTTCTAATCCACTATTTAGTTGATTATTTCTTATAAACTAGGGGCTTTCTTGATTTAGATGAAATGGTAAAAGGTGTCGGAAATACAAAGCGTAATGCTAATCGTTACCAAAATTATTTTTTTATTATTTATTTTTTGATTCAAAATTATACAAAGAAACTCTTACTTTTTTTTATTATTCATATTTAATATATTGGTACAAGGTGATAAGATATTAGAAAGGCCTTTTCATAACAGTCTTTGATATACTTGAAATAATATATACAAATATTTTCTGAGGAAAAAAAAAATTTCTTAACCTTTGCTAAATAACTGAAAATTCAATACTTTTTGTCATTTTACAAACATTGTAGAGATAATCGTGTAGTGCAAGGCATGGTTTTTCGGCCAACTTGATATGTGTTTTTATTCATAATCAATATTATTATTATTATAAATAGGGCATTTCGACCTATTTAATAGTCCAGCAAAACCCGGCGATTTACAAAAGTTTCATTTATATTCAGGTGAGGAATGACAGCTTATTCAACTTAACATAATGAATATTATAGTTTAAATATGCCATGGTTAAGCGAGTTAAGACAGACATGTCGGAACCTTTGGCGGACAACATACAACGTAATGGGAATGGACATGACGAATCATAAACTTACACCATTCAAGTTAACAAACCAAAACAAGAACTTCACCACTCGTACGTCGTCATGTCTATTCTCGAAGAAATTCAAAGAGGACTTTACTAAAATTTATCATCTCTATATCTCTATTGAAGACAGGAAGCAATAGATCATACATATGAATCATTGTTCGAGGCTCTAACGGTAAATAATGGCTCTGGAGAAACAGATGGCCACTTTTGTGTCTAGGATTATCCTGAGGTTTGAATAGATGAGGAAACAATCCAGGAAGGGAGGAATGCAGGGACAATGTCTTTCGCTCCTGATGGCACCGCTCCTAGAACTAACTGCCAATACAGAGGAAGAATGCTAGGCCCAGCGTGGGGTGCTCGTCCTGGCGCCTAAGGCGATATCTCTTTCATCGACCTGATCACTCGACTTCATAGATATCCGTGTACTTCAACCATCTAAAAAAAAAAAAAAAAAAATGTGAAAAAAATAATTGATATAAAACATGAGATTTAGGATTAATGAATCAGTTGGCACTTCTATCCCAATGGAATAGAAGTAAATACAATAAAATTAATCCAAATAGAAATAATATAATTCATTAATATCTGAACTATCAAAAATGAATTAAACAGAAAGCAATATAAAAAAAAAAACACAACTAATCTACTATATATTTGTCAAATACCACTCACTCATTTAACACGAAATCTCAGAAACCACCGAACGGATTGGAATGAAATTCGATATGTAGCTTCCTCTAGGGCCCTAGGTGCTCGCTAAGAAAGGAATTTTAAAAAATCGGCCTGGATCGCGGCTAATTCGCGATTACAATTTTTATTGGGTGAATAATAATAATAGACGGGGTCACCTGTGATGTAGTGGTTAGCATAGCAACCTACTGAACCCAAGATCGCGGGTTCGCAGCCCGGCAGGTGACCTTAGGATTTTTTAAAGGGAGTAAAAAATCCTTAGCTATGCCGTCCTTCGGAAGGGACGTAAAATGGGGGTCCCGAGCCTGTGCGATGTCAGGTACTCGTTAAAGATCCCTATCCTAATTATACCTGGATAGGCAAAATTTAGGACTCCCACCGTAGCATCGTCCGATTAGCCATAGCAGCATAAAGTGACGTTAAACGAAACAAACAAACAATAATAATAATAGACGGGGTCACCTGTGGTGTAGTGGTTAGCATAGCAACCTGCTGAACCCAAGATCGCGGGTTCGCATCCCGGCAGGTGACTTTAGGATTTTTTAAAGGGAGTAAAAAATCCTTAGCTATGCCGTCCTTCGGAAGGGACGTAAAATGGGGGTCCCGAGCCTGTGCGATGTCAGGTACTCGTTAAAGATCCCTATCCTAATTATACCTGGATAGGCAAAATTTAGAACTCCCACCGTAGCATCGTCCGATTAGCCATAGCAGCATAAAGTGACGTTAAACGAAATAAACAAACAATAATAATAGATTAATAGTCATATGGTATTTGGAGATAAGCTAAGTTAAAAAATAGGTTAGATGTTTAAACCGCACACTTTTACCACAAATTAAGTTCCTTTTAGTTGTAAACAAACAAAAATACGATCGATGTTGAAACCTTAATATTGGTACTTTCTGTGAACTGTGATGGTGGCTGCAGAGGTGGACCCTTACAAGTTTGAGTTGTTTCGTGACGAAAAGCTATTAAAAAACTTATGTTAAAGAGGAGGTTAAAAGACTTATGATCTCTGGTGATGACATGTAAGGCCAGTTCGATGTAGGGACAAAAAAAACTGATAAGAATCAGTGAGTTCTATCAGGTGTATGATTCTCTTCAGTATCGTCTCATGTTTTACCATGGAGAACATGGGTACAGTATTAACATTTCTCAGCGTCACTCAAACACTAATACACCACATAAGAAAACCGTGTTTGAAGCTGATTTTTACGCCTAAATGTTAATAGGTGAAGAACCTTATTTACTTTAACTTCGTTTTCTCCTCAACCAATTTATGCTTGATATGCAAGCAAAAATAGAAACAGAAAGACTAAACTTTATTCGAAAAAATCAAAAAAGGTGAGAAGTTGAGACTATATTCACTTAAAGTATGCCATAAGAAAAGCTGATGGTCTGGTATCAGAGCTGGGTAAGATGGTAGTGCTGCCTCCAAGCTTCATTGGAGGACTATCAAAATAAGATAAAATTAACTTTTGCAAATTGTCAAATTTTCTTATTAAAATTATTCTAAGAATGGAATTCTTTAGGTTTATTTAAGTAATAATTATTATCAATGTTAACCTTAACTTTTACTAATTTAAGTTGTCCTTCATCCTAATGATATTAAACCGTAGCGAAGCAGGGTACTTTCAGCTAGTATACTATAATATATGAGTTTTATGTGATATGAAACCAGGTGTTAATTATAATATTATTGCAGAACAATTTAGCTGTTAAATCTTTTGTCCACACATTACATGAGAGTGAAAAATGGATATATAGCAATAAAATGTATATTTGACTTATTTAATGATATATGACCAGTAAGATAGAATTAAAATGGCTGAAGAGTATGTTATGTCGATAATTTCAAGTCACTCATCGAGTGCCAGAATATTTACACGGTTATTGAGTAGAGGTTAAGCAAAGATAACGTTAATACATTTTTGCTATAAACAAAACTATTTAAGTTCAACAGGTTTCTAGGCCAAAGGTAGTGAAAGAAGTAGATTTGCCGAAATCGCCCTTAGCCGCCTGTTTCAGCCGCCCTGGTAAAGAATAGCTACTTTAAAGAGGCTAGGTGTAACCCAAGAGGGTATTCCAATATCGAAGACTACCCACAGCTGAATTAACAGAATATTAATTTTCTGAATCAGCCGGACTTGAACTCGCTTCTGGAAGTTTGGTAGTCTACTGCCATACCCATTGAGCTGCCATACCCTCCATAAATTATACAATGATTAATAGAGAAGATTGAAGAGAAAAAAGAAAAATTATATTCAAGTATCCTTATAAAAAGTCTTTCTTAATCACCTGGATTTCAAGACTGTTTTCTAATAGTATCTAGAAATACTATATATTGTAACTTTTAAAGATTGTCCGTTATTAGACTAATAAACATCAATTGAGAGATGTTCCAGAGATTACAACAAAAAAAAAAAAAAATTTTACAGAAATTTTCCTGTTGCCATCACAGGATTTCGGATTGCGCTATCCGCAGAAGATGAATTACCTTATGTCAATAGCTGAGGGTAATCTATAATATCCCATTTCCAGCTGCCTCCCCAGTCATCATAGAGGCGATATGATCAGCTGGCGGAGGGGTCACAGCCGCAGACTGTAAGGTATTAACCCACATCCCACACTTTGTGGTGTTGCTGAAGGAGCTGGCAGCACACTTTCCTTCCCCTTCGAAGTTTCTCTCCTAATGCTAACAGCCCTTATTGCCGATATCCAATGCCTGTCAGATCATGTACCGCTGTCTTCCGACCACTAACGGATATGAATTTCTATTCTCATGGAACGCGGAGCGCATACCGAAGTTTGTTCCAATTCGAAAATTCCAAGAAACCATATTTTATATTTCAATTTGTTTTTGTAAAAAGTGTGTTAATAGAAATATGTTTTTGTTTATTAGAACAAACTAAGCATCTTAATATAGTATCAAATCAATCTATACCTTATTCATATTTATAAAATCAATTATATTTAATCTATGGAACCAATATGCAAGATAGTTCGATGTCAAGTTGCGTAACTTTTTTAAAAAATTATTATTTATATTTACAACTGTATACAATATATACATCAAGTAAATCTGTGGGAAATTATCACAATTACATGTCAATAACTTTTAAAGAACTACTTTACAGCAACACTATAATGGTAGTTTTACATTAAAAGGTCTCTCATCCACTCAGACGACTCGGAGGTTTATCGGGAATCAAGTCGGAGACTAGATTTCCAGAAACAATAATTCTAGAAACAAGTGAGGAGACTAAAATTTCAGAGGCTATATAGCTTATAATGGAAGGATACCTATCTGGTTTCCGCCAATCCAGCAACATAGAAGACATTGAGATCATTAGGGATAGGTTTGTTTACAACATAATGAGGAGCATTGCTAATTTTACTTGTTATTTGGGATTGGATATGAAACATATTGATAGGTTTTAGTGAAGCCCTTAAGGTCAACTCCATATATCCAAATATAAATAATTATTGTCATGGAATCTTTTTTAATTTATAATAAGCTTTGAATGTTCATCTGGTATATGTTGGAGTTGTCTATGACGGCGAGCAATTTGGTGGATTCCAATTATGACGCATGTTCAAATGAAGTTCTAGGTAGTGGATCTGTTCAACATGAATTAGTGGAATATTATTAAAGAATACTGTACAACAGGAAGTTTTATGTTTATATCGAACATTTTACTTTTAAAAATTAATATAATAGTAACAAAAATGAAGTATTCTAGTGTTTGCAATCTAAAATTTATCTTAAACAAACAACTACAAACTATAACCTCACTTTGTTCGGTCATTAACGTGAGAATATTCATATAGTCTTCTTTAAGCGAATCAGATAAAATGCCTGAAAATCAACTCCTTGTCATTTTGTTTTTGTTTATTGGTGTAGAACAGCTTTGGGCATCAATGCCAACGGTTTAGTTTTAGATTTAAATGCTTAATTACCAATATTTTAAATTTATTTATTCTTATTTCTATTTTAATTAAAACATTTGTTCTTGTGCCTATCAATATTTTAGGTCATATTTTAGAATATATTTGTTTGAATTTAAAAAAAAATGTTATGACTGATACTATAGGTCCATTATTATCTCTGAGGGCAGACGAAAATCAGGATTAAATCCAAAATTATTGAGTTGTGAAATTAAAAAAGTATTTGAACATTCCTGGAAAATATGGATAGATGTCATGATATTATTACAATATTGGCATTTCTGTGAAACTTGTTTTATGAAATGGTAGGATTTGGTCTTCTATTTCTTCTTTTCTTCTCTGATGTTATCATACCCAGCTTGTATACAGTTGACAATATCCTTATTTTTCAGTATATTTGCGATTTCTGCATTACTAATCCGATCCTTAATCTCGTTAGTATAACTTCCTCCCTATGACATTTACGGCTGGATGTACCGTGGCGATTGACATTTTTCTTTATCATTCTTAGTTACTTCGGTCGGCTGTCATATCACATAGAGTTACATCCATCCTTAATATATTTTTATAATAGTTTGCGTAATAGAATAGGAATGGAAAATGTCCTTCTATTGACTAAAAGCATATACCAAAAAACCTCTGTCCCAGAACAACAAAAAAATCTGGACACTTCAAAACAGTCATAAATCCAGAGGCTCTTTATAGCAGCTGTAATATTAGAATTAATAAATGTACAATTTCTGGGATTTCAGCATCAGAAAGAAAAAGAAATTAAAGATTATCATGAACAGAACTAGAGCTACATCTATGAGAGAGACGCCAATTAAAGTCTTATATTCAATTGAATAAGTGAGTTGAATACAATAGTGAATAATTTCCATGAAGAGGGATCGTTTAACCGAGAATAGACTATTTCTCTGTTCTCTGCGGAATAATTGACACATTTTAACTGTAAATAACTAAATTTACTCAACTCACGCCCCATGGTTAAGGGGACAGTGTTATTACTGAAGAGGAAACAGGCCAACCTTTCTAATCTGTCTAATGTATGCAACTGCAATATTTTTTTGTAATACGGTTGAATTAATTTAACATATATTTATATACATATATATTCAAATTATGTATTAAGTTTCAATTATTTCTTAAAAATCATAAATATTTGTGTTTTATTCATGATGACTAGTACAAAAGAGAAACAAAGACTTGAAATGGATAACTCATGTTTGAAAAAAAAAAAAAAAAAAAGTATTAAGTTTTGACTCGTAACATGGAACGTCGGGCACAATAAAATAATACAAAAGAAAGCTGCCTAGAAGGGAAGAGGTCTCTTGCAGGATTTTTTGATTTAAGAGGTTGAAGAATCGCATACTCACTGTAAGAACAAACAATGGGATAGAAAATATAGCAAAATACAGAGAAAGCGATCATTCAACAAGTTCTTCCATATCTGTGACCAGGTTACAGGGATTTCAGAAAGCGCAATATCATGCATCAAAAGTAGAATCCGCATTAGAATTTACAATTTTATTTATGCTTAAGTTTCTCGGTCGTTGTTCATTTTTTCACAAACATGATAACTTTAAAAAATTCTGAAAGGTAAGCTGGGACCATTTACGATTTGCACTTCGAATCCAAGTATTATGTATAGTTAAAGATATTAATTAACAAATTAATTATACAATAAATATTTTGAAATTATTTTAAGTACGAGCCATTGTTTTATTTTAATATAGCTATCTGCAAATACCCTTTGCTGGATATTTCTTTTTTAAGGTTCTGGAATCACATTTATTCCTTCACTCGGCCATGATTAATCATTTCCAACCATTCCTAAATCTTAGATGTTCCTTCACATTCCAAAGCTACTAAAGGATACTGTTCAGTGTAAAGTAATTCACCATTTCTAATTTTAATTATCATGCTATACCATCATGCGTACATCATATGATTATAATGATGGCACTTTATTGTAGTGACTTACTGATCACACATTCACATATTTATATTTCATGGAAATAACGCATTTACGTGCATTTTAATTTTATAAACTTAGCCTAGATGTATGAATATATAAATATAAAGTTATCTTTGAAGTCATCCAAAGCATGTTTAAACTCTGTTGAACAGTATTTGTGATAGCTATTTTAAAATGAGTGTGTGTGTGTGTGTGTGTAATAAAAACAGGATTTCATATAGAGGTCAAAACTTATAATTACCAGAATATTTCTATGAAATTCCGATGGCAAAAGTTTCCAATTAACTTGCCATTATTTTTGTTTAATGATTCGCTGTTTGTTTTTTTTTCTATAAATTTTAGACATCTTTACTACAAATTAATTATTACTTGGTGAAAGTATAATACTAAATGGTCTCATGTTAAGGGTCGAGCACTCTCGAGTCAATACCTAACTAATGAACCAAAAGCTTTCAGGGGATTGAGCATCTTTTAAAACTTTCTCTTCATTTTATCAGATATTGAGACCATATATTTTTTCTGCAATAAATGAATATTAATTTTTATTTTAAGCAATTTAATATTCAATTTAAACAATATCGGGAAAATGCCATTATATTGAGCCTCGTTAGAAGACATTCTACTACATTGAATGTGCAATGTAATCTGTGTAAAATTCTCGATATTACTAACCTCCTACAATTTTTTATTTATTCCTTAAACAATATAAGAATGTGCCAAAATTAAGGACAATAAGTAACTATACTCCTGAAGTTAACACTCATCCATTAAATACCATAACAATACACTTCTAAATTACCAGAACATTTCCAGTAAAACAACTGACAGTTTAATCACGCCCTTTTTACCAGGTAAGTGTACAAGGTTGTTTCGATTACATACTTTAAACATTAAAATACCTCTTTATGGTCTAGTTAGTACCTTGTTTTCAAATATTTTGACTCATCTTTCTGCCAGTAACCCTATTTGATGCCGAACAGCCCTGTTTTGAAGCTTAGAACTCTTTACATCGGATTTTAATCATTAAAGATCAGATCTTTTAAAATTAAACCTTTGATCTAAACAAACCATTTTTCATTGAATAGGCGGTTTTAAAATGTAAATGGCTCTGTGAAGCCAACTTGAATCACATGAAATTAAAAAAAAACATAAACATTGGACATTGGTTGGAACATAGACATTCCATAGGAAGTATCACGAGTTTCCTAATTATAATGGAATTACTTATTTATTTGTAAGTTTCCGTTCTGTCTGAAGTTTTATTTATTATATTTTTTTATTAAATTAATATAGCTTGATTAATTATATTTGGTTTATATAATTAATTTTATTTTTCATATAATAGTTACTAATTACTGTTTCATATGTAGTTATTTTTTTAATTAGTTACTTCAGGGAATTCTTTCAATTAGCTATATTGTGTATAGTACAATATCTCATGTAACTGTAAATTTTCTTTTTGAAATATGAATATAGAATAGAATAGAATAGAAAAATAATTTTATTCTGGGACCAAGTTCCTTAAGAATAACAAATTGTACAGAAATAAATGATATTAGATACATCTGGTCAGAGACATGATAAATAAATAAGATGAAAAAAAAAAATTAAAAACTATAAAATAAAGAAGAAATATTAATATAACAATGATAATGTATACATAGTAATGTAATATATGATCAGGAAAATAAGAAAATATTCTACTAATGAATAGGTTATTTTTATACAATGCTACTTATATACAATATAAGAACCCAAATGTTGTATTCGGAATGAGAAAAGATTATTTTAATTGGTAAAACACTGAGTGTGTTTCAGAAAGACTTACGATATCGTTTAATTGAAAAAATATACTGTTAGTAAGCGTCACCTTGGATTAGGAGGAGGTACTGGAAATAGAGGAATTTAAAGGTTTTTAGAGATTTCGCTTGTCTAATATGGGAAGGAATGGAATTCCATAGGATGGTTGAGCGGTATAGGAAAGAGCGCGGGAATGTAGTAGTTCTATGGGATGGGGTATATAGATCAGAAAGAAAGGGATCTTGTGTTCAGTGACTTGATTGCAGATCTGAATTGAAGCGTATTGTAAATATAAGAAGGATGAAGGGTGCTGATGATTTGGTAAAGGAATGATCCGTGGAAATATTTTCTACGGAATATGGGATAAAGCCAGTTTAATTCGGTATAGAGGAAGGAAACGTGGGAGCGCCTCGGTTTATCGAAGACAAATCTGGCAAAGCAGTTCATAATTAGTTTCAATCTGTCTTCGAGAACCGTCACTAGATCACCATAAACTAGACAGCCATAATCAAGGTAAGGATATATTAGGGAGGACACTAGAAGCTTACGAGTTGATTGGGGAAGAAGGTGACGGGATCAGTGGAATAATTTAAGTAGACCTATAGAACGGCGGGAGATTTGGGCAATCTAAAATTTCCAAGAAAGGGTCTGATCAAAAATAATTCCGAGATTTTTAACAGACGAGTAAAAAGGGATAGGATGATCATTAAGGATTAAGGGAGGATAATGGGTGTATGCACTAAAGAGGGAGCTAGATCCTATTATAATGGCCTGAGTTTTCTGTTCATTCAATTGTAATTTGTTTAAGGTAGCCCAGGCACTAATTCTATTCAGGTCTTCCTGAATTTTGGCGAAAACTGAAGGAAGCTCGGAAGGAGGAAAGGAAAGATAGATTTGGGAATCATCTGCGTAGAGGTGATAGGAACAGTGCTTAATTGAATTAGGTAGATCCTTGATGTAGATATTGAAAAGGAGATATATATTACATTATAATATATTACATTTCTGTCTCTGTTTATTTTGCTGTATTTATTCATATTATTTATTTGGATATTACATTCTGTATTATGTTCCGTAAGGATTTTAAATGAATTTTACGGTAGTGAGAAATTGACGTATTCCGGTCTCTTCCTTATTATTTTCTGAAGAGTGTAAACTGTGTGTAAAAAGTGGAATCCAAAAAAACTTTAGCTCTGTGGTCACAAGCTAAATGTAGAATGATAAAAAGCATTAATGGAAATCCATTGGAGATATTTGCTCTTTTATAGAGCAAAAGTAAGGTTTGGTAAAAAATACAAACATACAAAAAATTTAAAACATCAGGACTTTGCTACATAGATCATATATAATTTTTTTTTTATATATATATAATAAAATATACTAAGCGTGTCAATACTAACCTAAAGAAGCAACGTGGAATGAAATTCTGAAAAAAAAAATAAATGACGTAAAGTTGACTGAATGTGAAGAAAGGTTCAGCAGGTAGATAGGCCTGTTAAAATATTTCGGTTTCCCCTACGATTGGTTCGTTTTAGTCCGTTCTTACAAGAAAATAATTTAAAGTGGGATCAGAGAAATATCTTCAATTGTCCAATTTTAAATTTGTTTCCATTAGCATCAGAAAAACCTCTTTTTAGACAGTTTATGCTGGGGTTTATATGTGAACCATACCAAGTCAAAACATGTTTTAACATATTTGATAAAAAATGTAAGTAGTAAAATTTGAAATAATAATTGAAGGTGGTCCATATTTTGTCCAGATGTATAATAACTTTTTTCGAGTTGTGACATCTGTTATCAAGACATTCCTTATGTGACTAATCCAGAGCAAAGAAAATCTTTCTCACGAAAATAAAAGCGTTTAGTATGAAAAGTAATCTTATTAAGAGAAGAAAGGTCAGTATCTAACAATGGGTTATAAAAAGTGCTTCAAGTGGCTCTTAAATTATAACCTTTTTCATGCAACTAGTTATGCCCGCAGTTATATTCTTTCTGGCTACAGAGTGAGAGTGGCTAATACATCGCCTTCGTTACGCCATTTAGACTATAATTATGTCGTGCTTTCTTTATCGAGGCTACAAAATATCTTGTCGCTAGGAGAATGGAGTGTGAAAATGTATATTCTTCTTCTGGATTGAGATAGTTTGAAGAGTTATGTATGACTGACAGTTCTGAGATCCTTTCAACAGCAAACAAAGACGTTGAAATAATAATAAATAATAATACTGCAATCGTTCTAGAAATAAGACATGTATCTCATGGTTCCAAACTGCAACAGTAATATTCAGCTGGCAATACATATGTTTTTTGTGTATTTATATATAGCTATCACTTGGGGTTATGTATTTCGATCATCATTTTTTTTCTTATAGCTCTTACTCATTGTTATCACACATTAGAAAAAACAAATTAACTCTCAACCAGTTACCCTTCGGTCCTCAATATATATATTGATGTAAGCCCATCTAGGATCGCTTATGACTAGTTTCTTTGGATGCTTTCTTTTGTTCCCAATATTCCTGAGACCAGCCAATCGTTTTTCCTTTTTCTCTTGCGTCATAGGTTTTTGACTGGTTTTAATTTTGGGTGGTTGGGACCAAGATTTCACTAAATCACTAAATTTCGATCGATCCAACACATCAAGGTCAGAAATTCCAGCAGAATCTAGGTCATTCTGCGCTTTATTTAACCACAGACTTCGAGTCTTATAGCTTTTAGTTACTGAGAAGATCTTCTTGGTCCATTCTCAGGATGCTTCCGAAAAGATCTCCATCCACCTACGTCGCATATTAGTTTAGGCTGTTACCAAATGTTGGTACAATTCCTGATTCGCCTTCAATCTATCTGGAAGAACTCGCAGGGAACATCTCCACGTACTGTCTGACATTACAATTTTTTTTTCTTTGTCAATTTACACCTGTGCTAACGGGCACAACCGGTATGTTATAAGGGATGACAGAGGGATTCTTCCAGATCCCACTTCAGTTGAAATTTCGTAATGATGAAAAATGGAGTTAAAACAAATAATAATAATAATTCTAGTAATAAATAAAAAAATAATCAAATATTTAAAAAGTTTCTTATCTAGATCCAATTCAGCCTTCGTCGAAGATAGTCGGGAATTTCGTTGTTTCATGACCATTATTAGCAGGTTGGTGCGTCCTAATTAATGTGGAACAGTCTCTTACATTTGTTTGTTAAGGAACGTTTTTTTTTTTAAATTTTGAGTTTTAGTATAATATATTCTTTTTGACATATGGACGGGCCTGTGCAATCAAATGCAAAAATTTGGCTGATGTAGCAATATGGAAATAATAAATTAGAAATCGTAATAAATGTTTAGGAATATTCTGTTGTTAATTCTATTGCTTATTTTCCCTCGCAATATGACTATGTTCTGTCTAATTATTATTTTAAATATTTTTTATAATTTGTCTTAAAGGCTAAAACATTATAGTTAGCTGCATTGCACTTAAATTATACGTAACTTGTAATTTGTTAGTTTAAATTAGGATATTGATGATGATGGTAATGGTGGTAAAACATAGCTACTTGTATTTTACTACCATTTCTATACAGTAATTATAATATACGTATACGAATTATTCATTAATTGTACCCAATAACTTGTACATTTTCTCATCGATTTTTTTCTTCTTTTACAGGTGGTTGCCTTATCAGGAGTACAAAAGTGAGTTAATCTATTACATCATTCATATCTGTTACCTTCGATAAATTTTCTTGATCAAATGAATTACTTTTTTTTTTTTTTCTTTTTTTTTTTAATTCTTTTATTAATAGAAATTTACAACTGTATTAAAAAAAACACACATCTAGTAAATATGCGGTATATAATAACTGTTACAACATATGCGGAGATAGTTCCATCTACAACTTTTCTTGAAAAAGTTTCTGGACGTCATGAGGATTGTTTACTTAGATTAAAGTATAATCTGCAAACCGAGGTGTTATCTTACATCCTTCTACAGAAATTTAATGAATACATCTGTGAAATAAATAGCTAGCTAAAGGAGGTCTAACTTTAATGCATAAGTTAGAAGAGGCTGAATAGTTAATTTAAAATGCTCAATGTTACTGCCGTTGCTACATGGAATGTTAATGTTACAAGTACTGCCCGTTACCAATTTAAGAACAAAGTTCCGTTTCTTAATAACATTCTAATTTCTCTTAGGCTGACCTTTAAGGAACAGCTCCCAGTTACAATACGTCGAGATTAAGGATACAAGGGAGAGTGAACCCGGTTCTAACTATTTCTTATTCCCACCGGAACCTGTCTTCCGCGCTCTTCTGGACCAAAGGATCTCCCACGGCCGACAAATAATCAAAGCTACTGTTCCTTGGAGTGAAGGTTCTTATAACCGGTATCAGGAAAGTAAGAGCAGGCAAACAACATGCACCAGGCTATAAAAGGGGAAATAAATACAAAGCAATAGGTTGCTCTGGTGTGAAACTTAAACATACTTTCCTTTTGATGCCCATTGCTGGTGTTAATACATTGACATTTTTATAATTCGTCTCATTTCAATCTCTTTTGCATAACCTCTAGATACCTTTAAAAAATTAGACAGTTTCAATACCCTATCCATACATATTATACTATGTTGTTACCACAGCTTGGTTGTTACTTAGATCTTTTTGCCTTTACTCATTTAGATCTCGTCCCTAACGACACCATAGTCTTCATCTATCGATCTCTAACTATTGTGTTAACTTACTCTATTTTATTTTGTGGCAATTAGGTGAACAATAATTAATAATGTGTATATATTTTATTTAGTAGTACTATAATATTATCTGTAAATGAATGGATCAGCATACAATTTAGATTACATACTTATTATATAACATTTAAAATCTATAATCACTTATCTGAAGGGATATCTGTGACGTCAAGGCTGTTCCGGGTCCGTCTCAAACGCTTACTTGGTCCGTAGTCTTGTCCAATTTTTGCGACAGCTCTTCATTGCTCCAACATCTACTTCTTCCATCCCAAACTCTTCCAGGGCACATCTTAAATAGAGATACATCTAATCCATCTAAACATTGTATTTCTTCCTTTGAACTTTTTATTCCTTTGCTTAAAAACATATTCCTCGGGTATTGTCATTAAGAAAACAAAGATTCTGACCCTAGCAGAAGTATAATTGTCAGCCCCTTGAGGTGCTACTCACCCTAAATCTTAATGCTCAAAATAGAGACAGGCATCCCCTAAAGTACCGCCATTAAGCTTTCAGTATATAATAATTACTATTACTATTTATTTGTTTGGTATTATTAAATACATCTCAGTGTGGCCAAATAGAAAGGATGGGGTGGTCTTGAGTATTGGGACGAAGTTTCTGCAACACCTGATTAGTTGTGAGTTCAATTGACTCCTAGTTCAGTCACTTTGTGTTCCGTGGGGTTTCCTAAAAATAAATCTGAGTGGATAAAATTATATATGCTTAGTCAAAAAGAACCATGGCGGAAACCTAAGCGAATTATTTCCATCATTATTTGGTTCAATATCATAATGTCTTAACATAATTGGTGTAATCTTTGGAAAAATAAAGCCTAATATTCATGGAATATGTATTCAGGTGGCAATGCATTCTTCAATAGTTTGTTTGCTTATTTCGTTTAACGTCACTTTATGCTGCTATGGCTAATCGGACGATGCTACGGTGGGAGTCCTAAATTTTGCCTATCCAGGTATAATTAGGATAGGGATCTTTAACGAGTACCTGACATCGCACAGGCTCGGGACCCCCATTTTACGTCCCTTCCGAAGGACGGCATAGCTAAGGATTTTTTACTCCCTTTAAAAAATCCTAAGGTCATCTGCCGGGCTGCGAACCCGCGATCATGGGTTTAGTAGGTTGCTATGCTAACCACTACAACACAGGTGACCCCGTTCTTCAATAGTTCTTCATATCTTATTCAATTTTCTAGTGAATATATATATATTTAAATTTATTTAGCTAACCAATAATCCTTTTTTTAGTTTTATCTGAACTATTATATAATAGGATGAGCCATTTTTCGTTTGTGATCACTAAACGCAAAAACTACTAAACCAATCTGTACCAAATTTTAACTACATTATCATTATAGTTTAAGGATGGTTTAAAAAACATAAAATCTACGAATTATCAATTAATTGGTTATTAACAAAGCCATAATATGTGAATACAGTGAAGTTTGAATATTGACCAATAGGTGGCGATCTCTATTTTACATGAGAGGTTACAAAGGTTTGGTGTTATATAGAGCTTTAAATTGATAATAACATTTACTTATATTGAATTAGATCATTAAAAATGTTTTAAATATGTGATGCGACATGTGGATCCCAGAGAAGTTTGAAAATCTTCCGATATATTGTTAATAATATAGTAAATATTCTCTATCCATCTGGATTACCAACCGTACCCTTAAACCACTTAAGCAATGCAATGGCGCCATGTTAAAAATTACTGCTATGCGTGCGAAATCCTCAATGCTCTTTATTAAGTCATAAATAAACTTATTAATAACGATTTAAATGTCCCATACGTTGAAGATTTGGCCCAAACGAGATATCTATCCTTTCATCACAAGCTACGAACACCTGGAATCCACTAGTCTCCCTACACCTGCTTATCACTCAATTTTCGATACCCTTTCGAGGTTTCTAAAGTTGAAATTTTATTGAAGCGCAACTAATGAGTAGTTCTTAACAAGTTGACATGTGACTGTTATCATTTTACCTGACATTTACTTAGAATTTAAAAAATTTTCTTTTCTTTCTCATTTTATTGAAATTTACAACTGTACAATATATACATCTAGTAAATAGGTTGATTATGATTACAACAACATGCCTAAGCTTGAAAAGGACTACTCATTAGTAGCACTTCAATATAAATCTACACTAGAAGGTCTCTAGGCCATCTTCTTTTCAGACGCCTCGGAGGATTATCAGGAATGGAGTGGGAAGCAAGTTGAGAGACTAGTGGATTTGGGTGGTTATGAAGCTTACTATTAAAGGTATCTGGTTTGGGCTAAATCAGCAACATAAGGAAAATAAAGGTCTTTATGGATAAGTTTATCGGTCACAAAGTAAGGAGCCTTGAGGATTTTTCGAGGGGTTTTGGATTGCAAGGATTGAATACGAGATGTATTACATGGTTTAGTGAAGCCCCAAAGCTCAACTCCGTACGTCCATATTCGTCTAATCACAGTTATGTCTATGAGTCTTTTGTAATTAAATTGGGAGCTTTGAACGTTTGTCTAATAATTGTTGTAGAAGTCGAAACCGACGAGCGGTTTCCTGTCGTTTAATCTTGTATGTGGATTCCAAGTCAGACGTTTGTCTAGTTGGAGTCCTAGATAGCGGATCTGTTCAATAGGGATCAGTGGGATATTATGAAAGGATGCAGTTGGACAGGAAGTCGTAGGTTTACTGCGAAGGGTAAAGGTTATTTGATGGGATTTGCTTGGATTTATTTTAATTCTCCAATTTTGAAACCATAGAATTTAAAAATAAAACGATTTTTCGTTTTTTTTATGTTGAAGATAAGTGAGAATAACGGTGTAAACTAAATCAATACTATTATATAAAAGGACAAGCCATTTTTCGTTTGTGATCACTAACTGTGAAAACTACTGAACTAATCGGTACAAAATTTTAACCACATCATCTTGATATTTTACGGAAGGTTTAGCAATACTAAAATTTAAAGATTTTTAATTATAATGCCTTAAAAAAGCGATAATTATGTAGTGCGTGGTGAATTGCAATAATAGGTCGCGAGCACCATTCGAGAGAGATTAGAAAAGTACGGTATTATATAGGCCTAGAAATTTATGATAAAATTTACTTATTTTCAATTTGATTATTATTAAAAAAAAACTATAAATATATGAAGCGACATGTGGTTCCTAGTTTAAAAATCGACACATATATGGCTATTCTGAAATAGAGTTTGCAATGGTAAAACAATTTATCCCAACCTTACCAAATTTTAACTACATCTTCATAGTTCTAGGACGGTTTACCATTAATAATGTTTAATATGCAAATAATTAAAATGTATAGTCATGTGTGCCAGAAACTGTTTCGCCAAACTGTCGTATACCTTTGTGGTTAGGAATTAAAATCTAAAAATATGGATCGATAAAATTAATTCTGCCAAATTATGCTTTTACGTACTCTTCAAACGCATAATCATGCGTTTTAACGATGTTAAAAATTAATACTATGCTTTAAAATATCATTGAAAAAATAATGCTAAATTCCATACTTTGATACAAGATTTTTATCGATAAACAAATGAAATTCAATTATTAGTTTAAAATCTTTATTTATGAGAGCGAGCGAAGCCGCGACGGGGTATGCTAGTACAATTTTTTATACGTCTTTCTAAAATAAGCTTAACTGAAAAAAAAAAATATAATAATAGACAGTTACTATTAGGGTAATAGATAGTTTGGAATAGTTGTATTATTGAACCCATCTGCACCAAATTATAACTACATCATCTTCACAGTTTTAGGAAGATTTGAAATAGTAAAGTTTACAATACTAGGTTTGTTTTTTTTTGTTTTTTTTTCTTCTAAAAGTTTTATTGAATAAATATTACAAGCTGCCTCAACTGTACTAGTAAAAGTACGTGATACAATACAGGATTTCTATAAATTTAAATTTAAAACTTCAGTCATTAGTTAAAATCATCTAAGTCCTTTACTAATGAGAGCAAGCGAAGCCACGACGGGGGATGCTAGTACAATTTTTTATACGTCTTTCTAAAATAAGCTTAACTGAAAAAAAAATTATATAAAAAAGTTCTTGAAATACAAATAGGTACTAATAAGGTTGACCCGTACATTATCTAAACGTTGTCCCTATCAAAATCAAACTACATTAATAGTACACATCTTTTAACAAAATCACTAAAATCATACCAAATGACGATGGCATAAAAACACTACAGTCATTAGGTCCCTTAGCAAAAAAGTGGCATTGAGGACCAACTAGCTGCTTAAAGAAGAGTGATTCTATTATTCGGTCCACTTATAGCATCAGTCTAATTCAGCAGATTACTTAGAAAGTCACCTAAAAACTTTGGTACTTTTACTTCAATTAAGAAATTATCTGCAAATTTCTTCTAGCGATCACTTGGACATTCTAAACCGCTGGAAATATTCGGCATCTGTTAAGGAAGTGCAATTTTGGATGATTAATTATTTTGATGCCTTAATATGGAGCTCAGTGAAATCGTTAATATTCGGTTTTATACTAACTTAGAGTTTTTTTATGGTAAAAGTAAATACTTTTAGGTTTGAAAATTATATTAAATGCATGGGTCAACATTCTAATGAACTTGAGACGAATAGCTGAGAATAATATAAATTGTGTTATATTACAAGAAAAATATAATATATAATATAATATATTATAAAATTGGCTCATTGCGTTTAAATATTTTATGTTTGATTAAATACATAAATTTTAAAAATGAATGGTTAAATTAAAAAAAAAAAAAATCCTTAATCCTGCTTACTTCGTCACAATTAATAAATAAAGCTCTTAATGTACCATACGATGCTGTTTTAGCTCAAACCAGATCTTCTCACAGTAAACTCCATAACCATTTAATTCCACTAGTATCTCTACTTACTTCTTATTATAATCCAAGTAACCATCCATGGCGTCTGAAAAGAAGATGGGCTATTCTAATATAGAAAGTTTTTGAAGTGCAACGGGTTGTTATGCTATTATGAACACTATCATCATTAATAATATATATATATATATATATATATATATATATATATATATATATATATATATATATATATATTTTTTATGTACTCAGTACCTCATTGTACCTTTTCTAGCATTTTTTTTTGTTTTAAGGTACCTCTACAGGGTTAAATTGTATTTTTCTTTCTCCTTCTAAAAGATTGACATAAAAACCTTAGAAATAAATCGTAAATTTCTATAATTTCTGCAATCAGGGGCGTGCGGGTTCATCGCTTTCACTAAATTGCCCCCGCTAAGATGGGCTGTGGGAATATATTTTGTTATTGTGGTAGGCCTAGCCATTAGCTCCATCCTCTGACCCAGTCCGCCGCCCGCCGCTAACCTCCTGCCCCACGTCCCTTCTCTAAATACTGACTACAGCCCTCTCCAAAGCTATAATTATACCTTAAATGGTTTTATCAACTTGATAGCAGTATTTATATTCGATTTCCCTTTGATCACATGATCATTAAAAAAATAAATATCAGCAAACACTGGCCCAAAACTGATGAGTAATATCATTTTAAATAAAAGCTTCTGTTGACATGCTAATGAATTGGCTAAAACTTTTTTTTTTTTGTATTAGTTTTTTTTTACTGACAAATTAACGAAGAACTATTATTTATAGCGGAAGTCTAAGGGATATGATAGTTTTAAATACATCATAAAATATTTAAAATAATTCAGAATAATATTTTATAAATTAAAAAAAAAAAAAGAAAAGAAAAGAAAAGTGGCAAATGATTCCTTGAAAACACGCGAATTTGATATTAGGTACAACCATTGTACTTCTCTAAATCATCTTTTACGAATTTTTATTTTATTTGTTATGATCACTGTAATACATAATATAATAATTTCTGTAATGAAATATTATATTTACTTTATAATAGTTACGTTTTTTCTCTTTATTTATTTATTTTTTTAATTTACACTTGTCACTTTTCCCTGAACAAGTAGATGTAATGATATGTATGATAACTGGCTTGCCAGGCATAAACGAAGTCACCACTCGGCGATAACTAATCCTATCATGATAATTAAAAAGCTTTAATCCAGGATCTCTCAGCAAGCACCTTTTTAGCCTTATTCGGGTATTCTCTGGCATGATCTGCCTTAGATCGTTGATATTTTCGAATAGTTTGTTATGAAATAGTTGGTATAAACTGTGGTTGTGATCGTATATCTATATATATATATTTATCATATATATAATGGGTAATGTTATGGTATTGATGTATTACGGCATCTTAATGTTTTTGGCTCAAAAGACTGTATCTTTTTTTTTGTGATTTTTTTTTTAGCTATTCCGTAAATTTGAGAGGCTTATCCGATAATTACTCCGAGATGTCTGAAAAGAAAATGGCCAAGAGACATTCTTATATAGAACTTTTTTTGTAGTGCTACTATTGAGTAGTTCTTTGCATGTTATCGGCATGCCATTTTCCTCTAATTTACTTATTGTATATAATGTATACAGTTGTGAATATCAATAAATCATAAAATTAAAATTAAAAAAAATAGTTTTAACCCCATATTTTAACAAAATCTTAAAACTTTCATGTACTTTTTTTTACCCTACGAAAAATTGTTTTATTATTGTATACTTATTTCCTATTGCGTATACTAAGATCTTAAATTTTTCGATGGGCTTAATTTCATATAGGAATTATGATACTTTGTTTTATTTAATAACAAGAAGTAAGTACTTAATATCTCATGCCTTATGATCACAATATTTATGATGACGAAGATAAGTAAGTAACTTCATCTGGCAGCAAAGAACATCCAGAGTTGCTGAATCCATACGCTATCGCTTTTAGACCACAAAGAAATACTTTTCCAACAATAAGCCCTCTGGACATCCTGTAAATCGCTTCAATCGAAAAGCTGTCTTCCCATCGAAAATCTATTGTGCAGAGTTAACGAACGTTAGCCATACTGCCCCGAAGGGAAAGTGCACCATTGTGCTTTATCCTCACTGGGTCAGGTTTCCCGAGCCGTCTCATCTCCACCTGCCTCCACGTACTCCCCGTCATCCGCCGGTTCTTGCGACAAAGGCTTCTTTTCATCATGTCACTGTTTACAGCAGCGAAAGTGTTCTTTAGCGGGCTTTTAAAAGGAGACTGTAGGGGCTTAAATTCTTATCATTTAATAGCAAGATTTACAATACATAAAGTAAATATGCTGAATAAGTAATATAACATGAGAACGTCTATAATGAATCTGCAGAGTGCATACTATGAAAGCGTGTCACGAAGTAGTTACTATCATCACGGTTTGACAAAAAATAGTTTTTTTATTATTTTATTTATTGATACTTATAACTTTATACTTATACATAAAGGAAATGAATAGAAAATATATTAAAATAACTTTATGTACTTAATAAAGAAACAATTCATTAGTAGCTCTTTAATAAAAATTAACGTTAGAAAGGATAAGTATCTGGTTTGGGCCAGATCAGCAATACACCGGACATTTAAATCAATATTGATAAGTCTGTTTGTGACATAATAAGAAGCTTTGAGGATTTTACGTAGGATTTTATATTGTAAGAATTAGATAAGAGAAGAAATGAAAGGTTTTGTGGACACCCAAACCCCAACCCAGTACGTCCATTATTCTAATTACTATATCATGTAAATATGTCTTTTTTAATTAATTGGGAACCTTGAACTTTTCCCAGTAAATTTTAAAGAAATCGAAAACGACAGGCAGTTACCCCCGCACAGGTATGTGGATTCCAAGTATCGATATTTATTTGATAAAGGGATTAAAACTTACTGATAACACACATTCCGGTACCAGGATGAGTTGGTAAGTCATCTGAATAAATTGGGTCATATAAATTACGAATTAAAGGATTTAAACCTTGTTTCAGGAGAAATTTGTATATTTATGGTTAACTTTAAAGAAATATTTCCAATATAAAAAAGAACATTGTATATAGAATATAATACATCATAGTTTATGTAAAATATGATAAAAACAGATATATGATTAATTACTAATGCTGCTAAAATTACAACCCGTGATAGACATTTCCCTTTAGAAATCCATTTATTTGATCTTCATAAATTTACTGCGCAGCTTATAAGTTCTTTAGATAGACCGTAGATGTAGACTTTCCCTTGATAAACAAACTGTAGGATTATTTTCCTCTTTTCTATGTGAAGATAAAATCATGCCAGGGTGTGGAAAATGGCTATAACAAGCCGTTTAAATAACCTGAAGGGTACAATAGAATCTCTATTTTTATCATATAACTTGCTAGTAAATTTCTTTGGTGATACTGACTTCATAAATTTTAATAAACAATCAATTCGGATTCAAATTTATTATATATGTAACATTCTCAACAAGGAGTGGTTGTTAAAAACATTATTCAAAACGTAAGAAAATTTCAAATGTGAGCAAGTTCACTATTCATACTTCGGCAAAACTTTCTTGATACCAACAATAAACCATGAAGACTAAAAACATGACTATTCTTAAGAAATAGGTAGTTAAAACATTAACATATTTTTATCAGAAAAATATAGATGCGATTCATGCGACCGATGCCCAGCCTCTTACTTTTCTCCACAAGTTCCCGCTAACCACAATTACTATTTCATCTCTTCATCAATGATGTTTTTCTCTTCTTTTAATTCCGTGAGTGGTTCTCTATTATTTGCATGTCCCTTGCCCATCTGATATCGTCCATTATTGCCAAATGACCTACCCGTCACTATTTGAAGAGATGTTTTTCTTTTTTTAATTGACATTTGAATTTCTTTATTATAACTTTTTGTTGAATTTCTTTTGTTCATATGTTTTATTTTAATGTTTTGCAAACTTCATATCATCAAAATAAAAGTGATGCATAATGATGTAGAAATATAAGATTAATTTTAATGAAAATCTTTCAAGTTAGAGGTTGGTACTAATAAGCAATAATCTCACTCAATAATGTCCTTTTTTTTTTTCTTTTTCTTTTTTTTTAATACAAATAAATCCATACTTCGTTAAATTGTGATTATTCTTACTTTGTTTAAAATCATTATTTATTCTAATCAGTCTATTTCTAAATTATCGACTACATGAGAAATCTTTATACTGAAATAAGTAATCGAGAAAGCGCAAAAGTAGCAGTTATTTGCTCCTTGAGAAAATAACTTCAATAAAAAGTATAATGGGCGATAATAATATCCCACTTATAATCCCGTTACAGGAAACACCAAGTGTTTTTGCGGGTGTCATTGGGTTGGAAGTCCCATCTCGTTGATTAACAACGTCACTACAGTATAACCTTGCTTTCTCCACCTTGCTTCTTCTATATCTGTCCTCAAGCTTTAGCAACAGCGACAGAACACCACATTAATGAGGACGTTTTAATATTAGGATTCTGAAATGGATCCCGCCATAACCTCCAAAACAAGCTGTAAATCAAGAAGACAAGACGTATTTTCGCTTATTTTTTGCCAGAAAGTTCACCTGGAAAAAATTTGTATCATTCCAGCGATAACGAATTTAAGGTCGGCATTATCATCTGGGTCAATCGTTGTCTTCATTAGTTCGAAATTCGCTCTTCGAAAAGTATAACCGAAGAAGAGCATAAACGAAACCGGTTGGAGTTAACGAAGTGGGTCGCGTCGATCGGGCAACATTTTGGAAACTTGGAATCCATTAATTGCATATCCTTGTTCTCGGGTGGGGGTGTTTGTAGTTTTCCACGTTATGTACGCACATATTACTAATGCACCATTATAAATAAAATTGTAGATTAATAAAGTATATACAAATATATACTCAATTATTTTATTATTTATTTTTTTTAATATGTTTTATTGCAGAAATATTTCCTTCTGTCTCGTTGAAGGGCAATAAATAATATAGATGACAATGAATCCATTCATATTATATGTACAGTAAAAAAATAAATAAAACAAGAAAGTATCTTTCTATATTAGATATAAAATATTCATATCAAATACATTAAATCCTTATAAATTAACATAGTAATATCACTTATAATATCAATATAATTAAAACAACAATATACATTTCTTTTAGTAGTTCTTTTTTTTTTACTCAACCATGGCTCATTTACTTTATATATTATATTTTTGTCTAATTGAAGTGAAATGCCTTTTCCTTTTTAATTTTCCTTATTTATTTTTTTATTTATTAATTTTTTGCTCTTAATACAATGTTACGTCCACTCTTTAGACGAATATAATCATATTCCTCACCTAACCAATCGTAAGTAATTACTTACATATTACTTTCCAAGATAAATGTATATATAATATTTATTTAATTTTTTCGATCAAACTAATAAAAATGGAATTAAAAAATTATGAAAAATGAAAAAAGAAAACAAAAAACTATCCATCTTTATCTTTATAACATTATTGTGATATTAACTTTGTTTCAAAATCTTTTGTTTTATATTATATAATATTTAATTCTAACATTTATTAAATTTTAGCCACAAAATTATAGAATTTGTAATTTATGTTTTATTACAGATTAAGAAAACAACATTTAGTTATATTTCTGTTTGTTCTGATAATTTTTAATGAATAAAAAACAATTTTTTTAACAATATTAGTGTGTCTTCTTTACGTAGAAGGTAATTGGGATGAATGTTGGATTTTGGCATGAAGCTGAATTCTTTTAAGTCTTAAACTTGTTATTTATCTGAAACAAATAGGGTTTAGGAGAATAGTTTGCCGTAACTTCATTTAGGAATGCCTTCACTTTCAAAATTCAATTTATTCAAAACAATAATTACTAGAATATTTAACACCCCTTCTGATGATTTTCATATGGATTCAGTTCGTAAGAGTTGAGATAATATTTGGGGGAAGGAAAATGAAGAATTAATGATCTTATATTTTTTTTATATTTCGATTTGAAGTCTTTTAAAGATATGAAAATACACAACTATTTCAAATATCAAAGCATTCAAAATCAAGCAAAAATATTTGTTCAATATATTTTTCCTTTCTTTACTATTCTGAACCACTTGCTATGTAGCCGTAGAGAAATTCGGGTTCTTAGGAATGTTCTATAAGAATATTCCAAAAAAACTGAAAAAAAAAAAAAAATTCAGCTTGGAAACTAAAAACGTGATCATTAAGCGAGAACTCAAAAAAAAAAAAAAAAATCTTGACTGATTACCATATTACACTATCTTAGGCAGCCTAGAAACAGTTATGATTCGAAAAAAAAGTAAAGAATTTGAAATTCTATTTAATACACAATATATTAATAATTCAAATTCAATTGCTACTTCATTAAATGTAACAAAAAATATGAAATATTTAAGAACTTGTGAATAAATAAAATATATACATAAATAAATATCTTTTACTAAGTTCATTAAATAAGTGTTTGCAAAACAATGTTTGGCAGCGAAATTTAATTGCCGGTCTTAGCTAGTAATTTAGTGAAACTTGAAGTGAGACGTCTGAACAAAATAATTGTAAATAATTACAGAATCGTGTTTTACCAAAAGTTTTTCTTTTTCTTCCAGAATTGACAGGTTCGTGACTTCTAATGAAACTGGTTTCAAAGTTTTATTCTGCCAGTTATTGAGGTTAAGGTAAATAGAAAAACAAAAATAACAGATTCCATATAACGAAATACTTGGCGCTATTAAATATTGATCATTTGGTCAGCACAACACCGGCGTTTTGAAAATAAATAAATTTACAACTGCTAGGCGTAGGGGTACATTACAAATAAACAAAATGTTTTAAATTCCATTCAATTTCATATACAAATTGACGAAATGCATGATCTTTAGTGGAATAAATGAGGTGTAAATAATTACGTAACTGAATAAAATCCTGTAGCATTGAATGCAGTAATAAATATCTGTGACACGCTGTGTATATATAATATTATTTTTTGAACAATATTTCTTTTTACTTGCCTTTATAAATTTACGTAATAAATTATACAGATAAATTAAAATCGCCTTGTCCATTAAAATGTCTAGAAAAAATGTTAATTAGCAGGAAATGATATTATAGCTTCATCCATTGAAATACAATTATAAATTGTAAATACTCATTAGAAATAACGGTACGTTTAACCAATATAAAAAGGGGGATCTAAACGCAGACCAGATGGTCCAGCGATTGCCGAATCGAGGACACATTTGGTAAGCAGAAAACAGGAAGACAGACTTACTTTTCACAATCCCTTCGAGCTCAATCTATATAAGGAATCAAACTATATATAGAGTGGACTATATATAAATTGGAACTATATTTAGAGGACAGAGCAGACATAACCCAAAGCTGTGAGTGTCAGGGTATGCAATTTCGCGCGGCAGGTGAGCGTGTTTTTTTTTTTAAAGTGTGAGAATTCTCTTACGTGGCCGTATTAGCTGTTTTATAAATTTTTTATGCAGCAATTTTCTCTTCCCATACTTTCCCATTGAGCGATTTTAGTGATTTTTTTTTTTTTTTTTAGTTTGCTTGAAACTTTTTTATCATTATCGAATTCTGCACTGCAAAGATTTCTACGATTGTTCCATTTCTTCTTTTTTTATTTTTATTTATATGTTTTTATTTTATTAATTTTTTTATTACGAAAATTGAATATAACACTCTGAATACATCTTGTTTGTTTCTTACCTTTCTACTCTATTTAACATTCTTTATTTTGAAGGGAATATTTTTATTTTCATTTTCATACTCCAACATACATATTATCTTGAAACACATACCTACATAATGTTGCTGGTCATTGAAATCGTTTCGACTTATTATATTTAACAATTAATTATATAAACATGTTTTTCTTTATTCCTGAATTACACATCTTTATTTAAACATGCTTTAAAACAAAAGTAATTTCGTAAATGTGCAGAATTCATAAAATTAGTAGAATGTGTTAATATATGATGAGGGAAGAATACTTCCTCTTTTTTTCATTTATGATGTTTTGATAATCACAGATATTCCTCCTACAACAAGTTTCTAGCAATACTCATGTGTTGCCATGAATATTTTTTTTGCCAATATATAGTTTCTAATGCAATTGCCATTCTTGTATACACACACATGATATGGGTACTAGGCATGATGTCATATAGGAATTATGTTACAATTGATTGCTTATAAAGCAGCTAATGAAGCTCTAGGGATTACCTGATACAGGGGGAAGTATGGTAAATAAAGCTAAAACTAATAAAACAAGTTTGGCAGTGAATAAACATCTTCCTAACAATTTGGAGAAAATTTAAAAAAAAAAAAAAAAAAAAAAAAAAAAAACCTGTGGAGATCTGTAGTATTCAAAAATGACTCAGGAGTATTCAATATCAAAAGTTGACGTTCCGAAATTTTTCAGATGCAACTCCCTCCTCACAATAGATAATATATTTAATAGAGCAATGTAATTTTTTCAAAACATAATAAATAAATAATTTGGGAAAAAAAAAATTAACCTGATATCTTTGGATCTTGGAAACATTGAGGTCAAATTTTCAAATCTTTTTAAATTTACTTTTGCAAAATATCTTTATAGAAAAAAATTATTTTCTATGTTTCTTTTTTTTTCCCTGATTGTTTGTGGAATATAGTATTATTGTGTTTCCTAATTCATGCTAATTACTAACATGATTTGATGGACAACAGGGGGCTTATAAACAAAAAAATCCAGCCAACTACAATCCTAAATCGGTCATCTTGCTTGGTAAAGTTCAACCATTTCTTAGTAAACAATTGTAGAACGAGGTGATTTGTCTAGAATTTCACGCAAACATCAGGTTTTTCTTTATGTATCCCATTTCATTGAGGCTGGGCGAGTACCTAAGTTGTTTCCCCGCTGCCTTGGGTCGATCTTCAGCTAACGTACCAGAATAAATAATCATCCAGTCCAGTCCAATCGGAACGGCTCGGTGCGTTTGGAGTCCTGTGCCTCACCCACAAATCTGCCTAAATGATAAATCATGGAACGAGTGTTAGCGCAGACATTGAAAGTATCCATGTTTAAGAGTATTTTCTCCAAATTATTTCCAAGCGTAATTAGCAGGCAACACGAGATAACAATCTAAATTACACTTCTCAACGAATTAAATTTAATGTCAATTATTCTCCAAGATTCGTAAGTGTACGATCAGATTGGATAAGGTACACCTTTCAAGAGAATTTACTTTGACCAGAACGTGAAACTAGGAGAAAGTTTTGACTACTGCATCGTGACCAATAGATCACCAACCACTGCTTGTTATCTCCCTGTCGAATGCTCACCTCAACTCAGACCGGGACAGTTATTTTGACAATGAGTTGTGAAAATGTCCAGCCGTGAAATGTAATGCAACTTGCGATACGATAATTTTACAACTTCAACTATTTCATGGACTCTCAACTCGTCGTAAATCAAACAATGAATTGATTTTTATGTTTTTCTAAAGTTAGGGGCTGAACAAATAATTATTTTATACTAACTAAAGACTTTATTACCGATATGAATGAACTAAAAATTAACAAGAAATAATAAAGGATGAATTAAAAAACAAACTATGCTCTTTTATTAAATTTAAAGATTAATATCTACAATTTATGAATCTTAGAAACACGTTCAAATTAACTTACAAACAATAAATAAAAAATAAAACAAAAAATTCAGTTAATATTATTTTCAGAGTAAATTATCAACTTATTAAAATCACATATCACTTATCACAAAATATAAGTATATAATGTTATAGATTCTATAACAAATCAATGCCAATAATTTTGTTTATAAATAATCCGAAAAAAAGAAAGTGAATTAAAGGAGTTTCTAGCACAGCAATGAATGGCAGAGATGAAATAATATCTTGACGTAATTGTCTCAATTACACTGGAAAGTTAACAGCTAGTAAACATGTGCTTATTAAAGCAATTACTCTCTCATGACAATAATTATATTATTTTAGTATAATATGCTGTTGGAAAGTCTTTAATTTGAAAATAGCACTAAAAAAGAAAATTAGAGAAATAAAGATAATAATGGTGACTGTCGTGTTTAATGATGTGTATATAAACAATGGTAAATTATGCAGGTAGAGGTCAATCCATAAAATTATAAAATCTGCCATTCATCTAACCTAGAAATAATAATGGGTTCCAGTTTTAAAAAGTTTTATGAACCAATAAAACCAATTTCGCGAGGTATAAACTATGCCAGAGGTTAATTCATTATTATTATTTATTATATTTAGAATAAGTAATATGCAAATTATTAATTAGCAAATTTTATTATTTTTTATTCATTTATCATTAGTAGAGACGATACTTTAATTAAATAGTATTATAATTATAATAATCGATATATATTTTTCTTTTCGTCAAAAAAAAAAAAAATGTTGCATTCTTTATGCATTGAGTTTAAAAAGTGATACCATATTACTTTGGTTTCAATTGTTTAGGAATGACAGATTTATAAACGATAGTTTAGATTTTATTTTTTTAAATGACCTTGAGATAGTTCTTTTGTAAAGAATTTAATTTTCGGATCACCTGAAAACTATAATTTTTCTTTGCACTTTCATTTATTTATTCACAACTGCTACAATTATAACAACGGGTTATTGAGCTGATAATATATGCAGCATCTAGTCTGATAGGCATTTGGTACTCCATAAAATTTCATATTAGGCATAGGTCAAAATAAAATAAAAAAAATCATTTGAGTGGATCTCTCATTCATTTCCTTTTCAGCCTAACTGAAAACCAATGGTAATTGTAAAAGTTCTGGGTCACTTAGAAATGGCCATTCACTAATTTGGAATCAGCAATTTATAATTAAATTTCAAGAATATAAAAAAAAATTAATAGTTTTAATTACTTAGATATCGTTACTTACAATTAATTAGTTATCGTTTATAGTGGTACACGTTTTGTTGCCTGTCAAATTATAAGAAAAACCACAGGAAAAGATAATCGTTTTAATTGTTTCTGAACTATAATAAATAAGGTAAATAAATAAATAGATATTTCGGAAAGAATACAATAAACAACAATAAAACAAAGTTAATAAAGCTTAAAGAATATTAATAAATATAAATAAATAATTTAAAAACAAAACATTCGTTCTTATTTACACTTAATTCTAAACGAGCTTTCCTTCTCTATGTTGGGAAGGGGAGAGGTGTCAAGCAGGTATTCAGGAAATCTTAACGCTTTTTCTTGCCATGTTATTGATTTTCGAAAATGAAATTTTTAAATCTTTCAAATATGTTGATGGAGTTTACACTAATGCACCTCAATATACCCAGTCCACCATCCATATTAAATTGGTTCCCTCGAATGTTTAGAATTCTGCTTGGGTCACCGCAGTGAATTTTGTCCTGCGTTGCAGAGTGCCAAGGGTTTTAGAATGCCAGTCGTAGCCAACTGGTGCCTGATACTCTCTCACTGGACAGTAATCAGGATCAGTAGTCGAGGCAGGTCGACTCCGTTAGATCGGCATTGACATGGCATCCGATATCCTGTCCTCTGATGTAACCTTCAGCTCCGCTATGTGCTATGTCTTACCTGACCAGTGCTGAGTCCGAATGGAAAAAAAGATCTATCATTATAAGAAAAAAAAAAAAAAAAAAAAAAAAAAAAAAAAGAAGAAGAATTATAAATGATTCTATTCGTAGAACTATTGTCATAGCGTACGACATATACTTACAGCTAATGTAAAAAGTATTGAAAAAATAACAAACTTTTTTCTATTTTTGATTATTCGTAGTTAAAAAAAGAATTGAAAGGTAAACAAAAGGTATCAATAACCATAGGTTAAACTATATTTCAAATATGTGTCAACAAAATTATTTTTGAAAAGCAAGAGTGTAAGTTATAAATAATTGAACAACAAAAAATTGCTAAATTTAACTGGCAAAAAGTATTTGAACAGTCAAAAACCAACAATTCCTGTATTTTCAAAACAAAATAATTCCTTGCTAATTTTTAGTAGCCTGTTAGCTCTATTTTTTTTTTCTTTTAGGATTTCTATATATTTGGCATTGTCCACTATACTGATTTATAATATTTGAGTTTGTTACGTAACTTAAACTTAACAATTTTTATATATTTTTCAAATATTTTGTACTCTCATGTGTCCTTAAGACCCCTTGTAATTTCACTTACAACACGAGGACCATCCAAAGTAAACATCTTACTTTATACTAAAATATCATAGTGTTCCAATACTTTTTGTGCAAAATTGTCAAGCATTTTCCGATATTAATATAGCTTTTTTTCGATAAAGCAGAAATGTTGTGATTTGTTGCGAATATTTTTAATCCAGAGTCTATTCCAATTGTTTTGATAATGGAAATTTTTTATAGTTAAAAAGTGGGTAAAACTATATTTTTAGATGGTGTTTAAATATATCTACACTAGCTGTAAGTAATGTAATTAGTTTTCTAATGATGATCCTCAACATATTTATATTGCTCTACTAAAACATTAATACATAAAAAGAATCATGTTGCTAAATATATTTTTACCATAAAACTTTTAAGCCACCATATTTACCAAGGGGTTGGGTCTTTCACGCAGTTCGCCGCTCAGCAATACTTACATACCGCCTAGACGAGCAGTCTTTACCGGCTAGGAACGCAAGTAACTGTCTATCTAGTCTTCTCTTTTTCCTTCCTTTTTCGGAATAAAAAAGAAACTTTCTAATGTTTTCTCTCCATCGAGGAATTTAAACTTCTAATGAAGGCGTAATATTGTGATTATTATATCACTCACACAAATTTATAAGATTATCGTCCGTGCTTATATATGTTAAAATTACAGTAAAAGAAATACGAATACATTATTATTTTTGTAATTATGTTTTAGCTAATTACTTGTTTCGTTTTGACGTCTCTACATAAATCGCAAAGATGGTGACTAAAAAATATTTTAAGGCCACAATTGTTGAAGTATTTGAAACGAAGGATTTATAAGGATTTAAAGGTTATTTTCTAAGCGGAAAGACTCGGATTCGATTCCCATCTGAGTCGGTTGATATTTATCTCATGGTGGTGTCGCGAAACGAATCTCAGCCTGCCTACTCTTGGATAGTTTGGTAACCTGTAGGATTATTCGTTCTTCTTGCCATAGTTAGCGTTTTAATGACGGCATTACTCTATGGAGCCGGTGCTCCACTATAGCAGGAAGAACCAATAATCCTAGCTTCAATTACCGACTATAAACATAAGAAATTTTAAACATAAAACATCACTATATTATAAACATCAGTCATGAATTTCTTAAAATGTAACTTAATTACTGTACAAGGAGAAAAACAGTAAAATATTAAATATAACGAAAATTTAAAGTTAAGGGGTTTTCAAATAAAAAAAATGGTTGGAGTACATTATGTCTTTAAGCTTCCCCAAAAAATACGACAAAAAAGTTATTTATTTATCCTCATCGCCTATGTTTGATTATAACTCGCTCTTTATTAATTAAATGAACTTTCGCTTTTTTAAAACATTTTGGATGAAGCGAAGTATTTATTTTTCAGTTTACAGTTTTTTTTTAAAAAAAAAAACAATAATTTTTTAATATGACAATGATAAAAAATGATTTTATGAAAATCAGAAGAAGAACTTCTGATTCCTCCACCTCCTCTCTGACCCTCCCCACCAAATCCTAACACCAAGAAAACTAATCCCTCTAGTGCAATCAGGGTCATCCTTTCTCTCAAGACTCAATTGGCGGATAAAGCCAATAAAAATAATCAAAATCAATTGAAGAGATAATTTTTTTTTTTATTTTAGTAGGTGTTATATTAATTCTATTAGGTTTAGTGGGTTGGTTGATTCATAAATTTATTTGAAGCCTTTTCCTAAATTTACATATAAAAATTATACAAATGGTGTAATAATGAATTGTTATGTTTTACGTTTTATAGAAAGAACTATTATTATTGAGGATTTTGGATTGTAAGGATTGCACATGAAAAGGTTTAGTGGAGTTTTAAAGCTTAAATCCTTATGCCCAAATGGTTCTAATTATTTTCATGTAAATAAGTCTTTTGTAATTAATTGGGAATTTTGAAAGCTTATCTTGTTGGAGTAGTAGGGAAGAACGAGCAGTTTCTTGTCTTATAACATTGGTATGTGTTTAAAAAGCTAATTTGATTGATGTATGTGGAATATTTAATAATATTTATAAACCAATATGTTCATGTTCGAAAAACGCACTTTTTTTTTTTTTTTTTTTTTTTAAATATAGTCATTTTTCCATTCCGCTTGAATTTAAACAGACATTAAAGATATGAAGTTGAAAAAAAGAAGAAACAAAAATTATAATTTCAAATTTGCTAAGATAAAACAGTTAGTTTAAAATGCCCATAGAGAGGAGATTACTTTCGCCGATGGACTTGAACGAGATGAGATGCACATTCCGTGAGCAGCGTCCGCGGCAGACCTTTCCCCTTCACAATGACCATCTTCGGGACGTGACTTATCTTCAATCATTCTTTCAATCACACTGCGAAAGCTAACATTGTCTTGGTTCATTCAGGTTTCTCTCTACGTTTCGGTTTAGTTATCAATTTTCCTTCCCCCTACTCACACTATCTAACTGTGCTATCATCAACACGTTTTCGGGGCATGCGCGGTGGCAAAGTGGTGCTACGGAACAGGTGGTCATAATTGTGTCACTGGGCACACACTTATTTTTAGGAGAAAGTGAGGAAAATAAAAACATAATAAAGACTGTTTCACATAACAATAAATTATAATATTATTAACCTAGAATAATAGTTAAGTAGTTCGTGACTTTATTGTTTTATTAATGAGGAAAATTATACGTGTTGTGTGGCTTGTATCTTTGCGCTTCGATGGTGTTATTCTCAACAAACCACAAAGTGTGAATGAGTGAATGAGCTCCTGTATGCTTAATAGCTTAGGTTAAAAAAAAAAAAGAAAAATGTATTATGTTTTACCTATTGGAATTTAGAAATTTCCAAGCCGGTATAATTATTTTTTAAAAATGTATAATTCAAGAAATAGTATTAAATATCAATGAGATAATGTATAAAGTATAACTGTCAACTAATTTCAATCCTATATGTATAAGATATGCATTATATACCCGAAACGAAAATTTAAAAAAAAACCAGCTTTATGATAACGTTCTTATCTAGTCATCCCATCTAAATCTAAATTTCCAAGATTAGCCAAGGCGAGATCCTCCCATCTACGTCTCAATATACTGTATATAAAAAAGCATTATAAAAATAAAATAAAATAAATTAATCAAATATTTCTTTTTAATTTCTAGTCAGTTTGAAAAGGTAGAACAATTTTCTTTTCATACAAATTTAGGGATATTGGAGAGGTCAGGGATCCATAGGCAAACTATAAATATTTAAATAAATATTGAAACCTAAAAAATACCTTTCGACCGTCCATTTTGCTCCATTGTGTGTTTAATTTTAATTTTCAGACTTAGGCTACCCGTGTGCTGCAAAATTCTTATAATTACAAATAACCAATATACCGTATGCTAAAATGTGCCCTTTACATTATTATTAAAAAAATCGTATTATCTAATTATTTTGTTTTATCAAAAAAAAAAAAAAAAAAAAAAAAAAAAGTAAATACATACCTTTTGTTTCTGTTGAAAATTCACACTAATTTTCTAATTAATGATGCTACATCTTTAATTATTAGTAGATCATGAAATTGAATATTGTACTGACAATTTATGATTTATATTGATTATTGAAATAAAAAAATTAATCTTCTATAAATAAAATACCCGTGCGATTAGAAGTACATTTGACTTTGTTGCAGATAAATAATATTCATATATTCTAAAACGATAAGCAAAAACGAGAGTGAGTAATTATAGATTTTTCATATAAGAAAAATAATAATAAAAAAAAAATGTACATAACACAATTTAATATTAAATCTTCTGGTGCTCAAACATGTATTAAACGTGAAATACTTCCCCAAAGATGATCGCCTATATTACATAATTAGTATAATAAATTAAAATTTATGTTAACCTTACTTAATACAAAATGAATTATTAATTATTTATCTGCTGTAGAAGCAGATCAATGATACTGCTCCTTAGAGTTGCAAGATACCCAGGAGCATACTTTCTTTCAGTCACCTTGAAGGATTACGAGTTTACTGAGAGTTCACGACATTGTAGAGATTATTGTGGATAGGCATTTTATTAAAAGATCGTGGCTTATTTTTATAACGAGAACCATTCTTGGCAAATATTAAGGAAGGGTTTGTAAGCTTAAGATTTCGTAATAATAGCGCCTGAAATATCTGTTGCTGTGGTTTAATGATTAAGTTTTATGGTTAATGTTAATTTAACTTTTGTGTATGAGTATTTACCCGATTTACAACCGACTTACACAAAATTTAATTAGCAATCCCTACTTACTTCCAAAATATTTTAAACGTTACCAACAGTTAAAATATAATGTTTCAAATTACGAGGATTTTGGTGAGAATAAATATATATTTAAGAAAGACAGACGATTTTAATAAAATTTAGTAATAAAGTTTCTTACATACTTAATATCTTTTTCAAAGGGTGCTGACAGCTATCTGATTATCACATTTGAAAAAGATCTGATGCTTGTTCTTATGTTATAACTTGCACCCGCCCCCCGCTCTTCACCAATAAAACATTAAAATTGAATCAGTTTAAGTACTTTGAAAATTATTAGTATTTGTTTAAGAAACTTGATTACTTAATCTTAAGAATATTAGCTGTCATTTTAAAATACTAATTCACAACCTTCCATCCCCCTAAAAAAAAGATAAGTAGTATTTCAGAGCTGTTTTCATACTTTGGAATGGTTTATAGGTTTTAAAGAAACATGATTATTAAATCTTACAAAAATCAGATCATTCTTTCTTATGTACAACTTTACACACCCCCCTCAAAAAAAAACAAAAAACAATGTAAATTTGATCAGTTCCCAATTGGATGAGTTCTATAGGACAATAGTGCTCTTACATTAAAATTTCAAATTGTCTATAAACAATAAAATATTAATATACAACCAAGTCCTAAAGCCAATCTGGACACATGTAATCTAGCTATGGGGATGCACGAGGGACTCTAATAGAAAAATAATTCAAAGGTTTCAAAATAAAGTGTTAAGGGGCATCGTAAATGCACCTTGGTACATCAGGAACAGAGATCTTCGGGTGCCAACCGTGGAAGAGGTAATCCAAAAATACGCCCAGTTGCATCAGGATCGCCTGCAAGACCACATCAACGTCGAGGCCGCCATCTCCTGGACTTCAATGCACTGATGAGGAGGCTAAAGAGAAGGAAGCCCCATGACCTAATATAGGGTCTTGTGTTTTACATTCAAAGTTATTTACATTTGAAGCTTTTTAATTTTTAAAAATAGAACTATATTTTATATATATATGTTTTAATAGTGTATTTTTATAATTATTGTTAGAAAAAAAATTGCTAATAAGCTCGTAAAGAGCTTGATTGTAATATAAATAAATTAAAAAAAAAACACATTAAAATTTATAACTTATTGTACTTATGAAAATGGAAGTTTTTTAAATTGCCTTTTTAACTTTTATGGTCAACCTCCTTTGGATAAAAGTTTTTTCAAACAGTTATTTCATAACTCATTTGTATTATTTATTTATTTATTTACATTTTGTTGCCATGTACCACCACATTTGGTTAGAGGCACCATTCTCAGATTCAGAACTATAATTCCTTGTACAGGTTTGTTTCCTTTAAAAATTGATTAATGTTTTTGTGAAGATACGAGTTGTTTTCTAGTAGTGTTGCAATGTCTTGATTCGTCAGACCGTTATCTTCTCTTTGCTTTTTGTATTTTTGGCATTCAATAAGAATGTGTTCTATAGTCAGATTTACCTGACATTCGTTGCATTTTGGGGGTTGTTTGTCTTCCAATAAGTAACTGTGGGTTAATTTTGAGTGTCCAATTCTTAGTCTTGTAAAGATGACTTGTTCTTTTCTTGGTCCTGGTTCTTCTTTCCATGGTCCTGGAATTGGTCTAATTTTTTTAAGTTTGTTGTTGCTGTCGGTTCCAAGCCATCTCTCATGCCAAACTGTATTGATCTGACGTTTTAAGAATAATTTTAGATCTGTTATAGGTATAGGGATTGAGGGTAATGGAAAGAGGGAACACGCTTCTTTGGCTGCTAAATCCGCTTGTTCATTACCTTCTATTCCTGAATGTCCCGGAATCCACATAAAGTTAATAATTTTGAATTTCGAAATGGATTCAATTAAGGTGGCTATTTCAGATATCATGTAGTTTTTAACATTATGGTTTTTGTTGCTAATGCTTGTGAGAGCCGAAAGTGAGTCAGAACAAATTAAGTATTCTTTTTGGTCCATGTCAAGTGTATTTATACATTTGTATAAAGTAATGACTGTTTCGATATCTGATTAAAATCTATTGTTCGTTTCTAGAGTTAAAGTTTTCTAAAATTCATAATGTCGTAGTAAAGCACTTTTACTTGAAATTTCTATTTTTACTTCCTATATTTATTCAGACAGCCTTTTTAATAGGTTTACTATTATCATAAATCATAATAAATATTGCCTAATAAAAATGTCGACCATTAAAGCATTGTCTTTTTTTGAAAACTTTACTTTTCTTCTTTTATTTTAAGCATCACTTACAAAATGTATTAATCATTAAAGACCCAAATTAGCAATGCTGGACGAATCCTGCTTATGTAATATAAAAAGCTAATGCATAACTCAATAAATCAGAGATACGTTGCTATTTTTAGCCTCTGCCTGTTCTAATTTTAGCCCCCTAAAGTGCTCCTATTCAGAACCGCTCTTAATTATAGCTTATAATTTACAGGTGGAGCTTTCTCTCAATCTGGATTCCAGCTAATATTCGATTATCCGTGCGTTTTGTCCGATCCGATAACCGCTAATTTCCATTCCGGCCACCGGTTAGCCTCTGGTCCCATTCTTACTAAAAAATCCAGATTATTTTTTACTACTCCAGATATTAATATACTGATATTTCCTTTAAATTAAGACGTGAAATCCGACCTTGGGCCGTGAAAGCCAGAACCGTGGGTATCCAGAAGATAGAAAACAATTTTTTTACTTTAGAAATCCTAGCTAGTAATTGAGATATCTCTTTCCCGAAACATTAGTAATACTAACGGATGTTCTTCACGCTAGCGAACTATAACTCAAATGTTCTAAAAAACACGGCTCTGATACTCAGGATTTTTAATTATATTTTTTAACCGGACCTTAGATGCCCTGTTTGTTTAGATCTTATGTTAATAATTACAACTTCTTTAAAATTAATATTTGTTTGCAATGCTATTTTATATTTTTTACTTTTTTTCAATTGGTGTAAAGTGCAGTAAAATTATTATGATAGCATGTCAATAATTTGTGAAGAACTAACCATTAGTAGCAGCATGTCAATAAATGTTCTACATTAGAAAATCCATATTAAATCTTTTCAGCACCTAGGAGGGTTATCATGAATCAAGTAAGATACAAGTTAGGAGACTAGTGGATTCAAGTAGATATGTAGCTTGTAATGGAAGAGTAGGTATCGTTGGAGATCTTTATGGACAAGTTTATTTTCGATATATTAAAAAGCATTGAGGATGTTACGAAGAGTAAGGATTGGATTCGAGAAGAATTGGAAGTTATAGTGGAGCCCTGATGAATAATTACTTCTTAAGTCTAAATAGGTCTAATTACTGTCATGTAAATAAATCTTTTGTAATTAATTACGAGCTTTAAACACTAGTCTAGTAAATGTTGGAGATGTTGAAAACGAAGAGAAGTTATTTTCGTTTAAGTTTAATCAAATAATTCAGTTAATTTTCAAATTAAGATATCAGATTTAAGAATAGGAGGAATCTTGCGAATTCTTTCGGCTGAACGGTCTCTTTTGTAGATTTCCGCCTTAGAAGTGCCTAGGATTTCCAACTTATAGACATGGCTAAAATCTGGAAACTATGTCCTAGGGATTCGGGTCGGAATAGTACAATCTGAAGAAAAAAAAAGTAGGCTATACCGTTAGAAAAAAATAGATGCACTGAGGAGAAGCAAAGACCAAGGATTGCAGCCACCTTCCAGGAATCGGGCTGCCTTCAGACGTGCTTGGCCTACTACCATTCTTCGATAGTTCTTCTGCAACTAGAGAAAGCCTCTCAATGGCTATGACTGAAGGACGATTTAATGGAAATGGTTTACAAACATTTCCTTCTTTTAAAGGAAGGTTTTCTTTTAAAAATTAATTCTAACAACAATTCATAAAATTATTAATTGCTGATATTATTTTTATGCATTTACTAATTTGGAGGTATGGGTATCTGTAAGAAACTTCTTTAGGCGCCTCTGGAATTAGCCACCCCTAAGATTAGTTAGATTAGTTATACCGATAGTTGATAAAATCAATGATATATTGAGGAAATTAAAGTAAAGGATTTATAGAGCAAAATTACCGAGGAAATGAAATAACGTTTCAATCCAATAGAGCAAACTTCACAGATAGTTCTCACAACTAAGTTGTTTTACGTTCTAGATAAAATAACACTGGAAACAGGAGCAACTTTTTAATTTTATGTATGTTATCTAGGGGTAATGTCTATACTGTTGCCGCTGAAGTGATAACAGTGATTATTTGCCAAATCATAGAGTGAATTATCAAAGGGTGAATTATGTCACTAAAAAGGAATTCATATAAGTTAAAACATTTTGGCAAAAATTACTTTTTCTACATTCCATTAATGAAGATATGTGGGAATTGTATTGTTGACCTCATAAATTGAAATCTGAGTTACTATATGTACTCATTGTAAAAGAATGTTTTACAACGTGATTTTATTCTGAATAAAAGTACGAAATAAGAATAGCTAAAATATAATATTAAAATTAAACAAATAAATATAGTTAAGGTCATTGCTTGAATAAAATAAATAAATTGCACGTCCTTCAACACGGAAAAAGCTACTTGTTATGAATTTAACACGTGTATAAGTGTCACCTGTTTTAATACGTGTTTAATTACGTTTTCAACAAAAGGAGTTTCATAATATCACATATTATTTGCATATTGGCGTGGGAATCCATATTCCATTTAATGTAGTCTCAAAAATGTTTAATTAATTTTTTACTAGTTACATTTAATAAATTATTAAAAAAAATAATAATAATAAATTTCTGGATACTAGAAGTTTAGTTATATATAGTTATTTATTTATATATATATATATATATATATATATATATATATATATATATATATATATATATATATTTTTTTTTTTTTTTTTTTAAGGGAATAATTTAGGAGCGTTGCAGTAATTTTATTTTCTTGTTATAACAACAGGATATGCTTTTTATCGTTGATAGTCAATTGTTAAAAAAAAAAAAATAAATAAATAAAAAAGAACGGGTCAATACTATTAAAATTTTAGTTCATGATATATAGCATAATTGTTTTTTTTAACGGCTGGATGAGTGAAGAGTTAAGGGGATTTTTCTACCCTGATTTATGTTATTTTAATTGAAAATTTTAATTTAAAGCCAAAAAAGATTATCAAGCATAAACGTAAAAGTTTATTATATGTTATTAAACTAATTTCTCCTAAAACTTTTTTAAGAACCAATGTAAATATTGTTATCTCGCACTAAAAATTAGTTCAGAGGCAGATAGATATAAAAAGAGGGGAAGAATGAGAAAAAAGATAGAGAGAGAAGGTAGAGTAGGCAACGATGGAGGGTCTATTAATAAAAAAAGTAAAAAAAAAAAAATTATTTATGAACCAGTTCTACAACATTCATAAAGCAAAATTACATAGCTGAGATTACAGTTCTTTGATCTCAAATCTTTTGATTACACTGCCTTCTATACTCCGAACGGAAGCTCCCTCCAAAACTATATTAGTAGCAATATATTTTATTAAATGACCATATAACAAGGTGGAAAAACCAGAACCTCCCATCCAATTACATAATATCAGTCACTCATTCTAGTATAATGAGAGCCAGAGTGGGTCACTAAAGACAGGTATTATTTAGTAAAACATAATAGAAGTAAATCATATTGTGAATATCCGGGAGATATTTAATTATAAATGAGATGCTTAATACAATATAAGTAAAATATTAGTCCAGTTTGTAGCCTAAATTATGTCGACAATTAATATTGCTTAAATGTAAAGTTCACTGGTACAGTCGCTACATAATATGATAATGTATCATTCATATTCTAAGATAATGAATGATCTCTGCTGTGCTAAATTACACGAAGGGTAAGATGGATGTTCCTTTGAGTGGCCTGGCTGTAAAGTAGTTTAAAACGACCCACTTATTAAACATTCTAGACTTTCTAGATATTTCAAAAATGAAAAATAGTCTTTTGAGATTTTCCATAATGAATCAGGTTTCAAGATACATATTAGTTTAGTTTATTTATTAATATATATTTAGGTAATGTCTTATAGCTATTTATAAATTTTTTACTTATTTAAAGTATAGATTATTGCATTATATCAATTATAATATGTAAAATAATATGATAAATTAAAATTTAATTAAATTTAATGTTTTTTATTTCCATTGCAAAGTAAATTTTAATGATGTATTTAAACACAGATCTTCTATACCGGGCGCGCTGATTCACAAAAATGTTTTATAAAAAGTTTTAGACGATATGAAAGTTTCTTAAGAGGTAGTTTAAGTTGGGTGTATATTTATTTAATTACAATTTTAGGTGCCGTGTACAGCAACTTAGGCTAGAGGCACCATTACATTATGTTACTTATTAACATTCAAAATTACAATTATGCTGGTTGCTACAATTCAACATTACATTACATTACAATACATTATCGCTATTTTATTAGGCATAGTTCATTCATTAATCTATTTCAGTAGGCATTGTTGGGTGTATAGAGGTAGTTAGAACCTTACGAGTCAGCAGCTGTGGTGTTTCATATGTAAAATACCCACCATTTCTCATTTGGTTGGGAAACATAAAATACCTAAACCCCTAAAATAAAAAAAACTGACAATTATGAATAATTAGGTAAAGAATAATTCTTTATTTTTACGCTAAAATAAAATATTAAGTGTGTATATATATATATATATATATATATATATATATTTATATATACATATTTTTTTTTTAAGGCAATATCATTTGCTATTCATCGGCAGAAGCTATCAAAGTGGGATTGATCAAAATCCTCAGAATTCTATATCGGCAACTCCGACGCCAATATTCTGTATTTACCCTCTAATTCCAAATTATATACTAATTTATAATTAAATATTAAGTCTGTTAATAATCATATAATCAAATTATTTAAAATGCACTATAATCGACTAGTCTCGTGACGCCTTATTTATTTATTTTATTACTATTTCAGGTGCCATGTACAACTCAGGCTAGAGACACCATTACATAACATTTTTCATTAGTTTAAATATTAAGTGAAAAGCTATATAAAAGCTTCACTAGAAAATTTAATTATGTTAAATCAAAAAGTTAAAACTAATTTCCAAATAAATTTCTATATACGTTGATTAATGGGTGACATTTTTCAAATAAATATGAATATTGCTTCTATCTCTATTTTTTTTTTATTAATTAAATTTTATCATATTTTTTATTTTATTTAATTATTAATGTATGTATTTACAAAAAGGGTATTAGGTCTGCTCGATTCACATAATTTTTATAAATACTTATCAGTTATTCAACATAATTTTAATAATTCATCTTTATTGTTTGTTTTTTTTTGTTTTGTTTTTTCTGTTAATCTGCCAGAATGGTTTTCAACTATAAGAAAATATTTCTTACCCTTTTTTTTTATAACGCTACATGTTAGAGACATGTAGATTATTTGATATTAACTTTCATTTGAAAGCTGGGTGATATTTTACTTAACATGCTTCACATACGCCTGTTGTACGATGCATGAGGGGTCAATGGAGAGTGTTCGTTCGCAACTCACGCAACTGTCGTTCCCTCCCAGGGCCAAGAAAGCGATTAGTCAAACGAAAGACGAAACAAGAGAATGGAGGATAAATATGAGAGTGGGACAATGAGGCCGATCTGCTAACCCAGAGGCCCGCTAGGCAGAATCCTGTTTTTATCTGGATCTATTGTCGTACCCTGCACTCCCTCCAATCTATTACGGCCCCTTTCTCTCTTAGACCTTTCTGTTCGCTTTTTATTTCATTTCTTTTCCTCCGAGCTATCTAGTTATTGTACATTCATATTCCATTGTCCATTGCTATCTGTAGTACTTCCATCTCATTGATAGACAGTTCGCATTTTATTCAGTCACTATGATGAAAAAAAAAAAAATTGTTTTTTGTATTGATTTTATATGAACTTTTCACTAAGACCCAAATAATTGTTTCTAAAATTCTTCTTCAATCTACAGTTTTATATTCAAGTTAGTATTCAACTAATTATAAAGCAACCATCTTCCTTTAAGCGTTCGCTTGAAAGAATAGTTAAAGATCAGTCCACATTCACAGTTATAGCTGCTCAGAATTAGCAGAACAACTAATTACTATTTGGATCACATTTCCGTTCCGATTATAATCTTATGGGAACCGCCTTCACCTATCCTACTACAAATTGGCATGGCTTCTCTCCGAAATATAAAAATTATCCCCCATATTGATTATATTTCATATTATGATGAATCTCAGGGATTTTACATTGATATATATTTTCTTACTTATGATCCATAGTATCTTCACACCGTTTATAGTCATATATGTACATATCGCACTATGTTTGCATCTATGTGCATCCATAAGTCATTAGAACGTGATACCGAATAAGGATTTAAAACAATTAGATTTTACGTTTTAAAAATTTCAAAAAGTTTACTTTAATGAAACATTAATGACCGTTCTCTTGGGACGCTTAAATTCATAAATTTTTAGTATACAACGATCGTAAAAAAAAAAAATATTTTAAGAAAAAACTTAAAGAAAAAACAAAACAAAAACGGGATGTGCAGAAAAGAAAATATATAGATGTGTAATAAAGAAAAAAAAAATAGAAAGAAAAATAAGACTACTTGTAGGTGCAGAGGGTAGGAATTCGGTAATTAGGATTTATTATTGCATGCAATAATGTGCATACATAAACCAGTAATCCGTAATACCGAACAAGGATTTAAAAACTTATAAAATTAGATTTTAGGTTTCAAATAGTTTTTATTTAAAAATTAAAAAAATTCTACATCTATAAAAACATTATGATCATTCCCTTGAGATGCTTATTTTTTTAAATATTTCTATACAATGATAGTAAAAAAAAAAAAATATTTAAAAACCAACTTACAGCAAAAAGTAATACAAAAGCAGAATATGCAGAAAAATATAATATATATATATATATATATATATATATATATATATATATATATATATATAGATATTCGATTCCGAAACAATATAAAATAAAAATAAAGAGAAAAAAAAAATATTAATAATTTTAGAAAAAAGGAAAAAAACAAAAAACACTAGCAATTTATGTTACTTATCATACCAAACAGAGGAAAGATATTCCGTAATAAGGATTATTCATATTTATCTACTATACGGACCTTGAGTAATATTCGGTCATCTGAACATAAAAAAAATTAAAATTCAATTTTCGGATTAATATTTTTTTATAATGTTCGAAAATATCGTTTTTAGGTTCAGGCAATTCATTTTAATACAGACACCAGCGTATCGCTCGGATTCAAAACGTTTGCAGTCATATAAATATGTTTGTGTAGTCAATCCATCATAGTGACCTTTATCATTGTTAATATATATATATATATATATACACACATATCTACTAAAAATACATATAAAAAAGTATATAATATATACAGAATATATTTTTTTATAGATTATTAATTCATCACAAATAGTAAATTCTAACATAACTGCATTTTACTGTTCGTAATACCAAATTGAAATCGTTGATTTTGTTGTCGCATTCTTATTTTTTTCCAGATCGCATAAGGAAACTGCATATACCTCATACCAGCAATACCGTTGTGTTGTTACGGTCTACCCTCATCCTAGTCTATGCAGCCCATCTGTAAGCTCAAACCTCAGAAAACTTTTCTGGTTTACCATAGCTATTACTTGAGTAAGCATAAATAAATACCGTAAGAATAAATAGAATAACTGAAAACATGTGAACAAATTCTCACTAGTTATATTTAATTCATTGTGTTTAAGAACAAATTATCAGATTGTGATTAGAAGTGCCACTGATAGCTTGCGCTCTCCAGATAAATATAAAGAATATATTTAAACAGCGATTATATTTTAGTAATAATTATTGAAATAGCATTTGCTGTAAGCTATAAATATTAGATAGCTAAAGATAAAAAACATAAAAAAAAATATAATTAAAACGTCATAATTTTTAATTGATACTGCCTGTATCTCACATTCAATTGATGCATCAGACGTGGATTTTATCTTTTCCATCAAGACTGTCACTTCTGAGAAGGTTATCAGATACAGCCTCTTGGCGAGATGTACCGATCCAGAGAGATTAATTGATCTTCGAGTTCTTGCAGCGTGTCGTTTCTTCTCCACTGCATCTCATTTACATCAGGATGTTGCCTTGTGATGACCTGTATTTCACAGGCTTCAGTATCTGTCGAGGTGTCTAAAGATTGCTGACTATATATGGTAAAATTTTAATTTGAATTGAAATTAAAATTAGTACATATATTAAATTATTTTATTTGAAATCGTCGAATAGTAATTGAAAGATTTTTTTTTTTACATTTGCTGAAAGTAGTATTATATTGTCATGCGGTGCTACAATAAAAATTAAACTGAATTTCTTCTGGTCTATGACGAATTCTTAACATTCATATGGCTAAAGCTTAAATCACTGCTATTAGTTATAGGCGAATTTCTTCATTATCCGTATTGGATATAGATGAAAGTTCTAAGCAATTTAGTAAAATTTAACGGAACATTATTTATTTTTTAAATTACTATCATTTTAATAGTATTGTGTAACCCGAAGCTCATATTTTTATTACAATTACCAGATTAAAAAAAAAAAAATCTTATACGGCCACATTATTACAGTACCATAAAATATTACCAATAATAAATAAATAATATTATTATATTTTATTTTATTAGTTAAAGGAACTTACGTAAATGTTTATATTAGGTAGAAAAGAATACTAAAATAGTAACTAAAACATTTTTTAGAGAATTTTTATTCTCTGCCGATCTCTTCTTTTTGCATACTTCTTCATTTTTCACTACCCAGACAGAATCTGTGTTCCAATTCTGCGTTCTCAACATATTTTCTTAGTCTGTAGTTTGTTCTACAGTATTATGTAGATATCATACTTTATGCTGTTAATGACACCCATTAATTAAGATTATCACACAGTCATGATTATGTTTTCTATGAGGAATTTACAAAAGAATGCACTAAATGTATATTTTTAAAATTAAAAAGATAATAAATCCCATTAAATCTAATCCAATCATATTAAATGTCCCATTTTTTTTCCTTTCTGCATTTTTAAACAGACATAAAATTAATGAACCTCATAGAATATTGGAACGATTGGAAAGCATTTTTATTTAAGTTTGCCTCTAATTAAGTTTTCAAATATTTTAATATCTTTCAATTTAATTTTTCTAATCCTAAGAAATTATATTAGTAACCAGTCTACAAAAAAAAAAACCTCAAGTAAAATAGAGAGTGTAAGTATTTGCTTCAAGAAACAGTCTCAAGAAAATTGGATGAAAATAGATCAAAAATGTAGCAAAATGCCGCAGACGTTTTTTTATTCCAATCCGTTGCAGATATAAAATAAATCAAAGACGTTTTTGAGAAAACCACGTTTTTTTTCCATAAAAGCTGTTTGAATATTTTTCAAATTTTGACCACATTTTATGATATAGCATCAAATATTCTACAATATCTGAGTACCTGTAACCTTGAATTTTACAAACTTAGGACCTAAAGAACAGCTTGATCTTCATCTTATTTGGGGAAGTCCCAATGTCTTGATTACTTAGACGCTCACCATTTTTCGAAAAAACTACCCACAAAACGTCAAATCTTACAAAAACTTGCAAATTGAATAAGCTTTCGATTGATATATTAAACCCAATTATTTTGTTTCAATTTCATGGAGAAATTTACTTCTGAAACTGAAAAAACATGGTATTCTCATTTGGCATACAAACCAGTTACTTGTGTAAATAAAACATTGTAACAATCCCTTAATGGAAATGTGCATTTTAAACATAATAAACTCTTCATTGGATTAAAAAGCAAAGAAAAAAAAACCAGATGATTGTTTAATAGAAAATAAAGGAAAACTGTCAATAAAGTGACACCAGATCAGAGGATCTTATGTTATTACATTTATTTATTTATTGTTATTATTTAGGATTTATTTCATTAGATTTTCAATGTAATGTTTAAAATCTAATGATCATGAACGTAGACCTCAACTTTGCCGTTGAGCTAACGGCTAATAATAACAATAAATAAATAAATGTAATAACATAAGATCCTCTGATCTGGTGTCACTTTATTGACAGTTTTCCTTTATTTTCTATTAAACAATCATTTTTTTTCTTTGCTTTTTAATCCAATGAAGAGTTTATTATGTTTAAAATGCACATTTCCATTAAGGGATTGTTACAATGTTTTATTTACACAAGTAACTGATTTGTATGCCAAATGAGAACACCATGTTTTTTCAGTTTTAAAAGTAAATTTCTCCATGAAATTGAAACAAAATAATTGCGCTTAATATATCAATCGAAAGCTTATTCAATTTGCAAGTTTTTGTGAGATTTGACGTTTTGTGGGTAGTTTTTTCGAAAAATGGTGAGCGTCTAAGTAATCAAGACATTGGGACTTCCCCAAATAAGATGAAGATCAAGCTGTTCTTTAGGTCCTAAGTTTGTATAATTCAAGGTTACAGGTACTCAGATATTGTAGAATATTTGATGCTATATTATAAAATGTGGTTAAAATTTGAAAAAATATTCAAACAGCTTTTATGGAAAAAAACGTGGTTTCCTTAAAAAAGTCTTTGATTTATTTTATATCTGCAAAGGTTTGGAATAGAAAAATGAGGTCTGCGGAATTTTGCTACATTTTTGATTTATTTTCATCTAATTATTTTTTTTTTTACACGAAGAGATACTCATCCTGTATTTGCATGATGTAAGATGGCATTAAATTAAAAAGAAAAAAGAAAAAGAAACACAATAACCCAGTCTAATATTCTGTTTTTTGTTTCTTAACCAACGGTTGTGCAAGGAGGAGGCCAGAATTCCACTTAAGTCTTAGGATCTTCCCTATTTAATGTTAATTTCTTTCTAGAAGCTGAGTTTACTCCAGGAGGATCTGAAAGGTTCTGGATCGATCCTCTAATAATTTCATAGAATAAATAATTATCTGCCGGATTTAAACATGGGTCTGGAGACTTAGCCACAACGCTACCACAACGTTTATTTATATTTTTATGCACTTTATATCATGCAGCGGGAAATGATAAAAAGTGCATACATCTGTTATTACTTATTATAAGAAATAATAATCACTTGAGGTACGCTTGATGGTATAAGAGGATCAATACAATAAGGATTGATGAATTAATTGCAATTACTATTGCAATTGTTCTGTTTGAGAACTAGTTTTGAATGTTAAATATTCATCACCAGTTTCAAAACATACGAAATTTCCAAAACTTCAACATATTGTTCCATAAATTATATGTATACAAGTTTTTAAAACATGTAAGACAAGAAATAAAATATATTTTTTATCACCTAAAGAGCAAAATTTTAAAAATTATGAGTAAAATTTTAAAATTCTGAAGAGTGGAATATTGAATAGTAGATGGATATGGAATGGAATATGGAAGAGTAGAATAAGGAAGAAGGACAAGGTAGGTTAAACCCTTGGGTTTTTTCCGTTCCTGTTGGAAACATATTTAAAGTATATTTAAAGTCCATAGTATATTTAACATATTTAAAGTCCAATCATGGGACGATTGAAAATATTTATCTGGTCGTTTAACCTTTCGTTACCCGCGGTCCCCTGTATGGTTATCCAAAGATGTAAAGTTTCTGTAATTAACAGAAAAGAGCATGTGTAAGCTCCGCCTTCTAGCAATCCTCCTACGTCCCCCGTATGTTTCAATGAGTGAATTTGATAGACGAAGAAGTGAAAATCACCTCTCAGCTGCGCCGCAACCACTAATGTCTGTTATTTAAATTCAATATACTTTCATGAAATAATATCTGCCTCCTGTTTCATTCATTTATATTGACAAATATGAATTAGTTTTTTTTGTTTTTAATCTATATAAATGTTGAAAAAAATTAGGTTTGGGATATATTAAGTACACCATAGTGCAGTAATTGCTACAGTGGGAATATCCCTCACTCATACTGGTTAGGATGGTTAATTTGATATTTTTCTTTTAATTTATATTATTAGAAAAACTAATTATGGCTTTTCCATTTATCCCCTTTACATATAAATATATAAAGTAAAAAAAAAAAAAAAAAATCATTGCTTACATTTTTTACTGATGAATCACCTCACAGATGAGCCGCGACTAGTCTTGCACATACAGGTACCGCGAGTAACGAAAGGTTTAACCCAAATCTGCGTTGGTTTTGAACAACTTTATTATATCTAATGATTTGTATATTTTTAATTTTATTAAAATAAAACAATGTCGATACAAGTGGCAATTAATTAATAGATGAGCCGCGACTAGTCTTGCACATACAGGTACCGCGAGAGTAACGAAAGGTTTAACCCAAATCTGCGTTGGTTTTGAACAACTTTATTATATCTAATGATTTGTATATTTTTAATTTTATTAAAATAAAACAATGTCGATACAAGTGGCAATTAATTCACCAATTCTCAATTATAATTAGTTCCTCATCAGAATATTTTAAGAAATGCAGTAAATTGAACAAATCTGTTAAAATCCTAATTTATACTGTTCGTCATATTTCCCCATTAAGACTTCATTAAGAATCGAGACCATTTTCTTCGCGGAGGAACCGAAGCTGGAGATGAGCCATTATTGGCGATTGGAACATTATGTGCCCTGAGCCCCTCCTGGCCACTTTCTTCCCACAAGGTCCTTGGCAATCACTTTCCTGCTACTAGCCTCTGGTCCCATTCCGTGGCTTTCCAATCATTGCTGTTAATCCGAGTGAGAGGAAGGCAGAAATTAGCTGCTGAACTGATAATCAGAAAGTTAGTTCATTCTCTTCAGGACATCATTTCTCATTTAGCTGGTCACTGCTCATCAATTACTTTTTTATCCCTCGATTTCCTTCTGCCAACCGCTATAAATATTTAAGTAGGCTGAATTGTGAAATAAGATCGTGCTTAACACTCAAGTAAACGCATGTCATCTGAGAGATTTCAAAGAAAGTTTGGCCAGTACCTGCTCAACCCCACACACCCTCTCCTGCTATCCTCCTGACTTAGTGACAGCAACAAACTGAATCCGTGATTTTCCTCTTGTAAATAGGCATTATGTTAACAGTTAATTATGAAGTCACCATATGCAATCATTTCCTTATTTATTTCCAATAGTTTTTAAACTGTTCACTTTGCTGTCTCCTTCTCTCTTCTGTCCAGATGCTGATTCTTTCTCTCTTTTCCTTCTTCTGGAAACCCGTATAGTTTAGTTTCATTCTTCTGAAAGCGGTTCTGTCTTGTATTACGTTATCTGCTATACCGAATAAGTGCCATGTATTTCTTAATTCCCTGAATCCATTGGTTACTATTTTTGCTTTTATTTATATGAACATGATTGAAAATTTGTAGTCTTTTATTTATTAAGGACTTTTTTATTATTATTTACTTTTATTTTATTTTTATTTTTTTTACTGTTTTCAAACTAAATATTAGCTTTATTTTACACTTTTGAGATAGATAGATATTTAGTATTTCAATCGACACCCAAGTAATATTTTTAGGGAACATGAAATACAAGCTGGGCGACTTGTCCTTTAACATCTGGGAAAAGAATTGTTGGAAGGACATCTTCAGAGGAGAGGAAAGATATTTTACCTTTCCCCGGTATTGATGATCAGATTGCAGGAAATTGCACTAGCTGACTCTGTAGAAGCAAACGGAAATGGCTCGCCTGTAACAGAAGCTACTTCTCGAAAATGGTGCGCTTGACCAGAAAATATTCTTGGCAAAAAGAAGAAAATGAGGTACACTCAGAAAATGAGATCCAACTATTCAGAAAGCATTATAATTGATGAGGGTCTCGATTGGGAGTACACTTATATGTTTGTCCTTTAGCCTTCTGTCGTCATGTATCTAATGAGTTCCAAGACCGTGGTTCTTATTTTCAATATTTTTCCTCCAAGCACTGTTTCTTATATAGTTACATACAATAAAATTTGAGTTTTTGTTCCTTAAAGAATTTTTTAAGTATGTATCTTTATATATCGCTCTGAGATTCATTTTAGTTGCAAATCACCTCTTCATTTTATGATTAAATAAAAATAAAAAACCTTAATTTCTATATGCTTACAATTTGCAGTGTTTCACTTTAAATTTAAGTTGCTTGATTAATTATCAGTATATTTATGTATATTTAATTTTTATTTGAATAAACATTATTAATTTTATTTTTTTTTTAATTTTTCAGGTCTGAAGACTTCTTTAAACACAACGAAAAATTGTAAGTGAATTGCTTTGTTATTTTTCCCCTCCCCTCTTACTGAACTAGTTAACTGTTTTTAGTAGAGCAGAAATTATTATTTGAAACATATTTATTATGACTCTTTAATTTTTATTTAAAATTAAAATATAAAATTAATAGTATAGTCTACTACAAATTATAAAGAATGAAGTCAAACGGCTCATGAACTTGGGGAAGAAAGAGGTAGCGGCCTTGACCCGACCTTGTGGTGTAACAGTAACCGGTACTCGCTCTGTAACCGCAGTTCCAAGATGGGAACAGGAACAGCTGTTCCACTTACCTAAAGGGACTGACTGACTGCTAAGAGGGCATGTGGTCACTTATTTTTTCATGGCTTTGAGATCCATTCAATATTATCTTTTTTTGAATTGTTTATTTATGCACACATATTCAAAAAATTGTTTTAATATCAGTGGAGAAATGATTTATTTTATTCAGAATAAAGCAAAGAATGTAATAACTAAAGGATGTAGCAAAGAAATAGTAATAATTATAAATGATTCCATTAGCGTATTGCCCAAACTTTCGTCCCTTCATATTTTGGTTTACATTCCACATTTCTTTCTATACCCCCCACACTACTTCGATAAACTATTTCGACCGCCTCCTTTTTAGATGGTTTTGATTTCGTTTATTATTCCTCCAAAATTCTAGTTCAACCGATGATTACAGTAAAACTTCATTTTATAAAAATTCTACGTTTTTCAATAAACTTTTGCCTCCTTTCCCCTTTCTTGTGATCTCCCTTCCTCAGACATAATATTCTAAAATCTATGTATTCTAAAAGCTGAAATGGTGTTTAGAGTAACTACGAACAGCAGGTCGAAAAGTTTATTTTTAACCAACTAATTATCAGAAAGAAAAATTGAGCTGTAAAATAAAAGACAGTTTACAAAAGAATCTTATATTTTTATTATTAATCATGAAGATATAATAAAATAAATTTATATGAGTTATTATAAATATTATTTAGATTTTATTTATATATTTTACTTACTTGCCTGATGGATGTCCTGTATTTATGTTACCAGTACCCTTCTAGTCAACACCAACGAATCCTTATTTTATTTAAGACAAAATATCAAATGTATATTGGCACTTACCAAGATAAATAATGTATTTGAACATGCTGTTCCTGAGGTGATAGAAAGAAAATAAGATCAACAGAGTAACCTTTAATTTCCTTTAATGACTGATCTTTTTTCAATTTTCTACAGAAAAAAAATTAATGTGTAACTATTGAAAATATTTATTATGCAATTTTAAAAATAAAGATTTGATTAGTTTTAAATTCTAATGATTCGTAAATATTTATTGATATTGATTGCTACTGCTATGTCTCTACTCAGCGTGAGAGCTTATTAAACATTTTATTCTACTGATTTACTTGTCCCTAGTGACATAAGAGCTTACTGGTGAACTTACCATTTACTTTTTAAAACTTGTAGTGCTAAGGTAAAAGTCGGCAATTCAATGACTTTCAAGTTCTTCCATCATTGTCCTCTTTCTATATGGATTATCATCCCATTAGCAACTGCCCCTTCAATAACCGTCTATCCCATCCCAATCTCTTTTGAATTTCTTCAGCGCGATATTCTTTGTCCGAATACTTTGTATATTGTTTGGTCTTTGACGACAAAGGATCTACCTATCTTTCCTGTCCCACTAGAGAGTTAGCACTCCGCTTATCGCTACTGCCATGGGCCTGGATATACTCACTTTTTCTTTAGAGTGCCACTAACTTTTAAACTTTTACCAAATCGTTCCTACTGATGCAAAGTATTGAATCTGAAAATACATTGATTTGGAATAATCAAATAGTTTGTATAATCGACTCTTTGAAAGTGTTAATCCTCCATTGGTTGATTGAATTCATATTTGAGAAATCGCTAAAACGTTTATCAGTCCTAAATCAATTGATAAAGTATTACAAAAATGTATGTTTTTAACATTCGATACTTTTCACTTCTAAGGACGATATAGTAATAATTATTTTTCACTTGTTATTTGGTTATAAGTCAAATACATCACACTATCTTATGACTTATTAGAGATTAGGGATAGTTATTAAAAGTAGTTATTTATGAATATGCTATTTTCATTAGGAAATGAAAGTTAAGTTCATAACATATAATACATAACAAATTTATTAAACTGAGCTAAAAGTTCATTTTATATTTTATTCTAACTAAGGATATCTTTATAGCTTCGAATTACTATTTCACCCTAATCATTAACTCAATCTTAAACATCTTAAACATCGAGAATTCCATCGCTGTTCGTTAACAGTAATACTTATGTTTTATAACTTACCATTTTCATGTCGAAAGAAACTAACTTGGAACCCTAGTGAAGCCTATTATATTAAAATTTTAATCAGCTTAAGATAGTTAAAATGTTGGTAATGAATCGATTGGTTAGGACATTCAGTGATACCACCCGGCTGAGCCACGTTACAGTTAGCTCTGATAAGATACCAAAAACCTATTACGATCATTTTTATTGAGATATCATCCACTATAAAGGAAAAACATCTTGCCTTAAATAATACTCTGTTAACTATTAATTTAATGTGAGATTCTGGTTAATGGATTCTCTTTAAGTGCCTTTTGGTTCAAAACAGTTTTAATTTTATTACAAGTCGTTTCCGACTACTCCAACAATTACTAGACAAGCGGTCAAAGATCCCAATAAATTGCAAAAGACTTATTTACATGGCAATAATTAGCCCCTTTTGGACATAAGGAATTAAGCTTTGAGGCTCCGCTAAACCTTACAATTTTTATCGTAACCTATCCAAAATCCTTCCTTAAATTCTCAATGCCGCTTATCATGCCATAAACAATGAAGAACTTAATGTTCTATATGTTGCTGATTTGGCCCAAACCAGACACATATCCTTTCATAGGAAACTCCAAACCCATTAGAATCCATCAGTCTTCCAATATCCCTCATTCTTAATTCTAAATAATCCTCTGAGGTGTCTGAAATGAAGATGAAAGAAAGACCTTTTATTTGCTATTTTCTTTTAAGTGCTACTACGTTGTAATAATTTTCTTTAAAAAAAATATTCCATAAACATAACTAATTGTAAGTATTCAAAAGAAAAATGATCATAGCAGTTTATGCATATCAGGTCATTTCGTATTTTAGATAGCTATTAAACTTATAGAGTGTCTTAATTCTTCAACATGGTTAAAAAAAAGTTACTTGTTTATGATACAATTCTTTTTCCCAACAATAGAGTTCATTCTGTGAGTAACATTTATAAGTGTTTAATAAACGCTTGGAAATAATTTTTAATTCTTCAATAACACATCATGCCCAGATGGGTTACTCTATTGTTTAGAACTTACATATGTAAGCAATTTCTGAATTGTATTCCCTTAAAACGTCAAATATTTGTAGAAGTTTACTATTTTTGGATGTGATTGTGTGTAATGTATTGTCGAGAACGATTATTTTTAAGGTAAACCAGAAGGTCTCGACATTAAAAAACACGTATTCAAAATTTAACACAAAATAAAAAACACTTTATTTTTTAATGATAACAACCAAACTGGGAAGGTTACAATTAAAACATTATTAATAATTATATACAAAACTGGTTGACCTCCCAACACATATGTAAAAGTAGTCCGTTGAAAAAAAAAGTTAGTAAAACTAATATTTGTTACGCTTACTATCGCTACATCACTCCCCTTCTAGTGACGGAGTCACTGATCACCTTCTTTACCAAACGTCCGCTCCTTGTTCTGTAACCGTCTTTCTAATTATTTGATGTATGGGGTTGTCCAGATGATGAACATGCTTTTTCTTGTTTATTCTTGCTATGGTCTCTATTGATTGGTGATGATGATGGTTTTATTATAGTGGTTTCCGTATGTGTATCACTAGATAGGATATAGGCTGGCTTGAGACGATCGAAGGAGACAGTAACTTCTATATTGCCGATCAAAAGAGTAAATATCTTATCGCCTCGACGTAAGACTTGGTGGGGGCCAGAATATGGAGGTGTTAGTGGTTTACGAACAGTATCTTCACGCAGGAATACGTGGGAACAAGTTGCTAAATCCTTATGTTGGAAGGTTTTTCTGTTGTACACTTCCCGTGATTTTGAGGGCTTGAGTCGTGCGAGATCCTCTTTTAACTGCTGTAGGGCAACACAAGGTTCTTGACTTGTTGTGTCCTCTAAAAAGTCACCTGGAATACGCAAGGGTTGCCCATATAGAGCTTCAGCCACACTAGCTCCCACATCTTTTCTGAAAGTAGCCCGTAGTCCGAGCAACACCGATGGCAAAACCTGTGTCCAACGTGTAGAGCTAAGATGAGCCGTTAATGCTGTTTTCAAGCTCCGGTGCTATCTCTCCACACAGCCATTGGATTGTGGATGATAAGCGGTAGTCCTCTGCCTCCGAATTCCCATTATTGCTGAGAGCCTAAGAAAAAGTTCCGCCTTAAATTGTCTGCCTTAGTCTGTCGTAATCCTCTGAGGAGAGCCGAATCGTGTAACCCAATTGGCATAAAATACCTGAGCGACAGCCGAAGCACTGATCTCAGCGAGTCGAATCGCTTCTGGCCAGTGAGTCGCTCTGTCTAACATGGCTAGAAGGTATCTCATTCCATCGGATGGTAACAGTGGTCCCACTATGTCGATGTGCACTTGTTGTAATCTGGGTGCCGGTAAGTAACTGCCTAGGGGAGTCACTGTATGGCGGTGAATTTTAGACTTTTGGCAAGGAATGCCAACGACAAGCGAGCAACTTCCTACTAGCTCTGATACCTGGGTGGCTCAATGAGTAAAGGCGGTCAAAAATGACGCGGCGAAATTCTTTTGGGACGTAGGGTCGAGCTGTCGAAGTTGAAGTCTCGCAAAGGAGCTTTATATTTGTACCGGGGATGATGATGAATTTTAGTTGCAGCCTGGTATTTTTCTTGGGTTCTTCTATGCTACTGTCCTTCTTCTGTGCTTTCGCTATTTCTGAGAATTCATCCGGTGATTGAATTTCTTCGTTTCGGGATAGTGTGTCAGCTACCACATTTTCGGATCCGGGTCTGTATCTGATATCTGTGGTAAACTGAATGAAATTTAGGTGCCTAATTCGACGAGGAGAGGCTGTCTCAGATCTTTGTTGGAAAGCATGTATTAATGGCTTATGGTCCGTTATGATGTGGAAATTTAAACCTTCTAGGAGAGGCCGAAAATGTTTAATTGCTTCATAAATCGCGAGGAGTTCCCTGTCGTAAGTAGCATAATTTCTTTGTGTATTTGACAGAGCTTTAGAAAAAAATCCAAGGGGTTGCCATTCACTGTTCTTTTGCTGCTGCAGGGCACCACCAATGCCTTTGTCGGATGCATCACAGGTTAAAGAGACTTCCCCTGAAATTCCAGGATGGGACAGCCTAACAGCTTCAACGAGACTCTGTTTGCATTGTTCAAAAGCTCGTAGTGTCTCTTCCGTCCATGCAATGGGAGTTTTATCTCTCCGTTTACAGTTGTGAGTGAGTTGGCTCAAGGGTTTTTGTGTTTCGGCAGCGTGAGGGAGGCATCTCCTGTAAAAGTTTATCATACCTAGAAACATGCGAAGTTCACTGATGTTGTTGGGTTTCGGGTACTCTTGAATCATTTTAACTTTTGCAGAAAGAGGCTGTATACCAGTCGCGTCCACCCTGTAGCCGAGGAAGTCGACCTGCGGTTCTCCAAAAACACATTTTCTTACGTTGAGGGAAAGGTCATATTCATTCAACCTCTAAAAAACTTGTTTGAGATGATGTTCATGTTCCTCCTGCGATTTCGGAGCTACTAAGAAGTCGTCCAGGTATAGAAAAACGTATGGAAGATCTCGCAACATGTTATCCACGAAACGCTGGAAAGTTTGTGCTGCGTTTTTTAGCCCGAATGGCATCCTGAGAAATTCAAACAGGCCGAAAGGCGTGATAATAGCCGCCTTTCCAATGTCTTCCTCAGCAGCGGCGATATGATGGTACGCACGTACAATATCTAGAGTAGAGAATACCTTGGCGCCATCTAACTGGATTGTGAAATCCATTATGTTTGGCTCTGCGTACCTATCAGGTACCGTTTTAGCATTTAATGCGCGGTAATCTCCGCAGGCTCTGATTTTTCCGTCTTTTTTTTGGAACTACATGGAGAGGACTTGACCAGGCACTGATTGATGGTCTGCAAATACCTTCCTCCATCATGGTTTAGAACTCCTGCTTCACCGCTGCATACCTTTCAGGTAGAAGTCTTCTTGCCTTGCAGGTATCTGGGTTTCCTGTAGTCTCAATGTGGTGCTCGATAATACTTCGAGCGGGTCCACTGATCGGCGATGGTCGACTAATCTAGGGAAATTCCCTCAAAAGGTGAGCGTAACGACAATTTTGGGGTACAGTCAGTATGGTCGGTGCAGTGACCGTAGACACTGTTCCAATAACTGATTATCCGGATTGCCGATCGGACAACTGTTTCTTTCTAATATCGATATTGATGCCATGATGGAAGAGAAAATCTCCTCCGATTATTGCCTTTCCTACGTTCACCAAGAGAAATGTCCATGGAAGAATTCGTCGCAGTCTAAGATCAAGTTTGAGAGTCTTCTCTCCATAATTAGGTATTGGCGTATTATTGGCTGCTACCAGTGTGAATTCCGTTGGTTTCTTGTGTATCTTGGGGTTACGCGGCAATATTGAGATTGAAGCACCTGTATTAATAAGGAAACATATCCTTGATTCTCGATCCGTTATAAAAAGGCGGCGTTGAGGTTGGGTTCCGACGACTGCCGCCTGCTCCTTCGACCCTTTCAGTTTAAAGGACTTAAGGATTTCCAACCACACGGTTTGACACATTTCTTTGCCTCTGGCCCAAATCGTTTGTGGTAGAAACATATTTTACTCTCCTGGGGACTAGATTGACTGCTGTTTCGCTTTTTGTGTCTAAATTGTATTCGAAGCTCGGCCACTTCTTCTCGAAGGCTCCGCAGTTCCTCAAGAACGGTAGCACTAGTTTCTGTATGTGACACTCTAACAGCGCCATTTACTTCTGCTGGCGTCTCAACTTCCATAATATTGTCTGCCAGAGAGGCTAAAACATCATCTAAAATATCATCTTGGCTTGTAGCGGCCAAAATTTCCTGAACTCTAGTAGGTAGTTTTCTTAGCCACAGGGTCTTCACTATAGATTCCTCCGTCAAAGAACCTGCTAATAGCAGCATACATCTATATAATTAAGAGGGTTTTTGGCTCCCCAGCTGCGTATCACTTAATAATTTATTATTTTTAGAAGAATTGTGCTCACCATAGATCGAAACGAGGCGTCTTTTGAGTGCGCCGTAGGGATTTTCTTCCGTAACTGCCAATAAGTCAGCGACCTGGGTTAGGACCTCAAGTTCCAGCCCCGCGACTACAGGCTGAAATTTGATCTTCGACGAGGTTATACGTGAAGTAGCAAACGCAGCATCTGCTTGTAAAAACCACAATTCCGGGTTGGATTTGTAAAATACTGGTAGTCTTGTAGCCGGCCCACCAAAGGCTCCTATTTGGTAGTCTAGTGCCGATTTTGAAGTGATTTGAGACTCGGAGAAACCAGGGCTTGCAGGCATTGCCTTACATGGATCGCTCTTTATCTCCGTTTCTAGAGGCATCTCGGTAAAAAAATTCACGTAAAGGTTACCAGTTGTCGAGAATGATTATTTTTAAGGTAAACCAGAAGGTCTCGACATTAAAAAAAAACGTATTCAAAATTTAACACAAAATAAAAAACAGTTTATTTTATAATGATAACAACCAAACTGGGAAGGTTACAATTAAAACAGTATTAAAAATCACAGTAGGCAAAAAAAGTATTTGCACACCATGTAATTAGAGATTTAGATTAAATAAATTTCACTTTTTTACCCAAACAACATTTATTTAAGTTCATAAATCAAAACAATATAATATTATAAATAAAAATATGTAAAAGTGTCAAAGAAATTAAGTATAAAGAATATGATGTAATTTTAGACTGCAAAAAAATTATTTGCACACCTAATCAAACATTTCAAAAAATAGTTTGTTTGAGTCATAACTGTTTATAAAATTGTCCTTAATATTTAGTTTGCATTTCTTTAGTTACCGTTGTAACCGCCTTGGCATTGACTCAACTAAATTCTTTGTCACCTCACCTGATAAATTGTTCCAGGAATCAACTAGCACCCGTCTCAGGTGCTCCTTACTCGTAATAGAGGTCTCGCGTACTTTTCTATCCAGAATATGCCACAGATTTTCAATTGGGTTGAGGTCTGGAGATTGGGGTAGGGTCATCAGTCTTCTGGGCATTATAAAGGAGCCATTCTTTTGTAATGTTGGCCGTATGTTTTGGATCGTTATCCTGTTGGAAATAAAAATTGTTCTCCAAACCTATTTTAAAGCACTTTCCTTCAAGTTGCCCCGCAACACCTCCACATAGGACCGAGCTGTCATTTTACCTTCGATGACATGTAAATTCCCCACTCCAGAATAAGCCATGCAACCAAAAACCATTATGTTCCCTCCTCCATGCTTAATCGTTTTCAATACATTTTTTTGTATTCAAAGCCGTTTTCTGCCTTCTCCATATAGTTATTATATTTTGTGGTTTAAAAACCTCAAATTTACTTTCATCGGAAAAAATAATTTTCTTCCAAAATTCAACGGATTTGTTAACAAATTCTTTGGCGAACTCAAGCCGTTTCTTCCTATTAACCTCACTGATATATGGCTTTTTTAAGGGTCGCCTGCCTCATATGCCTCATTGTGAAGAATGTTTCTTATTGTCTGTGGGCTAACAGTTTTACCTGAACATGACGCCAGGTCACCGGCAAGATTTCGCGCACTTTGAGCTGGATTTTTCAGCGCTTCTTTGATGATCTTCCTCCTCTCTCGTTCGTTTAAGGCTTTTGGTCGACCTGTTCGTTGCTTATTTTATGTTATCCCTCTTTTAATGATGTACCTCACAGTGGAAAATGATAAATTTAATCTATTCCCAATTTCCCTATAACTTTTACCCGCACGGTGTAATACAAGTACTTCCTGCCTCACAGTCACAGGAATTTCTCTAGATTTTGGAGCCATATTAAACGCACTAGTTGAAAGCACAACTAAAACTGAAAGAATCTAGTAAAGAGAAAAGGATAGAATGTACTAAAGGACACCTTAATCCTCTGAGAACATTTGTTGACATGTTAAAGGATCACTGATTACAGGTGTGCAAATACTTTTTTTGCAGTGAAAAATTACATTATATTGCTCATACTTAATTTGTTTGACTTTTTTACATATTTGAATTTAAAATGTTATAAAGTTTTGATTTATGAACCCGATTATTGTAAAATAGTTAATTATATAATTTCTAAGGGTCGACAAAATATAATTTTAATATATATATATATATATATATATATATATATATATATATATATATATATATACACACAAAAGGAGCAGCTGGATCTCAGTGGATCCGAGTTCGAGTTCGGCTGAAAACCAAAAAATTATATTTTGTTAGTTCAGGCATGGATTAACTTCAAAATCGGGAGACACTCTCAGGGGACACCTCACCTCTATAAGGTGTGTAATCGGGAAAAATTGAGGCAGTTTAATTCCATCAAATCTCCTCCTTTCACAACCGTTGGCCAGGTGAAAATACATCATTACCCAACAATACAGTACTGAAGTAGTTGCTTTTTATTGGTAATCCCATAAGTATATGGAATACATGTATGAAAGGTTGTATTGAATTGTCAAAAATTTTAACTCGATAAAACGTTTATGAAATACTTATAATTAAACTTTAGTCTCCGCCAGATTAGAAGTCCTTGAGCAATGTTATAACAAAATTGAACAACCTTCTGTTTTAAATTTTTGTATTTTTCTAATTAGTGTGCTCATTATGATTGGAACATTGTCGTATTTTTCAACATACATTGTTCATGTAGTGCTTTTTATAAAGCAAAAACTTAAAATATTTGCTCTTTCCACCCTTGTTCCTCATTTGCTTACATATAAAAAATAATCCATATTTCTCAATTTCAAAAGGCATTGGGTCAAGGAATGAGAATGATACAACTTAATTTTTTTTTCTTGTGATTTTTTCTTAAGATAAAACCATCCACTGCTTTACTTAGCAATTGTTCCCTCTCCTGTGCTAAAACTATTTTTTAATATAGTCTTTAGTTTTCCTTCACACAACCTACATTCGATATCAGCAATAGAAGTTGTTTATCTCATTCCAGATCTACTTCCTTTATTTATACATTTTCTCACATTTCGGCCTATATTTTATTATTTCTTTTACTTCTGCTGTTCTTTTGACTTTTTTTTCTTACTCGCCGAGTAGCTGCTTTCGCGCAATTGAAAGAATTAGGTGCTGAACAATTGCACGCTTTTCAATTCAAAAGGATTTACATACTCGCAGTAAAAAACCTATTCATATTTATTACTTGAAAAAGTATTAAAAAGAACCGAAAGGAACGGGGAATTATGATATTTTTGTTTTAAGTATTTTTATTGCTTACATTATATTATTACATTATTATATATCACACTTAAAAATCAAGAAACTGCTCGTTATTTCAGAATACTCCAATATTTTCTAGACAAACATATAAAGCTTCCAATAAATTACAAATGACTTACCTGTTTAAATTACAATAATTAGACTTATTTGGGCATACGGAGTTGAGTTGTGCAAACCTTCCAATTCTTCTCATATCCAATCCTTACAATCCAAAATCATCGATTCTTCTTATTATGTCGTAAAAAAACATATCCATAAAATACTTAATGTTCCATATGTTGCTAATTTCGCCCGAACCAGATTCCTATTCTTTCATAGTTAACTTCATACTCACTAGTCTCCCAATATGCATCATACTTAATACTACATAATGTGTCTGAAAAGAAGATGAACGCGAGACCTTTTAATGTAGAACTTTTATTAAAGTCCTACAAGTGAGTAGTTTATTGTAATGATTTTACTCAAATTTACTTGTTATATATAATTTATACAGTTGTTAATATTAATTAGTAGTAGTATATTTTATACTTACATTTTATCACCGAACATAAATATAAATGTCTCGCGAAGTGGAAAATTAAATAAATAGAACGTTTTGCAGTAATTATTTTCTTTTATAACCGTTACCTGCTTAGAAATTTAAAATTGTGTATCGTTAAGTACCTCGTTTCTCTGCGCTTTCTATCCCTATACTAGATAGGTTATGTGTGTTTATATGTATAACCACATCTCTTTTGCCAGTATTTTTTATTTTTTAGTTATGCATAGAGAAGAAATGAAGATAGTTTCTAGTTTTCAAGTGAAACATTACTAATGTTGATGCTTTTAAAGCGGTATAACACCATTTAATGCAGCTATTCACACTCTTACAACCTGCAATTTTCACTTGTTTATAATAATCATATGCTAGGCAGTCCTAATTATAGGCCCATAATTACCGCACTTAATATTCCACACCACAAAGGCTACGTGCATATATCATTCTCCTTCACACATCCTACTTCCCAATGCCTCGCCGATGAAATACTCATGCGTCAATTCCTACCCCAGTTATATGTAACGGAGCTTATGTAACTAATATAAGATAATTTTGCTTTGTTTTTAATTATTCTTTTTGATATTTGGTGAATTATGCAAATAATGACATGGTATATTACCTAATGCATGAAAGTTAAAATAGTAAAAAAATAAAAATAAAATAATATTATAATAAATAAATAAATTAGAAATATTTTTTGGCAGGTAAAATTTTTCTTATTGATTGTTCAGTATTCGTTAGTTATAGCACGCTACAAACTGTAAAATTTAGTAATTAAAAATCGATACCTGATCGATAAAGGTAGTAATTAATTTAAATGGGTATGGAGTTTACCATAAAAGGATAGATTTTTGGTTTGAGCTATGTCAGAAACATATAGTACATACATTATGATCTTTTGTGGATAAGATTGATTGGGACAAACTAAAAAGCATTGAGGATTCTTCGAATTATTTTAGATAGTAAGGATTGGATACAAGAAGAATTGGAAGGTTCAGTGGATCCTCAAAGCTTATCTCCGTATATCCAAATACGTCTTATTAGTGTTATGTAAATGAATCTTTTGTAACTAATCGGAAGGTTTGAACGTTTGCCTAGTTAATGTTGAAGGAGTCGAAAACTACGGGCAGTTTCTTGTAATAAAAGGATTATAGCATAATAACTACTATATATCGGCAATTTCATTACACATTGAATTATTTTTCATAACCTAAAATTTCCAAAAGACAAATCTGTTCTGTGTAACAAATTGAATTTTAATAAAAAAATAAAAAAACGTTCATAATAGAAAAATATTAATTTACTTGTCATAAAAGAATGCCATAAAGTGTCATAAAATAAACTGGCAAGTGTAATGGTGAGGAGATGTTTCATGTCAAAATAGCGTAGTCTCATCCTTTTTCTTCATCTTTTGGTGCTACAGATTGACGTGGTCCTTGGCCTGCTTCAACATAGCTGCCACAGGGCTCTGTTCTCCACCAGATGCCGGCCAGCATTTCCTTTTCCACCTTCTCTTTCTGTCGAGTTCTTGTTCGGCCTTAGTGGCATTGATCTTTCTTTTATATAGCTTCCTCATAAATTCATATTCCCGTCTTTCATAATTTCTGTAGACTTGGCCAGTCCATTTCAGCCTGCCCATTCTTATAAAATTTGATAAAGACAGATCATTGTAGATGTCGTATACCTCTTTATTCTTTCTACTTCGCCGCACTCCGTCCTCAAGCCCTACACCAAACCTGTCAATAATTATCTTATCTCAAGTCAGATCAAGAAAATGAAAAGGAGTGGGAATGGCTGAATTCGACTAAGTTGAGACTTTAATGATTAGCGTAAGCCTTAGGAAAGAAAGGGGATGAATGTTAAAACAGTACTTTTTCCAAGCAAGACAATGATTCTAACACAAACCACCCGTGAGAAAAACCATGGCCTGACAAAATTTGGTTTAAATTATTTGAACGGCCACATCAATTCCCATATTTAAAATCTGACTAACTCCGGGCCAAACAGAAGAGATTTGAAAGACAAATTAAAATCAAAAACTAAATATATTATATATATGGATAAATTTCTTGACTGTTACTATTAAATGTTTAATAAGGTTCTGTCATAAAATAAAAAAACAACTATTTTGGCGACATTTCGAGACTATATTGTTCTCATGTTACAACCTTACTAAACACACACACACACACACACACACACACACACACACACACACACACACATATATATATATATATATATATATATATATATATATATATATATATATATATATATATACACACAGAAAATTTAAAGGGATAGATGGGTTTGTTTTGTTATGATTGGTCCCCATTGTGTAAACATTCCACTCTAACCTATTGTTACACTCTAATTTACAAGCTAACCTCCCTGCCAGTTAATAAGTATAGCTCATCCAGTTAACATTTCGCGATATAAAATCTCTTTTTCAATTAGTGATAAAATAAGTTATGTACCTGAATTTGAATGCAGAAAGTCAAGGAATGAGACCGAAAAACAGTTTGGTATGTTAAAGTGATCATTGTTCACTGTAAAACCAGGCACAATGGTTTTAAATAATAAAAACAAAATTGAACATAAGTGTTCAGTAGGACATCGAAAAATAAAGAGATTTCGGGCTTGTGAATACCCAGAGTTAGAATTATGTCTCTTAACATGGCTGCGGCAATGCTTATGTAAAAATATACCAATTGATGGGACGTGGGACGTTGATAAAACAAAAGGCCCTGAATTTTGCACAAGTAATTTTTACAAATATAACAATTATAAGTTGTTTGAAAACCTCTTTTAGTGGTACATGCAACCTCAATGACCTGGATAAGTAAAACCTTGTTTGAGTGAAATACCTCTATAAGTGGCACTGAAACCTTGCCCCCTTCAGATTCCACTTATCCAGGTTCGACTGTACTTATATTTATTATCTGTTCAAATTTTTTTTCTTTAATATTTTTTTTAGAATTCTAGCCCCAAAACGGTTAGAAAACATTCCAGTGTGGTTTAATTGATTATACCTTGTTTAGAATCTTAAACGATGAGCTGAACTTAATAAGTTAGAAACAGTGATTTTCTTATTTTTTTACTCAACCTGTCTCTCTGTAACTAGCAGGATTGAATGGCAACAAGCGTAACGGTTTGCTGCCACGTTACGACCAGTATTAAGGAAGGAATCACAACTCTCGTCAATAGTGCAAATTATACATAGAAATGAGCACAGGATAGTAATGAAGAGGTTTTAATAGCGCACTGCAACGGTTATCGTTCACATACATCGCAAGTAATATAACGCTAAATTAAACTGGCGGGTGCTCGTAAATAAAATAATTAGTAATAATAATTAAGTAGGAACATATTTAAGTATATCTTTTTCAAATTAGAATTAATAAATATAACAGAGTGAAAAATGAAATATTTTACTTTCATATCTTTATCCAGTGAATAGAAAATCGGAGGCTCTTTTTTCAACATGATTAATTCATCGAACAAAATTTCTAGTGTAATAATAAATTTCGTTATAATCACCGTAATTTGATATTTGATTATTGAAGTAATATTTCCCTAAATGTATATTGAAATGGACTGAATCAAAAATTAACATAATTACTTACTCTTTTTTTTTTTCTAAAACGCTCATCCAGGTCTTGTTTGTGCTACTATTGGTATTTTTCAGCATTGTATTCCTGATTATTTCATTTGGAAATTTATTTTTATTTCCATTAAATTGAACATAAAACAGTTCATAGTTCATATCTTCATGACAGTTCGCCTCTCTTCAGTCAGTTTATTTATGTTCTTTGAATTGTTTAATAAATAATGTGAAATTTTGAATACCCTTTAAGAACACTCTAGACCTTTTTTTTTAGGGAAAATATCCTAAATGATTGTTCAGTATTCATTGATCAAAGCAGTTAATACGATTATTAAATAAATAATGGATACATAACAGTTAGTTTTCATAGAATAATTCATTTACTTTTTTTAAGATATGTATGGAAAATTTAAAACTGTAAACGATAAAATAAAGCAACTTGTAAAGCAACAAACCATTGGTACCACTTTAATAAGTTCTATATTAGAAGGTAGCGAGAACATCTTTAAGCCAACTTGGAGGATTGTAAGGAATAGAGTGAGAAGCGAGTTGAGATAGTAGTGGATCTGAATTGATTGGGGGATAGATATCTGGTTTGGTAGCACTTCAATAAAAGTTCTATATTAGTAGGTGTCGAGACCATCTTCTTTTCGGACGCCTCAGAAAAAAGTTTAAGTTTCAATGTTTGTCAAGTAAATATAGAAGTTGAAAAAAGACGTGCAGTTTCTTGCCGTTTTAGTATGGTCCAGACATCTTGAAATCAGGATCTCAATTGATTCCACCCCACAGATTTACACCGAAGAAAATAACAGAAAGAGTCCTGTGATTTATGGACATGTTGCGGATCCAGAGGCCTACTTTGGCGGAACATAACAACGGCCGTGTGATAACCATATCTCAGCGAGCACCTAACGAGGAGAGCCGACATATCTGTCCGCCAAGATGGCCGTAGTAATGGCACAAATAAACTCACCTTCTCAGCTTCCATTGCCTTTCTGACCTTTGTCAGGAATCTCTTTGTGTCGAGTCTCCGTGACCGAACAGACAGCTCACCGCCGAAATCAAAAGTCCGCTAAGATCAAATCATCCCATCTCTGTATGGATCGTAAAACGTTCCTTGTCATTTGCATTCTGGGTCCTGACAGCTCAAGGCCTATCATTAGGACGGCTCGTTCGTTTTACAAGCAAACAATACGTATCTTTACAAACCGTTAGTGACTACACCTGCTGTCATGTTGAATTTCTAAAGCAGTATTACTTTACACCAGGTCTAATTCCAATTTATTATCAAATCCTTAAAATTATGAATGTTATGTTATGAATAACGGGTTGGACACTAGCTGAGGAAGCAAGATGGTTCTCTTGAAAAAGCTGCCCTAAAGTGAGACCTCCAGCGAAAAAGTAGGAAAAGTAGACCCAGAGAGACATGGTGGAGGTCTGCAGAGAAGGAATTAGGCCGGGTTGGCAAATCATAGCAAGGAATCAGAAGGATTGCTGCGAGTCGAAGCTGACGGAGATAACTGTTGGATACTCTATGCTCCAATAGGAGTTAAGGGAAGAAAAAAATATATATGTGTGTGCTATGAATAAAAATGTTATTTGGTTATCTCATTTTTGTAATGCGACAACCAAGATTTTTAGTTGAAAGTATTATTTTTTATAAAATATTAGATTTCATTGAACTGTTTTTGCGTTAGAAAATGATGGGTAATACATCATCTAACTCATGAATTAAATTATAATTTATTACCTACATAAACGCAAAGTTGGGAAAAAGTTAATCATAGATACATATTTGACAACTATTTTCCTAGACCGATCACCTAATTTAACCCGTAAACAGTATGATGGGGTCCTGGGAGCCCCAGAGAGTTTTGTTTATTCTGTAACTCCCATAGACGCTGCTATTAGGAGCTGTAATTTACAATACCTTTCAGGCACTAGCTTCTGTGCTGTTGACAGAAGTGGGTTTTTTTTTTGCGGTAAGGGATTTATGAATTGAAACTTTTTTATACAAAACATTTGATTTTATTTCAGTCAAAAATCGCATATTACAGCAGCAGTTGATGAATGGTAATGATCCCAATTTTCTGGAATGGCTGGAAGATACTATGGGCAATTCTAGCAGACCAGGATTTCGATCCAGATTTAGAAAGTAACTATGATTCAAATTCGGAGTTAGATCATGAGACCGATGTTAATTAAGAATATGAAGCTGAAACGGATATTTCTTTGAAAAATTGAAAGAAGCGGAGAATAAAAAAACGAAGTTTTACTTTGCTCATTGCAGTACACCAATAGGCACGGATTGAACCTAGAGTTTCTGTGAAGACTGCCTGTCATTGTGTTTGTGATTTGTATAATATTCTTTTAATTATCGTTTGTCCAATTTTTTTTTATGTTCCTCATAGATTTATTGATAGATTTTTTTATATAATCACTAGTTTTTAGAATTTTTAATGTAATCATGACATAAATTAAATTTTTAATATTTTTTAAATTTCATTTTTTTTTTTTTTAAATTAAAATATACATTTGTTTTTTTCAACCCCATTTAGATACCTTTAGATATGATGTGTGATTGCAAAAAAACTTGTTTTGATTTTATTTGAACGTTAACCGCAAACATTTGGAATTAACAAATACTGGGGTCCAGGTGACTCCACTATACCAGTTATGGAACAGTTTATGGACCATACTGGTTAAGGGTTAATCATGATTAAATATTTCAGTCGATTTTTAGTGAATTGATACATCGAACTGAAATATCGACTAAACGATTTTAATATGATTAAATTAGGTGAATTAGTTGTCAAATATTTATCTAAGATTACATTTCGCCCAACTCTTCATAAATGTAATTGAAATATAATTTTGATTTCATTGCAGACTCCTATAATCCCTTTCTTTTTTTCTTGTTTTTTTTTAATCGTGATAATTACCAATTAAGTAATGCATTAAGATTAAGAAGTTTTTTTTTTTCTCGAGCGGCTTCTATAAACGAATCTCGAAAGTCTATAGAGGCCCCGTTACTTCATAAAGCACCGAACTAAGTTACATGCTTTGTGCCTTTGATCGGTTATAACTCAAGTTGTAATAAAGTTAATTAGTAGTTAGTAATTAGTCTTTTCTTCATATCCAATCAAGATTGCTCTCGCTACGATATCTGGGGCATTTCATTATTATCAGCAGATCAATCACCTTAATACCGATTAGATGTTATGAGCATCCAAGATTTACTGCTGCTATAAGCTATATCTAATTCTACGAGAAGAAAATTAGCCGCATATTGTTGCTTTTCAACCTTTGCGTAGTAGTAAATTAACTTTAAATCCTTTAACTATGAATTACAACTAATTAAAGTAACTACGGATTTGTCGACTCCAAATTTCAATACCTAGGTTAAAATTTTTTATTTTATTTTTTTTTTTTCATATTAGTAATTTTTTATCCTAGAGTCGTAGTGCAAATCAAACAAAATCGTTTTATGTATTCATAAACACACAAAAAAATACGTTTTTGTCATTTTATCTAATTAGAAATTAAATTAACTTTTTATAATATTTCTATATCAATATAAAATATTTTTAAAAATACATTTAAATATTTATACTTTTCATTCCCTTGTTTTCTAAATTTTTATTATTAAGTTAAATATAATAGAATACTTATAAATCAAATCTTTCAAGTCTTAAATTGAATATATACTATGTTATAGAAGGATTTGTTATTAATTATCATATTAGTGTTAAAAAGAAAATTACAATGTTTTAGTTTGAATTACTTAATAAGGAATAGTTTCCAAACATTTTATACCTCATCTATTAAACATTTTAAGACTATTCTACATAGCGCTCCTCAGAAGCATAACCTTCGGCAAGAGCTCGGTTGCCGTTCGAGAATACTTGAATTATGGTTTGATCATTGCCATGAAGTGCAAGAAATGCTTCAAGGCAATCTCTAATTGCTGAATCAAGAAAGTTCTAATATAAAAGAAATATATAGCTGATCTCCTTTTGATGGACAGCTGTGATTGTGACTTTCTCTTTTGTAGTCAATTAGGAAAATAGAAAATAGATAAATGACAAAAGAACGCACTGAGATTATCAAAACGGAAATGTTTCAGTTTGTAACGAAATGAATTTAAGAAACGAAAATTTCGAAAATCATCGATTAATTTCTGTTTAAATATTATTATATGGATAGGATTAACATTATTACGGATTAAAACTGTCTTAGTTATATCAAATTTTAAGCCGTTCCCCTGAAGCATTCATTCGACCAAGACTAAATATTCATGTTCTTACTATGAGCAATTTATATTATAGTAAAATAAAACAGGCAAAAAATTACTAACGAATATTGGCGAGGCACCAAATGGCCTACAGTTTCTCAAGATTGACTCTAGATTCGTATTTTATATTTTACATGTTTATCACATTTTACTATAGACCCATAGTTTTTATAAGTATTTTACACCTTTTCTGGATACTTCTTATTTTTATCCGTTTATGATGTATCACTGATACTCTGTAAAATATATATATTTATGCTATTCGCGCTATTGGTCTTCACATTTATACCAAACGGGTAACTGTCATCTTGTTTACAGAGTTATATTTCTAACTGGAATTTCCACTAAAACGCAATGACGTATAAAAGATTCTATATACAATTAACCATACTTCTTGGAAAATAGCCATTCTGTTATCTTGGAAAATTTCTTTATAATAACAAATAAATCCTATTTCGGTAAAATAAATGAATACAGGCAGTGAATGTAACAATTTTCATGATAATTAATGGTAAATATAGCAATATTTGGATTAATTACAAATAGTACTGTTTATGTTCCTTTGTTATATATGCTGCGGGACTTTGGACACGGTTTGCTTTCGCCCATCCTTTATTCTCTTAACAAGGTCATCATTTTTTAGCAAATCTGCGTACTTCCATAAACCCTTGCACCATATATTGATCTTTCAAAAGCCTTCAATCATTGGCAAGAAGATCCAACTAAGTTTCCGATACATAGGTGACCATGGGTGATGCGAGAGTGAAAAAAATAGTTGTTCTCCTAGCGATTTTACGGTCCAATATTCAATTATAAATTTCAGGGATAAATTCATTCTCACCATTTAGAGATGAGACTAATGTTTCTAGAAATCATTGACTTTTTATACTATCAATATACTCGAAGTTATAAAAAAAAAAAAGAACTAACAGAAGTCTCTCCAAACGCCTGGCTGTCACTGGAGCGCGTCCCAGATTCTCTTCTCATTATCCACGGCAGCAGACGAAGACTCGTGTCCATTTTCTCCACCAGCACGCTCCGGGGGGCCTTCAGTGAAGGCACTGCTGTAGGCCAATCCTTTTATGGTCAGTGATCGTGAAGAACTAACGATTGGTAATTATTATAAATCTTAAAATATTAAGAATAAATTCCTCGTATTTTAATGCGGAAGAACTGATTTAATTTTTAATTAATCATTTTTATTAAATTTAATGTTTTGAAATACTACTAGTGATTAGAATGGGATGAATTATGTGTCACATGTATGGTATTTAGTTTATTGGTAGTTTCTAATGTTCAACATTCATCTTACATCAACGATGTTTACTAAATAAGGAGTAGAATCCTGAATTAATTAATAATTATACCTTTTTAAACATTATTTGAATTACTTATATATGAATTGTTTAAATCACAATTTAGACTCGATACGATTATATTTTTAAAAAAATATTGAGATTAAAACTCATAATAAGGGACAAAACTACAAATCTTATAACTGAAAGATTCTAATCAAACTTAAGGTTTTAGTTAATATTAAATAACTAATAGGTCATTGTTTTGGCCCTTAAACTTTTAATAAAAGTCCAATTTATTGCTAAATTGAATCAAAGAATCCAGGCCTGGAAAAAAAATTATGTATCAAAGCCGAATTATAAATTTTAAAAATCCTACTGTTTGCCTAAAAACAATTGATAAAAAATAATTTATCCTATCATTTAGTTATATTTTAGAGTGACCATTGTTAGAATGTTCGAAAAAAAAAAATTGTGAAATGAATTGGACTTTATCTTATGCAATAACATAGATTATTATCATTCTATTTAAATATTATTAATTATTTTTATTATAAAGTTTTTTTTTTCTTTCATCAACTCATTTAATACAATTTCATTTGATTTATTTACAAATTAAAACTTATTTTAATTATTTCTATAACTATCATCTATCTTTTCTGTTGACTTATTTACATTAAGTTTTTTTTATTACAATAAAATTAAAAAATATGATGTAAAACATCCATAAAAAGTGAATTGTTAGTGTATAAAATATTTGAATTATCATATTTGTTGTTTAAAAAAATAAAAATAGTTTTGCTTCCACAGTTTCTAAGTCCTATCAAAATCCAAATTTTGAGTTCAAAACTACTACTTCAATTTTTTTTTTAATATTGTTAACATTCTGATATGATATGTTTAGAAAAAAAAGAGATTCATTATGAACCAGAATACCCGGGTAATGAGTCATTCATTTGAATGTTTTGTGTCTCGTATCACAGGAATATTTCGAAGTCCTGTTTTTCTCTCATCTTTGCATTATCTAATCCAATTATTTCTACTAAAAAAAATCTCACTGTTAATTATGATTGTGTTTCTCCAAATATATTAAGGAACAAATTTAAATCTTCCCACGTCCCCATTTTATTCCAACGGCTAGCTTGCTGCGTCACGAAGACAATGAGTCCTGAGATCTCCTAGAAAAGAAAGTGTCGTTATTGCAACTGACACAATTATTTCATTGAGAGTAACTCTGATGGACGGCTTTTACCAGCTGCAATAACTACTGCTCCCATAATTATTTAAAGGTAATTAGAGAGAGTCAGTGTTTAAATAATTATAAATAAAGACGCCCATTCAATGTAGAGAATTACGGTGATTCGCCATTTGCTACATCTCCTTGATCACCAGATTCTCATTGATACATTCACATCAGCAATGAAGCAGCAATATTAATACAATAGATTGATTTGAATAATAATGAATAATTATGTATTGAATGACATTTTACATAAAATTTGAATATAAATTACGACTGTTATTCCATCACTTACGAGAAACTATGTCCTCCACAAAAATATTTTAAAAATCATATACTTTGTTGGTAGAAAGGGAGATGACAAACATGCTTCTCATCGAAACATTACAGAAGAAACGTTACCGTGGAGTCATTGCTTGTAACATGCGACCGTCTTTGATCTAGATATAATGTCGTTTTGGTTATTCGTTGCCTAATTTCTTCGGCTTTGATTCGATCAAATGTGTTATGACAATTGAAAAATAATAGGGTTATATCATTGCCAGCGAAAATGTTTATATTTTTATTATTTTATATTTATGCACAAAATACCAGAAGTAGAGACAAGATAATGATGATAATGATGAGTCTGACAAACTAAGACATTTCAAAATCTCTTCAAAGTGTTTTCACAATCAGATAATTAAAAAAAAACAACTAATCTTTTACAAGGAGTTGTAGTTCTGAACTTTTGTAGCGGCAATCTAATACAGTGGTATACAGCACCAGAAAATATGTTAATAAATAAATAAAATAAATATAAAAAAAAGTATTCTTCATGGAGTTCGAAGCAGTCGTAATAAAAAGACAAACCATGCTCCTAAAGTTTGTAAATTATGCTTTAATTGAAACTCTCGATATTATTTTAAACATTGGAAAACAAATGTGTGCCCACTCCTCTGCGCTACAGGTCTGGATGTCTCTTAGCCTCCTGGATTTTTCTTCTCCATCTACCATATCTCTGTCCTCTGCTTCCATTCTCTAACTTCTTATTCTTAATTTTCCGCTATATTTTGCAACTTCTTCAGTTTCTTTGGCATTCTATCTTCTGTCATTCTTCTGACACGGCCAGCCCACCTTAATCTCTTTACTTTAATGAAGTTTACAATATTTTCCCTTTCTATCACTTGTCTATTTCTTTATTCGTTTTTATTTTCTATATTTCACCTACTCTGCTGTGCCTTGTGTTGCGCCGCCTAACTACCTTTCTTTCAAAAACTTTCAGTTTCTGTACGTCATTTTTGGCTAAAAACCAAGTTCGAAACCTCAGCGATGCAGATTCGAATCCGAACTGGGATTAAAATTTATATTATGGTGAACCCGAAGGAATGAATCCCACTAGTACCACTCTGGCTATAATAGGTTTGTTAACTTTAGGACAACCCGCACTTCCTATTTTAGTTAACGTTCAGCGCACCTTCCTGATGTTGCTATCCCTTGCTCATGGAATAGTTATACACATCACAAATGTAAATAACTATATCTGACAGAATGGATATAAAAAAAAATATTCAAATGTTTGGGTTCGATATCAATTTCTTTCTTTTATCCTCTGCTGTCGGGTTTCGTAATACAGTTTTAAAAACTCAAGGTAACAGTTTGGGATGAAAGATCTGAATCCTTCCCCTACTTTCTTAAAAGTAGAAAAGTGTTTTTTATTAGATAAAATTTTGATTTTCACATTTCTAGTTCCAGTGTTGGACGAACCATCTAAATCATTAACTGAGTGATTTTTTTAATTAACGCGTTAGGAAACTTTTTTACAATTAGAAAATAGGAATATCAAAGAATCAAGTTTCTTTTAGCAATGCAATTTATTGTTAAATAACATCATAAATTAAAATATAGGAAAATTTAACAATGGCCTGAAAATCTTTCAATAATGTTCGTAGGAAATAAAAATATATCAATGCTTCGCATATATATATATATTTTTTTTTTTTTTTGAACTGTTGTAAAACAAAATTTTAACCTGATCCAACTGGTTTAAGAACCAATAGAATCCCATCAATGAGAATGCTTTGGGCTAAAACTAAGAAATAGTTTTAAATGAATTATTTTAAATAAAAGTGCAGAACTAATTGCTGGGCTATTTGGGTATAACGGTACGCTCCGTTGTGATTGAAGAAAAGGTAACCATAAATCATTGGGTATAAGCCTTTGCTGTAAACCTTAATGATCTGGAACTTGCAACCGTTTAACATCTGGTTGGCCGCTTATCTAGAATAAACTAGCAAGCCAAGAGCTATTCGGCCTGATCAGCTTCCTCAGGGTGGTATAATAAACTTTATGCCTCTTCTATTAACCTCTCAACAGCTATATAAAAGCTGATATTCGCTAAATGATTTCTTTTTTAAAGGTAGTTTCCATCCAGCTACAGTCGCAAATGGGCCGTATTTCAACTAACACTAATACTACTTCCTATGTGGAATTTAAAATTTTTTTTCAAGGAACCTGACATAGAAATACAAAACATTAGAATATAATAAAAAAAAAAAAAAAAAAAAAAAGAAACTACAGTGAAACAATGAAGTATGATATGCAAAGACTTTTATTTTTATTTATTTTTTCTGTAATATTTTTAAACTAATATTCTTATACTAATATAAAACAATATTATAACTAATATAATATTCTTATTATTCACAGACGAATTGTGGCTCTTATATAATGCGGTGCTATGAGGCACCATAATAGATATAGATAAATAAATTTGTCTGCATGAAAATATATTGCAAAAGCCCATTCATTAGAAATTCATATCCAAGGTCTTATTAGCTATCTGAATAATACTCATAATATTAGAATATATTACTCCAATTATTCAGGAGCTAGAAAAATGAAGGAGGAATTAAAATGGATTATTAAAATGGAATTAAAATTATGAAGGAGGAAGAAAAATGAATTAGGCAATCAAATCATAATTTGTATTTGAGTGATTTGGAAATAAAAAATGTTCTGGATCATGATACAGAAACCAATGTTGAGAGTAGTGAAGGAGATGACAGGGAGGGGAATGAGCCTGGGGATTTTTATATTTTATTAATAAAAATCATTCCTCAAAAAAAACATTTATTGCAATAATTGCTCATATATACAACCATTTTAGACATGCAAATAATTATATCTTACATTAATATTTATAAATTATTTTTATCTAGTTATTGTTTTTTGTTTTGTTTTTTATAATTTTCGATCTTTAAAATATTTGCATTTACGTCAAAAATATTATTCTCTTGGGTAATATATTCACATATATTCTACTTTAAATGTAAAATGGTCAACATATTTTATTTAGTAGATTCAATATAAAATTTGGACAAGAACAGGGTGTTGTACTTTGTACAAGTGACCGCTCGCGTTACGGAAAATGGCGCGACCGGTAGACGGTAAAAAAATTGAATGGTGTTTGGTCCCTTTCCTTGATTATAAAATTCCAAAACCATTTACGTAAAAGCGTATGATTGTATCGATATAATGAATGTCTATTAATTGTTTACGGTTAAGTAATTCCGGCTCAATGTAACAGCACTGACCGGTTCATGAGGTTCCTTACCGCTAGTTCAGTGAATTTCGCTGTCCGATAGCCACAGCAGACGTGTTAGGGTTCACCTGGATCCCTGCCCAGGCTGGAGACTCGACCATCTCCCACGGCGTAGTCATCAGTATGCTCCACGGCGGCTTCTAAATCGATGGATACCGATCTCTCTTTCGGAAGACTTCTAATTTGTTTCAGTAGAGAGGAAATCGCACCTTGTTTTAATTCTATTCGTGTGTCAGTTGAACACAACTAATACAAACGCTCTGCAACGCTTATTAGTGGTGTGCGACAAGAATCGGTGTTGAGTTCCCTTCTTAGACGCAACAGTTACCCGATATAATCTGCTATCGGAATAGAAAGATGTGTCAACTTCCTTTACATAATGAAAATGTAAAGGGTAACATGATGGTTTTTTTTTACCCCTGTGACGTAACTGAGAGAGGTCTCATAAGACATGACTTGTCCCGCTACACTGCTAAATCAATGGATTTGGTTGGGGAATTCCCAAGGATGAGTGTGTATTTTAAATAAAGTATGATTGTATTTTTTACTGTTAATTTAATTTTATTTTATTTTCAGTATGATTATTTTTTTTTTAATTACTTTGCATGTTTTACTTTGTATATTCATTGTCTCATTTATACCATAAGCACGTATTGTGAAACTTGAATCATAGAACCATAATATTACTTATTGCCCACTTTTAAAGGAGATCGTAATAATTACTAAATAAAAATTTTAAAAAAAATAAAATAAAATAAAACAATATGGTTAATCAACATATTATTTTTTATTTCTTCTTCATCCTTCCCTTCTTCTATTATACTTAATTAAAGGAACTAGAAACAATCAAATATAAATATACAAACTCTATTAACAGGAACTAATAGTCATGAAGTGAGCACCATTAACATTAATTGTCATCAAAGATAAGGTTCCGATCAAACCCAAATCTAAGTCATCATTTTTACGATAGCTAGAATCATACTTCTCTCCCATATCTCAAGTGCATCGGCATTACACAGTATCTCTAAATTTTAGCACTTTCATGTGGGACAGTTTATTTTCACGTTTATGTTTAACACGCATATTTTTTGTGATTTTTTATTTTTTCATGAATGGAATCGGCAGAGAGAATCGATAATCTAAAGTCGATTCCTAGGAACCGAAGGATTCTATTGACGTTAGTTTTGTGGCGTCTAATCATGTAATATTGTACATCAATTCTTCATTGCGAATCACATTTTTTTTATTTTATGAGATATTTCACAAAACCGAATCACTCCATAGCCAGGAGTGATATTCAATGTTATTTATTGCCTTATTATGTATTTATACTCCTTCTTCTCCTAACTCTTATTACAAAGCGTGAAGATGCAGTTTAGGCCCATCTAGATCATAGGCTTTTCTCACTATCAAATCTTCAATTGCTGATGAGACTGCATTTATTCCTTTGAATCAGTTATAGTCCAATTAGATAAATGGCCTAGTTATGGAGACCCGTTGCCTAGGGACAACGCGCTTCCAGTTTGTATAAGGATCCATAGCGGCTTCATAGTTTGCCCTCACCACCGAGAGTTGGCCAAAATTAATCATGATCAAATATTTGACAACTTATTTCCTGGAATCAATCATATGATATAACCATAATTAACTTAGGTGATTAGTAATATTAGGATTTCGAATAAATTAGTTATCAAATATTTTAGCATTATTAGAAACCGTTATGCAAAAACCAACCAACCCATAAGAACATCAATTTAAGTCAAATTAAAAATAAAATTTTCACATGAATAAATTCAAACAAATCTAAAGTTAAAGTAACAACAAATTTATGTTTAATTTTGATTGATTATGTCCATTTTTCAGTTGAATTACGCAAACTTGTTAAATTATAAACGCTTTTTTAAGAATTGATAAAATTGTGTAGCTTGTTTGGTCTCTGCAGATTAGATTATCAACTTGTGATTTTTTTAAACTTTTATCTCCTATATAATTAATTTTTATTATTATTTTATTTATTTTTTAAAATGAAAAAAATCGAGGTATGGGTGTTAGAATAGGAAAGGAAACTTTATACAGTCTGTATTTTGCTGATAATCAGGTAGCTGACAATAGCTTCCGAGGAAGAAAATTTAAGATACATGCTAAGGAAGCATAGCCTTGGAAATTAGCAAAGAGGAGAAGAAAATTGGTCGGTACATCGGAGTACTATCTTCAAGTATTTGGGAGTTTATATTAATAACAAGAGAACGCTTGAAGGTGACATAAAAGGAAAGATAAAGAAAGGAAGAAAGCTAATTGGCATGATCAACTCAAGAGCCCAAATGTTTCACTTGAAGCCAAAAAGAGGATTTTCCACTCCTTTTCTGATAGAGTAACCCTTTATGATTCGGAAATGTAGGTGGTAGCGACGAGAGATGCACAGAGGTAGTACAAGCTGGCGAAATGGATTTTTGGAGAAGAAGCTTTCGCATTTCCAGGATTCAACGGGTGACTAGTTCTGCCATGTCATTAAGGCGGAAAAAATATAGTTTACACAATTTAAAGCAAACAGCTGCTATACAGCCATCTAAGAAGAATGGGGCCAAAGGAGAGAGATGGCCAAAGATAATGTTCAACTATGTCCCGGAAGAAAGACGAAAAAGAGGCCGCTCAAGGAAAACATGGATTCATTGAGTTGAGGAGGTAATGGTGGCTAGGGGATTAAGGGAAGGAGATTGGGAAGACCGCGAATACTGGCGGTCCAATGTATTGGGTCTCGGAATATGAACTAAGGTTGTCAAATCACATTAAAAAAATAAATAAATAATAAAATAAAATAAAATGTTACGTTTATTTTAAAGTAGTTCTTAAAATAATTGAAACTGAAATAATTTTTAGTATCACAGCATGTATTTTAAAATTATAATAATTACTCATACAAATTGTAGCTATCTATATTTTCTTGAATTTCTGTGTTACCTTTTAACTCTTCTAAAAATTTAGCAATCCTGGGGTATAATATGCAGCATATATTTCAGATCATTATATTTGTCATCAGAACTCAGTTTATTGTAAGGCCGCAAACCTAATAAGTCACTAAAAATTACATTCTCAGAATTTTGTGGTGTCTTTCTCGCATAGATATTTTTTTCCTAAAGAGTTTTCGGTTTCCAATGATAAAATGGAATGCCATGTCCAAAGTGCAGAAGGTTTATGGTATATATTATAACAACCATTTTGAGCGTTGGCCAATAACTTATTTTGGAATAAGCAAAAAACTTGCAATTGGGTTGGATACTCTGGTAAAACTAAATAGATTAATAAAACGACGTGTACGATATTGGTCAGTTTTACTTGTATTTTAAGTTGGTGCTTGGTTGGTCTCTGATGTATAATGGCCTATTTTTGTTCGAATGTTGAGCTTAGTTTATTTTTTTTTTCATTTTGAGGTTTGGTTGGTTTCTGCATAACACCGTCCAAAATCTTCCCCTAACATTTTCTGCTAATCCCCAGCTTCGAAATATTTCTTATAATATCAGATCATGGATTCATTCGATCTCCACTGTCTTCGGATCCATAGCAACAACGATGCCAGTGGATTTTGTCGAAAGCAGGGCCATTACGGGAAGACTAAGGATCTTCACCGCGTAAGGACAGCCTATTATTTATAGATCCCACAACCAGATAAATACTTCAAATTATCCACAGGCGCTTAAGGAGAACTAGTCTATAGATCAACCCAGTTGCCCTTTGACCTCATATATTTCTAAATTATATACAATCATAAATTATCCAAGCAATAAAACTGATCTAAATTATAACTTTCTGCCAGAAAATAATTATTAAAAAGAAATTAGCTAATTTATAAAACCAAGTATAATCTTTAAAACCGAGTATATATATAAACAATATTTCAATAATTTTATTCCTTAATTTCGTACGCTAATGATGAAATTCTCACACATTTTAATAATCATAAAAAAAAAAAGAAAAAGAAATTCCTGACAGAAATATGATATACCTGATTAAATGACAATACTGTATCTAATGCAACGTTCACTTAACAGTTATAAGTGCTTAGCTAATCAAGTACCGTTAAAACTAAAAATGTATTTTTTTTTTTTTTTTAGGACATAACTGTGTGATTAAGCTTAGGTCATTCTTTAATTTAAAACGAAACGTTTTAGAAATGTGTTTAATATAATTATTTCAGTCTTCTCTTTAAAAGGGGGGTATCATATGACAGATATACTTTCTACTCGATCAACGTTCTGTCTTAATAGCTTCAAGTTACCTGGTCAATATGATAGTGCGCTACGCATCACAGTAATAGGATTATTAAGATTAATACCTGACATTCATCAAGCTAATGAACGATAATAATGATCTGTTGGGGAATTATATCTCGTACACGTCATATACAATAAATGTTACTAGAGAATTAGGAATTTTTAAAGTAAAGTTTTAGCCGTTAGTTGAAAAATAAAAAATAAAATTACATTGAAAATTTTATTTTTCTCATGTTTAAAAAAAATTGTTTTTCGTTAACTCGATTCAGGTATGCAAATAATTTATTTTAGTAATGATCTTATACAATCAAGGCTATGTATTTTTATTTCTTTAATACAATAACAAAAAATATATATGGGTATAAATAGTTCTTTATTTTATTTTTTTATAATTCTATCTTTTTTTTAATGATATTTTCTTCATATATACATATATTTACATTGTCTAATGAATAATAATTTTTGTAAATAGTTTATGAAAATGATAATAATTGTTTTGTTTTTTTAATTTTCAGACAGACAGAAGCAGGATAGATCTACGTATAACTGAACCTTAAGTATGTTAATATAATTATAATTTATAATTCATAATTTTACGTTGTGTAGAATAGCAATAATAATACAAAATTAATAATTTCTGATGTATTTTTAAAAAAAATTAATATTTCTAACTATATTAAAAATATAAATTATTGGTTAATTGTTCGAACTAGTGTCAAAAAAGCAAAACCAACATTGTTGAAATGTAGAACGGGAGAAAAGAGAGAACTAGTTAAAGCGATAGATGAAGCTATCTAGAATTTCCATTAATTTTTAAATAGCTTAATTCGATGTTTTAAATCTGACATAATTTTTATACAGAGAGAAATATTTTATTGTAAGTAAATATGAACGACAAATAAATCATTTAAATGGTACATAAATAGTTGCATTTAGAATAATGTTTTTTTGTTTTTTTTCATAGAGATGTATATAATGCATATACATTGTCAGTGTATTTCCAAGCCCTTTATATTAGATTTTTATTTTATTAAATTTTTTATTTACTTTATTTTTATTATTATTGTTTTTATTTTATTTTATTTATTTATTTTTTTTTTTTGGCAAACAGAAGGAAATAGAGCTAATGTGTGGCTCCTTGTTTTATAACTTGCAAACGTTACGAAACAGGCATTCTTTACCTACGTTACAGCAACGTTACCAAGTAATGAGTTTAAATTTTCCATATTTTTATTAATATTTTATAACCAATCCTAAGACATTGCATTGAACGATGCTGTTTATTTTTTAAATACCTTTTCTATATTATAATTTAAAGAATCTGAAGAGATAAACATAAGCACTAGAGAGGAATTTGGGACAAATGAGGTTTAGAATAAAGGTGTTTTCTATGCTGATTCTGCTAAAGGATTAAATAGATAAAGCTCCGAACAGAGACCAAAGTTTGTATGTTTTTTTAATTATATCTTTAATATTCTTTTTAAGGGGCATTATTATTTATCGTTCTTAACCACTGAAGATTAAAGATTTAACAAAATTAATGATTTAATTTTTTTTTTACTTCTTTGATATTTTAATTTTGTTCAATGTATAAAATAAGTAAATTTGTGGAAAAATGATTACAATGACATGTCAATAACTTGTAAAGAACTATCCATTAGTAGTACTACAAAAAAAAAAAAAAAAAAAAAAAAAAATGTTCTGCATTAGAAAGTTTCCAGGCCATCTTCTTTTCAGACGGCTCGGAGAATTATCGGAAATCGAGTGAGAAGCAAGTTGGGAGACTAGTGGCATTTAAGCGGATATGTAGTTTAATATGGAAGTTTTTGTATCTTGCTTGAGCCAAATTTAGGACATTTAGATCTTTATGGATCAAAATACATTTCTTCGGTATAGCTTTGTTCATGTCGTTTAAAAATTTGTCGACCGTGATTTTACAGCATATGTTGTGTATTACTTTATTTGTGACATAATAAGGATCTTGAGGATCTTACGAAGGATTTTGGAATGTGAGGATTGGATAAGAAAAGAATTGAAAGGTTTAGTAGAGCTCTAAGCTCAACTTGTTTGCTTATTTCGTATAACGTCACTTTATGCTGCTATGGCTAATCGGACGATGCTACGGTGGGAGTCCTAAATTTTGCCTATCCAGGTGTAATTAGGATAGGGATCTTTAACGAGTACCTGACATCGCACAGGCTCGGGACCCCCATTTTACGACCCTTCCGAAGGACGGCATAGCTAAGGATTTTTTACTCCCTTTAAAAAATCCTAAGGTCATCTGCCGGGCTGCGAACCCACGATCTTAGGTTTAGTAGGTTGCTATGCTAACCACTACACCAAAGGTGACCCCTCTAAGCTCAACTCCATGTCCCAATGGGTCTAATTACTGTCAAGTAAATAAATATTTTATTGTTAATTGAAACCTTTGAAAACATGTTTAGTAAATTTTATAGTAGTGAAAAACAATGGGCGGTTTCTTGACGTTTAAATCTCGATTTAAAAAATAAGAACTAATAAGGTAAATTATTTTTGATTGTCTGATACCTGTATTCTCACAAAATTCAATCGCATAATCAATTCGGTTCCTAATTTGATAATATGATCAGTATTTAACTTATTTATTTATTTTTTTTTTTTAATTTCTGATTTACATCTATAACAATTACACAAGTAATTTCAAAGGTGACAACTAATTATCATAATTCAAAGTACTTGATCCTCCCACCACAGAACCAAATAACACAGCGCTCGCTCATGCACGATTCCCTGTCAGCCTCAAGAACACAAGCACGCAGGCCATTGTGAGCGCCTGGGCGGTCCATGAGATGGGATGCCTAACCTAGTTCTGCTATCTACATGGGAGTATCGTCTCGGCTTCCCCCGAGCACACCACAAAGGAAAATCCTGTTAGCCATGCAAATGTATATTTCATGCGATTCATAAAGTGCATATTATAATATACCATATTATTTGCATTCATACATGCATATTATTACTGACCCAGTAAGGAAAAATTAACCTTATTTAATAATAAAGAGTAATTAATTAACGACGTCTAAAATGTCATTTAAATATCTGATGCTATATCGCTGTTGGAGTGGAAATTATTCAGGACAGAAGTATTCCAAAAAAAACTGAATTTCTCCCAGACTGGGGAAAAAAATAGATCAGGGATATGCCTATCTATAATCTACTGATTTTCCCAATTTACATTTTAGAATTAAAAGGATCGATTTAGTGAAATAATTAATTAAATTAGGATTAATGAATTAATTGCCACTTCTATTGCAATTATTTTATTTAAGAAGTAGTTTCGAATGTTAAACAGAAGTCTGTTAAACCTTCTCAGAGCTAATGGTGAATGTTAACATTTAGAACTTGTTTAAAAAAAAAGTAATTCCAATAAAAGAGGCAATTAATTTATCAATACTGATTGTACTTACTTACTTACTTGTACTCAATTGTACTAGTTGTAATCTATATCATCATGTGTACCTCAAATAATAATAAAATTACATTAACAATTACTTATTATTCGAAACGGAAAAAGCTGAGAGAAAATAGACGTTTTAAACTTCAATAAACACAGCAGGTAGATCCTAGCCTCAAATGCTATATAGTATAAAATATTCTCCATTTGATTTCTTTTTGTCAAAAAAGCTCCATAGCTTATAGAATGTATGCGAATGTGACTTTTTCATTCAAACCAACACAACTCCTGAACGGTATGTCCAAGCGACAAATTTGGCATAACCCACATTATTCCCCATCAAATTTCTGACAAGAAAACTCTCGCCAAATTTTATAAGACATATCACGTCAAAAAAATGGTTATTTAGTTTATTAAAAATTACGTAAAAATATTCTATTTTCGTATTAATTATCATTTTCATTTTGCCTCTTTTTAATATATGAAATTTTCTTTTTAAAATTATTTTTTGAATAATCTGAACTGTCAGTCTTCATTTAGCAATGTATTTTTCTACTGAAATAAAACAATCTAAAATTCTAGACATAGTTACAAATAGATTATTTTTTATTTATTTATTTTTTTATTGATTTCTTTTATATAGTCTCGGTATCCATGTGGGACACATATAGGACCATAGTAAAGCCAGAATACAAAAATGGTGGATTACAGGATCAGAAAAAAAAAACAAATAACATTATTTCTTTTTTATTATTTTATAACTCAATTACCTGCTATAAAATTAAAATAACAAAAAATATATAGAAATAAAAAATTGTATATACCCCATAAAAAATACTATAACCATCACAAAATTCATATGTATGCATTTATATAGGTAAGTAGGCTGTAACTGAACTACCTATAAGAACATGCTTTAATATAAAATTTATCATAAAATTTGTAAACTAAACTCACCACATCTTTATTACATTATATTTTTTAAATAAACTTGGTATGTCGGATTATTAAAGGTAAATTGAGATTGTACTGAACTCTACTGCTCAAGTAAAGATAGATATATACCTTTATTAAGGTTTAGATAGATATTTTCAATGAGCAGCAGTCATAAAAAAAAAAATGCAAATTAAGTTTTTAAATAAATTAGAGTAATCTACATAGATTCGAAAAATGTTTCATAATCCATGACTAATTATTACCACCCAGTCCGGCATATTCCTCAAATCACTGTATAATATGAAGCAATTAAAGTTCATCAGATATGTTTAACCCACTACTTGGTTCGGTGGTTCACCAAAAGAATAAAAGAGGGTTGTAGCTTATTTTCGACAGGATTAAGGTTCCAGGATCACTTTGATAATTTAAGATCACTAAAATCAGAATGCGAAATCAAAAAGTGTTTTAGGATTGATGAATTGATTGCCACTTCTATTGAAATAAATTTTTATTATAACTTAAGTTTTCAAAAATGTAAGAGAAGAAATCAAACATTAGTACTCACCTCAGGAGATCTAAGAGATATCTAGTAGGTTAAATTTTTGGGGTATACTGTGGAATTTCCCTTAGGACTCATTAGCTTTTTCCGATCCTATTGGAAACAAATTTAAAATGGGGCTGTTGGAAATATTTATCTGGTCATTTAAACAAAAATCACGGTTGGTTTTAAACGATTTTTTTATTATCTAATGATTCATAAATATTTAATTTTAGGCAATTTTCTACTTGTATTATTCTTACTCCCGAGTTTTTATTAAATTTATAGTTATTTTCATTTAGATGGATAGCGAAATGTATGCTCTTATATGTTCTTTTACTCTTTGATTTACCGATCGTCCAGTTTTTCCAGTGTGGTTTGCTTCGCAGTCATTACATTTTGGTTCGTATACACCGCTTTTTTGGAAAAGGTCTATTTGGTCTTTAGGTGAAGGGAAGAATGATGACAATGGTTTACCTAGTTTAAATGCAGGGTTTAAATCTATTTTCTTCAATTCCTTTTCGACCGTAATATGGTATCAAAATATATTTCTTCGGGGTAGCTTTATCCTCTGGGGGTGTCATGTATACATTATTCATAGTATTTTTATGGATTTGTTTTTTTTAAATATTACCGATTCTGATTTTACTGTATTCGTTATTGCTGGCTATTTTGTTTTTTAACGGTATGTATAGAAGGTACATCATGCTATTAAAGGCTGCGAGTTTATGTGTTAGTGGTCTCCTAACATTATTATGTATACCTACATCTGTGTGTGTGTGTGGGTTTCCTGTATATACTAAATTCATTTTTTTTATTTTTTATAGTGATTTCAATGAATAAAAAATCTAAAGTTTTGCTGTTCTCTAACTCCAGTGTGAATTTAATTTAATTGTGTATGTAGATGGGTGAATTTCATTTATTTCGTTAAAAAAAACCATTGATTCGCCTCTTCGTCTCAGACCATAGGCATATTATGTCATCAGCATACCCAAACCAGTATATGATGTGTTGAGCTAATTTTTAATGTAGGATTTTTCGTTCTAATTTGTCCATAAAAAGGTCTGCCAGAAGGGGAGAAAGAGGGGACCCTATAGGTAAGCCTTCTTCCTGTTTATATAATTTATATTTGAATTGGAAGTAATTATGTTTTATGTAAACTGTTATTAAATTTTTAAAATCTAATTTTTCTAATGGTTGAAGATTGGATCGGAATATTAGTTCTTCTAAAATTTCTATAGTTTCTGTAGGTGGGATACTAGTAAACAGATTTGTGACATCAAAGAATATTAACTTGGCATTGTCTGGAACTTTTACGTTTTTGATTTTGATGAATAATTCCATTGAGTTTTTTATAGTATGTTGTGGGGAAAAGTAATTTTAGTTTTAAAAATGTTAATTTAAATGATGGGCAAGTATGTAGATGGAGCCATTGTAGGTAATTGTAGGTAGGTAACTACTGGTCTTATTGGAATATCTATAACTAACCAGTGACGCAGAGAGAGTGATTCGCTAGGATCACTTGGTGATCCAATCAATCTTCAGCATGAGTGTAAAAATGAATGAATTTAAATATTTATTGAATTTATTTGCTGTTCATTTTTTTCTGAATCCATTTATTTGTTTATATTTTTTGTAGCATGATTTTATTATATTTTATTATTTATATTATTTCCTAGTAAATAAAACACGAATGTGAACTGAAAGAGCAATTACTAACTGTGACAGATGGTAATATATATTCAAAATACTTTTACTTTTTATTTTTTTTATTTTGAATAATTACCAGCTCCCTCACTCAAAAAAATATATGTGTATATCATTTGTTTTTATTTTAATCATAAGTTCATAGGATCAGAAATAAAATAAATTTAAAAAAATAATAATAAAAATAATCTTTTAATATAGAATTATTTACTACTATGTTTCCGTCCTTCCTCTCCAAGTTGAAGCACTAAAGGACAATGAGCCCAACAAACTCTTTTTAGAGTACAATTAACTGGCAGTTTCTCCAGGAGACATGTAATTGCCATGCTATTAAATTCACTATTCCTCTAGTTTACTAGCTGAATTCCAGTTTTGATTATTTCTATTGTAAATTTTAATAAACGGTTTTAAAATTATATGCATTAGTTCTCATTCCTGTTCAGCAACTGTTGAACGGTTTCTTAAAATATTTTAACTGTCGTTGCTATAATACTTGATTCTTTTCCTCCTAAATGCAGTCTACAAAGGTTTCCGTACTCTTAAACTGAGCATATTTACTTCCTTCTGAGTAAATAGCGTTTAAAGAGGCCAATAATTGGTTTGAGATGACAGACAGCTGCAAAGAGTGTTATTAAATACATTATTTCTTGGCTGCGGGCTCATTATTTATGATTTAATTGTACTACTAATAGATTCTTAAAGGGCAGAGATTGATGGTTTGCTGTTGAGTTATTAGCTGAGATAGTTCTTGGCAGAACCTCAGGAACGGACGCTCCATAATTGCTTCTTAAAAACCAACCGGGCTAACGATTCGTTTAAATAGTGCTTAATTAAAACGGTGGAAGTGGCCTCGTGCGTTATCTCTGTACTAATGCTCACGCTATTACACAGCCTGTTATTTCTGTTTTCAGAAATGTTTGTTATGTTACATTGCTATCTAAAATCGATTGATTTTATGAAAGCGTGAATGTCTTAAATCATAACCACTTTTTGTAACATAATGGTGCATTACTGAAGAAGCTAATGTGATTTTATATTCTGGGAATGGAAGATTATACATCTAGATTATAAAGGAATGTATTTTTATTTAGCTTTTTTTAGGGGGTTCCTTGCAATAATTCCCGGTATAAACAATATCCTGGGAATTTATAGATCTAAACTAAATGGATTTTGATTCCTAAACAATTATTAAAAATGCAAGCATTTAAAAACCAAGCATGTTTTAACAAGCAATTTCTACTTGGAACTCATATTCAAACATTCTAGGTCGGAAATAATCAAAAACTACCTTTTTTTTATAAATTCTCAGTTTCTTTGTTTTTTCAACTTCATTTGTAATTGTTAGGCCAATAATTGTCATATTACCGCACTATTTATTTGATTAAAGTTTTAATAAACAAGACGGGAATTAAAGCTTAGTATAATATTTACTCAATTCTTCGATCTTTAAAACATTGAAAAAAAAAAAATGCGTTTATTTCTAAGGAAGAGGTTAAGTCCAGATCCAAAAATCTAAACTTATTGAGAGTGACAGTGACTGGAGGACCTAAAAAAAAAATTACATTTTAGTTATTTTTCTGATGATTTTATTCCATCAATAATAATACTTTTTAAACATATAAGAGTGTTTGTGTTTTATTTTATCGCAAGATTACCACACTGACCTATTAATTTGAGCGATTTCGCTTCTTTTTTTTTTATTTTTTTTTTATTGTAATTATTACAATCTGCCACAAATATGGGCAATAAGTGATAAAGATGGCATATGATTACATTCACACATTATGTACAAAGAGAGAGAAAGAAAAAAAATCAAATATATAAAATAAAATAAATTAAAACTTAACAGAAAGAACTTCCTATACATAAACAATATACATATAAATGAAATGAAATACTAAGATAATAAAATAAAACATTGAGTAAAGTAAAAATAAATAAATAATAAAAATAAAAATTAAGATAAATTAAAAGTTAAAACTACATTCATACTTATTTACAATACACACTCATCCTAGGGATCTCCCAACCAACCCTGCCCCTCCACTCATGGAAGGACAGGCCCGGCACAGAGAGGTCCCAGCCCTTCTCTCTCAGCTGCGATTTCGCTTTTAAAATTATAAATTCCCAGTCATTTTATTCAATTATAATTTTATTTTAAAATATATTTCAGTTTTTGAATTTGATTTATCCATATAATTACTGCTTTTATCTATTAATTTATAGGCTATCTTGCTAATTAGTCATGAATTCCTGTCAATTTATGAATTTTTGGAATATTGCCGGCAATATTCCCAGGGAATTTTTCCTCGATTTTATATCCCCGGAAATTCCACATCACTAATATCACTATAACACTATAAGACCAGGTATTACCAAACGTAGCAGACAACATAGGTTTTTTTAAATTCGTGTTGACGTTTAATGATTTCATTACTTGATATTATTTTTTGAAAAGTTGAAATTCATTAAAATGTTTTGTACATGTCTAGTTTCTATCATTGCTGTGGGTTATTAGTGTTAAAAGAAAAAATATATTATGCAGTATAAGATTTTCAAAAATAAATTTCTTATATACTCATTTCTTTATACTATATAAATATATATTTTAAAATTTTCATAAAAAGAAAAGAAACTGAACCAATCAAAGAATTCTTATACTTATTCAAACTAACCGTGATGTTTGAATTTCTCAACTTTTGTAGAACAGAATATGAATGTTTTAGATTCTAAAATAAGATTCCAACAAACAAAATAGCAGTGAGAATTAATCTATAAATTTCAAGTAGTTTTATTTTAGTATAGATTACATTAAATAACTTAATTATTCTATTCATGAAAAAAGTTTTTAAATGATTACTTGTAGATTTTTTATCTATATTTTTTTCCGGAATGTTTTTTAATAAAAAAAAAACATATATGTTTTATAACATAAGACTTTTCAAAGAGAAATCAGCGATGATAGGCATGGATAATAAAATAGCTAGCAGCCAAATGCGTTAAATATCTGCGTGAGAATGCGTACACAGTGAGCAAATCCCACGGTAATATTCAAAGGCTTGTTAAAATTGATTTATTTATGGCTATTCTTATTAATACTTGTGTCTTGTAGGAAATTGGTCATGCTGAATAAAATATACATTAATTTTTATTGGCTCATTTACATTCTCACCTACGATTTCAATCTTGTGTCATTAAACACCTTTGTTTATTTCTAAGTGAGAACCATAATAAAGACCATTACATATTTTTATTGTGATATAATAAAAAAAATAAATAATATTTTTACAATACCAACAGGCACGGCTAAAATCATAATAAAAACAAACAAACAAAAATTGATGTCTGCAAGAATTTGAGTTGAAAAATAACGGAAAGATTATACTTTTTTCTGATGTATTATTTTAGGTAAAAACTTCTTATTGAACGGCAATTCTGGTTCAATATAAATTCTATATATAAGGATATGTTATATTGCATACATAGGTATATATTATATAATAATTAAGATAGATTTAAGTACATACTTCAGATATTTAGGAGAGCATAAAAAATAAAAATAAAAAATAGAAGTAGATTACAACTGTTTAATTTTGATAAAAGATAGTTTTTATTTATATATTTAAATATTTTTAAAATATTTAAAATATGTGGTGGTAACTTTAATTAATAAAAAATAATTCAGTCCATCTACGTAGTAAATAAAATTTTCAAATAGTTATCATATATGCTGTTTTTAACAAATTAGTTTTATATTTATTTAATTAGGTTTCAAGCAGAAAATATGAGGTGTTAACTACAAAAAAAATAAATAAATAAATAGATAAAAATAAAATAAATAAATAAATAAAAAACAAATGAAATCCAGTCCATCTACCTACCAATTAAAATTTTAAATATTTAACATCTATGCTGTATACACGAATAATAGTAAAATAATGAATTTATTGCCCAAAACTAACAACTTTAAAAATTAATAAACTTTGTTTTTCTCAAAACTATCATTCCCAAAAGAAATTCAATTACTCATTATAAAACGTTATTTATATTATTTCAACGAAAAATTAATATAAATAAAAAAATGCATGCTGTGATAGCATTCTTATGCCTACCACATATTATCTACTATAACTGCAAGTAAATATTTTATTATGATCATCTAAAAGATATTTATTACAAAAATGTCAAAACAGTATTCAAAAGACTATAATTCATGAACACATTGAAATTAAATTTTTTAATCACCAAATTATGTTTCAATATTGAAAAAAAAAATTGTAAATGAATTGAGCCACTTAAAGGAATGTTTTCATCTACGAAAAAAATTATCTCACCAGAGTCCTTCAGTTTTGTTTAAGGCTAGTTGCACGCACACCGGTTTTGGACGGCTGGCTTTTTACCGGTCGTCCAAATTTCAATAATGAACATGTCAAATAGTAACCGAGCACACACACCGACCACTGACCGGTGCCGGTAAAATGCCGGTGAGTTGCCGGCGCCTGCCACTGCATTATAACTACTGTTTTATGCACTATAATTACAAAAGCTACTATTTGTTTGAGTTACTGAATCGAATGAAACAATATCAATTTGTTAATCAGAAATTGTTAGAAGTTTCAGGTCGAAAAGTCAAGAATAAAATAAAATTATAGTTATAAAAACAGCTAATAATTGTTTGACCGGTAAAATACCGGTGAGTGTGCAAGCACCTAGCACCGGCAAAATATTGGTTTATATGCAATAAGTATATTTAACTGAGAAACATGGTGAGAAACAGGGACAGTGTCCTAAAGCACCTCCTCTAGACTGGATATAACATTTCTAGTTTTATCTAGGATGTTCGCCAACTACATGATTTTTAGTTTTTTAAATTAATTGAGTCATTTATAAATTTATTGGCCTTTGTAAATATTCTTGAAATTGTCTGTTAGACATATATTTTCATAATGTTTGGATGATAGTTAAGTAATATTTCTGAACTGAAAAAAGTGCTTTTCTGAACCTGAAAAATATGAAGCCTTCATATGGGTCCCTTAAGTTGTTCTTCTTAAGTTGTTTCATAGTTACACCTTACATCTATAGTCCCGGTGAATTAGTGGTCATAGTCACCCAAGATGTCGAATAATAGAAATCATAAAATTTAGGTTTGACCACTTATCTACAAGTATATCATTAGTTCTTAATAGATAGTAAAAAATAATAATTAAAACTGAATGAATAAATATTGTATTATGTAAAAAAAAAAAATTAAAATAATAAATAACAGGTCAGACGTCAAAACAAAACACAATCAGTCAAAATAATAAAACTTTTAATGTAAACTCAAATCCCACTGATATTTAAATCACATATAATATTTAGATTAAACATTATATATATATATATATATATATATATATATATATATATATATATATATATATATATATATATATATATATTTATATATGGGGGATTGTATGAATGGGACTTCAGAGGAACGCTACCGAAGTTTATTCAAAGCTTTTTAATTCAAAGATATTTTAGCGTCAGAGTAGAAACATCGATCTCTAGACCTAAAAAAATAGCTAATGGAATCCCTCAGGGTAGTGTTTTAAGTTGTACACTATTTGCGATTGCAATAAACACAATTATGGATGTAATACCTGGGTCGATAAAAGCATTCCTTTACGTTGATGACTTAGCCATCTTTTTAAGATTTAGGAATCACGAGTGGATGAGAAGAGCCCTACAGAATGTTTTAAATAAATTACAGAGTTGGTCTGAAAGCAAAAATCATCGCTTCTCCATAAAAAAAACTAGAGGTGTGATATTTTCAAGGAAGAGGAACCCAAGCCCAGAACCTCAGCTTTTTATGTAGGGAAATAATTTAACATTCTGCGACAACAACAAATTCCTTGGTTTGGTCATAGACAGCAAACTAACATGGTTAGATCACATGAAATAACTGCGGGAAGAATGTTTCAAGAGGCTTAGACTGATGAAGGTATTGGCAAGAGCCTCTTGGGGAGCGGACCGAAAGTCGATGCTGATGGTATACACAAGCATAGTAAGGTCTAAAATATACTACGGTTGTGTGATTTATTCTTAGGCTAAAACAAGTCATCTCTTACTTCTAGATTCTATACACCACGCTGGAATAAGATTGGCTACAGGTGCCTTTAGGACAATCCAAATAGAAAGCCTCTGTGCTGAGGCCTCCATAGCTCCTCTGCAATTTCGAAGACAAGATCTAATGAACAGTTATATTACTAAACTTAAACTTCAACCAACCAATCCAGCTTGCCATCATATATTTCATCTCCCCTGTATCAGAAATTTCGAAATGAATATAAGAAACGCCCCTTTAGGAATCAGACAAAAGGAAGTTATAAAAGAAATGTATGATATGCCGTTGGATCAAGCCGATTGTGGCTTTCAATTACCCTCCGTGGAAATATGAGAAATACAAAATAGATCTAAGCTTGAAGCATAAGAGGACAGGATCAAATAGTCTTCAATTTCACGAGAAGTTACAAGAATATTCAGACCACGACATAATATATACTGATAGATCCAAAAAAAATTAATTCGTTGGTTTTGCAATTATTATGAATGGGACACTCCACAAATACATTAACCTATTATTTGACAATACACACTGTAGAACTGCAGGCGATTTCTACAGCTCTTTACTCATCCGTCAACAGTGCACATTCAAAAATATTAATTTGTACTGATTCCATGTCAGCACTTCAAAGTATCGCTAATTTTAGCAAAACTAGCTACAGAATTGACAGGATCCATAGTAATTTGGAAATATTAAAAAAACATAAAAAGACCGTAACTTTTCTCTGGACCCCTGGACACTCCGGAATTCCTGGAAATGAAGCAGCGGATAAAGCTGCCTAAGAAGCTTCTGTGATGAATGCTGCACCACTTAAAATATATGAACCGAATGATGTTAAAGCGTTTTTTAAGAACAAAGTAAAAACAAAGTGGGAAATCATGTGGTTCGAAACTCCTCTGACGAACAAACTAAAAAATATAAAAAAAAAAGTACGAAGCAGTGGACAAGCGCTTTAAGAGGGAACAGAAGAGAAGAAGTTGTTACAACAAGGCTGAGGATCGGACATTCTAACCTGACTCACGCATATCTAATCACAAAAGAGGCCCAACCACATTGTGAAAAATGTCAATCTCCAATGACCATTAAACACGTAATAGAAGATTGCACATTATTATAACAAGACTTAGAAAATAATGAAATACCCCGATCCGCAGAACTTGCTCTAGACTCAGGAAATTCTATAAACAAAATTATAAATCTTTTCAAAGAACATTCACTTTACCATAAAATATAATACAAAAATGATGATACAGGACGAAGAAAAATAAATTTCCAACATTTAAATGAAAAGGGCGCAATAACCTGGAAGTTGATCGCTCAAATAAAAATCTCACTCTACAATCTATATATATATATATTTTTTTTTTTTTTAAAAAATTAGACTAGACATTTTAAAATACTTAATCTCGATCTGCATTAAATAATTTAATTACAAATATATATGTATATATATATATATATATATATATATATATATATATATATATATATATATATATATATATATATATATGTATATATATATATATATATATGGTAAATCTAGATTTACCAAAAGGTTCTTTATTGATTCTTCGAGGTCAACGCTCTGTTTTTAAAAATTTCTAAATTCGGACAACTCACGATGTCAGAGACTTATTATTAAAAGAGCTTAGCAAACTGCTTGCCATAGTAAGCAAGCAGTTTTCTTAGCTCTCTCAAACAATTAAATAATGAGAAAGCCTGTAGTAACATTTTTTTGACAGCTGATTGTCTTTCACTCCCTATATTTTTTTGCTTCATTTCAGCATACTTTTAAATATTTTTAGAAGTACGTTGGCTCTACCATCTCAACCATTATATTAAAGTTAGGCGTGATAATAATTTAAAATATAAAACTACAATTTAATGCTATTGTGCCATAATGACGTCAACAATATAAGTAAAATAACTTCTTATAGCCTAATTTTTTTTTTTTTTTTTTTTTTTTTTTTTTTTTTTTTTTATTTATTCGTTTAATAGTAATCCTTCCAAATTATAATATTAACCGCACACAATGTTTGCGTAAGGATTAGAATCATTTAAACGCCTCCAAGCTAAAAGAAAATGGTTAGAGGACAATTAAATTTATAAAAGCTTCCTGGCATTATTCACGCTATCAAAAATTAGTGTTTTTTACCTGCGCTATCTAATAAGCTTATTACATAGTCTGCTTCGCCTAATAACTTCCTCTAATAGCAACACTGAATTTGATGAATATTGTAAACATGTGACGGATTGTATCATAGTATTTAGGAACACTATGAGTTAAGATTTTCAAACTTATTTATAAGCCTAAAATATAGCATTAAGTGGGCCAATAAAGATAAGCACTATTGTAACTTCTTCTTTTTCAGAGTAAGTATCTTTCGAAAATGTACTAAACTTTATATGAAGGAAACAAATTACCGGAATGTTATTGTTATATGATCTTATATAACAAGCGAATTATTGCTATATCTATATTGCCGAAATCAGTTTTGCTAAATACAAGAGCAGATGTGTCTTCGGTACCATTTTTGAGCGAAACTATAACGTTATTTGTCATTTACTACCAAGTACCTCAACCTTATAATCCTGCTTCCCTGGATAGCTTTATGTGTCTTAAAGGAGGTAAGAAACATCCATAAAAGATACAAAATATTTCATAACTAATTAAACGGACAAATACAACGATTTTTTACAAAATTCCTTAACGAGCATTGTTATGGTGAAATGAAGGCAGAAAGGAAGTTTAATGAACGGCGTCCGACTCGAACGAGAAAAAACAGCACTGACCTCTGTTAAAATCTAATCGTCTAATAACATCTATAGCTATCATTATTATAACTAAATTTCTGATGGTTATAATTTTTCATATGTGCAAAAAAAAAAATTAATATCTTATGTGCGGTAGACTCTCCCATAACCACCTATAGCCGCATATGTATATTCTTATAAAATATGTACTGATTTTTCCATATCCAAACTACAAGATTTGTAAAAACTGTAGATATTTTTTCCTTACGTCGATGAAATACATATATGTATGCAAGCTCTTAGTTATGTATTTATTTGCTCATACAATCGACATTTTCAAAATAAGAATCTAAAAAGAATTAAATTAGGAATAATTTTTTTAATAATTTACACACGTGCATAATAAACGTTAAAATTCCAGGTTTAACTACTTATTAGAGCTATGAACACTATAGAAAATCAAATGTTTAGGCTAGGTGAATATCCTACGTAAAACGTTAGTTTCCAAGGTAAAAAATGCGGTAGGCAAGGTCCACCCACAATTCTTGGTCCAAAAATCTGTTCATTGAAGAGCCTTTTAGGGGTTTCATTATCATTAATTTTTGCAACATTCCTTGCCCATAACAGACGAAGAGATTTTGTAAACAGCAAAATATTCTGGTCTTTATTGAGATACATGAGCACAGAGATTTTTCTCAATCTCCGCACATTGTTGTGCACATATAAACAAAATTCCTTTTAAAAAACTACCTTTCAAATCTCACTAGGAACAATTCTAGTCTTTCGTCATCGTCCAGGATTCCGACAAGTATCTGAGAGCGGGCCTGATCAGGGCTTCATTTATTCTGGAATTTTATTGCTCTGTGGAGAGATTTGCTTCTTAGAAGCTTCTAAAGTCCATAGAAGCACCTATTGTGAGCCATAACTCGACATCGAATCTCGGACTGCTTATTGATTAAGTAGAGTTGTGTTCTAAGGCAAATAAATTCCTCCACAGAATAAAAGCTGAAATTCTCTATTGTCGCTACTGCTCTTACACACTCTCCTCTGTTAAGGTTACAGAGCATATACTTTGTTTTGTTGTTTCATTCACTTGTAAATCAAGTTTAGTAAAATCGTCCCTTCTGCCTGGATTCCAGACTTTTTGAATTACAATGCAATGTTGAACAGCGAGGTACTAAACTATCACCTTGCCTCAGCCCCTTGTAATTATTTTTATTGATATTTTCTAAAACATGAAACTATTTCTCATTACCATTATTTAACTGCTTCTTCACAAATATTTAAACAATATTACATATTATGGAATTATTTTTTCACTTAAGAATTATATATAATTTCATATGTTCCTTAACTAGTCCACCATTTGGATCCAGTCTGTATTAAATTTAACTTATTCATAGCCAAGCAAAAACATAATTAATATTTTTAAAGCTCTATTGAGCATTAAATTAATTTCTCACGGTCTCTTAGCTCGGCCACTTCACCGTTACAAAGTTAATGGTTTTCATTTGTTAGAATCAAAAGAAACCAGCAATTAGGAACGGTCCGCAATAGCATTAATACAGAATAGAAACAGGAACAGATTCATCACAAAATAAAATTTTTTAAGTTTAAATAACAGTTTTAGTCATCGAGGTTCTGGACACGGTATCGATAACCCATTGATATTGGGAAGGCATTATGGAAATGAAAAGTGACATATGACCAGGTTTTCATTACTTTCTCATGACTCTCCTTGTCGAGAAAATCGCCTGGGAAAACTATCTCATACCGGTTTCACTACGAGAGGATTTTCACTGAGGAAATGGGACCAGCTTGACAGAACACGTCCCCTACCTTTCCAATTCAGGCATCGGAAACAGGTCACTGTCCGCGTCGTCCTCACATTACACATCACTAAGATAATGCTGGATGTTATATATAATATTACAAGATTGAATATACAATCATAAATCATTTATTTACAACAACTGTCAGGTCTATTTCATTCCGTTGAGGTTCCCAAGCAACAGGATGTTGTTGTAAAGGTGTATACTTATACTTAAAGAATTATTCTGAAAAATCATTACTTTGTTAGTAATTTCTAAAATCTTTTTAATTGTGTGTTAGTAAATTAGCAATGTCATTAGGGTAAAAATAAAAATACAAAATATAACATTGAGATTTAGCTAAAAACAACTCATTTATTAAAAATAAAATTCAAATTGAGAGTAAATAAATCAAATTGTACAAATAAATTGAAACATAAAATTAATAGATGCAATAGTTAAACTTACAATAATAGAAAAATTAACTTAAATTTTATGTATTTTTAAATAAAATTAAAATATAATATTAATGTAATATTTTTGATAGTTATTATTAAAAAATAATAATAATAAAAACAAAAATTAAATCGACAACTCCATGGCTTCTGCACCAGCTGGAATATGTTAGTGCAAAAGATTAGAAGTGCGGACTCGATGGCTGAGTTAGTAGGAGCGAGGGTCTCAGCGCGCTCTGCACTAAAGGTCGTGGGTTGGTACCCCAACTGGGCGGATTAAAATTTATTTCGTGGGGAAACCACAAATAAATTTTGACCTTCCCACCCTTGCTAAAATAGGTAGATAACCTGTAGGATAACCCGTCCTTCCTTCCCTAGTTGGAGTACATAAGGACGTTAAGAAACAAACAAAAGATTAGAAGCATTAAATGCATTTGATATTCGATCGTTTTGCAATCTCCCATAGTTCAAGTCAATAGGCTCGAGTAGGTGTAATGATGGTTTGTATATGAGAAATGTATTTTAAACGGATATACGAGATGTCTTATTTATTCCTGTTTAGAGACTGTTGAGGTTTCCAATGTGAGAGTCCATGTCAGGTTATTAATAACAGTAGGAATTCCTTTGCGAAGGAATCACAAAGTAAGACTCCAGAAGATATAAAATACCAAACGCTTTATAAAATAAAAGATCAGAAAAAGCTAGGACCGGTTTGGCCAACGGCACAGAGCTCACATTAGAAAGTGGCCTAAGCTAAACCCGAGATAAAATATGTATACATTTATTCACGTAGGAATACGAACTCTGCCAGGACAGGCGGGTCACAAACCTGGGCGGCCAGCTGTCACGAGGGGACTAGTCGCCTTCTTCACTTTCTTGGAGAAGTCAGCATATCTAGACATCACGACCTGCACTGCTTATAGAATAAATACTAAGAAGGGGTTTTCTTGCACTTTTTCACTTTTATTTACTTCCGCTAACCCACAAAGCATAAATGGAAAAGAATAGTGAACTTAGGAAAGAATAAATAGGGATTATTTTCTCAAGAGAATTGTTTTATTTATTTTTTGTCGGTGCATGATATTCAATTTTGGGTTGCTCCTATTTTTAACTACAGTAGATCCTTTATAACCCATCTCTTGCTAGTTCGACTCTACTGTAATTCGCCTCGTGGGGTGCTCATTATTTTTGCAGGATCCCTATAAGTCCAGTAAAATTGTAAACATTGGATAACAAATGGTCGGATAGTTTTGATTTATTTTTTTTATTTTTTGTGCCTGTATGGTAAAATCTGTTGTAAGTTTAGTACCTTGAAGCAACATAGAAATAACTGCCTAAAACATATTATTATATATAACGTGCGTTACTATTTTCTTTATTTTTTACAAATGTCAACGTATAACATTTAGTACTACATTACTAACTATGAAAACAAGTATTTCATTGTCATCACTGGTTAATCCGACCTTTAGGCCGTTCCGCCCTACCCTTTGATCCATTAGGAGTCGGATTTGTGAGGTTTTATTGTATTACCAAAAAAAAAAAACTCCGAAAAATGCTAACTTTTTATTTTTGACTGTAAATGTTAAAAGTTACATTTTAAGAAAAAAAAATATGTTGACTTTCCTTTGAAAATAAAATAAAGAAAAAGTATTTATTTTTTTCGTTTTTTTTTTTTTTTTTTTTTTTATCGCTCTATTTTAACTTAATAAGTCTAAATTCAGATTTAAATTAACAATCATTAATTTTTTTTTTTTTTTTTTAGAACTTTTATTGAGTAATTATTACAATCTGCCACAAATATGGGCAATAAGTAATATAGATGGCTTATGATTACATTCACACATTATGTACAAAAAGAGAGAGAGAAAAAATATATATAAAATAAGATAAATTAAAAAATAACAGAAAGGATTTCCAATACATAAACAATATACATATAAATAAAATGAAATACTAAGATAATAAATTAAAACATTGAGTGAGTAAAAATAAATAAATAATAAAAATAAAAATAAAGTTAAATTAAATTAAAAGCTAAAACTACATTCATACTTTATTTACAATGCACACTCATCCTAGGGATCTCCCAACCAACCCTGTCCCTCCACTCATGGAAGGACAGGCCCGGCACAGAGAGGTACCAGCTCTTCTCTCTCAGCTGCGTCACTGGTGTTAAAGAAAACCCAGTGGAGGCTGAGTGTGAGCGCAATGTACAGTCATTCAGGACATGAGTCGAGAAGCTGGCCAGTGCCAGAACTCCTACATAAATACATTTTTACAATAGATCTCGGGGCCACTGCCGTTTTAATCGGCGAGGGGGGTTATCAGGGTGTGTTGAACTGGATAGTGATTGAGCCAGAGGGTTAGGATGGAAATAAAGGTTGTGATGGAAGGTATGTGGTCGAGGACGTATGATATGTTGAGATCATTGTGGAGTGTTATTGACAATCATTAATTGAGTAAAATACTTCTATATTTACTCTACAAATTGACTTGGTTAAAAAGGTTATAGTCCTATTAAACTATTTAGTTTTTTCTCGATTTGAGAGACACATATATTTGTTGACTGTAGATAGACTTGGCTATTAGGTTGTTTACAGACGGTCATATATTTCCTAAATACCACTCAGAATCAGTTCAAAAGTGGCTTTAATCTTTTCTATAATTTATTTTATTTTTATTTTGTTTCGTATATATCTTTTGGCGCGTTTATTTTGACACGCTCGTATCGAAAATTTAACGACACTTTACTTATCAGTAATTCAATGGAGAATATTGTTGGTAACAGAATATTTGTCACTAGGACCGACCGCTTAGGAGCTATATTGGTTTAAATACAAAATTCAGGTTGTAAAGTTTTATCACCCTCAAAAATTTAATATTTTGGCACGCCCTAGTTCTGTTGGTGTTGTGCAGATCAAAAATGGCTGTTTCCTTATTAGAAGAATTAATGGAAAATATTTTTAATTTTTATAACATTTATCGCTAGGCTCTACCGTTTACGTTTGAGATCCCAATTTGATGTTAACTTTTTTTGTCAAGAATAATAAATAATAATTGATTCGATTTAATTATTAATTTAAGTAATTTGATCCTTTATAATTCTAAAATTAGTATATTTTAGATTGAGATATCTATGAGGTACTTTTTTTCCAGTAAGTGAGAAATTGAGTTATTTTTATTTATTTACTTTTTTTATTTTTTTTTTAGTATTTTTCCTAGCAGTGACTTCCTTAAGCTATGTTTTCAATGGCATTCCATTGTATTTTTCTCCCTAAGATCCATTCCTATCTTAGGCCACGTCCTATCATGTACTCTTCTATTTCCTTTTCCTGGCCTACCTCATTTCTATCTTCCTCCCATTCTCCGCCCATATCCTTCTCTTGGAACCCTTCCATCAGATATTATTGTTTAATGTCCATACTTGCATAGGCATTTCTAGATTTCTAAATCTTGTCCGTCTATTTTTTCATTTTTTACTTCTTCCCTCCTTGAAATCCTCTGTTCGGTGCCAATAAACCGTTTCAATGGAAACACCCTACTTCCGGAGATTGACCTTCATTTTCCATAAATACTCAATAAAATATTTTTAATTATTTTACAGATCTGCCAGGATCTGACGATTTTTCGAGGCCGAAGAACATCCTTGGACACTCTCACCATCAACAATTAGAAGTAGCTTTTTCGTTCTTAAGGATAATATGTTTTTAACGGTTTTTTAAGTTATCCGAAGGATAACTTCCGCCATTGTTGTCCTCCAGGATACTGTTTTTAAATGTTTAACGGTTGAGATGGCGGACCTTAAAAGGACACTTTTTAAAAAATATTTAATGATTTAACTGTTTTAAGATGGCGGAAGGATATTAATTCGTTGTTAACGCATTCTACGGGAGGATAATATAACGGTTTTTTAAGTAATCCGAAGGATGTTATAAGGACACTGTTTTACAGATCTACCAGGATCTGACGATTTTCGAAGCCGAAGGACATCCTTGGCCACTCTCTTTATCCACAATTAGAATCAGCTTTTTCGTCCTTAAGGATTGCTGTTTTAACGGTTTTTAACTTATCCGAAGGATAACTTCCTCCATTGTTGTCCTCCAGGATACTGTTTTAAAATATTTTACGGTTTTGTAATATTTTGTTTTGTTTTGGAAATGATATTTCTTCTAAATAGTATTGCATTTAGTATAGAAATAACCTTCCTGCTACCTGACATCCTCTTTTTAATATCCATATCACAGGAGTCATTCATCTCAATTACGATTTTAAGATATTTGACGTAATTACTTTCCTTTAATAAATTTTTATTATTTTTTTACTAATTGATTCTTATGATGGACATCAGTGTTCTTTGTCCACTATTTATTAACTTTTCATTCTACAAGTCTAAGTTATTTATAAATTAAACCACTGTTGGGATTTCGTCTTCTTTGCATTTTTTTTTTTTTTTTTTTTAATCCCTGAAAAGCTCAGTGAAAAAGTACATACATTAAGTTTTATTTAGATTTCGCTCATATACCATTACAGATCCGAAAGCCAAAGATGGAAGAAAATACGAGGTGTATGTTGAAGATTTTAACGAGTTCGTTGCCTTTGCTGCTCGCCAATCCCAGGGAGATAATTAATGTACACTAGAGGGAATAGTTCCAATAAAGAATTACTTGCTCCTCAAATGTATAATAACACTCTCAAAGGCGGAGGTTTAAGGGTTCGGTTTTATCGTCAATTAGTTCTAAAAGAAAATTAAGTTATAAAATATTCCGTTTCAAATACCTATCTCAGCTGAATTTCAATTACGTACGGAATCTTCCAGTTTAATTACAATGAAACTAATATACGAGTCGTTAAAAACTATTTTCACATTTTCAATTAAGGCCTCTCGGACTATCATTAGTGGCTTGCCAAGTTGGGGACCATTCGCCTCGACCAACATTAATATAAAGGCGTAAAAGCAGACAATATATAATGAAAACAAAAATTAAAATGTGATGTGAACATTCACAATACTCTTAATTTTATTTTAAAAATATAAGTTCCGATAATTATCAATTATAAATACTCTGTACTTCTATAATTGGGTCATAAGAGAACTGCCGGCTTATCATTATCTTAATAATATATAAGTTTCAAAAATATTTCTTTCTTTTTTTTTTTTAAGTTTATAGGTTTTTATAGAAGAGAGGAATGTATTTGAGTATCACTGAATTATAGTAATTACAGCAAACCCTACAGAAGAGGCATGTATTTTAAATATGTCGATACACCATGATAAAAGCATTAGGTACATTGTTTTATGTAGGTACTTTTTTTTAATACAAATCAGTATTTAAATATAATAATTATCTTCAAACAAGAAAACACAAGAATGTAACAAATATGAAAAAAAAATTAATTATATTAAATGAAAGTAATCGAAATAAAATGAATAAAAATCTTAAATTTTAATAAAAAGAAATACAATTAGACTTTTTCAACCAACACTTTACTGAGAGTTAACCGGTTGCAGTCTTCGATATATATGCACACACACACACACTTACACAAATGTATAATAACAGCTATACCAATATAAATATGAGCTGTCCTAAAATTTGAAACGAAACTGATTTCTTTCGGATACTAAATGAAATCCGACACTAAGGTTAAAGAAAGTACCTCAGTGACTACGGTAAAAAAAAAGATGAATTGAGTGGTCTCACTGCGTTTAACCAAAAGAATGCCAGAAATGGGGACAGCAAAATCTTAGAAAGCATTGCATTTTTTCTATTTGATTAATTTCCTGTTATACTTCATAACCGGACAGGGGTTACAAATATGTCTTTGTATATATCCATACGTATATGTATGTAAATCTGCATTAAATACCTACATAAATATGTATTTTGTTTGTAAACACACACACTTTATATACATATATAGAGGTGAATATAACGTTTAGCAGTTTCTTATCCTAGCCTAAATTCACGTCGTTCAAACTTATTAAATAATGAGTTATTTTCTGTCAATTTTAAACATACGTTTTATAGTTACCCTTTAGAAATGGGTTTCATTCAGAGTTTCATCCATTTATTTATTGGTTATTCAGAGTTAAATTGGCCAAAAATATATATATTCTACAACCCATACATTCGGATACTTAAAGCTTCTTTTGTTTTATGTTTTACTTTATTTTTAGACACAATTGTACACAATATATACAATAAAGTAAATATGCGGTATAATGATTACAACGACAAGTCAATAACTTGTGCAGTGTTATTAAGTAGCTCTCCAATAACTGTTCTACATTAGAAAGTCCCTATGCCGAATTATTATGCCCTAGGCCTATGAAACTTCCTTTTTAGACAACTAAAATTATTGGGAATCAAGTTAGAATCAAGTTGGCAGACTAGTAGATTTGAGTGGGTATGTAGATTGTTCTGGAAATCTTTTTTGGGCCAAATCTGCAACATTTGGTACATCTAGATCGTTATGGATAAGTTTATTTGTGACATAAGAAGAAGTATTAAAGATTTTGCAAAGGATTTTGGATAGTAAGTGTAAGGATACGAGAAGATTCAGAAGGTTAAGTGGAACCCCGAACCTTGACCACGTAGGTCCAAATTGATCAAATTACTGCCGGTAAATAATTATTTTGCAATTAATTTTGAGCTTTAAACACTAGTTTCGTAAATTTTGGAGTAGTCTAAAACGACGAGCAGTTTGTTTTTTAAATCTCGTATAAACTTAATGTTATATTTATAATATAAAAGTTATATATATATATATTTGAAATAAACAAAAATAAAACTTGTAATTGTAAAATTATACTATAAAATATTACTTTATTTTACAATTAACTTAACATTAATATATTATTAACACAAAGAGATATATTAGTACTTTTATTTCGACCTGCTTATAGTATAAATGGACTTTGCTTTAGTTATGTATTGTTATTATTGCAGTTCTTAGCACTAAGCCAGTTTTACAATTTCGTTTATCTAAAAAAAAAAAAAAAAAATAAAATATAACAAAGCTGCTTTAAGGGCAGTACCACCGTGCGAAGAAATAACAAAATAAAAAAAAAAAAAATCAGGTGCCAACAGTTGAATGTTATTGCCACTTTAGTTTTCTGATGGTAACGTTTATACCAAACAGATATAATTTTGATTCTTTACAGTTACTCCGCTTATGACTTCTAAGGCACTCATTAATGACTATGTGGGCGGGTTCTTTTTGAAAAATAAATAGGTATTGAATAAAATTAATATAAATACGTGTTTTTATTATATAGGTTGAATCCCTAAACATGTCATCTGCTCATGGGTTCGACCTGTTCTCTGGCCAATGTCAGCAAGTAATATATGCTTATTTTATTAATATACCTATTTCTTGGTTAGATTTTTTATGCTTTAATTCACAGTAGTTCGCGATGAAGTTAGTCAAACAAGTATAGCAATACGTTTTTTACTCGTAAATTTTGAGGTAATAGATCTTAAATAGGAAAAAACGGAGGTAAATGTTAATAATAATTTTTACCGTACTGCCTTAAGTTAAACATTTTACTTTTTTTTAAAATACAAATATGTTTAGCAAGCAATAAAAAATTAATTTTTTAAAGTTTATTTATAGATGTATTTTCAACTATGTAAAATATATACATTATAAATATAAGTGGAGGGACAGGCTTAGTTCGATAATCCCTTGGCTAATTATTAATTTTGTTTATGATCATATATTTTTTTTTATCTCTTATTGTAGATGTTGAATTAATGAATTCACTACTATCCATATTACTTATTCCACATAATTCAGTCAGGTTGTAACATTTACTCAATAAAAGGTAATTAAAAAATTAAAAAATATAGGAGTGTGTCCTTATTGTCTTTGAATGAATGAATGAAATGAATGAATGAAATGAATGAATGAAAAAAAAATCTTTATTCTGGGACAAATTGTCCCCTAAGAATAACAGACATGTATAATAAGTTGTACAATAGTCTGGCTATCTTAATTTCAAATGGACAATAATAAGTATAAAAGGTAATATATGAATATACAATTGAAAATAGAACTTTGTGATAAATATATACATGAGAAAAGAAGAGAGAGAGAAAAAAAAAAAAACTAAAAGTAGGACAAAAAAAAAAAAAAAAAAAATAATAACAATATGCTAATAGAATAATTACAATGCGTTCAGAAATAAAAAGAAATATAAAAAAAAAAAATAAAAAAAAAAGTAAATAAATAAAATAAATATAGTGAAAAGAAAGGAAAACATATATAGAAAAGAAAAATAATAAGACCTATTTGAATGATAATATAACAAAATATATACAAATATCTAAAAGGTAATATATATACAATTGATAATAGCACTTTATCAGTTAGAAGAAAAAGGAAAGAAATAATAACAATAATTTATAAGAGAAAAAAACAAAACAGAAACTATTGTTGGAGAAACGAATTTAAATTTATATAATGATATACTCATTGAAGCAAACTCATCGGCATCGGATATGCTTAATTTGATTAACTTACTTTCAATTATCACTCATATTGGCGGGCTGTAACTGGGATTTAATAGTGTCCTTTTCGGACACCCTCGTATGATGATCGGGAATTACAATGCACACAAGGGGATTCAAAAGGGTTTGGAGATCAACATGGAAGGACATGCATCTGGTTTGTGCTAAGTGAACAAGATGTCGTACCTTAAAATCTTTATGAATAAGTTAATTTATCTTAAGCAGAAGCATTGAGGATTTTACTAAGGATTTTGGATTGCAAAGAACTCCACATTCCCAATTAGTTCGCATTACTGTCATGTAAATGAGTTTTCTTGGATTAGAATAATTTTAAAGATAGAATTTGAAACTTATAATGTTTCGAGTAAGTATTCAAAAACGTCTAGCAGTTAGTCTTATGTGTGGATTCTAATTAAGATGTTGGTCCAGATAGAGTCCTTTTATGCGTATCGATTCAACTAGGATTTAAAAATAAATAAACAAATAATGACATTTAGGATTATTCATATTTTTAAATCTTTAATATAGCTAATTTTTATTTTAATAATTTTCAATCATATCTCTTTTATTAGTTTGCATTATTTTTTAACCAATTTTTACATTTTGTTACGTTTCATTAATTATTTTTAAAAAGTTAGAGTTACTAACTTCAAGGATTAAATGTAAGAGCTACCTGGGTTTCATTCATACCTTATACACAAGGAAAACGGACTATAATGACAATCAGCATGGAAAAAATAAAAAATAAAATAATTGCACAATTATATACATAGCCTCCACTGGAAATAACACCAAATCGTTAAAATAAAAGAATTTTTAATCATTGGTAATAAAACTTCTTCGGTCATATATGGATAAGTGGGCTATTCAAATGTAATTATAAGTTATAAATTGAATGCTAGATAAGTTTTTTTAAGAAACAAATTTTGTTAAAATGTAGTTGAAGTATATGTCAAAAAAAACTTTAAACACTTACACCATTTTCGTTTCTATAAAATATAAGTAAATAAATAATAGGATTGTGGTAATGTTAATAAGTTAATTATTCAACAAGATTTTTTTTATTGAATGGAATTTTAAAATGTCCCAACTCTTACGTTGGGCACAACGAAAATAATGTTTGAAGCAAATTGGTCGACACAAATATCACAGTAACCTGATTCGCAATGCAAATTTTCAAGAGACCGTATTCCGTACTCTCTCCGTTGACAGCTGCAGATAGATTGCTTCTTTAAACCTGATAGCGAACATCTGTTCACCGCTAAGGTAATATTGCTGAAATATTTGGGAAGGAAGATATATATTCAATTAAATCATAATATTTTTTATAAATAATTATGTTGAAAAAAAATTATTAGATGATCCTACTAAAAAAGAAAACTGTTGCTTTTATTAAAATGATCATTTCTTTCACTTTTCTTTAATATTAAGATAAAAGAGTTATTTTGAGGAATTCGACAAATAGGTATATATTATTGTTTATTTTTTTATTTGGGCTTTACGGCCTTAGGTACTCCAACTAGTGCAGAAAGGACGTTTTATCGTACAGGTTGTCAACCTATTCTAACAAGGATGGGAAGGTCAAATTCATTTCGTGAGGCCACGATAAATAAATTTTAGCCCGCCAAGGTTTTTATTATTATTTTTTGCACTTCTAGACTAAAAGAATAATTTAAGCATGGCGATGAATAGAAAAACCCTTACAAATCTCTTTATAATTAATTTAAATTTATTAACCAATCAGTTTTAAAGTTTTCTAAGGAAAAAGAAATGTTAAAATTCCCAGTAAAATAATTATATTGTGATCTGGAATGAAATGAAAGACACTAATTAGCAAAATTTCATTCAACGATTTTATTCATTCTAGTAGTGCAGACAGTATGTGATAAATACTTTTTTATTTCTTCCTGTAATTATTGGATTTTAAACATTTTTTATTTAATTTTCATTTGGATTTTCATCTGTTTTTTCTTTGTTGATTTTCGTTCTTTAGTTTTAAAATTGTAAATAGTTCATCAGATTGTTAATTTCTTTTATTTTATACTTCGATAACCAGACACATTGCATTTATTTCTGTCCATTGTATTATTCTTAGGGGACATAGTTCTAGAATAATGATTATTGTCTATTCTATTCTATTCTGGGATAACAACATTAATGAGCAATAAAATGGTACTATTACTTGGCTGTTTGTTATTTTTGTAACGCTTAAATTCGGCACTATAAAATCGTAATCCTATTTGTTTTTTTGATTTTTTAGCTTCTATTCAATTTGGTGTTTGGCTTACTGTAGAAGTGAATTATTAGAGAGAATTGTTTTAAATTATGTGTATGCTATGTTCTCTTAATTAAATTGAAAACAAAACATAATTTTTAATTACCATTTGGGAGATTATAATTATACCATTAGGTATTACCAAATTATCCCTATTAGAACAGTATTGGCCTGTCACTGGGAATTGACTTTGACCCTTCGATTCTCTAGACCGTTCTATTTGTCAATACTGGAATCTAAAAATTCTAATTGATTCATCCCTACTCAAAATATTCCTTTGAGAAACGGAAATACACATTATAATAAAGGACGGGTCTTAAATTTTCTTCCATTTGGCAAAATAAATCGTGGTAATGTATAATTAAGTTATAGTGGAAACTCGTTATTTCGTCACTCGATAATTCGTCTTATTTTGTAATTCGTCAGTTTTTTTTTTTTAATTAGCAACTATAAATAACATAATTAAATACGTATGTAATTCAATATTTTGTAAATCAATTCATAGAAAAACAAACAGAACAAGCCCGGAGTCGATCCCTCCATTGATTATACTAAGGGATGAAAGGAAGTATGAGTGCAGTTGAAGAATTCCCCGAATCGTTTAATTCCCCGAAAGCTCTTCCTACAAAAACATTAACATCTGGTTCAGCAACTTCTGCTCCAGGTTATGAAATGGGAAAAGATAAGCAAGAGGTAAGCACCTGGTTACACATGGATAGAACGGATGTAAAATATGAAATTTTAAATGACAATGGAATTATAGAAATAGTGCTAAGTGCTTAAAATGAAGCTAGTGATGAAAAACCTGATGACGATAACGTTTCTAATTCTTCCACTATTCCATGCAAAGAAGTAGAGGAAATGTTAACAAAGTGCATTCGAGTGGTTTCGAGCAGCAATGTGAATCAGATATTTCACACCTGATGGGATGCAGCAAGTGTTTAGCTTTTTTGTCATTGTCACTCAAGTCCAATGTGTATAATGTTCATCTGTTCGTTTTTATATTCAAAACATTTGAAAAAAAAAATGCAATTATATAGTTTAAAATGCTGTTTTGTTACTTTACCAGAAAAATTCTGTAGTTCGTCATTTACGTTATTTCGTCTCCCCCCCCCTCTCCCCAACTCAGGACGAATTATCGAGTTTCTGCTATATAATATTATTAATCTAATTTTATTTGTAATGATATATAATTGGCAATTAGTTTTCTATTTTAAAAAAAATATCATCTATAAATAAGTATCAGATAAAAAGGGTAGCATTGCTTTTTTGTGGGCTATTTTTAAAAAATTTATTAATTGATATTTAAAAATCTATGAAATATACACATTAAGTAAATGTGTGAATTAGCACATGATTTCAACTATTTTTAATAACTAGTAAAACTACTTACTGGTATAACTCAAAATGTTATTTTCCAATTAAATTTTATAATCAACCGTAGTTTCTTGAATACTGCTTTTAGCAGGATATCACTACGAGCAATTACAAATTTGTATTCAGATATTTGATAGCGAAAGTTAAGATTAAAGCAATGACCCTGTTCTCAAATAGTAAAAGTTATCTTAAAGTAGAACGAAGTAAAAGTAACAGGTACATTGTGTACCTAGTTGTGAAACAATTACAAATGATTATGTCATAAAACCTAATCCGCGTTACACTGTTTCGACCCTGTAACAGTAATATCATGTTCCCATGAAGAAATGTTTTTGTTTTAAGTAGCAAAGTTAAAGTTTTAGCAGCTAGCTTTTTGTTTTGATTCTACAAATAATGATTGCGATGTTACAAATAATTAAATTACTGTAAATGTTAAGTAGTATAACAAGGATGATAATTGTCTAAGGGCCGTCAAACGGAATTTCTGTTCGTGGGTTGTAAAGCCTTTTAATATTAATTGATTAGTTGTAAAATTTAATTAATAATATTATGTAGTGTATGTTAATAAATATAAAGTTTTAATAATTCCGAATAAATCATTAGTACAGAATATTTATATCAAAAATTTAATTCTAAATGTCTATTTTTTGAAATTACCGAACAGAAGTTATATTTTTTAACTGCAGTACTGTTAAAAGGAATTCTAGGTACTTAAAATAATATAAAAGGCAGCTCCAATAAGTAACAATAACATCTTAATTTAACAGTGACATAAAGAAACAACCTCGCCAAAATCAATACCTCCTTAGGATCAAGAAACGCCAATGCTGCGACGAGTTAGGCAAGAAAGATATAAATATAAAAACATTTGTTGGTAAAGATTATAACTCACAATTTTTTCTCACGACTGATTGCTCTGCTTGTAAGATACAGAAACGAAAGCATAAGTTAGATATGATGGAAGGAAATAAATACCGGTTGTAGTTCTATGTACCAGTTATAATTAATTAATCAACACTAATTAATGATATGCGTATCAGATGGATAATTAGTAGTGGCAAGTTCTGTAGAGTAAGATATCTCTCCTTCATTCTTCGGAACTCCTTACTTAACACAATGGTAGACTTTGAAATAAAGCTGATAAGTCCATAATATCAATTAGTAATTTTTATTTTATATTAGAAAAAATATTCACTAAATTATTTTTTCTATTCAATTAGTCATTTCACCCAACTCCCTTCTGAAATGACTTCGACTTATATAGAAAAGCTTTTCTTCGACTTATAAAGTTTACTCTCAAACATTTTTTTATTGTATTTTTTTTTAAGACCTAGGTTCTTGTATTTTAAGATTTAATTTTTTTTTGACACGGATTTGGAGTTTACAAAACCGTTAGTATTGCTTATAAAACAAATTATTTGGAATTTTCTTTCCAAAGCTGTAAACATAACGGTTACTGTTATGTAGTCGTAAATGTCCTGCATTAAAGATTTACTTAATGGTTTCATTATAGAAGCAAGTAATAAAAAATTGAGACATGTAATTAAAATAGCATCCAAATCTCGGTAATGTATTAAACTTTATCAAATAATACATAAAATATATTTTACTAGCTATAAACTTCACTTATAGAATTTTGAACTACGAGTACTAAAACAACTAATAAAATTTCTAAATACTTCAATAAATTAGACAAAAAAAAACGTGTGTCACAAATAGTATAATTATAATAAATTCGAATATAATGGGACAATAACATAAAATATTTACTACATATTTAGTTGACATGACTTTCAGCTGGTGTATATATTTTTTTTTTGTTACTTTTTTTCTCCCTCAAAAATACACAACCTATTCTGTTGGTGTTGCCCTGATCGAAAATTTGCCGATAATTTCCGAATAAGAAATTTAATGGTATATTTAAAAAAATATATTTTTTTGTATATAGCATTTGTCGCTACGACCTACCGTTTAGGAGCTATATTCGTCTGAATGAAAAACGAATATATTATATATGTATAATATAATTTAATAATTATATAATTTTGCCAATGTCTAAATGCACACGGATGATTAAAAATAAATTTTGTTAGTAGATTATTTTTTTCTTTCTTCTCCTTCCATATTTCACCAATCGTTCCATCCGTCCTCAAACTCAATTTTCCCTGACTGGGGAAAGCATTAGATATATCATAGATAAACATATATATGGTCTATTCTTTTTCCCAGTTAGGGAGATATTAAATTTTTTTTTTATTGATATCGAATGTCAATGATCACATAGGACTCAAAAAAAACTATTTCCTATTAAAATGAATTGACCCCCAAATAAATTCATAGATAGAATGTATTATATACTTTATCGCTTATGCGGAAGAGTACCAGGAGAATACTGAAAAGATCCTGGATAAGAGAACGAGTTGCAGAATTCTTAAAAAAAAAAAAAGTTACCTCTGGTCTTTCTTCAGGTCTAACTTGCCATTTTCTTTGATATTCTTCCATTTATCAACTTATTATTCTTTATTTTTTAGGCGCGAATTCAACAATAAAATTGAAATGTATATATTTAAAGTTAAACATACATTAAAACGGTTGATTCAGAGGTTCTCAGCTGTTTAGTCTTTATATATTTAGAATATTTAGTTACTTTTTATTCTACATTTGTCCATAAGTCATATGTAAAGTAAATTGATATTACTAATAGTTTATTTAATAATTAATATGGATCTGATATAGTTATACATAATGCATTGTTCTATTATATTTCCTAATTGAATAAACAATTCAGGTCTATAATAGGTAGGAAAATCAAATCTCATTAATAATATATCACTTCTAAATAAAAAATATGACTTTTATTGCAGTTCAGGTAGTAATAATAATAAATAATTATTTTAATAATATAAATCACTGTTGTCATAAAGATCACAATTGAAAAGTGATTTCTTAGATTTAAGGAACGCAAGATTCATATTCACAAATGGTATATTTGAAAAACAAATGACGGGCTGTCTAAGTATGTACGTTATAAAATCATATGCAATTAAAAAAAAACACAAATCTACTACACCGTTAGGATCTCTCATAATAAAAATATTTGGAATTTTCTTTCCAAAACGGTGACATCGATGCAGTATTTTGTAACAGATACGCTGTCATAAAAGTCGGGGATTAAAGAGTAAATTAATGCTTTCATTATAGGAGCAAGTAATATAAAAATAGAGCCATGTAATTAAAATAGCATCCAAATCTTGGTAAAATAATAAACTCTATTAAATAATGCATAAAATATATTTTAGTAGCTATAAACTTCGCTATAGAATTTTGAACTCTGCTAGGAGTAGTAAAACCTCTAATAAAATTGCTAATAGCTTGATTGAAGCAGGAAAAAAAACATATCAAAATGTGTCACAATTAATTTATGAATAATAAATTCGAGTATGATGGAATAATAATACAGATTAATAATAACATATCTTGCTTTTAAATTTATTTATAATTACAAAAAGTGGCTATTGATTTTGGATTGATCATTAAGAATTACGAAATTAACAACTTTTTACAGAAAACCTTCACTACTGGTCTCTTATGAGGATTAGTAGGTGTTAAAATTGTTATGCATTTTAAAATCGTATCGATCCAGTTTTAGGTGCTCTGTCAGTATATCCAGTATACAGTAGTAAAGTATTTTTTTTTTTTAAATAGATTAGTCTTGTATGGGTGAACTAACATTAGAAAGCTGGATTATTTTAAAACATTTTTTAGTAGTCATACCAATAGTAAATAATTTGCAGCTCTGCACTTAAATATATGTGACACATATATGCGTGAAAAACAAATATTTAACCGATGATTTTTTCCCCCTCAATCATATACAATTAAGTATTGAATTTTTCATTTTTAATATCTTTGTTTTTTTACAGAAGTATTATACTTTCTTCAATAAATGAATTATAAATTTAGATAATTAGATAGAAGTATTATACTTTAAGTTTCATAGATTGGACTCAAACCGGACAATACGGTGTCATATATAGCTGTTAGTAAATGTAAATAATGGAAAGGACTGGTAGGATTATTTTACGATTTGGTATTCTTTAAATAAAAGCTGTCTTTGTTGTTTCCTGGCTGATACTTTCAAGTTTTAATTTACTGGTTAAAGAATGAATGAGTAAATTGTTAGATATATTATTTAACGTAACTAATACACAGGCCAAATTGCATTCCTAACTTTAGTCCACGCTGTAGGGGTATTCTTCCTCCAGAGATAGTTGAATATCTGTTTTGTTAATTGGTCTTCGTTCATTCTGTACAAATGTCCCATAAACGTCAATTTAAATTTCTTTTATCCACATACAAGACTAACACGACAAGAAACTGCTCGTCGTTACAGACTACTTCAACATTTACTAGACAAACGTTCTAAGCTTCCAATAAATTACAAAAGACTCATTTACATGACTGTGATAAGACCTATTTGGACATACGGAGTAGAGCTTTGGGGCTCCACTAAACCATCCAATTCATCTCGTATCCAATCCTTACAATCCAAAATCCTTCGAAAAATCCTCAATGCTCCTTATTTTGTGACCAATAAACTTATCCCTAAAGATCTTAATGTTCCATATGTTGCTGATTTAGCCCAAACCAGATACCTATCCTTCCATAGTAAGCTTCATAACCACTCAAATCCACTAGTCTCCCAACTTGCTTCCCTCTCCATTCCCGATAATCCTCCGAGGCGTCTGAAAAGAAGATGGCCTAGAGACCTTTTAGTGTAGATATTATTGAAGTGCTACTAGTGAGTAGTTCTTCACAAGTTACATGCATGCCAATGTATTCACTATCAACACATTTACTTAATGTATGTTGTTTTGTACAGTTGTAAATATCAATAAATGAGAAAAAAAAAAATTCTTTTATTACAACTAACCTTTTACCAACTTAACAAAAGCACGATCACCACTAGTGGAATAGAACACTAAATTATACATGCATACATTAAATGCTGGCAATAACTTCCTAAATCTTCTATGGATCTTTGCCTCACAATTATACGGTAAAGATAAAGATCAATAAATTTATAAAATACATACTATCACGTCAAAATAGTAAAACTTTTTACTTAATTTCTCGGATAAGTTAGCTTCTAGGATAAAAAAGCGCTGACTGCGCATTATGTCGTCATACCAATTATTAGAGAAGATAAACACATATTAGAAAAAAACAAAAACAAAGGTATTGACAGAAAATAAAAATAAACAACTTTTGTTTATCATCACTCTGATGAATAATTCAAAGGTGTATTGCATCAACTGAACAAACTCTCAAGATCCTACGCAAAATTTTAGAGAGGTTTCCTTGTTTGCACTGCTGCCTCCCTGGCCTTGTCTCCCTCCTGCTATTAAGGATATCGCTCAAACAAGAGGTAATGGCTACTAAATATTCAGATTCAGCAATTGAACAGCCACTTTTATTCCGGCTTTCAAGTACTATATCTTTAAACTTCAAAAAAGAAGTTTCATAGAAAGATTGCCTTTTATGAATTACTTTCTTTAGAGCTGCCCCAGTAGATTTATAGATGACGGAAGACTAAAAATAAATAAACTGTTTTATTTAAACTTACATAAATATGCATAATTATTCAGATATTATAGTTTGTAACATATTTTACGTCAATATTGTTATACTATCAAACTCCGTCGCGGATTCACCCGCTATCAGAAATAAAAAGCTTATATCATTCAAACTAATAATTGAATTTTAAAACTTAATGTGCCATGCCTAGCCTTTGCTGATGACCTCGCTTTACTGGCTAGCAATATTGAAGAGGCTACACACATACTACAGAGCCTGCACAGTGTAGCTGTTAAGACGGGCTTTAGGATCAACACCCAGAAGACAGAATTCATAACTAACATCAAGCAATCTCCCTCGGAAAGCAAACATTCGGAAAGCACCTGCAGTGAAGTATCTAGAAGAATAATCTCTGCAAACCAGACCGAGAAACTTGCCATAGACTCAGGATGCGCCAAGTTTGAAAGGGCTTATCACTCCTGCCGAGATACTTACTCATCTAAATGCCTCTCCAAAAATCTAAAAATAACACACTATAGTAAAAATAGCTGTTCTGTATGCCTCCGAGTGCCTTGTAATGGCCAGGAAGGGTCCACTCAGGAAGCTAGAGATCAAGGAGAGGAAAACCCTGAGAAGGATACTATGACCAGTCAGGGAAGAGAATGGAACCTACAGGATACGGCACAATGATGAGCTGTATAAATACCAGAAGGATATCCTTACATGCATAAGGAAAAGGCGACTTGCATTTTATGGACACTTGGCCCGCATGAATCCCAAAAGATTATCAAACAGAATATTTACTGTGGCAGGTAGAAGCAACGCTTGCAAGAGCAAGTGGATTACGTAGTGAAGTCAGATCTGGAACAACTAGGGATCCCACGATAAAAAAAGGACCTACAGCAGTTCCGGCAAGCTGTCCGACAGGGAGTTTTCCAGTATCCTTTACCATTAAGAAGACCTCAGGGACCAAATGGACAGAAGAAAGAAAGCTGGCTCTTAGTCAGAAAATTCTCGAAGAGAAAGAAGAAGATCCTCGCCGAAAAGTAGCTACGAGACCATGGTCCATAGTGCCCCCCCCCAAAAAAAAAATAAATAAATAAATTCAATTTGATTTTTTATCGATAAAAATCTCGTATTTATAAGAATGGAATTTAGAATATTTTTCTTCTATGCTATTTTACGCATAATAGTGATTTTTAAATGTTTAGTAAAATGGTTAAAATTGCATTGATCAGGTGTTTGACGAGTACGTAAAGCACAAGTAGACATCTAATTTGGCATACATAATTTGATCATCCATCTGGTTGCATTTTAATTTCTAACCCAAAAAGTATATGACAGTTTGGCCTAGTTTCTGGTACTCAAGAATATGCATTTTAATTATTATTATAGTAAAAAACCTGTACCACTTACAACCCATGAAGGGTCCGGGTTCAGTACTTAGGTAGGCTGTATGTTTCTAAGCCAACGGTTGTGAAAGGAGGTGATTTGGCCAGAATTCACGTCAACCGCCAGATTTTTCCCCAATTAAGGGTACCCACTTTTTAAGAGGCTGGGTGGGCCCCAGGAGGGTCTCCCGACCTCGAATTCGATCCACGACTGAATTTATAAATTATGCCTTCAGTCGGACTCGAACTCGGGCCCGGGAGCATGGTAGTCAAGCGCCTTACCCACTGAGCTACCGCGCCTCCTATTATTATAGTAAAAACTATTATAATAAATCTTCCTAGAACTACGAGGATGTAGTTAAATTTGGCAAAATTGGGTTTAATAGTTATACCATTTCGAACTCAGTAGCAGAATGGCCATCGATTTTTAAACTGCACTGTAATCCACATGTTGTTCCATATATATATAGCTTTTTCAATAATAATGGAATTGAAATTAAGTAAATTTTATCATAATTTTCTAGCTTTATATAACAATGTACCACTTTAACCTCTCTCGAATGGTGCTCGCCACCTATCGGTCGATTATAGAACTTCACTGCGCACCACATTTATCGCTATTTTACGGCAATATGATTGAAAATATTTAAATTTTATTATTGCTAAACTTTCCTTGAGCTATGAAGATGGTGTGGTTAAAATTTGGTTCAAATTGATTCGGTTAGTGAACACAAACGAAAAATGGCTTGTCCTTTTATATAATAGTATAGATAATAAGGAACGTCATTTCCAAGGGGAAAAAAAATTATATACGAAAATATAACACTATAAATAATGTTCTCTTTGTATGCAGGTCTATATACAAATAAACATTATGAATTTTTTTACTGCATTACTAATAATGTTATAAATCACTAATTATTTCTGTTTGTGAAATTTCTAAAATTACGATACATATTTATAAATTATTCCATGCAATTTCATCTGGATATATATATATGTATGTTAAAAATATTTTATTAAATGTAAAATAAAAATTTATTGACCACTTCAATTATTCTACTATTCAAGACATGTTTGTTCACTAGGCAAAACCGCAACGCAGGTAAGATATGAGGCATGGTTGCCCAGCGCCCAAGAGCTTAAACAATTCAAATTTATTTTATTATTAACTAATAATTTCATTTTTGAAACCACGAAAATTTATTTAGTGAAATATATTATAAATACTTCAAAAAAAATAATAATAAACTATTTTCACATTGTTAATGGTTATAATTTAGGTTTTCATAATTATTTAATTTCTATTAACTATAATAAAAAATTATTTTTGATGATAGGTACATTTTATAATTAATCGATTAATATAATATTTATAATTTTATATTAAAAGAGAAGTGACTAAACTTTCCAATGGCGCGCGCTATCTAGCGTTAGAGTGAGAAACTCGGTAGTTCTACTTACAGCCGCTAGGTTGCGTTCGCTTGTCATACTGACTGAACTTATTGTAGGGGTATATTATAAGTAATGTTTCCATTCAAAGATCTTTAAATATTAAAATTACTTAAATAGTATATGTAAAATATTTATATACAATAATATTAATAAAACTAATCGAGTATTATTTTTCCCTAGATATCTTCTCAAGTTGCTGTAGCATACACATACAAGAAATATGTACCATATAGAGGTAAGTTTAATATTACAACTTTCTATTAATTATTTATCAACATAATTAAAAAGATAATATACTTAATTTTATGATGGGTATAAAGACATATGTTTTTCTATTGGTGCTTTTATCGGTAATGTAATAAATGCTAAAATTTAATATTAGATAAAATTATCTAAATTCCTACATTCTTACCATCTATCTAAGATTAGTAAATTTAAGATATTTCTAATTTATTATTTAAAAACGTAAATGGCAATATCATTACATATATTAAAGTCATTGATTCAGCATTATATGATAACCAGAAATTAATATAAGTTTCCAAATCTTAACTATAAATAATTATTATGAAATTCAGATTATTGTTAATATATTTATTTACTCCTAGAATTCTAGAATGGAAATCTATGGAATGGAAATCTAGAATGGAATTCTATTGCTTATATTACTTGCATCTATATATTCAGATATTAAAAAAATTACATTAAATTCAATTATAATTTTTATAATCATACTTTATGTGAACATGTATATACATATATTACGTATTTATAACACACTATTCCTTTTTTTTAATAACTACTTCTTCATCCTCTGAGTATTTGTATTTCAGCTAATCCCGTGAATTGATTAAACTAGAAACTTTATTGAAAATGTAACAAGAGATAGGGAACTGGGAAAATTCACACGTAATATTTCTTTATTTTTTTATTAATATTTGCAACTGTATAAAATATATAAATTATAGAGTAAATGTGTTGATAGCGATTACAATATTTTAGAATTCGAAAAGAACTACTCATCAGCAAAGTTTTACACTAGAAAGTTTATATGTCTTCTTCTTACACTTAATAAAGTCAGTTTTAGATTATGCACATTGAAACCAATAATTAAGTGAATTAGGTGTGTAAAATTACATTTAAATCTACATATCTGTCTTTGTTTTTAGCATGAAATTGAAAATGATTTTTTTTTTTTTTTTTTTTTTTTTTTTTTTTTTTTTTTTTTTTTTTTTTTTTTTTTTTTTTTTTTAGTAGGGTCCTTATCCATTGGTAAGTACTAAGATTTGACAATACATATATCCTGAAGTAAACTTAAAACAAAATGAAACTGGTTCCTTCAGATTACAGAATGGTTTTAAAGTAAACAAAATAAAAATACAAAATAAAAAAGGATCAATAAATATTTTAAAAACAAAATAAAATAATCTTTTAGAAATAAAATAAAAATTCATCAATAATTATAGACTCTGGATTGAAAAGTCTGATGCACTTAATGTCTACATCATTTCAAATGAATCATTTCAGCAAGTATGGAAATTGCTTTACTTGCTAAGCTTTTGGAAATTGATAAATTTTCCAGTAATTGCATATCACTATCATTACATAACGTGAACGATAAGAAACGGAATGTCTTTGGCCAAAGATGGCCAATGCAGCAAGTAATAAATGATTTCCATATTATTTAACAAACAGTAACAATATATTAATAAGTTAACAATATTAATTATAATAAATTATATATAATTAATTAAGATTCCAAACTATGCAGCTAACCACTATTCACGTTAATATTTTATTAATTATTTGTAACTGAGCCACAATTCCTTATTTTTCCATTTGGATATCAGGGAAAAACAAATATTTCTCGGTGGTAACCGAACGCCTAATATTTTTTTTTTATAAATTAAAAGTAGAGTTAACCGCTCGATCAACATCTAATCTTGAATGATGATTTTTCATTGCCCCTAGATCTCCACAACAGATAATAACTTGTATATGTAAATGCAGCTAATACATCACTTTTTCGTTGTTACCCTTTATAGGAAAATAATAGACAATTTATTAGATATTTTTACAATCTTTTCATTACGGTCGCATTCTTTCAGTAAATGTTCTTTTTCGTTCTTCCTAGCATTTGAGTTTACACTTTTTTACGGTTTGCTCTGAATCCCATTTATCGATTCATTTTCTTATACGTCCCGGTCAAAAATATCTGAGTTAAAATTTTTAACTTCTTTTGGCTCTTCTGTATTTCAATGATTTCTGTTTGTTTTAGTTTAATTAGGTTCTCGGCTGTTTGTTAAGTTATTCTATTTTCACGGTATTATTTGATGTGTCCATAAAATTTCAACCGGCTTTTCCTAATGCCCAATTCAATGTTTGGGTGAGTTTCGACTACTCGATTATATTGACGTCTGTCATCTGTTTTTATATAGCTAATATGTGTAAAGGTTTGTCACTACATATTTTTTAAATTATATGTACATGTTCTTTATTGGGGGGTGCATTAAAATGTGTTTGATGTACTTATTGATAAAACTTCTTATAATGTTCGAAAGGTGTATGTTATATGTCTGAATGTCATCTATAAGCGAATGTGACTATTTTTTAACTTTCTAAGTTCTCCCTAAATCCTACAAAACTACAGCTTTCCAACGTTCCTTTCTTGCCCACTCCGCTATTCTTTGGAATTCTCTTCCTCCTTCTATTCGCAATGCATCCTCCCTCCGAACTTTTAAAATACTCCTCTTCCACCACCTTTCCTCCTTCCAGTCGGATGCTTTAATGAATTTCACCCAAGTGTACCAGATATAAAAGTTTAGCCTGTTTAAACAATCTTCATATGTTTTCTCTATCATTGAAATGACTTTCATTTTTATTTTTCATCATTTTTTTTCTTCATCCTATACTACATTTAACATCAGAAATCTATTGTTTAGTCAATTTCTTATATAATATTTTTTCTTTTACTGATTGTAAATATAGCTTATGTATTTATGTAGTGTGTATATGTTTATATATACGTATAGATTTTTTTCTCTTTTCTTTTCATTTTACTACTTATTTTATTGTAAAATTTTATTTACTTTTAATTATCTTATTTTATTATCTAATTTATATTATCTAGGCCAGATATAACTTATAGCCTGTCATGTAACTATTATTCTTAAGGTACTTTGTAATATTTTTTTTTGCTATTCTATTCTAAATTTGGCTACCATTCGAAGCTAGTATCGTCACTTGCAAATTTGTTGAACCACCTCCTCACAGTTTGCTCATTAAAAGTAGGCTCCTTTCCAACTTCCCGAATGGAGCGTGTGGTTTCGGTGGCTGTTAATTTACCTTAAAGTTCACTCCTCGACTTCATTTTGATTGAAAGAAATCCAATCGAGTTCTGAGCCCCATAAAGAGACATTAAAAAATAATTAAAAACATACTAATAATAATACATTGTAATTAAAGAGTGTGGAAGAAGTGTCATTAATATAAAAACAGTCAAACATATATAAAATCATTTTTTTCCCATTTAACCCATTATAATTAATGGTTAATATTATATAACGCGAAATGGAAATTTATCAGCCATCATTATCAGTTGACATGATCTTTAACATCTTGAGAAGAATTTTTTTATAATTTAATATGTTGAAGATAAATAAGTCTACTCATATCTTTCTGAAAAAAAAGATAAACTATTATTTTTATTAGCCCCTATAGACGGCAGACGTTTACAGGTTTATATTTATTTATAAGACACTTGCCCGATATAGAAGCCTTTTTGCTGCCATAGATACTCCCAGTAAATTCTTAAATTACAATATAAATTACCGTGATGAAGGGCCACAGCTATCAATTAGACATATAAGGAACTACGCTATTAGAAACGAAGAGGCTTAGTATAACTTAAAATGATATTCGATTGTACACACTAATGTCGGATTTCTTTGCGGAAACATGCCATCCCCGGTATTAATAGCCACGCCTTGTAAGGGCACCTGCCTGGACGACATTTTCATATATTACATTATATTACTATTGATGGTTAAAAAAGGGACTCGGTGATCGGACGAGTTGGAGTGGGGTCTCCGCGCACTCAGTTGTGATGGTTGGAATCGCACCTGGGTGGGTTAAAATTTATTCCGTGGTTGTCCCAAGAAATTAATTTTAACTTCCCTACTCTGACTAGAATAGGTTGGTAACCTGTTGGATAACCCTTCCATCCTGCCCTAGCTGGAGTACAAAATGACTAGTACACGTTGCTACCTCCCCCTTTTTTTGTTTTAGGTTATTTGTTATTTAAAGAGATACCTCATCGAACTTCTTTTTATCGTTTTGTATAAACCTTCGGGAGTCTTTTTTTTCGCCATGTTTTGTCGTTTACGTGTACCTCAAGGTTAGATTCTCTTTCCACTTTTATATATAATATATACATATGACATCCCACTTGAGAATAAATCTTTAAAAGCACCCTCCACCGACGATACAGCATTTTTCACTAAACACAGTGATTCAACAAATGCTTCACTGGTTCTTCAAAGTCTTACTTACTTACTGACTGTTTAGGACTAGTTTTGATTTAAAAAAAAAAATAATAAAATCATTTACACTACTAAACAATGCATGTCCTCCATTTTACTTAGACCTACAATTTTATTATTTTATTTTTTAAGCTAAATTAAATAAATGCGTTTCAAGAGGCGCAGTAAATCAAAAGATTCACGATTGGCAGAACCAAATAGTTATTTAATGAGAGAGCTTCTATATAAGTAGGTACATCTGATTTCGAAACTATCAGGTAGTTTATTTTGACTCTGGCGAAATATCATATAAAAAGTAGAAATGTACAACAACAATATAAAACGACAGAAAATTGGTCATCTTTGGTTGAAATTGTAAATGATGCAATATTACAAACAATGAAAAAACAGACTTATTCATCACAATTCGATTATATTGGAAATCGATCGAACTATTAAATTTTATCAATACGATCTATTTCAGGATTTGAAATAACATGTCAAACATTTGATGTCGGAGGGACGCGAAGGAAATTGAATCTTTTCACTATCAGTTCCATTAAGTTCGCCCTCCCAGTAGAGATAGACGATGACAGTTTTGGAAACTAGTCGAGGATCTGTTAATTACAATCGTATGATAAAATCTGTTACTCGATAACGTTTAATGAATTAAATAAACATTTTTCAACCCTATTTTTTTTTAAACACATAAATTCCTCAAAACGTAACTGAGTTACAGTACAAGAAGAGTAAAGTAATAAATTACTAAACCTAACAAAACAAAATATTAAAGGGAATTGAAAAAAAAAAAAAAAAAAAAAAAAAAAAAAAAAAAAAAAAAAAAAAAAGAAAAGGTTAATGAGAATGATGTATCAGTTTTTAAATTTGTGCGATTTTTTTAAATAATTGATAATTTAAGAGTTTTAAGGATTTTTTTTGTTTTCCTTCTTGTAGTAACCCTGTTGGAAGGGATTTTATTTATTTCTGTGAACACCATACTTCAACGTATATAATGTACACTTATTTTTTAAATTTTGTATGGATTTATATTAAACATTTAACCTAAAGAACAGACCATAAAAAAATAAATAAATAAATAAGCAATAAGGAGTTACACAATATTAAAAATACAATTAAAACCAAGCAACAAAGTTATCGTCTCATCATAAATACTATAACAATATTTGAAAAAGAAAAATTTATGAAATATTTGAATTTTAAAGACTTTAAAGGTATTTTAATATCTTCAACATTTGAAATGGAATATAAAAAAAAAATATTTTCAGTTCTTCAAACATATTGCTCATCAAACACTGTCCATCCACCGGCCAATGCCCTACCTAGTTTCTGTATTGTTTTCGTCTGAAGTATAGTTCTGAAGTTAGTAAGTAGTCTGCATTCATATACCCGTATATATTTTGTAAGTTAGATAGAATTTTCAGTTTTAATAATTTTTTTTTCAGATATATTTCTGTTACAGAAATGTAAAAAGTAGGTTTGAGGTTTAACATTGTGACCTAATATAAATTATAAAAACAATCTCCACAGAAAAAAAAAAAAAAAAAAAAAAAAAAAAAAAAAAAAAAAAAAAAAAAAAAAAAAAAAAAAAAAAATAAGAGCTGATTGATAGTGATTTGAAAATAAATAAATGAATAATTTATGAAATATGCACATTTTTACGAAATAGTTTTGTGTTTCCTATAAATCCAAAGCCACCTGAGATTATAACAGTAAATTTATTCCTCCACCGTGGTGGAAGAGGTTGCCATATGGTCCATAGCTGGAAACTGGGTACCGCTAGACTCCAGCATAAGCTTCCATCCTCCAGATTTATGTTCTCTGGACTTTTCTCCATCTTTCAGAACAACATGCAACTCCCTGAGGGCTTTAATTGCATTACTAATTTAATATCTTCTCACTGTCTAAACAATTTGAAACATATTCTTATGATATTATCAAATTTATTCAATAAATAATGCATTCTTTAAAACTATAGAATATATAGTTATATAGTCTCTTGTTCCTCATTTATAAATACCTTTGTATGAAATTATATATGCCACACATTTGTACTACTTTATGATACAATTTTGTTATTCTTAGCGGATAATACGTCCCAGAATAAAGATATTTTTTCATTTCATATACCGAAGCAGTAATTACAATTTTTATAAGAACTCAAAAGAGTACTGTAAGAGAAATTTATTTCTAAGATCTTATCGTTTAATCACTATGAAATAAATTGGTCCAGTAAAAATTAAATGAGAATACGAATTTGAATCGATTTATTATTTTTTTCTCAGCTCTTGAAAGCTTATGTTCAAAGTAGATAAATTCTTTATTGCATGTTACAATAAAATAACAATGCCAATGATTCATATAAATAACGAAACCTTCAAAAATTACATTTGTAATAGTTAACAGGGTACCTAAAGTTTATTCAATACTAATTGTATCAAGATATCATGAACTATTATATAGTCGTTATTTAAATAAATAAGCTTTAATTTAATATATTTTAACAATCTTTCCTTATATCCCTATTTTATTTTTATGTTATCATATTTAAAGTTTGCATATTATCCTCTATTCCCAGTTAGTAGTAATGTTTAGTTTGGAATGTGCAGATTGGTGCAAGAAAGGATCTATAAATATATTAAATCTGAAAGTTTTGTAGTTTATATATTATATAATTAAAAAAATGTTTATTATAAATATTATACATTGAGGCTTGCGAAGCATTCCCCCTGTACTCGTCCAGAGCCTACTGTACGCTGTCGACATTGTTCTTCCTGATGACTTCACGGAAAGATTACAACAATCCCTTGTAGAGTGGAAAGAGAAGCTCAATAGATAAGGCATGATGATCAATTTAGAGAAAAGCAAAGTTCTTTTTATGTCAACGTATGAGCATGAATATGTGCAATTGTTGTGAAACCCTTGGGGCTGTCAACCACTTTTCCTACCTAGAAACCATCATTAGCAGGTCTGGAGGTAAATTCATATATTCGTAATAAAATAAACAAGAACAACCAGATATATTACAAGATCTACAATAGAAAGATTGGTCACTGGAATGTTGGGAGAGCAACTAAGTTTCGGTCTACCTCCCAGTACTCACCGCAGTGAATTCTGGGTGATGATTGACAAGGACGTCAGCCAAATTACAGGAGCAGAGAAGAAATATCTGTGCAGAATCGTCAGTAAAACAAGGAGTACCGTGTGCGCGATGATAACATTCGGAATCAATTACAAGTTGTAGAACTTAAAAGCTTCCTTGAGAAACGACAGTTCAAGCGGTTTCGTCACGTATGTATAATGATGAATAATGGCAATCTAAAAAGGCAATGGAAACCCACCCACTGGGTAGAAGAACCTGACGACGCTCAAGGATTATGTATGAAGACCGTATCCGGAGAACTGGAGCAATTAGGGGAAAAAAATTTGCTCAAACGAAGATTTTGTCAGGCCTGGGCGGACTGGGAACGCAGGGAATGGAACTGACAGAAACAGAAGGAAATGAAGAAGACCATTGAGCATTATTTATTCGTACGAAATGTATTTAAATACGCGTTATGTCGAAATAAGGAATGGGTAGAGATATCTAAGTATCCATTACTGAACTATCAAACTCTATATCTATATTGAAGAATCAGTATTTGATACAAATTCTTATTACAATCTAAAGAATTTGGATATTTCGAAATTTAGAATGCCATGGCATTATATTGAAAAGATATATATGTTTGAATATTAATTTAGTTCAAAAATATAAGTCATATTATTCTGTATGTAACGATATACTGTATATCGTTATGTAACCTCATAACTACGATTGATAATCGTTTTTGTGTTATTGAAAATTACCGAGAAGGGTTTTATTTTACAAAATATCGATAAAGTATTGCATTATTATTTCAAACAATAAATAATTTCAATTATTTAATAATGGTAGTGAGACAGAATTATAGCAAGATCAGCTTTAATATTAAGAAAGTAGAATTTATAGATCAGTAAAATAAACGGAATTAAGCAACAACAAAAAAAAGAAAGAAAGATATGTGTTAGTTATTGATCTTTGTTAAATTACATAAGATATAAACATAATGAGTACAATTATAAGACATTATCTGTATTATGTAAAACATGAATATGCCTAAACAATTATTAAATTAATTCATTAAATAGATAATATTTTGGATCAATATCAAAATACCACATATTTTATAATAGAATGAAGTTAATAATGAGAATTAAAATTTAGGCAGAGATGTCATGTTGAAAGAGTAAAAGACTTAAGAAATTCTACAGGTAATGAAATTAAAGACGTTTAAATACGAATGAGAATGGATGTGGAATTGGCCAAGAAAGATTCTGCTATATTATTTTGCTAACTAAACATTAAATCAGAAAGTAACTTTTAAGTCATTCTATACAAATTTTAGAATATAATATAATAAAAATGTATCAACTAAAATATAAAAATTAAAAATATTTTTATATATGTTCATTACCAGGGATAATATTTTATAAAATAACAATTGGAGGGTTTGGTGGATACCTGGATTCAGCAGGAAAATGTTACATAGCACCTTCATCTTCTTCATATCTCTTTTTCTAGTTGTTTAGAAATATTCAATTTGTGCTGCCTAACTTTTATGCACATAAATCTTACATCCAATGAAGTAGATTGTGTTTTTTTTTAATGTCACATAACCCTTCACCCACTATACCCTTCAAATGAGTAAAAAAAGGAAAAGATGCACTAATAGAACTGTTACATAATTTGTTACGTCTAACGTCTGCTCGAAGAGAGTCTACACAAGTTATACAAAAACAAATTGCATACTAAGCTATATGCCACCAAACTAAAATAATCACTACAGTTGTACAAGCAAATATTAACCTAGCCCATATCACCCGAACCCAAACAGGTATAGTAAACATTCACAATTCATATACAAATAATATTTTAAAAGATGCCGCAATTTTATATTACATCTTTTTCTTCTTTTTTTTTTTTTTTTTACGAAAACTACTTTTATAAATTTAAAGCTCGCCAAACGAGCCAGTAATGCCGAGATCATAAAATCGCGAGTCCATCTCAGACGGATTCCAGGAGAAGTCAGCTCTTTGCGAAGAATAGTTGGAAGAGAAGCCCCCCCCCCCTCAACAATGGCAAGGCTCTTGGATATTTGCATTTGAAATTGCAGTCGTGTGTATCCCAGGCCGTGATTGGGCTCCCGTTACCCCGGCTATTATACCATTATCGGGAAGGGGGTAAGATATTTATATTCGATTGTTCAGTTGTTTTATATCCGCGATGGTCTCCTTTCCAGGAAGAATCGAAATTCTCCAGCATTCTATATTGCTAATGCTCATGGAATCGTAAGTAGCTGAGGATCTCCTTTGCAATATATTCGTGTATTCTTCGTGTGGATGTAGCATCCACTCTATGTTGTTGAGGGTACGTTGATATTTACAAGACCAGTCTGCAAGCAATGTAACACCTATCAAATAACAACTATAAATCAATATTATATCAGTACCGTTTCGGAAAAAAACTAGGAAGTCCAAAATAACATACTTCTGTAAGATCCTTTGACATTAAGATTTGATGTGTAGAACACCAATTCGGGTTTCCCTGAGTATTTCTCTCATGGACAAAAATTGGCTTATCTTATTTTTCCCAAATGGTCCAGATAGATAATTATTTAATGCATTTTTGAAAATCTGATATGAAAAGTTAATGTTCTTTGTGAGCTTTTGTAATTTCACTATCCATTCAGTTAAAAATAACCATAGAATTATAAAAAACTCGGTAGTAAAACTAATACATCAAGTAGAAAGTAGTAATTTAAGAATCATTATAAAAAAAAAAAAATTATTCAAAGCTAATCGAAATTTCGGTTAAAACTACCAAATAAATATTTCCAATAGTCCCATTTTTAATTTTCTTCCAGTAGGAACGAACTAAAAAAAACAGTCTTACGGATTTCTCTTATCTATACTTGGCCCTTTCGTCTCTTAACACTCATTCTACTCTAGGCCCTTTTAATTTTTCTTCTTAGGTGGCAATCAACTTGTTTGATTTATTGTCTTATGTTTATTTAAAAAAAGAAAATAAATAAATTTAAATTTAAATTAAAAAAAAAATAATATAAAAATTAAAAGAAACCATTGTAGCAATGTGTTGATGTTTCGAAATTGTTTGTATGTTTTCATAGCTGATGATGAATGTCTAGTATTCGAAACTAGACCGCGAATAAAAAAAAAAAAATCAATAGAAGTGACAACTTATCATTTCTGATTATTGTTTTTCTTTTCGTTTTGTAGCATTAATCAAATAGTGATCTATTATGCGGGGGCTTCAACATGAGGATAACTATTAAAATATAAAGTATAATGAAACGTCAAACTATGTTGAACTGATATTAACTTTTCTATTTGACAATAAATAATGATCAGATAAAAACATATCCACTTCCTGCTCCTGTTCCCAATAAATATCATTTCTTGTTGACCAGAGTGCTCAATAAATCTCACTACCGGCAGACAGTTGCCACATCCTCCTGAAGAGATGATGTTCTGTTGGACGGCTATAAGTTACCCCAACCCCACGGTTCGGCTCACAAGAGTATTGTCTCAAAGAGGGTAGGCACCCCCGCACCGCCGCCTTTCATGCTACATTGGCTGGCTATAGGGGTGCAGGTCCTGGTTGGCATTTGTCTTGTATAAGAACGTCTTTTGAGTAGTAGTCGGTCATACAAGAGATGACCTTGAGTGATATTGGATATAACTATAATTTTTCAGGATTTTGGGAAAGCCCATGAACATATTTTGTTTGTTTTTTTTCGTATGAATTTGTGACTATTGAATCGTGTAGTTACTGGGGACGCATATGAAAGAACTCTGCCAAGATTTCTTTGAGTCTGGCTTTCCCTTCCATAAGAGGAAAGACTTTTATAAATTTATTTAAATGTGTTTCAATTCTATTTTTGTTAATATATTATGCTACGTTGTTCCAAAAGTCTTTGTTCATAAATATAGCTTTATTTCAGATTATATATTTAAAACATTATTGAACTTTTACCCACTTTCTGCCAGTGATTGATTTTTATGCTGTTACCATTCCTTTAGTTTTGACGTTAAAAAATCTTAACTATTAATCAAATAAATAATATAGAACCTGTATCAAGTGAATATTACGTTATGTTGTAACACTTTAATTATTATTATCTTATTTTTTTCATACTCATTAATAATAAGAAATTTAATTACATTTCGTGGAACATTAATTATTAAACCAATAAATTACATTCTTTCAATAATACTAATAAAAAATAAATACCTTCCAAGGTACAATTAATAATTTTTAATTATATTTTTTAAGGTATTCACGAGAATTTTTTTTTTTTTTTACAATGCTATCTTGAACAGTAGTTTTTTTATTACAATAAAAACCAGATATATCTGCAATATTCTATATTTTCACGTAATGTAACTAATAATTCAAACTGATGCATGATGTGTGTGTTCCCTTTCAGTCTTAATTTATTCAAAGCTCAATAAAAAAAGACTTCTTATTCCGTGTCGACATCATGGCCCTGTACGTGGATTGACTCGGAGTAGTGACCAGCCAATATTCGGTAGAACTCATCAAGAACAATGGCTTGGAAGCATGCGTTGTTTCCGGTTTCCAGAGGTTATAGGTGGTATGCCTCGGTATGCTGTCAGCATTGAGAAGAAGAATAATGATCGAGTAAAGTATTAGTTTTACTTTTTAAACCCCTGACAACAAAATATCAAAGAGATTTCATTAAGCAATTTAATTATGTAATCCTTAGTTAGGTGGAAACACTTATACGCATCGGTTTCAGGCATCGTTTGCACCATAAAATCCAATATATACGATGGCTCCATTCCCATCAGTTTTACACTATATTTTTAATTTTATATAATCTAATAAAATCAAGATATAATCTTCGACAAATAATTGTCGATATTTCCTAATCTGCTAAAGCAAGATCGATTCCATTAGAGCATATGCTCATTTAAAAGAAGATAAAATTTTCGTTAAAAAAATATTATACTGCATACTTAAATATTAGATGTAGCCACAATTGAAATCTAATATCCACAATTAGGCTCGTGAGGCTTGAGACTGGCTCTATCCATGCTAGTTGGCTGGCTCTTAAAATTGCTTTATAGTATTTAAGAACCATAGTCCAAATGAATGATGATAGGCTTCCAAAGTTGTGTTTTTATAATTTAGTAGTTCTTAACTAAGAACTACAGGAAAAAATAGTTTTCATATAATAAAAAAGAAGTAACCACTCCAGATAAAATCACACAAATTAATCCTCAGGAAATCTGTATGGATTGTAACAACTCCAGAAACTAATGAAGACCTCGGTCATATTCTTTACACTTGCATATTCTTTACACTTGCCCAATTTATAATGGCCTGCGTAACAGTTATTACCCTATTATTGATTCAAATGACAGTTTTCAAATACTTATTCCACAAAATGAATTAGAAGCAAAAAAGCTAGCATATTTTATTATAAATATAATTAAAATTAGAATTTTTTTCACTGAGATATAGTAGTTTTAACTGTAAAATATCAGTATCATGTATTTACCTATTTTCCTGAGATATGACATATATATATTTGAAAGTAGTAGTCTAATATGATCTTTGATAAAATTTAAAGGTTTATAAATGTCATAAAAAAATTTAATTATTTTATTAGGTATTTTTTATTATTTAGATTGAAAACTATTTACTTGCTTTTTACAATTTGCATTTAAAGCTTAGTTTATTCAACATTCTTATGTATATTATTTGAATTATTATCTGTTAAGTATTGTAATGTACATATTTGTAGTAGTATTAATATTTGTATTTTATTTCATTGTACATAATAAATAGCCGAACTTCTTTGTATAGGGCATGGCTCTGCTTACAAATAAATAAAAAAAAATAAAATAAAAAAATATCCACAATTAAAGAAACTTTTAAGATAGTTCAAACATTTTTTTACTTCATAGGGACCATAATTAGACCCATATGGACATAGGGATGCGAGCTTTGGGGCTCTACTATCCTTCCAATTTCTTTCATGTCCAATCTTAAAAATCCAAAATTCTCAGTAATCCTCAATGCTCCTTATTATGTCACAAATATACTTATCCATAAAGATAATAATGTTCCATATATTGATGATTTGGTTTAAATGAGATATCTCTCCTTTTATAGTGAGCTCCATACCCACTTGAATACACTTGTATCCGAACTTGCTTCACTGTCAATTCCTGGCTTTTAAGCGCCTAGAGTGTTAAGGCCAAGAGACCTTCTAAAGTAGAACATTTATTTAAGTGCTACTAGTGAGTGGTTCTTTACTTGCTATTGACATGTCATTGTAACCATTTCCTCAAATTTATTTATTGTATATATGTATACAGTTGTAAATATCAAAAAACAGTAAAAATAAATAAATTAATTCACTAAGAAGAAAATGGTATTCAATAATAAATTTCTTGATCATTTGTATGTTTGTAATAACATTGAGAAGACGTTTCAATTAACAGAGCTGGACTTAAATCCAAACATGGCCCCTCTGCCGTGGCATCTTCTTTGTGACACCACAAACGGCTTAGTGAGGCTTCGTTTATGTTGTGGTAAGGAAGGGGGAGGCGGAGGATAGGCAAAGTACCCCGAGTTAGGGTCCGTTTCGGAATACTTGCCAAGTCTCAGAAGTACTGTTTTGAGTTCCGTTGTCTGTTACACGGGTAAGGCTTTACGATGATGTTTCTGACGTTCTGTTATTATTACCTAACATTTATGACAAAAAAAGAAATAATAACGGAAAACAAAATATAAAACTCACATAAAACATGTTTTTATAAAATATGTATATGTATTTAAAATCGTTTTAAAGATATTCTTTATTAAAATGATAAATATAGTAAAAGTTTATTTTTTTTAATTCATATATTGTAGAAAAAATTATTTCTTTAACGAAAGATAGAGTTGCTCTATAGTTTTCGATAATATTTTTAGTATTACAAGTTTATAATAGCAGTATGCAATTTAAGTTTTAATATAAAACAATCTAAGTTTTATCATTTAACCTAATTCAGTCAGAATAAAATATTGTGGTCTTAAAAAAATATTTTCTAACATACTTGCTCTGTTCATAAATATCGGGAAAGGTCTTCGTGTTGTTTTAATAAATTAATATCAATATTAATTAGCTCTATATTTTTTATGATTTAAAGAACCAATGTTTGTTTTTATAAATTTTTCGGAAACACATAAAAAATAAATACAGTAACAACAGTGGTTTTGAACAAGAATTGTTAAATAAGAAAAGATTTACAGTCGCACAGAATTTAACTAACAAAACTTATAACAACAGATATTTAAACAATAATAACAAAACAAGTAATTATACATAAACACTGGTACTATAATTACTTCACTACACAGTTTCACAGGCTACTCGATCATTCCATAGACACTAAAAACACTTAGTGACGGGTACAAATTTCTAGGCGTCCAAGCAACAGGAACATTTCTAATTTCGTTAAAATAAATTAAATAAATACAAATAATTTAATTCTTCATTATTTACGTTATTGATTATTTACGTCAGTTATAAATTGCGTAGGATGCCATGAATTTGTACGTTATAAAAACAATTGCCGAGATACGATTCTCGGTCTTGCCTCTTATTCAGGTATTCCCACAGCCAAAGGCAACTGACGTAGTTATCTTTCCATTCAGTTATTTTTATACTTTCACGGTCCCTTATTATCACTCCAGGTTAACCACCTCTGGGTCTAACTTTTATTTGACCAGGAAAAGAAAGGTCAGTCGGTTATTTTATAATGTTAACATTCATTGGATAAAAAAAAGAAGAAAAAAAGTTGAATAACTTCTAAAAAAGTTTTGAAGTCTTGAAATCCGGCAATTAATCCACACAGCCTTTACGCATCAAGATAAAAGAAACTCAACAACTTTTTTGCTGGTCTTAGAAAGAAAACTAACAACCTTTGTTATCAGATCTATCGGAACTAATGTTTGAATCAGAGATAGAATTACCCTGCAGTCATCGCCTTACAATAGATCATGGCTGCGATGGAGCGCTGATACAAAGAGGTGTAGAATCCTGATGACTGTATTACCAGGAAGATTAATAAGGTCCTGGCGGAGGATAGGGAAAAAATAGTGGATCCGAGATCCATCGGGTGTGGTAAAGCTGAGGAATGGAAACCTAATATGGGGATTCCTGGGACTGCGGTCAGCACCGGTTCTTTGTTTTGTCCTCTGTCTGATTAGTTCCTGGGCGGTCCAGGTGATAGGTGTGCTTGTAGCGGTGAGGCTAAAGGATTCTCTCGTGTCAAAGTACTTTATGATTGATTGGAATGGTTTTGAATCACCTGGTTATTAGTTAGCATGCTGTAGAAGACGGATAGAAATAGATTTTTCCAAGTGTATGTAAATATATTTGAGCATAGAAGTGGTAAAATTGTATAACGAGGGTTTTTTCATTTTTTCAATTCAGATCAAACACTGAGCGTTATCATTTATATCAAAAAATCGACATACGATTAAAATTTAATAAAATTAATAACTTGTTTCAACTTTTAGAATAGAATAGAATAAAATAGAAAGAAAACTTTATTCTGGGACCAAGTCCCTTAAGAATAACTTTAAATAACACAAAGTAAGATCATAACTGACCGAGAGGCTGTTAAAAATAAAATAACATAGATAACATTGAATACAAATATGTATGAAAAAAAATACAAAGAAAAAGTAGCTAAAGAAAAAACTTTAAATATAAAGAGAGTGAAAAAATAAAGATACATAATAGAGGTTAGTGTTGTAAACAATATTGCAGAAGATAAAAAAACCTAAGAGAAAATAAAAGATAGAAAATCAAAAATTATCATTACAAGAAATTAAAACATTATCACAATCAAACAATAATTTATGCTAATGTTTTATGTCTGACGGTCTTAGTAATTATATTAGACGATTACATACATAGAACATACATCCTTATGATAAGAGAGCGTCGGGTTGGAGAGAAAGAAGATGGTGAAAGAATAGTGTTTTGAATGTTCCAAGGGAAGAAGCATTACGGATACAGGGGGGGAGGGAATTCCAAAGAGTAGAGGATCGGACAAGGAAGGAACGTTGAAATGCACTACTTCTGTGGGATGGAGTATAGAGATCGGAAAGACGAGATCTTGTATGCAGTGATTTGATAGCAGACTTGAATTTCAGGTTACTGTAAATAAAGGGAGGGTGACGGGTGTTGATAACTTGGAATAGGTAGGTGCCTAGGAAGTATTTTCTGCGGAAGGAGGGGAAAAGCCAATTTAACTCAGTGTAGAGATGCGAAACATGAACGTCTCGAGGTTCCGAAGACAAACCTAATGAAGCAGTTCATGATGCGTTTTAATCTGTCCTCAAGAACCGTCAAGAGCCTGCCATATATCACGTACCCATAGTCAAATTGGGGGAAGATAAGAGAGGATACTAGAAGTTTGCGTGTGGGTAGGGGAAGGAGGTGACCGTAGCAGTGAAATAGTTTTAGGATACCGATTGACCTTCAAAAACAAAATTATAATTTATGAAACCACTAGATTTTGAAAAAAAATCTGCAAGGATAAACAATATGGAAAGAAATCTTCTTATCAGTCTATGGGAAGATAAAATCGCTAAACTCAATTATAGCTATAGTTTTAATTTTATAAAATATAAAATATATATTTTATCTATTTTTTTTTTCAAATTATTCACTGTAGTTGATATTTCAAATTTACATTGAATTTAATTTGAGTTGTAAATATATTTTCTTAAGGTAATAGAAGTACAATATTTGTTTTTATATAAACACACTTAGTGATAGAAATATTCATATACCATGGTATACCGTGTTTGATTTTTTTTACTCCAAAATATTTTTCATATAAATATATACATATATATTTCCATATAATCCGATATTTCTTAATAGTAACATGTAAAAATAAAATCTAATATTTTTTTTTGGTATCTTCTAGTTACAATTATCTCATGAAGCAGCTATGTAATTGATTTCCTAATTTTTTTTTTTTTTTTGTTGCATAAGTGAAAAAAAAACTTTATTGCTTTCTTGTGATACTGCGATTACTTTACCAATCCCCTTCAATACGTAAATTCATTCTTTTAATCAATAATTAGCAACTCCTACTGGAATTTAAGTTTCAAAAATAATCATCCGATATCTGATTCTCGATTCTAGATACCGATACATCGGTTTAAAATGAATAGCTATTTTAAAAAATAAAAGAGTTTAAAAAGCAAAACTAATCAATTAAAAAAGATATATAATAATCTAATAAATATATTAGTATACAGAAAGTAGGATTTATTACCTACAATATATGATATCTTTACAAAAACAATATGCCGTTAATTACAATAATATTTATTCCGGGACATAGCTTCCTTTAAGAATAACTAAAATATATAATTGTCTTGCTGCATTTATGTTGTAAGTGTGATCTATTTCTTCATTTTCCAGTAGCAATACGTATCTTCAACAAACAGCCATTACGCATATAGTATTAATATTTTCATATTCTATACAAGTGTTGGTCTAGTACAGACTTCATTTCTCTTTTCTTAAAGATTAATTTTATATATATATAATTGGGAGAAGAATTGAATAATAATTATTACATAATTAGGTATCGCAAAAATATTGCCATCGTCATAGCAATATCGATTGGTTCCTAGGAAACGACTTTGGAACAACAATTGTCGATACAGATCATTTTTCATGAATCGATTGAATCGAGAATCGACATCTGGAACTGACGCATATCTTAAATTAATAATGCGTTATTAATAAATCTCACATTATTAATAAATTTATTTTCCTAACCTTGAAAAAATCCTTTAACAGCCTTAAAATAAGTTGAAATTTTATAATTTACGTAGAAGTAAAAAGTCGAAATATGATAATAAATACTGCAATTATGATACCTTAACATTATAATGATATTAATAATTTACTGGATTTCAAGCATGAATACTTTTAAAGTTTAAATATGTTTTTAGGGAATGTTAATGTTAATAAGGTTACAAGTCTCTGCAACTAACCCTTATGATTTTATATTTTGTTATCTACAAAACTCTCCCCCTGAAATTAGGACTCGGACTTAATAGTGTTCCTGAATAGCAGCACAACACTTTATCTAGCTGTAGATCTTCTAATTACTTTTCTGGCGATTAGAAATAAGTCATTAGAGATCCGCCGCTAATTCCTTACCTCCATTACCTCGGACTCGGGTCCACCATAACTATGACTCCTGTTCCAAGAAGCCACTCGAAAAAGGATATAGAAAATAGTTTCCTAATTCCTTCAGTTATGACGATTGACGACTTCTCAGCATCAAGCTTCCATCAAGCTAAGTGTGTTCCGAGAACCGGAGTGCTTCCCCTATAGCAACTATCTTCGGGAGTGACTTGCGGTTGACAAGTAACTGCGAATTGTCTATTAGCTCTTCGACCTTGAGCCGGGAGAATACAAAAGTCTACTTACTTATTCTTTTAACTTCGCGGAACCGATAGCAATGGTTCTTTGAAACAGTGAATGTTATTTCTCCTATTTTTGTACAACGGAAGCACTAACATCTTCACATCTTCTTGGAACATATGACTAAGACGTTCAGGGAATGTTATTATTTTAAAATGGGTTCTGATTAAGGCATTATGTACATTCAATTTTTAAATTAAAAATTCATTTTTTCTCCCAATTAAATAAATCTGTTTATTAGCAGCCTACGCAAGATTTTAATGTCGATCTAACTATGTTGTTTGTTTGGTGACCATACTGTGTGCCCGACTGCATGATTTATATAATGTCCAAACTCATTCCCTTTACTTTATTTTTTTATTATTCATTTTTTTTCAAAGTACATAATATATATATTCATTTCGCTTGGGATCCTTCAGAGGTTTGAACCTACCTAATCATATCTAGAGAAGCGTGAACAAGTTTTTATTTTTTATTTTTTTTTTACTTTTCTTCCATTATGTTAAGTAAGTTTAATAAATTCATTGTTCTATACGTACTTTTTCCAACATAATTTTACCGTATTTAAATATTTTAACATTTTTTTTAAAGTATGGAACACGTGCCAAGGCATCTCTCTGTAGTTTCAACTGCTTTTACCATGTGTTTCTAAGTCTGTTCTATTTCATTTATTTGATTCATTTTCCCAATGGTACTTGATGAGGTGCTTGGCAGCCTCTTTTTTACTTTTTAATTTAATTATATTCTGAGTACCTTATTTATTCACTCTTAAATACAATAATTTATTCTTTAATTTATTCAATGTTTGTGCTTTAAGTTTCTTTTCTTTTTTCTTTCTTTATATTAAAATCAGTCTAATCTTCTGATTTGAATGATTTTCACATAATATTTTTCTCAATAGATTTGAATCTCAATTTGATTTTGATGGTTATATTACCTCTTAAGATAACAAATTCAACTAATTAAAAAAATTTCCTAATTAAAAAAAAAACTAAGGATAACAATAAATGTTAACAGATATTGAGAACTGTGTTTATAATAGTATAACTACTTTTTAATTTTAAAAAAATAAATACATAAGTGGATTGCATTGTGTATGTGAAATAAATAATTTCGAATTCTTTTTTTTTCTAAAGCAGGCACTAAAAATACAGGTTCGTCTGTGCTTATTCCCGTGGAGAAAAAAAAAAGTAGAACCTGCCATTTTTTCCCCTAAAATCTCCGTAATAGATGGAGCATGAAACAGTCGGAGACTGACGCATCACAGAAGGACTAATGGACGAACCATGTCTCGGCACAAAAATATCTCTATCAAGCCCCGGACCGTCAAACCATTTTTTTATGTTTGCTGAGAGAGACTCTTTTAAATCTTAGCCAATGCCTAAAGAAATAATTATGAAATATTCGAAATAATAATTTTATATTTACTTATATATACATATATAAAAACCTAATGTTACTAATAAGACCGTCTGAATATTATAGAATTCAGGAGAATTAAAGAAAACATTATTGCATTCATTTTATATAAGGGCTAATAGTTGAGCAGCAAATAACACATTTATTCAAGGGAAAAGCGTAAAGCTACTGAAAATCATAATTGATAGTTCCTGTCAGGTACAATCAAGATCGACAAGTGTTGCCCTCCTAATGTATATATTTTTTATTTTTTTTCATTTCAGGTTGGCTAAATTTTGATGTTCCATTCAATGGAAATATTTACAGCTGAAATTTAAACATCAGCTAAATTACACCCATAAGATTATAAGGCTAAGCGTAATATTTCATAATCGGGTGTGTTTTCAAAACTAACGCGCTTAAACACTTTTTTAAGCACTTCTCATCGAAAACATACTCGTTTGGCTACAACTCCGGATCTATCTGATCGATTCAAAAATTCATTTTATCATCTGAAAGTTGGTTAAATTTACTATCAAACCCCAAACATGAAGTTTAGCTCTAGTCCCATAAAGTATCTATGGGGTCACGCTGAAAAAAAACATAAACTGTTGTGAAATCTTTTTTTTTTTTTTTTTTTTTTTTTTTTTTTGCACATTTTTCGCTATAACTCTGAAACTGTTCATCCGATATCCATAATTTCTTTTTTTGATCTCAAAGCCAGTTAAATTTACAATCAGATCTTGTATATGATAGTTTTATTATATGGAATACCGACGCTATCAATTAAAATTATTATCAGTTGCTTTACGTCGGTCGTTGAATAAATGTGTTATTGGCACGCAGCCGATAATGTGTAATTTTATGGGTCGTGGAGAAGAAGGCTTACTTAACAGAAGATTAAATAGACTGTTTGTGATTGGAATAAATCGTTTGTATCTACTGTTTATGTGGTGTTAGACTAACTGCATCAAATGTATGACTACATATACATATACAAATAAAACACGTAGAAATTACTACTATATTCACAAGTTAGAGTCAATAAAAAAAATTAAACCAAAATATTTTGCACATTGGAGTAATAAATCTGATATCAATTAATATCAGAATGTAAAGGGCTTTGGTGTTACACAATAAGATCCACCACCCCTGCGGATTGACTAGCTCTGCCTTAAACATAACAGACTGGAACAGCTCAGTCCTTCACCTGTGATGTATCTTCCTTAAGATACTTCCAGCCAGTTCGCTGCTACCGCACTCCATCATCAGTATTACCGAAGAAGGTGAGACCGGTTACCTTGAAACGGTACTCCCTGCTTCGACTAAGGGTATCTGAAGTCTTCCATGGGAAGCAACAATGTGAGAAATCCTCGTGAAGCTTCTGAAGTTTGTGCCTTACAGGCGGCACTAAAATACTTCTTCAAGCCATCAAGCAGCTCACAGCTATTTCTAAATTACTTAATTGCTGGGTGTGCGCTAAACGCTATTAGAGTCTCAGTACATTACACCGCAGTGGAAATGTCTGTATTTATCTTGAGATTTCACATCATGTTCATGTAAGTTATTGTGTTTCATAGTGCTTTTGGGATATTTGGAGAAACGCATGGAAGTGTTTAATACTAGAGAATAATTTATAAACTTTTCAACATGTTCTAAAAGATAAATTATTAATATCGTACAATCTTCAGAAAATGTGTTGTTGTATCCGACAAAGTGATATTATAAATAATTTTTTTATAAATGCCATTTTTTTGTTGAAAATGCATAATGTTATTACTTATGAACCATATTGCATCCTTCTATAAAATTAAAGTATTTTAATAATGTCTCTGTAGCAGCTAGTGAGCGGTATGTAGAACCAACATTGTGCTTTAAAACACAAATTCAGTAAGTAATTTGTTTAAGTTATTAAGCATTCACCTAGCTCTTGCCACGACTAACCAAGTCCTAGATAGATTCGTCAGAACAAGTTCTACAACACAAGAAGGATAACGGATATGTATTGAGGCCTTAGGATTACAGGACTCGAAGCAGCTACTAAATCATCGATATTGACTTAGGATAGCTATCGATTGGCGTAAGGATCGACCATGGAACATGGACACAGTTAGTAGGTCGACCTGGATACAGTTATTGCCGGAGGCCTTCGAGATCCCTAGTACAGATAGTCTGTGTTCTCCCGGACAATCTGGGAGGAGCTGGCGTGTTTAAGGAGTCATCCAGTAGCTAGGAGTCCTCCATAACTACGTGTTTATATCCAGTGTATACATTTTGCATGTATGACGTATGTTTTTGTGTTTGAATGTATGACTAGCTTACATATAATTATTACATATAGTATTACATAATATATATATTATATAAAAAATCTATTAATATTCCACCTTGACATTTTATTAGTATGTTTTTCTGTGGGTGGGATCGGCTTCATGGTGGTAAGCCGGGAGCTCTCAAGCTCCGAAGGAACCAGGAACTCGCTCAGAAGGGACCTTGACATTTTATTAGTAGTAGAATGAATTTAAAAAAATTAAAGTAGTCAACATTTTTACTTCCTTTTCTAATTACAGGCTATCTGCTTGGTACTGATGGCTGGAGGAAGCCTGGCTGCCCCAACCGATAGAGAAGCCAAATCCATGGCCTACTTCACCCAGAGCTACCTTGACAGCCCTCCGGTTCTGCTGGACGGTGTACCACAAGAGTACACTGATTATGATGAACAGCTCGATGAACCGGAGTTTCCAGCAGGTGAAGGAAACGAAATTCTGTCAAGGTAAGTTCTCTGTAGCAGATATAATTAACCTTTCTGTGTTTATAGAATTAGTAATGTGTTCGTACCAAAATATTTTGATTATTGATACCCACCACAATACCAAATAATCGATTTTAGTTTAGGCTAACTTAGAAACATATGGAACATTGAAGTCTTCATGGATAAGTTTATTTCTGACAATGTAAGGAGCATTAAGGATTTTTCGAAGGATTTTGGATTGCAAGGATTGGATACGAGAAGAATTGGATGGTTTAGTGGAGCCCCAAAGCTCAACTCCGTGCGTCCAAATAGGTCTAATCACAGTCATGTAAATAAGTCTTAAGAAAAAATAAAAAATAAAAAATTGGAAAACAAAATCAATGGTAAGGGTCGGGATGTCAGCTGTATACACTTTTTAAAATTTAAATTTCAAAATCAAATATCAAGTTTTAATAGATTTAAGGTAAAAATTTTGTTTCTCTAGCTATTACAGATCAGAACCTACTAGCGATTTATATTTATGAAAATAATTACTGCGAAAATGAAAATGTTGCTCGGTGTTCGTTATACAAAAAACACTTTCGGAAATTTATTTAAACATATTATGCAAATAAAATTCAAGAGGTTTTTTAGTAAGTTTTTTTTTAATATTAAATATTTTGTTTATTAGTAAAAAAAAATAGATTAACAAAATTTCAGCAATGTTTTATAATACAAAAATCTACTCCTGATAAGTAATTGATTGATAAATCAATTGATTGATCACTTGATAAAGTGATAAAAAAAAATTGATTTATGGGATTTCGACTTCTGTAATTCTCAATATATCATAGCATAGCAAGTCAGTAAGAAAAATTTAAAAATTTAAATTCATAGTTTGTTTTTTTTTTTTCTCATCCTCCATTTATTAAAAAAACAAATAATAATAATTGGAATCAAATGATCTTCTGTTGCTTTCTTAGCATTTTAAGATTTGGTGCTATGGTAGATTCTGGCGTGTCGGTTGACTATTGTCTTCCAGTTGTCTTGATCGAGTGAGGAGGAATCACTCTGCTGGAATTTCATAGTTGCAATACAATTCCGCCATCTTAAAATAGTTAAATAGTCTATTATTTCAAAAAAGTGTCCTTTTAAAGTCCGCCATCTTAAAACCGTTAAATATTTTAAAACAGTATCCTGGAGGCCAACAATGGCGGAATTTATCCTTCGGATAACTTAAAAAACCGTTAAAACAGCAATCCTTAAGGACGAAAAAGCTAATTCTAATTATGGATGGAGAGAGTGGCCAAGGATGTCCTTCGGCCTCAAAAAATCGTCAGATCCTGGCAGATCTGTAAAACTGTGTTGATTAAATTTAGATATTTTGATTAAAAAATAACTAATATAAAAAAAAATAAAAACAACGAATTCTATTTTTAAAAAATATTAAAAAAAAAGAGTAAAAATAAATAAATAAATAAAAATAAAAAATTAGGAAAACATTTTTTTTTTTTTATCGACAGTAAATAATACGTTAATTAACTATAATCCAGACAATGAAAAAAATATATTCATTTTACAAATTTTTATTAATTATTTAAGGTATCGAAAATGTTACAAAAGCCTTCGGAATCGACAATCGACACTTCCCTCTTTAAAAGTTTTGTTTTGTCAAATGAGACTAGTACCTACGATAGTATAAAATTATCGATACAATTAGGATTGATAAATTATTTGGTACTTCTACTGGAATTCTTTTTATTTGATAAATAGAGTCATTATTTAGTTTAAAATCATACAAGAAGGCGGGAAAAAAACCCCCAAAAAAACAAGGGCATAGAACTAGGATTAATCTATTTAATTTGAAAATTTGTCTCCTACAGATAAATAAATCATAAGTAAGCAAAATATAATACATGTGAGCATCGATACAGCCCAGTCAATGAGTGCTGAAATGAGGTGTGTAGAGTGCATGAAATATGCGATCATTTTTTACCTCAGGGCTTCGTCAGGAGTAGTTAGAAGGTAAACGTACTAAAAGACCCTGCCTCTATGGGTGAGCTAACGGTAGGGATGGAGGAGAGATGGTCTCATTTTGGGGTTTTTCGATTATATCTCGAAAATGGTGGATTATAGAAACATTTGTTTCAAATAAAAATGAAAGCTTATTAAATTTTCTATAAAATTGTTCGCATATATATTTGTCGAACTCCCAGCCGTTTTCGAGGTATACATTATATTGAAAATCAAGAATTTTCATAATTAAAATAATTTAAAATAATTCTTACCTCAATCTGCTTACAAACATTTACTTCTAGTGCCTTGCACATTCGTTTCTTAGAAAAACGAATCAAAGTTAGAAATCAGAATCAATGTTGTAGTGCAATAAATTTACTATAATTTCATATATACATACATATATACGTTTCATTTATTATTTACGCTCTTGAGAAAAAGGGAGGTAAACATTTTTTTTTTTTTCAATTATTCAGTTGTAATAACGTTATATCTCGAAAACCATTGAAAGTTGGTCTAATATATACGTAAATAATTTTATAGGAAATTTTAATAGCTTTAAGTTTGATCTGTTGCATATTTTCCTAGAGTCCACCGTTTTTGAAATAAAACAGAAAAATCCAAAAATGGGACCCCTCCCCCCAACGTTAGCTTACCACAGAGGCGGGGAATTTTTGTATGTTTATCTTCCAACCACTCCAAACGAAGCCCTGAGGTCAAAAACAATCGCATATTTCATACAATCTACTATATTTTCATTGACTGGACTAGAATGGGACAACCCCTAAAACATGTTCCATGTTATTTTTTCTTTAGCTCAAGGGTGGCTTTAATGTTTTTTTACTTAAAAGTCATTACATTTTCGTTCTTATACACCGCTTTTGGAAAGGGTCTATTTCGTCTTTAGCTTAAGGGAAATAAGAGGACAATAGTTTAATATTTAAATTTAATGTTTGACATTCTAAACTAGTTTTCAAAAAAAATAAATTCTCATAAAAGTGACTAATAATTCATCAATCCTAATTGCTAAAATTAATTAATTTATTTATTTAGTCAAGAGGCTGAATCCTTTTAATATTAATCCTTCATATATCTATAAATAAATATTTGCATCCTTTATTAAATGACTTAATCTTTCTCTTCCAGGGCAAGACCAAGCAGACCGAGACCAGACTCTCCAGTCTACTACATCCGCCTCCCGCCCGCACCCTACGTCCTGGTTCCGGGTGTCGGCTATGTCTCCCGCCCTCCTACACTCAGGCCACCCCCCGTAGTCCAGCCTAGGCCGAGTCCCTTCATCAACCTCCCAGTCAAGTTCGTGTCCAACGGTAAGCCTACCGGGGTCTACACCTGGAAACCCGACTCTCCGGTCACTAACCTCGACAAGGGACCCTACATCTTCAACGGCCGTCCATCTGATATATACCTACTCAGGAACACCTACAACGCCCTGTACGAAGACGCACTTCAGAATTTTTACCCCTAATCTTAGCGACACTGACTGACTGAAAAATTTATCAGGTTTCATTGATCTGAAAATTGATAAAATTAAGAAAACAACACAGAAAAACTATATAATTACTTATACGAAATTATCCGGTTGTAAATTGTTAGAAGAAAGTTTGATTTTATATTTTTGTTCAGTGTGTTAAATTAGGTGGGTTGATGTGTTCATAGTCCTTAAAACCATCAAGTCAGATATTTTTTTTATAAAAATCAGCTTAAAGAATATAAAATTAAATTTTCTGTCATTTATTTTATAGGTTAACAAAAAACATAGATTTAAAAAAAAATATAAATATATTTTTTTTCTCCAACTACTCACATAATATATTTCATAATTAAGCATTGTATGTAGGGAATGAATAAAATTATAGTGGCCGTAGTTGTACTGCTATAATTCTTGATTCTGTTGCCCATGAAATGCAACGTCTATTATAAATAAGGGAAATCACCAAGGAAGCACCCGTAAGCACTCATAGATTTTATCTTATTATTACTTAATTTATCTTCATCTTGTAGTGCTTGATGCTTTCCAGGCTAGGTTAAGACTTTGACTGTAGCAAAGTAGTTATTAGCCTAAGCTCAGTTTATATTTCTTTTTAGTTATTCACACCACGACACGAATTTTATTTTAAAAAATTCTCAAAAGAAAAAAAAAAGTACTTATTTTTAATATTCTAAAGTTCCCATTAAATCCCTTTATTAAAAAAAAAATTCTTTACAAACAATCAAAATACCTTTCAGAAATTACTTTTCGATAAAAGAAAATGTATAAATTGTATATTGTATAAATAATTAACCATTAATTATTTTTAAAAGATAGCTATTGTATAAAAAATGAACTTTCGAGCTTATAGGTCATAAGTTTCTCTTGATACTCTCCATTATTTTATTAATTAGGTTAAGAACTCATTCTCTAATTATACGCATAATTAATTAATATCTTAGTGCATTATACTTTGAAGGTATTTATAATAAATGGCTGTGCTAAAGGCTAAGTATAAAGATGCATAGCTCTCATGCCTTCGCAGAAAAGGTATTCAGGAGTAGATCCCTTCTGTGAAAGATGGTGTGAAATGTATTTATTTAATTGAGAGTGGGTTATTGATAATGCAAAATGAAAGTATTTTGTATTCAAGATATACCTAGTCTGTTGAATAAGTTTTTTATTGTTGTAAAACGGAAAAACAAAAAAATATATTGTAAAGGTTTAAATATTTAAAAATAATTTATTAATATTTATTTGATATTTATTTCATTAGTTGTACATAAATATTGTAATAATATTTATAATAAATGTTTGAGATTTTATGATATGTTTTATATTTTGTTCTTCAGAGATCCTTTCCCCTTGTTATTCTCAATTTCATATTATTAGGTCTTATTTTTTTTTTTCTACTTAATTTATTGTGATAGATGGTATTAACCCTTTAACTGGCTACCAGGAATTTTTTAATACACTTCTTCTTTTTTTTCCCTTTAAATGGCTATAGCCACGCTAACCCCCACCCATGTATCATGAAATTCTAGGTTGAATAACGGAAATTAGACGATGAAGAGTAGGATAATGTGTCGTAATGAAAATGCATTAAATATGAGCATCCTCCAGGATGCAGCCCCTGTTAAAGGGTTAATGAAAAAGAGTTGATAGAGATACCAATTGCTGACCATATTCTTTTTATTTTATTTTTTTAAGTTTACAATTGAATACAATATAAAAAATAATACATCTAGTAAATATGATGATAATGCTTAAAATAATATGCCAATTGCTCTTATAGCAACTATCCATCGATAGCACTTATTAACTGGAATAAAATATGAAGCAAGTTGGGATATTAGTGAATGTGAATGGTTATGGAGTTTACTATGAAAGGATAGTAAACTCCATAAATAAATAAATCCAAAATAAATTGGTTACTTGACCATTTTTGAACATTAAGAAACTTTACAAGTTTTTTCTGCTATATCTTAACACTAAAAACTAATTTTTTATAAAACTTTAACTCAAAAAGTTTATTTATGGCCATAATTGTTGTTTTTGCAATAATAAGGGTTTAAAAGAACATTCTTACCTTTGAAAGTACTTGTCTTTGAAGGATTAAACAAAACCCATCATGTTTATATTATTTTGGAAGGAAAATTTAGTAGATTAAGTAGTTTATTCAGCTATCTTTCTTAATTCCATATTAAAATCGCAGGACAAATCGAATTTGAAATCCAAATTTCACTTTTTTAAAATTCTTTTTAAGCCGAAAAAGAGTTAATACCAAGCTGATATGTTGTTTTATTTGTCAATATATGTTGATAGTATAACCAAAAATAATATTATTATATTATAAGAACCCTCAATTATTTATGAGTTTTCAAAAAATCTTATTTTTAAAAATTTAAAATCATAAGTTAAAAATTTTAAAGAATTGGTTTTAAAGTTTTGAGACATAGGGAAAACAGCTTGTAAAGTTTCGCAATTATTTAAAATGGTTAAGCAACCACCCCTGAATCACTTTAAATGGAATGACTCTTGTGATAAATCAAAAACTTATGGTATAAGTTTATTTGAGAGAATGTAAGGAGGTTTAAGGATTTTTCAAAGGAATTTGGATTGTAAAAGTTGGTAGGAAACTAATCGAATGGATTAAGTGGACATTATCGATGTATCAGGCACAATCATGGTCACTTGAGATACATATGAAAGTATAGAAGGATCAATACAATTAGGATTGATGAATTAATTGCCACTTCTATTGGGATTATTATATTAGAGTACTAGTTTTAAATGCTAAACATTCATCTTCAGTTCTAAAACATACAAAATTTTCAAAACATCTGCAATGTTCTGCGGATTAGGATTTATATTAAAGTTTTAACAAGAAATGTAAAACAAGAAATCAAATAGTGGTACTCACCTGAGGAGATCTAAGAGATAAGAGAAGAAGGTAGGTCAAACGTTTGGGGTTTCCCATGGAATATCCCTTGTAACTCATCGGATTGTTCTGTTCCTGTTAGAAACAAATTTAAAATAGGGCTATTGGAAATGTTTATCTGGTCTTTTTAACAAAGATCTGGATCGATTTTAAACGCATTATTTCTAATGATTCATAAATATTTAATTTTAAGCTATTTTCCTACTTGATGTATTATTTCTACTCTCAAGTCTTTATTGAATTTATGTTTATTTACATTTAGATGTATAGCTAAATACACCGGAAAAACTGGACGATCGGTAAATCAAAGAGCATACAAAAATAAGAACCATAACTCTAATTTCCATCTAAATGAAGATAATCATAATGCAATAAAAACTCGGGAGTAAATATAATACAACAAGCAGAAAATAGCCTAATATTAAATATTTATGAATCATTAGAAATAATAAATTCGCTTAAAACCTATCCAGATTTTTGTTTAAATGACCATTTAAACATTTCCAATAGTTCCATTTTTTAATTGTTTCCAATGGCAACGGAACAATCTAATGAGTCATAGGAGAAATCCCATGGTGAGCCTCAAAAAGTTAAAGTTAGCTGCTCCCTCTCCCCTATCGACATATTGCAGATGTCTCTTAGATCTCCTCAGATGAGTACCACTATTTGATTTATTGTTTTACATTTTTGAAAACTTTAATATATACAATCCATGTAACGTAGTGATGATGTGTTGAAAATTATGTATGTTTTAGAACTAGATGAATGTTAAGCATTCAAATCTAGTATTGTAATAAAATAATATCAATAGGAGTGGCAATTAATTCATCAATCCTAACAATCATGCTGGTCAACGATACATATAAAAATAGTATTAATAAATAGTATTTTTGTATAAAGTATTTATATATAGTATTTTTTTAGTATATTTATGTATACACATAAAAATAGTAACACAAAAATAATAACATAAACATTTGTTCAACGTAAAATCATAACATTCTTCTCGGAGAGCTACTGTGGATACCCCTACAAGCTCATTAAATACTTCTGCAAAGATAAAACTGGCTGACGGAACAAATATTTCATTACTTCGTTAGTTGTTAACACTTTTATATATGTTCCCCATACGCTTACATTACAATATAAAATCACTATAATATATAGAACACTAAATAAAGAAGAGGAGGTAATAAACAGGCTATTAATTAAAGCTAATGTTGAGTGATTTAGTGCGACCGACAGACAAACCCAGTTATATCGCCTGGAGCCCTAGTGGAAGATTGATGCTGAGGAGGCTAATCATTTCTCTTCTACACAATGATGAGGTCCTTTAATACTTACCGAAAGAAATAGGAACTTTTTCAGCTTATACGTCAATTAGCTAAGTGTGCGTAAGAATTGTTTAAAATATTGAAAATTTGAAAAAGATTATGTGGATGCGTGTCATATATAATCAGTTCAAGTCATATAATTATTTTGACATGGATTGTTTTTTAGCTGGGGGTATACCTTTATGATGTAACTTTTTTTTTTTTTTAATTCAAACATGTAACATTTTGCCGACAGTTTCCCGATCAAAAATTTAATCAAGAATATTTTTTGTTATATAAGATTTGTCGATAGGACCTACCTGCATAATTTTCATAAGTGCTAGGGATTTTTTTATACACTTCAGCTTGGTTAGAGTTGCACGGATCGAAATTTGACGACAATTTCCTAATTAGAAATTTAATGGAAAATGTGTTTTGATTATAATTTTTATATGATTTGTCGCTGTGCCTACCGTTCAGGAGCTGTATTGGTTTGAACAATTAAAGTCATGTTTGAAGCCCTTACTCTCGCTGAATTTTCTTCATTTCGAAAAAAATGATTAATTTTTAATTGAATTATTAATTTAAGTAATTTGGTCCTATTAATTCTGAAATGTAAATTAGAAAAAAACAATAGATCATAGGTAGAAATATCCATATGTTGTTGCAGAGGTTACCTAAAGGCGGCCCACAGTGAGGCCGATGACCAGCATTTACGGTCAACTCTTCTAGTAGTAGTTTTTCGCCGCTGAATGAGTGGGAATCAAATCAAAAGTAGTCGATATGTAAATCTGTGGTTCGGGTTGGATGCGATCATCAAAGTATCGAAAATAATAAATGTCAATATGACATTTACTAATAATAGCATGAATTATTTAATCCATCATCGCTCGTGCATATTCGAGAAGTCTTTCTGGAGAAATTTCTCCTGTACGCCTTGAAATCTTTGTTTTTCACTTTGCTTCTTCACTGAACAAGCTAATATGGACGAGAAATTCTAGAAATAATGTCTGCACCTTATTTCTCGTTTGGCTATCTTATTATATTATATATTATAGAAAACTTATTACTTATAAAGAAAATTTGAAGAAAAAAAAAATAAGGAAAAATATGCTTATTTCATTCTTATTGTGATTGATACACGTCATTTTAGAAAGAAAATAATTCTTGCAAATTTTAAGTATATTTATGATGATGATTGTATTGTTGACTGTGAGTTTTTACTAAGGAGATGGAATAGTCAGGGGTGCAGTCAGGATGAATAAGCACGGCCAGTTTTTAAATGAAAAACTTATATTTTGGCGTGCCAACGTTTCGACATGCCTTGCAGGTCTTCATCAGGGCTAAAATAATAAAAATTGGATGTGACAAAGATGATACAAACATTAAAAAAAATAAATAATAAAAATAATTTAAAAATGAAACACTCACACCAAACACACATATAAATATATAGAGTGTCCTTGAAATTATAGTGATTATTTCAGGGGAACTTGATATTATAGCGATTTTGTAGGGGTCGATAAAAACTTCCGGTGATTACAAAGTAAAAATATAATATACAAACTTATTTTCGGTAGGCTTATAAAAAAACAATTAAATTTCCTGTAAAACTTTAATTGAATGGGTCCGCCGAAAAACGTTCTAAGCGACAAAATTTCCGAAGTGGCGGTTTTAAAGGTTTTTAAATGTATAATAAATAGTACATCATAGTATGGTATAGTAATCCAGTATGTTATTATACATGTAAATATAACAAATTACGAGGTGAAAAAAAAAATTTAACTTACAAAGCTAACAATAACTTTAGATTATGATTTCCTTTCACTGATTACTCAAAATTTTGTTTGTCGCTTAGAACGTTTTTCGGCGGACCCATTCAATTAATAAATTTAATTGGTATTTATTTAGTTCTAATCTTTCATGATATAGTTTTAAAGTGGTTAAATTGGTTTAAAATGTGACTATTTTAGAATAAATGTTCATAAATAACCTATCCTGAATTACTTGAAACTTGTGAGAAAACTTGTTGAGTCGGGTATTCGCTAGGGTTTTTAAGATAAATAGTAACAAAGTGCTTAAGATTGAATAATAACATGTTTTATAGCCCTTACTGCCCAGTAAACATAAATAAAATAAATTGCTACAAGAACACGAAACAAGGATTCAAATCGCGAAATAATTTTAAAAAATTGTACAAAAAGTGATAAGTAAGTGAATAGTTGATTTCCATGTATCACCATATTTTATTTTATAGACGTTATTTTGTAATTGCCGGCTTAGGTACCAGAAACAATAATTGTTAAGATAAAGCGTTCAGCTAGTTGGGCAGTGAGCATGCAAACCAACACCACCAAGGAATCCTGTTTGTTAGTTCATCAAAATGTCATTCCTCGTTTTATGCTGATTGTATTCTGCAGTCGGTTATATTGTCTTGAGCTGGATCCCGAATTGAAAACTAAAAGCGGGTTTTTATTCAGAGAAGTATTTACTGCATATTGGCCGTACGGTATCTTCAGAGCATTATAGTCATGATTCAAAGTTAGTCTGACGTGAAGAGCCTCATCTGGCTGGCCAGCTGCTGTATTTATTTTTTTTTTTATATATTTAGTATATCAAACTACAATACAATTTTTTGTTGGTATTTACAAACATTAATCATTAGTTTTAAAAATATAATAAAATTCAAAACATCAGCATCTTAATAAAGAAGGTCTGTATATCAACTTATTGACGTTTTATCGTTACTCATAGGAGGGTTATCGACGATGGAAAAGGAAGCAAGTTGGCAGACAAGTAGATACGATATAGAGGTTATCTTGGAATAATAGATATCTGGTTTAGGCTAAATCAGCAACATACGGGACATAAGAATTTCGGTTGTTAAGTTTATTTGTGATAGAATAAGGAGCAATGGAATTTGTTTGAACGGTTTTGTATTCTTAGTAAATCAATTGGATGATTTAGTGGTGCCCTAAAGCTCAACTCTCTGTGTTGACAAGGACCATCACAAGGAAATCACTCATTTATCTTATTTCAGCATCCGTTGAGTTAGGTCTGGAGTTTTTAATGTTTCCATATTCGGTACTTGTTTGTTAGAGTGTCAAGGTAAGTTGTCCTAAAACTGAAGTAGCAGTAAATGTTGCGTTTCTATCTAGTAGAGCGTATTTATAGAAAGGGGTATAACAGTCGCAGTATAAGCTGTAATGTCTGTTGTTTTCTTCTTTAACTGTGAATTCAATGATTTAAAACATATTATTTTTAATATTTAACTGTTTGAAAAAAGTTTACTCAAGGAGTTAATTCAAATTTAGAAATTATATCATTGTCTTTTAAATGACCAGAAAACTCGGATTTTTCTGACAGAATTTGAATAAAGTCAACAATAGTCGGTAAAATTAGCATTCCTCCCCCCATATTCATTAATATGTAGTAAATGCACTTTAAAATATTTTGTGGAATATATACTATGAATATACTTACTAATTCCCTATGATAACTGTGCCTTTAAAGGCTTCCGTCAAATGATACAAACAGGGTGAGTATCTCTTAGTGTAAAAAAAAAAAATGGGTGAAACTAGATCAAAAATGTAGCAAAATGCCGCAGACCTTACCTTTCTATTCCAATCCGTTGCAGATGGAATAATAATAAATCAAAGACTTTTTTTAGGAAACCACGTTTTTTTATATAAAAGCTGTAATATTTCCACTTTGTTAAAATATTTTTCAGATTTTGACCACATTTTCGGATTTAGCATTAAATTTTCTATAATAGGTGAGTACCTTTAACCTTGTGACTTCCCCAAATAAGGTGAAGATCAAGCTGTTCTTTAGATACAAAGTTTGTAAAATTCAAGGCTACAGGTACTCAGCTATTATAGAATATTTAATGCTAAATCCGAAAATGTGGTCAAAACTTGAAAAATATTTAAACAAAGTGGAGATATTACAGCTTTTATATAAAAAAAAGTCCTCAAAAAAGTCTTTGATTTATCGTACATCTGCAGCGGATTGGAATAGGAAGGTAAGGTCTGCGGCATTACTACATTTTTGATCTAGTTTCACCCATTTTTTTTTTACACTAAGAGATACTCACCCTGTATATAAATAACGGTACTGACACCTTCATCAGACAAATTTGAAAGACAACTGATATTTATTAGACAAAGGGAGATAATTAAAAGTCATTTAGCCGACGTGACGTAAATCACCACTATCGGGAGCGTGGGACCCCCCGAAGTTATCACCTCGGGATATCTTGTAATGGACTGCCCCTCCTGTACCGGCTCTTGTAGTCTTTTTGCTTTTGTACTCTCACACCGAATCTAAAGCTAGCCGCCTCTATGTCCTTATCTACAACGTGTGAGGGCTCTGAGTACCTTGTCTTGAGGAAATCACTCATATATTCCCTGTACACTCATATAACTCGATGAAAAGCATTTAATTTTTAATGGACTATATGAAGACAAATGTTCAAACGTTTCACTGAAAAGTGGTACCATCTACCCCTTTTGAGCTTTGTTTTTTTATTGAGTATTACAATATGCCTTAAATAAGGGGGAAAAAAAGGGGATTTGGATGGCTGTGAATCCATTGATACAATTTATAATAATAAAAAAAAAATAAATAAAATAAAACCTGTATCTATGCAATATAGTATTAAAAACAACAAAAATAAAATACATTAAAAACAAAAATAATGAAATAAATTTAAAAAAAAATATATAAAATAAATTAACATTCCGTTTCGCGTGCGTATCTTTCAGATAAGCAGTGAACATGTTTGATTACATTCCTTTGATCCTTGGAAGTATTGAGATTTTCCTTCTTTTCTACCCTCTTCTTTGGACCCAGCCCTTGCACATTCTTAACCGAGAATTCTTACGGCAAGCGACGAGGTAGAAAAACATGTTCTGCGCCTCAGGAATATGCGCATCAATTTACGTAAGTTTTTTAAATATTTTATTTTACACCACGGATAATTTTAAGAGAAGATATCTCAGAAAACATTATGAACTTGTACAGGAACACGAACAAAGGAACAGTGCAAAAGTGACAGGAGAAATTCGTAACAAAGTTTTAGGCGTGCCTATCGGAAGGTTTTTTTTTTTTTTTTTAATCTTTTATTAAAAGAAATTTACAACTGTATTAAAACAAATACATCTAGTAAATAAGCAGATTACAATGAAAATAAAAAAATGAAATGGTGAAAACGTGTAGAGGAACTACCCAATGGTAGTACTCTAATGAAATATTTACAAAAGAAGAAGATTCTGAGGCTATCTTCTTTCCACACGCCTCGGAGGATTGCCAGTAATGGAATGAGAAGGAAGTTGTGCAACTAGTGGATTTGGATGAGCAATGAGTTTATTATGAAAGGAAAGGTATCTGGTTCGTACCAAATCAGCAACATATAGGAAATTAAGGTCACTGTGGATCAGTTTATTTGTGACAAAGTAAGGAGCATCTAGGATTTTTCGAAGGATTTTGGATTGGAGTAAAGGGATGCGGAAGATTTCGATGGTTTGGTGGATCCCTATCGGAATCAATCCCTATTTTAAATCAAAATCCTAAATTAAATCAAAATCAAAATACATAACCTTAAAAATAAATATAATAAAATTAAATTAAAAAAAAAACTAAATAATTTAAAACAATAATATATAAAACAAATTTAAAAAATTTTTAACAACAAAAATAATAAAACAATTAAATAAGTATAAAACAAAAATAAAATATATTTCAAATAAAAATTCCAGTAAATAATTGTGATATTTGAATTTCTCTTCACCATATATAACTAATAAAAGAACAGCAATGAAATGTATTTAATAAAATCTAAAGAAAAACAAAAGTAATATAAACAATATTGTCTAGATTGTACTGGCTTATCTCTCCTTGTTTACGCTTAGTTTGAAAAATATATTATTTGATTCTTTTTTTTTTTTTTTGTCAACAGTCAACTTTAATTTTTTTTTCTCTTCTTCACCTTTCCAATTATGAATGTCAAACTATTAGTTGTAATTTAGAATATTATTTTTTTTATGTTAATGTTAGCACCTAAGTCTCATTTAGTGAATTTATAATTTAAATAAACAAAAAAATAGAAGGAGAAATGAGGATCGCCTGTTTATAGTGTTGGAACTCTTATCGCTGAAGGTTGGACTTTGTGGGGCAAAAGCTCGAACAGTCAGTTGGAATAGAGATCGCAGCCTGGACGCATCGAAAGCACCGCTTACATATGTATAATATATATTCAGTTGGAAAATAGACCGCCACCAGGACGCATGGAAATAACCTCTTACATCTATATATATATCTATATATTTTTTTTTTCTCAGGATCCTGAAATTAGCAGGGTGCGAACCGCAGTCGCTACAGTTAGAGCTAACACACACTCAAGCCGATTGGAAACCATCGCCATCGGACAGCGTTTGTTTCATCGACTTAATGAAGAGCATTTTGGGGAACTACGCAGTCTTCACGTCGTGAGTTGTCTGGACTTTATTTTAATTTATTTGTATAATATAAAGGTTAATTTAATTTCATTCAGATGGTTTTTTTTTGTGTGTTTAATCTTGTTACTTTGTTAGTGTGTAAATATATGTAACATAATTGGAAAGATTTATTTCTCTTTATTTTGTATAGGTTTCCTATTTCTTATTTTTTTGTAATAATTGATCTTTGTAGAACCAGCTGGAAAAGGGACCAGTGGTAGGCAGCCAATAGCGGTAAGCCCCTCTTCCCAACATATTTTGGTCTGCTCCGGGCCGGATATTTAAAAAAAAAAAAAAAAGTATAATATTTTGGTCAACTTCGAGCCAAATATTTAAAAAATAGTTATTTTGGTCCTCCGATTGCCTGGTCATTCTGGTGAGTATACTTTTTTATTTTTATATAGTCATACAATACCGTATATTATTATTTATCATGGCACCTAAAAGTAATCTCGAATCGGAATACGCGGATTTAGAGGTCGAAGTCGAGGAATCAGCCATTAATATAAAGAAAACACATGATATTGCCAGTGAGTTTCAAAATGATTATTTAAAGGAGAAAATATTTCAGGCGCGCCTTTTACGATTAGATAATGAATTTGAGAAATTTGAAATACGATTTTTGGCTTTGAAAAAATTAAGTAAACAACTCAATAAGAATTTTGATAGTTATCAACTTCTAAAAGAAGCCACTTATACTATGTATTACGAAACGTTAGCTTTTGGTAGTAAATTTAATCAGGACAGTAATGATAGTAAAAAACGCACATTATCGGAAACATCTAAAAATAATAATTTTCTCAAGCTACCAACTCTTACTATTCCGACTTTCGATGGAAACGTGAACAATTGGCCTTGTTTCAGAGATACCTTCATTTCGTTGATACATTCTAACTCTAATATCGATAATATCGAAAAATTCCATTATCTCAAATCTTCATTAAAAGGAGCAGCTTCTCAGGTTATCGCCGCAATCGCTATTACATCTGATGGATACGATCAAGCCTGGGAAGCTTTATTAAAACGCTATAATAATAAACGCATTTTAGCCACTAATCACTTAATAAAAATTTTAAATTTTAAACCTATTGCTAAAATAAATTTAAAATCTTTAGAAGAATTTTCTTCAGTCGTTCTTGAGAGCGCGAATGCCCTTTTAAATTTAAACTTACCGGATCTGGCGGGTTTCATTCTATGCACATTAGGGCTTAGATTTGTCGATAATCGAACAAGAGAAAAGTTCGAAGCGGAACAGATTGATAAAATGGCTATCCCAGTTTTAGAGATTTGTCCGAGTTTATTCAAAACCAATATGTGCAATTTCAAACAAATTCTATTACTGGCCCAGCTCCAAATTTTGAAAATAAATTGTATAGCCACCCTAAACAGGTGTTAATGTCGATGAAGGTTTCGGATCAATCAATCAATTGTCCCGTTTGTTCAAAGGGTCATAAAATTTTGGAGTGCTCACAATTTCGTTCGCTTTCTCCTCGCCAAAGATATGATCAAATAAAATCGCTCAATCGTTGTATTAATTGTTGCTCAGCGGGACATAGGGCTCGAGAGTGTACCTCAAAGGGATCGTGTCGATGTTGTAATGGTAAACATCACACGTTGTTACATTTTTCAGACTTTGAAACGCAAAATAGAAAATTAAATTCACATTTAGGGAGTTCTAAACAACCAATAACAAACAAACTCAGTTCGCATTCAAGGGAGTTGGGTGCTGTGTCGTCATTGGACGTTCCTAATACGTCGCCACCCGCGGATAAAGGAACAGTATTATCCGCGACACACTCGGAAGCCTCTGATATTTTGTTAGGTACAGCCATCGCGCAAGTCAAAGACAAATTTGGTAATTGTAATCGCGTACGCCTTTTAATTGATAGTGGATCACAACGTTCATTTATAACTGCTGATTGTGTTCGTCGCTTGTCGCTTATTCTATATCCTAAAAAACAGCAGTTAATGGGTTTAGGACATCAAACCATATTGGGTAGTGATTCAATTGTTACGTGTATTTTGAAACCTAATCTAGATAGTTCACCGCAAGTTAGTACAACCGCAATAGTAATTGATAAAATTTGTTCGGACTTACCGTCTCGTTATATTGCCCATGACATTCGATCACATTTAAAAGAATTTGAGTTGGCTGACCCTGATTTCAATGTACCAGGGCCTATCGATTTTTTGTTAGGAGCCGATCTATTCGGTGTCATTTTCAAAGGTAATTCCGTCAAACTACCTAAAGGTTTGCCTTACGCAATGGAAACAATTTTCGGTTGGGTTTTGATTGGAAAAACTACTTCACTCCAAAACGATGATATCACATCTCTTGTGAGCACTGAAAGAGATAAGAGGGATATGCAACAACTTATGTCCAAATTTTGGGAAGTCGAAGAAGTCGCGGGTAAAGCTCTGGTTGACCCTACGCATATCAAATGTGAGGAACTTTTCGGGAAAACCCATTACAGAGATGAACAAGGTCGCTATGTCGTCCAATTACCATTTTTTAATAAACCTTGTCCATTAGAAAAATCAAAATTCGGTGCCCTTAATCGTTTTCAAAAATTGGAGCAAAAGTTTGTCAGAAACCCTAAGCTAAAGGACGAATATGATAAAGTCATACGCGACTATTTAGATAAAGGTTATGCTAGACCCGCGGTCCGGCCGGGTCATTGCTTTTTGCCGCATCATGGGGTTGTGAAAGATAGCACCACAACAAAACTTCGGGTAGTTTTTGATGCGTCGTACTCTACATCTCAGGGCTCTTTAAATGACCAATTAATGGTAGGTCCCAAATTACAAAACGACATAAGGGAAATTTTGCTCCGTTTTCGACTTCCACGTTTCGTTATGACCACAGATATTAGCCAAATGTATTTGCGAATTTCGGTGTCCCCGTTGCATCGATCATTCCAGCATTTTTTTTACCGTTTTGATACCACAGATGCTGTAACTGAATATGAATTCAAAAGTTTACCTTTTGGATTAGCTTGTTCTCCTTATTTGGCTATAAGAGTTTTGAATCAGTTGATTCAGGACGAAGGTAATCCTTATCCGCTTGCTGGTAAAAGTTTGAAAAATAACATTTACATTGACGATATTCTTACAGGGGCCGATACACTTGAAGAGGCTTTAACATTACAAAAGGAGTTAATCGCACTATTAGGAAAAGGGGGTTTCTCTTTAAAAAAGTGGAGTGCCAATGCCAAAGAACTTTTAGAGAGCGTACCCTCAGAATCATTAGTTTCCTCTGTACCGTTGTCAAATATGGAGGACTCAGTAATAAAAATATTAGGAATGAAATGGGAGCCTGGCCAAGATAGTTTAGCCTATGAAGTCCAATTGAGACCATGCATCTTCACCAAACGCGGTATCATGTCTTGCATTGCTAGAATGTATGACCCCCTTGGATACTTAGGGCCAGTCGTTTTCAGGGCTAAAACTATATTACAGAAACTTTGGATTTCAAAAATAGATTGGGACAATGAATTACCTCATGAAATTCGTAGTGAATGGGAAGAATTTTTTGTGGAATTATCAAGTTTAAAGTCTATTCACATTCCTAGATATTTATTTCCAAGTAGCGTGAAAGAACTTTCAGTTGTTGGATTTGCAGACGCATCCAATTTAGGATACGCTGCAGTAATTTATTTTCGCATGGAATTAAACGATGGGAGTATTTGTACAAAACTTATCATGGCTAAAACCAAACTAGCTCCGTTAAAATTCCTAACTATTCCACGATTGGAATTGTGTGCCGCCCTATTATTAACCGATATTTTAAAGTCAGTTAATAATTTCTTTTCTAGTTTGCCGATTAAGAAGATTTATCTTCTATCGGATTCATCCACTGTTTTGAGTTGGCTTCGAATCCCTAGTTACCGTCTTAAGACGTTTGTAGCCAATCGAGTGAGCAAAATTTTGGAAGCTTCGGTGTTAGAGTCGTGGTATCATGTTCGCTCAAAAGATAACATAGCGGATTCAGCATCAAGAGGGTGCAACCCATCGGTATTGGCCGGGAAAATTGCGTGGTGGAGCGGTCCTGAGTGGTTGGCCTTGAACCCCTCGGAATGGCCTTTGGAGAGGCGGGATAGTCCAGATGTGTCGGAGGATAAATCGCTGGAAGTTGAGCCCGTAAACACTCTGGTTTCAGTGAATGAACCGCCAATTTTGGAAGTGTTTATTAGGAAATTTTCCAATTTTGAGAAGTTGGTGCGAGTCTGGGCATTCGTTCTTAGATTTCTGAAAAATATCCGTACTGAAAAGAACAATCGAAATCATGGTCCCTTAACTTTGAAGGATCGATCACAGTCATTAAATAGCTTAGTTAGAACAATTCAACATTACCATTTCCAACCAAAACCTCCTGCTGCTATAGAGCAATTACATTCTTTTCGTGATTCCCTGGGTATCCTTAGGGTGGGCGGTCGTCTTCAAAACGCTCCAGTGCCTTATGAAATGAAACACCCAATTTTGTTGCCTCAAAAATGTCATTTTGTAAATTTATTGATTGACCATTATCATATAATGTACCTCCATGCGGGTCCGCAACTTCTTTTATCTTTGATTCGACGAAAATATTGGGTTCTTTCCGCTCGTCGAAGAATCAGAGCTCGAGTTCACCAATGTTTAAAATGTCATCGCATTCGTGTTGCTACCTTTGCTCCTCTAATGGGGAATCTTCCAGTAACAAGATTCGAACAAGGGCGCGCATTTCTTAACGCAGGCGTGGACTTCGCAGGTCCTTTTCCCATTCGGGAATCAAACCGTCGCAAGGCAGCCTTAGGGAAAGCTTATTATGCCCTTTTTATTTGTTTTGCAACTAAAGCGATCCACATCGAAGTCGTGTCCCAGCTAAGTACGGAAGCATTTCTTGCAAGTGTTGACCGGTTTGTTTCTCGTCGAGGCGTTCCCAGTAAAATGTTTTCTGACAATGCCACCAATTTCGTTGGAGCTAAACGGTTGTTAAAGGAATGGCGTTATTGGTGGAATAATCAAGAGATGCAAAGTCAAATTCAGCAACATTTAATTTCGCGTGGTGTTGAATGGAACTTTATACCTCCGCATGCACCACATTTTGGAGGCCTATGGGAGGCTGGGGTAAAATCCTTAAAATCTCATCTCATACGAATTTTAGATTACCAACCGTTAACTTTTGAGGAAATGACAACTGTAGGTACACGGGTAGAAGCTGTGTTGAACTCTCGACCTATTTGTCCAATGACAGCAAGTCTTGATGACTTTGATTCGTTAACACCTGGGCATTTTCTCGTTGGTGAACCACTGGTGTCATTACCTGAACCAAACTTTTCGGATCGCAAACTGCATCTTCTTAATCGATGGCAATTTCTCAGAAGATGTACTACTGATTTATGGAAGAGATGGAGACTGGACTACATCTCTAATTTGCAAAATCGCACTAAATGGTCGGTTAAAAGTCCAAATGTTAAAACCGGGACTCTAGTGATTTTGAAAGAGCAGAACGTTCCAATGCTTTGTTGGCCAACCGGGCGAGTCATAGAATGCTTTCCAGGTAAGGACGGAATAGTAAGAGTGGTCAAAATAAAAACGGTCAATGGTGAGTTCGTTCGACCAGTGTCGAGTTTAGCACCTCTTCTTCCTACAGAAGATCCATTGTCATCATGAAAATTTTAATAAAATTTTGGTGGGCGGAATGTTTACGCTTAGTTTGAAAAATATATTATTTAATTCTTTTTTTTTTTTTGTCAACAGTCAACTTTAATTTTTTTTCTCTTCTTCACCTTTCCAATTATGAATGTCAAACTATTAGTTGTAATTTAGAATATTATTTTTTTTTGTTAATGTCAGCACCTAAGTCTCATTTAGTGAATTTATAATTTAAATAAACAAAAAAAAATAGAAGGAGAAATGAGGATCGCCTGTTTATAGTGTTGGAACTCTTATCGCTGAAGGTTGGACTTTGTGGGGCAAAAGCTCGAACAGTCAGTTGGAATAGAGATCGCAGCCTGGACGCATCGAAAGCACCGCTTACATATGTATAATATATATTCAGTTGGGAAATAGACCACCACCAGGACGCATGGAAATAACCTCTTACATCTATATATATATCTATATATTTTTTTTTTCTCAGGATCCTGAAATTAGCAGGGTGCGAACCGCAGTCGCTACAGTTAGAGCTAACACACACTCAAGCCGATTGGAAACCATCGCCATCGGACAGCGTTTGTTTCATCGACTTAATGAAGAGCATTTTGGGGAACTACGCAGTCTTCACGTCGTGAGTTGTCTGGACTTTATTTTAATTTATTTGTATAATATAAAGGTTAATTTAATTTCATTCAGATGGTTTTTTTTTGTGTGTTTAATCTTGTTACTTTGTTAGTGTGTAAATATATGTAACATAATTGGAAAGATTTATTTCTCTTTATTTTTTTTATAGGTTTCCTATTTCTTATTTTTTTTGTAATAATTGATCTTTGTAGAACCAGCTGGAAATGGGACCAGTGGTAGGCAGCCAATAGCGGTAAGCCCCTCTTCCCAACACTCCTATTTACATCTATATTCATTTCTGGATATATAGAATTGTACAGATGATTGTTTTTATTTTTTTCTCCATAAAAAAAAAAATATTTATTTTAAATTATAATTTTTAATCAACATATTATGAAATAAAACGTTAACATGCTTTGTTTGATATAAATAAACACAAGTAAAAAATTGCCTTTTGAGGATTGACCATAATGTAAACAGACAAATTAAACTCTACAACCGTTTAATCATTCCAGGCTTTATTTTTTTTTTTCGGTTATTTCTTAGTTTTCGAGGGGCTGACATCTTAAATATGCAGTCGTTTTATTGATGTATATGACGTCTGAATTGGGTTTCAATCTTGCAGCATTTGCAGCTTGATCTGCTTCTTCGTTTCTTCCGATGCCCAGATGAGAAGGAACCCAAAGAAATTTTACCACTTTGCCTGAACGTAGACATTTCTTCTCAAGAAGTTGGATTTTCATCACCAAAACGTCTTTTGAGTTCCTGTTTTCCAGTGATTTTAGTGAGCTTAATGAATCGGATACAATCAGATGATATTTGCATTGACTATTCATTATGAATGTCAGCGATTTCCAGATTGAATAGAGCTCACCGGTGTAAGCACTATTCGATTCTGGTAGAAGAAATTTGTGACAAACAGAGCCCGTAATAATGGCACATCCAACTTCAGAGCTGGATTTTGAAGCATCGGTAAACCAAAAACAGTAGTTGAAGTACACTTCTTTTCGTTCATTAAACATTTTTTGGTAAATGTGATGAGGAGTCGTGGGTTTTGAAAAAAATGATAGACTGTAATCAATCGGACTTTCTGTTTGTATCCAGTTAGGTATTGGATTGCCTGGGAATTTAAAATATTTAGGGAAAGATAATTGTAAATCATTTGCCCATATTTTGCATCTACAATGGAAACATTTGCAACTTATGCATCATCTATGCTCTTCATTCAAAATCGTATGTGTTGTAGGATCGTAAGCGAGGAGGTGTTTTCTTGACATAATTTGGCCGAAGTATGCTAAACTCAAATATTTTCTCCTTAATTCTAAAGATGGCTCACCACTCTCTATGTACAAACTTTGGGCGGGTGTGGTTCTGAATGCACCAATACAAAGACGAAGTCCCTGATTATGAATAGTATCTAGTGATTTCAGTGTTGAAACACTAGCAGAACTGTAGGCAACAGCTCCATAATCAATGATAGGCCTAATCAGAGTACGGTACATCATTAATAAAGTTCGTCGATCTGATCCCCACTGAGTGCTGGACAGAACTTTTAATAAATTTAGCCCTTTCTGGCATTTTGCTTTTATTTGACGAATATGTTCAGACCATGGTAGCTTTTTATCGAAGTAGATTCCTAGAAATTTGAAAACTTCTTCAAACCTAATAGGTTGTTAAAAACAAACTTAATGACGGGTGCAATTGGCATTTTCTCCTTTTACAAAAATGGATGGCCACCGTTTTGGAACTTGAAAAGTTGAAACCAGTATTTTTTAGACCATGATTCGAGATTCCCTAGAGTTGTTCTTAATTTCCACTTGATATATTCTATTGACTTGATTCTTATATAAATAGCAAAGTGGTCAGCAAACAAAGAACAATTTACTTCTGCAGGCGTTGTATTTACAATGCTATTTATGGCTATTAAAAATAATGTTACGCTTAGCGGAGATCCTTGGGGCGTTCCGTTTTCCTGATGGAATGATTGAGAAAGGTTAGATCCAACCTTAACTTGAAACGACCTATCTTTAAGAAAATTGTTAATAAATGTCAATAGCTGCCCTGAGAGACCGAGTTTGGATAGTGTACTGACAACATTATAGCGCCACATCATGTCATATGCTTTTGTGATATTTATGAAGACAGCTACCAGGTGTTCTTTGTTTGAAAAAGCCCTTTGAATTTCGTTTTCAAGCTTCGTGATTTGGTCGATAGCAGAGCGGTGTTTTCTGAATCCACACTGGGAAGTTGAAATGAAGTTTTTTGAGTCCAAGAAATAAATTAGTCTATTATTAACCATCTATTCGAGAAGTTTAGAAACACAAGAAAGTAGTGAAATAGGCCTATAGTTATCGATGTTTATATCTTTTGTAGTTTTCCTGATTGGAATAACAATGGCCTTCCCCCAGGCTTCGGGGAACATCCCTGTCGTCCAGATTTCATTATAAATTGAAAGGAGAAATGATTGTGCAATTGACGGTAGTTTCTTCAAAAAAATATATGGGATCTGATCGGGGCCTGCAGTAGCATCTTTGCATGTGTTTAAGATAAATTCATTTCAGCTAGAGTAAATGGCTGATTAAAAATTTCTAAGCCATGTGTATGAAATTCAATCGAGTTTTTTTTCTTGTTAACATTTATGCTACAGAAAAATCGATGTTATAATTATCAGTTTTCGACATAGTAGAAAAGTGATTTCCAAAATGCTCAACTATTTTACTAGGGTCAGTTATGATTTGATTATCTACTGAAACCGAAGAAACAGAGTCAAGTTTTTTGGATCCTTGGATGGCATTAACTTTTTTCCATACTTCTGTTATGGTAGTATTATTGTTGATAGAATTGACGTAAGTCATCCATGAATTTCTTTTGCTGACCTTCAATATCTTGTTAGCAATTGATCTCATTTTTTTAAATTCAATTAAATCTGCCAGCGATCTTGTTTTTTTGTATCGGTTCAGTGTTTTTTTTTTTTTTATATTCATAGTTGCGATCCGGCAGTCTTCATTCCACCAAGGAACTAGACGTCTGTCATTATAAATTACTTTGTGTGGAATATTCATTTTTGCTGACTCTATGACACTTTGGTTAAAGAAAGTGATTTTGTTCTCCAGATTGACATATGATTCTTTTTTCATTACCATTTCTGATTCTATTAACAATGAAAACTTTTCCCAATTCGCTCTTTTAATTGATCATCTCGGAACTCTATGTAATATAGCATTTGAAATATCATCAAATTTAACAGTCACAGGAAAATGATCACTTCCATACAAGGTGTCCTTTACGCTCCACTGAACTTTATGTAAAAGTTTAACGTCTATGAATGATAAGTCGATTGCGGAAAAGGATCCATTGGCACAAAAAAATGAGTGGGGGAACCGTCATTAAGTAGAATTAAAAAACTATTGAGATCTAAAAATTTCTCTATTTCTCTTCCTCTATTCTTGTAGTCTCATAAAAAGTTGAACCCCACAGTTTATTGTGACCATTCATATCTCCGACCATGATTAGAGGTCTTGGGAGTTGGTCAACTAAAGCTTGGAGATCATTGGCAGTGAAGTCTCGGTTTGGAGGTATATAGATATTGCAGACTGTGATAGGTTCAGATTTGTATAATTGTATAGCAACAACTTCTAAGGATGAGTCAATATTAATCCGTTCAGAATATACTTCTTTTTTAACCATAATCGCTACTCCTCCCCAGGCAGATCTGCAATCATTTCTGTCTTTTCGGTAGATGTTAAAATTTTTTAAATTAACAACTTGTGATTTTAAAAAATGTGTCTCTTGTAAACAGCAGCATATGGGATTTTCTTCAGCTAAAAGTAATTTGAAGTGCTCGTAATGTTTGTAAAATCCGTTACAATTCCACTGTAATATGATTGGGTTTTTGTTGTAGTCATTTTATTAAAGTAATGAAAAGTTGTTAGTCACTTCCTAGTTGTCGGTGCTGTCGTCTGAATTTAATGTATTTTCTGTAGAGTCCCACTTTCATTTTAATATCTTGGATATCCTTAATTTGGATCGTCTGTCAGTTGTGTGTTTCTTTGCTTCGGCAAGCATGTCTTTTAAGCCCTCTTTGTTGTTCGTGAACTCGTGAACTAGTTCGCTGAAGTTTTTAGTTTCAGACGACATTTGAATGAATTTCACCATTTCATCAAAAGAAATGGGATATTTATGTAAATTATCTTCTATTAACTGTCTAGCATTTTCGAAGTTGGTTTCAGTATTGATATTGGTCTTTTTCAGTTTTTTTGACTTATTCCGAGAAGGTTGAGGTGCTGGTATTGGTGGGAAATCTTGTAAATTTATGGTATTTTCAAACTCATCCGGAGAATCTAGAGATAAACTTAATTCTATATTGGATAAAGTAGAAGAAGGAGGACTTGAGTAACATCGTTTAGTGCCAGAAACCGCCACGGGTAACGCTGCTAAATTATTGCTCGAATTAACAGCTGATTCGGCACCGGAACTATCTACAGTGATATTGTTTGACTCATCACCATGCTACGTGATACTTGGTTTAAAGGCTCTATTCCGTTACTGTCTTCTTGTGACTCTTTTTTCAAAGGGTCTCCATGACAACCTCCTATGGTCGTTGGAGCCTTATTAACCATATGATTTGGTGTGTCTAATATTGAAGAATTTGTTATTGTTTCACAATTATTTTTAATATCTTGATCAAAATGTATTAAAGGTTTTCTTTCCCGTTAGATGCCTCCTGAATATTGTTATCATTATCGCACTCAGGGCAATCTGTAGATATATGACCCGGTTGTTTACAAATAAAACAAGTGACAATATCTTCATTGAAAAAAATTCGATATGATACATTGTCATGTTTTATAAGTAAAGACGTTGGAAGTTTATTCAAATCTTCGGGTGGAATGTACACTTGCCGTCTAAAACTTAGAACGTGCGCCAGCCTTGGGTCTTGGTAACCAGCTCTTAGAAAATGCATGGGAGAGACTAATTATATACCTAGGCTTTTGAGTTCATTTTCTATTGCTTCGTGTGGAATTGAAGGGCAAGCATTAGAAATTATTATACGTTTGGCTGGGTTAATTAGACGTTTTATAATTATTTGTTTGTTGTCGATGGTTATCGATTGATGTTTTTTTTAGGAGGTTATCGATTGCTTCCTTATTGCTAAAATGGATACAAAATCTTGAAATGGATATTCTAGAGGTGTATCTTATGAATTTTGGGTCTATTAATTCTGCGATTTTGAGAACATATTCTTTTTGTTTTATGCCTGGTAAAGTATGTAAAATGATAGCATTTTCTCGTTTTGAAAAACGGTCTGAAGCGGTGGCTTTAGCATATGTGGTTTCAGTTGCGTTGAGGTTAGATTGGGTTTTCGAGTAATTATTTCTTTGGATTAGTTCCATTTCTTTCTGTTTTTGATTTGTTGGTTTCAAAACATTCTGAGACATTTTTGAGGTATTAAGAACTGTTGCCATATTGTTCCAGAGCCTAAGCTCTGTACGCCTGTAAAAGGCGTTAAATGAATTGAGTGACTATATATATCACTTTTTTTTTAATAATGGTACACGCGCACTAATATTGTTCAAAGTGCACAAAATAAAGTCAATAAATGCATAAATAGCACTCGAAATATATAAATCTTTGGGACTGACCTGAAGCGTGTCTTCTTCACATGGAGCCCAAACAGCTGATCAATTGAAATTTTAATGTTAGAAATTAAACTGAGCAAATAAAACTTTCAGAATTTAATATCAAATAAAAAACTAAAAATCTGTTCTCCGGAATGCTCTGAGATCTTCGTGCAGCAAAGGCTCTGGAATGCATCTCCATGGGCACATCATCTGGATTGAAACGACGTCTACAGACGAAAAAAGAATTTTTCAAAATACTGATAACCAATGCGGCTAAATGAAGAAGAAGAAAAATGATTAATAACAGAATCAAACGCCAAAGTAGAGGAAGATGCATTACGGTTTGGGGAGTAATTAAAGAAATTTCTTGATCGAAATTTGTAGGAAAGTTAAATAGGCTAATTTGCTTATTCATAATTATGGAAAAAGTGCAGCCATGGATATTTACAATAGCTCCAGAAGAAGATTTTCTTTTCTTGAGGATCTCCCCTGTCACAAATCCAAGATAACAAATGACGGATTCCATGAGATGTAACTAAGGCTGTTGGAATGGCCTTCTCGTTACCCAGACCTGAATCTGATCGAGAACATTTGGAAATTTCCCTCGGATAAAGTTTATTCAATAGGAGCCTATGATTCCGACTGAGACCAGTATGATGGCGTCTAAAAGGCAGCGGGTCGTAACATAAAAAAAGCTAGATCTTTTAAAAAACTTAATAAATCATTTCTTTGAACAAAAGATTGTTATTTACTATATTTAACTTCAAATGTGGAATACAAATCACAAGTAAACGATCAGCGGTATAGATGACAAAAGTAATATTATATTGACCCCTCTGGAGAATTGAGCCAGTACAATAGAAACATGAATGCTCATCGAAGAACTTAAAAAACTTCAATTTCCCTATGAATTAATTCTTTAATTTCTCATTGTAGTACTTCTGAAGTTTTAAAAATAAACACACATTGACATTTTTTTAATAACTTATTAAATATTTTGATGGATTTAAAACAGTTTCTGAAATGATTTATCTGGGAATGACCACAGAGGTAGTAGAACCATAACAGTAATGTAACAGGTATATGAGGCAGTGAGGATTAAAAAGGTCTCCTATTAAATAAGATCTGTTTATAATAGCTATCGGAGGCTAGGTACGGTGTAATGCACGCTAGTACCCGCATTTACCTGCGGTCAGGTACCCGCTAACTCTATGTACGGTCCAGTACATACATTATCGAGTGCGGGTACGTTCCAGAAATTGTTCGCGATCTAAATGTAAATATTTAGTAGGGGTTGAGCTTACAAAACTCAAAGATGTATAATTTATGAACATTTTTATACAGTGTAAAAAAAAATGACCGTTTCGACAAATGCACTAATACCAAGAACATGTTAAAAACTATCTACTAGCCCTGACCTCACAGTTTTTGGATTTACCTCTTTTGCACGAATATTTCTGTGTAGCTGAGCCAGTTGAAATTCAGTAGAATGAATATATCAGAGGCTCTGTAAAATCAAATATCGGTTATCTCGAGCTTTATTGCTCTCGGTCGTCCCGAACAATGACTTTCTGTATTATGAGTTAGTTAGTCTCTCAGTAACTATTTAATGCTCTGCAGACCGTAGTTTCTGGTTTACCGATAGAATAAGCTGACATCTTCAACAAATGCTTAGCAACTTTTTCATCTGTGATTTTCGTTTTCTTGAATCTAAACATAATGGAATAAACAGTGGTAAGAATTTCCAAAAGAACTAAACAATTACGAATTGCTTCCGGTCAAATTACTAATATCAGAGGATATTCAAGTGAATTTAGTTTTTGTATGAAATAGGTCTTTATCTGAAAAGTATATATTTCAGATGCGTCTACGAAACAGTCCTGTTTCATTTCAATCTTATTAATTATTTCTTGCGTAAAAACAGCTAATATAGCAACTGCCACAAATAATTAATTTTAAAAAAATGAAATTTAATAAAATAAAACATGACTAAGTAAACATGGCCGAAACAGAATTGGTGATCTTACCTTGAAGGTGTCAACTCTATTAAGATTAAAAAAAAATAAATAAAGAGATGTGGGTTATCCAGGCTTTCAAGCCGATAGAAATAAGGGCCGGTGTGTTTCTGGAACAATATATCACAGCATTAAAATTAATATTCTTTAGTCGAACATCACTTCTCATTACTATATTTTAAAATTGAGTGAATTCAGCAGAGTTGTTAGGTTTATTTGGTGGGATAAATTCTGGATCCGTAGTCAAACGCCTTTTTCAGACTGATCTTGCTTTTTAAAATATTTCTGGAAATAGTTATCTTACTTTGAAGGTTGATGTGTCTTTCGATCAAACATTAATAACTTTAAGTCTTAAAGTGGTTGAATTAAAAAAAAAAATACGTCACAAGAGCGATGATCATAAAAGACCGATTAAAGAAGTTTGGTTAATAACTCTGTTTTGTTTCTACTCCAATCGGTAGAAGCATGAACGACCTGGTGCCCGGCCGCCTGGGAGCTGGACAATAAGGCTCAGGGTGAGTACGATAGCAATTAAGCAGTTAGTAATGCGGGCCTAATGATATACCGACACCAGGTTCCGCTTCCCCTAAATTACCAGCTGTGGGACATTTATTATCTATCGAACCCCTCGGGGGCCGGCCTCTAATCTCAAGTGTGGGCCTATTATTCGGTAATTGATATTTTCTCTCGTCAGGTAACATCGACCATTTTAAAATAAATTGTGACGCTAATTAGGCAACGGACCACCGGCGGTGTATTTTCATGTAAATACCTCTTTATTAAATACCCCCTGACAGTATTCCAAGATTGAAAATGGTTTTTGATGGAAACTGATTATGAATATTTAATAAGTTTTATTTTTATTAGTTACTACAACTACTATCCAGCATTAGCCCACTTGTTGAGTCAGCATGCTGAAGCATAGACCGACAACTATCACTATTCTATGCAACTTCCTCCAGTTTCTGAAACTAAGGGAATTTTTATTTCAACACCCTCAAAACGCAGGAAACGTATGCATATATATAGATACCAATTAAACAAAAAAAAAAAAAAATATATAATATATATATATATATATATATATATATATATATATATTTTATTTTTGAAAAGAAAAGATTTGACCCCGGTTGGGATTCGAACCCAAGTCTCCACCTCTCTAGCGTGGCGCCTTATCCACTAGGCCACCGAGCTCGTATCCGAACCAGGGAAATCTTCTCTCTTCACTGATCCATATCCCCGGGCACTCGCAATTGCGATGTACAATTCAGGGATGAATGTTCAATTTGAACATTAATTTTAAATGGATCTATTGACCAGCTGTCTTATATATATTAAATTATGAAATAATTCTCATTTTAATAAACATTTTTTAAACATATTTTTTTATTTTTGAAGAGAAAAGATTTGACCCCGGTTGGGATTCGAACCCAAGTCTCCACCTCTCTAGCTTGGCGCCTTATCCACTAGGCCACCGACCTCGTATCCGAACCAGGGAAATATATTCTCTTCACTGATCCAAACCCCCGGGCACTCGCAATTGCGATGTACAATTCGGGGATGAATGTACAATTTGAACATTAATTTTAAATGGATCTATTGACCAGCTGTTTTGACCTTGGACATGACATTGACCATGGATGGTATGGATCAGTGAAGAGAAAAGATTTCCCTGGTTCGGATACGAGCCCGGTAGCCTAGTGGATAAGGCGCCACGCTAGAGAGGTGGAGACTTGGGTTCGAATCCCAACCGGGGTTAAATCTTTTCTCTTCAAAAATAAAAAATATATTTAAAAAATATTTATTAAAATAAGAATTATTTCATAATTTAATGTATATAGGACAGTTGGTCAATAGATCCATTTAAAATTAATGTTCAAATTGAACATTCATCCCCGAATTGTACATCGCAATTGCGAGTGCCCGGGGGTATGGATCAGTGAAGAGAGAAGATTCCCCTGGTTCGGATACGAGCTCGGTGGCCTAGTGGATAAGGCACCACGCTAGAGAGGTGGAGACTTGGGTTCGAATCCCAACCGGGGTCAAATCTTTTCTCTTCAAAAATAAAAAATATATTTAAAAAATATTTATTAAAATAAGAATTATTTCATAATTATTTATATATATATATATATATATATATATATATATATATATATATATATATATATATATATTTTAATATTTACTTTAATATTTACATAATATACAAACAGAACCACATATAAGATTTGATGGTTATGTATTTACAATTTTTGTTTTATTTTGCAGTTAAACAAGTTAAAAATCAAAATGATTTTCGGATTTTCCAATTTTCTAAATAGATTTTTGTCCATCGAATTTTACATTTATATACATCAGAAGAAAGCTGAGACTCTCCTCTTTCCAACGATACCAACCAGTGAATTGCGTGACATAGTAAAGCCGATTTAAAGGTGTGTAACCAATAATCGGTTTAAAAATTTCATGTTCCTCGAAGAGGGTGAAAAAAATGATATTTTTTGATTTTGTTGAAAAAGCGTTTTTTAATGTTTTTGAGGGTGCTGAATTAGAATCTGACGTCAATTTTTGTGTGAAAAAAATCTATGGAGGTAGTTTGCTTGAAAAACTAATCATTTTTTTAGAATTTAATTAACCTAAACCAAAATCTATGGAGCGATTGTATTTTTCCTCGAATCCACAATCAAAACTAAAAATTTTGGTGCAAGAATCATGTCGATATCATTTTTTAAACTCGAGATTAAAAATAAATTAGTTTAATGTTTTGTTTTTTTCTCGGCTCCTAGGGCCCATTGGTCGGAACGGCAAAATACGTGTCTAATATTTTTTGACCAGGAACCTCCTAAAAAATTGTCAACAAGATCCTTGAGAGACTGAGTGTGTCCTCCCCTTCTAAGTGGGATTCTTATGTCCCATAGTCCGTTTGGCCGTCGCAAAGTGTTTAAAGAGCAGAAAAAATAGCAATTTTAAAGTTTCAACATATTTTATCTTTTACAAGGAATTATCTGCAAAAAATTCTCTGATTAATAAAAATACGCTATTAATGTTGAAAAATCAGGATTTACTATTTTTCGGACTTGTTATTTATACTTCAGTTTCATCCTTATGATCAATAACGGAAACTTAACTTTGATTGTGAATGGTTCTTCACACCTGAAGGATACATACTATACCAAAAAAAATTAAAAGAAAACATGATGGTCATCAAGAGAAATGATTTATTCAAAGTTTCAAGTCATGAAACTGAGATTTTACCACTTATCGATTTTGGTAAGAATTTCAAACTTTCAGCTTGACTTGATTTTAAAATACGATTTGTTCACTTAACATATTGCTATCAAATATGTGATTTAGTCATAAATAATAATAATGTTTCAACTTTTTGCAATTGGCAACATTTTCACAGTCACATGAAATTATGAAAATTCCTGATAACATCGTTACTAGAGTTCCATTATATTTTTAACTTATTTCCTACTTTTTAGCTCTGTTAAAATTTTTAATAATCAATAACACCTTTTTCTTAATAATTAATTCAAAAATATCATTCAGGTCCTCTCCTACTTCTGTCTATTATTGCCAAAATTGCGACAAACAATAATGCTGTTTGTTTCATTAAAAAAAAAATTTATATTTTGGCATACGTTGTTCTATAAAGGTTTAAGAATATGGGCATACATACTTTCAGGCGAGCTCTAGCTCTTTTGGGTTTTTACCTAAAAAGCTGTAGTATTCATGGACGTAGCATGAAACAGCTTTTACCATACTTTATGTTTCCGTCCATATTTGATATAGTGTGATCTATAGCAGTATTATAAATTTTCTATTTGAACCATAAGGTGTATCCTCCTAGGTTTATAGTTTCTGCAATAAACGAATTGATATTGAAAACAGCAGGAACTTAATCTGTAGCTACAATACACACTATACATATTTTTATAATGTCTCCCGATAAGGAGGAATCATTGAAATAGTGAGTTTTTTAATTTTTTATTTCATAGTAAAATAAGTTAACTAAGAGATCTCGTATTTTTTAAACACTTCTCAGAGATCATAATAGAAGTAAATAATGATGCTATTTGCTAATCGTTTAGTCAATTATATTGATATTTTGTTATCACATCTGTTTCTGCTAATTGTCAGGGATTTAAAAATTAAAATGGATCAAAAATTAAGGTTAAGTGCTGAGGAGGTAACTGAATTAGTCAATGTTACTGATATACATATCAACTGTTTTTTTGTAAAAGATGCATGTGCCGTTACAACACATAATTTAAAGAATAATGATAACTAATAATTGGGATTATTAAAGAATTTTGACGTTGACAAATAAATATGCAGCTACATATCATCTTGCGATGACCTTCCGTGACCAGGGAAGACAGCGGATCTGTCCCTAGACGTCTAAGGCCGGGGCGAGTACAGCTTACTCTTCTCGCCCATTCCTCAGGCTAAAAACCCTTCCAGTAACGACCCTCTAACTACGCTGCTACAGTTTTTTCCTTCTTCCTTTCCTTCCACTCTTAGCCATAGACAAGGAAATACTTAATCCTAGGGAACAGCAATTAGAAAGGTTTGTTTTCTTAAAGTATACATTCAAGAGTTACAACTCAAGTTTTTACCACCCTCTCGTGGAAGGGAGCTACGGCTGAAGAACAAATGGTCGTGTTGATGCCACTTTTGAAAAAGCTGTTAATTGCCTCAGGTTAAAAAAAAGAATCAGGGAATTTCCTTACACAAGGTCTTTTGTTACTACACATTATTTCATGTCTTTTTTTTTGTAGATATGAAACATTCCAACGTAATAAAGAATATTGAAAAATAATGGAATGCTATGTTGTTATAACAACATAGCTAGGATTTATTTAATCCTTTTACATTTATTTTTAAAGATCTTGTACCTCTTATTGTGTCGCTATCGATTAGATCGCCCATATTTATTGATGCCTCACCTCTATCACCTATCTAATTCCATCTGTCGTGGTAACCAATTTTATTCCCCACCACATTGTGAGACTTGTCAATCTCCAATGACTATTGGAATGATGAGGAAAACATAATAGAAGATTGTACATCACTGCAACAAGCCTTTGAAAATAATAAAATACCCCGATCCATAAAACTTAAAATTAATAAAACTTTTTAAAGAAATTGATTTATGCCATAAAATATAATACACAAATAATGTGTACACAAGACAAAGAATAATTAAAATGCCAACAGAAAACTAGGCGCAATAACCAAGATGTTGCTCGCCCGAAGGAAAACTTTAATATACCAATTTTATTTTATTTTAATTAGTGTCGATGAGCTGACGAATAATTAATAATGTTGATTAATTAAGAGTGAAAAAATTTGGTAATAGAATTTCGTTTTTAGAATTCGTGAGTTCCAAGAATAACACTTACAACTCTTATTTGGTAGAAAAGTATTGAGAAATCGAATATAGCTGAATTAATTTCCTGACAATCCTATAAAAAACTACTAAGTGTAGGATTTTCCATACTGTTTTACGTTAGAAACTTCGAATTGAAAGTTCAATGAAAAACGTTATGGCGAAGTGATTTCCGAACTCTGGTGTCGGACAACCCCTATATGAGAATAGGTTACCAGTAAAATTCTTCTCTTACTAGCTCCAGTTGATGTACATATGAACGTTTGACAAGAAACAAAGAAAATAATATCATTATTCTTACCTGTACCTGACCAATCATTTAATTCTCTATATGAATGATCTGTTGTAACTAAGCACAAATTGTGACTCAATCGATCTATAAACAATTGTGATCTATAGACGCCGTTCATTGTCTCCTCTAGCGTCTATACTATGGTGTGGAATTCCCAATCTCATCTTAATAGTCCACTATGAAGGTCATTGTTTTGTGCAGAATTAGTTCCTGCTTATAGGTAATTACAAATGAAAAAACGCGAAAACGTAAACGCAGGTGCACGCAGAACGACCTAGGTTCGGCTCCCGGCTGAATCATGCTTTTTAATAGTGAATTTTCTTTTATATATTCGCCACTGTTACTTTTAACTTTGCAACCAGAGATTCCAGGGTCACTTTTCTGTTTACTTTATTTTTGAAGTCGGGACTTGTAATATCTCACTATCAATAGATATTACTCCTTGGTTTAAAACTTATATATTCAATTAGATTTAATACTTTTTGTTTTGGGTGAGTAAAGGGGACATGTGCTCCGGGTGGCAGATTTCAGGGGGTGGGAAATTTAGAGAAAAAAAATTGTTTGATTCATGTATCATTGCATTAATGTAATAAGTACCTAAGTGATTTTTCATAAATAAAACTTTCTTCATAACATACCCATGATGTATAATTTCATCTAACACACTTAAAAAATAGCTTACGGATGCAATTTGATCTATGGCCCCTGAAAAAGTTCCAAGTTCCGGTCCTGTGTTAGACCACATGTTATAAATCCTACTATTTATTTATTTATTTTACTAGTTTGTAAATGCTACTTTTACTCACTCGAGTAAAGGATTTTTTTTTATTTATTTATTTTTTTTAATAATTTGTTAGATGATTAAACTATCAATAAAGCCGTTATAATATTAGTTAACAAGATGTTATTAGGCATTGTTTACTTGACTTCCTTGGTTTAAGTTAGTTCTAAGAATCTACTTTATTACGAAAAAAGGTTTATGAATCTTAGAAAACGTTTTCATAGATTTTATTTTTTTTACTTAAATCTGATTATTGTTAAGAGGCAACTAAACCCTGGTTATCTATCCCATCCATACCATACCTTCATACCTTTCATTATCTTAACCCCACCATCTGCCAAAAAAACAATGTAACTACAACAATACAGTTTTAACTTTAAATTGGGTAATTGTTTCAACTCATAAAAAACTATTAGATACATAAATGAAAATAGTAGTAGGAATAGATGGCTGATTATCCTGCATTTGACAGGTTAGGCTAACCCGCAAAGTAGCTGTTCTGGACACATACCCTCCAGGCGAATTTCATCTGACCTAGTTGGAAACAAACCGAGTCAACTTTTCATCTGATTGTGAAAAAATGGTTGTGTTTTTTACTAAGGCTTTTAAGTACCTATTTTGGTTCTTTTAGACTAATAACAGGTTTTTGGAAAAAAATAGCCTAGTCAAAAGTTATTCTATTTTAGAACGCAACCCGTATTCAAACATGAAAAATAATTTTGGAGAATTTCGAAAAATTCATTTGGATGGTTCACAACCAGTTCAATTAAATTTTACGAAATATATCGAACATCTCTTTGATAAAACAGGATACGTCACCAATACAGAAGAACAGTATGAGAAGTGTGGATCAGCATGACAATGACAACAGTCATAATAGATTCATTATATTCCATTTAAATTTTATATAATCATAAAATAAGTCGATCTCTGTTCGATTTAAACAAGGAAATTTAAAAATGGAAACCTAAAAATCCCACTGCCAATAAGACCACACGTGATGTCTTTATCATTATTCATTTAAAAATAGTTATTTTTTTAAATTAATACATTTATTGACATTGACAATTGTATAGTAATAATAACCGAAAACGAAATATTAAGCATTTGATGACCCACGACGAGTTCTTTTCACTGAGAAAATTTGAAATTTTTTAGTGTATTTAAATCGATCCATATAGGATTTATTTTAATTTTTGATTTTGATTTTGATTTCAATAAAGTGGCTTTCCTTAACCTATGTTTTTAACCTAAATCCTTGGTTTCATAATGACTTTAAAAGCATTGGTGATAAGAAAACCGGATAGGTCTCAAATGAATGACTAATGAAGAGACAGAGGTACAGGGTCCCTGCCCTAGACTAACTCCCCAGTCAAGGAACAATTATCAACTGCAAAAAAAACCTAATAACCAGATTTTTTAAATTATATTGCTACATATTTTAAATGGATGAATAGGGGATTATTAGTTGAAATTTATGATCAAAACATTAAAATTCAAATAAAATAATTAAATATCACATAATGTCCACATAAAATCTTTAATAATATTCATTACTAATGTTGGACTACTTACTCAAAAAAAAAGTTTATTTCATTATATAATACGAAGATAGTGTCCTCAGTCTTGTGTTCTGATCACCTGATTTATTTCCAAAATATCGGTTAAAGATTTAGTGGAATTAGATTTTTTTTTTTTTTTTTTTTTTTTTTTTTTTTTTTTTCCCCCCCAAAATCAAAGTATTTTCCTGAACACGTCGAAATCTATTATGTGCAGGTGAAATAGTCGGTACATGCGCTTACACTATAATTACGAGTATGTTTTAGGGACCCTTTTACCCTTTATTATTGTTATAATTTATTTTTAAAACTATTAATTGCTAATTTACTAAGGAAAAAACCAACCACGCCACGTTAAACAATATTTTACACTAAAATAATGGATCCCCGATGGTGAGTTAATTACATGAAGCAGTTTCTTACAAACTATATTCTAGAGTTTTAGTTTTCATTATCACCGAAGCTGTAAACTCTAATGTTCTTAAGGTATAGAAAGCAATAAAAATATCCAACAATACTAATAACTAATAATCATTGTTTTAAAACCTCCAGTTAGACATTTCTCCAGAACTAACATTCTATTACTGTTGAAATAAAAAATAGAAGCCAGGAAAAGTAATTTTTGTTGAAGGTCCCATAGCAGCCAGCAGGAGATTACTTAGGAAGATCCTTGAGGAGCAGGCAGTGCTCTACCGATCCTCAGCACTAACTCTAGCATTAGTCAGCTCACGGTTCAGTATCAACTATTAGCTTTACAGTGCTATTTAAAATATAGTGGGAAATGGTATTAAGTTATTATTCATTAATAAAAATAAATACAGATATTCGATTCAACATAAGCATATTTTCCATTTTGTTTTCGATACATTAAGTAATATGAAAATAACTGCCCATTTTGTGCGATAAAAAACTATAACTCTACATGAATTATGAAAGCGATAAAATTAGTATAACTGATAACTAATGTTATTGATAAAGAGGTTTATTGTTTGTGACCACGCTAAATTACACGTAAAACCCTCCTCTATAATAATAATAAATAAAGCGAACCCGAAAATATAATAACAAGACCACGAACCGTTGACCACACACCACCCTTCAATCCACCCCATCAAAAAATATACCCCCAAGATCAAACCTGACGAAATCTTCCCATCCACGTCTTGGTCTATCTTTCAGACGTTCACCCGACTCAAAACTAATTATGCTCTTTATGATTCGGTCTTCATTAAATCCAACAACTTTAGATGCTGCCATTTTAATAGTCACCCAACTATTACCTAAAATATATTTAGTATAAAAGACTCCCGCAGTTCTGCATGGTGGATTGTTCTCAATTCTTCCATATTTTCATCTTTTCTTAGACCAAAAAATCGACGCAGTTCTTTATTTTCAAAATTTTTAATATGTTGTTCTTGATATTTGCTTAACGTAAGTTGTCACCGTAGAGAACTTTTGGTAGTAGAACAATCTTATGTATCCTAATTTTAAAATTTCTGGTAAGTGCGAACTGAGAGTTCGAACCCAGAAATAACAAGAAATTACGACATTTCTGCACCATTTAACGATTATATATATATATATATATATATATATATATATATATATATATATATATATATATATATATATATATATGTTTGGATAAATTTCTTGACTGTTACTATTAAATGTTTAGTAAGGTTCTTGAGGTTCAGTTAGCTAGTTGAGTACACAACTGACCTGGGGAAATTTTTAAAAACAGTTACAGAGGCTATGGAGGATTCCATCGGAAAAATTAAGTTAAAAGGACTGGATGGTATTCCCAAGACCAGGTACAAAAATATTTCGGTGAACCACCATTTTTGGTTTCATTTCGATTACCTTATCATTTGATACTTACAGATTTATAGGATAACAGACAAAAGGAAAGGGATATGGATTGGTATGATATTGCTGCTTTTTACTTATATACATAGTACCATAACAATAGTCAAGCTAAAGAAAAAATGCATTGTTAAAGCAACAAAAGTTAGGTGAGGAAACAATTTCAAGGCAAAAACAGGACTGGTAATAGCTGTTAAAACTATTGATTGATAAATTTCTTTGGCAACTCAAACTGGGAAAATACATCAAGAAAGTTTGTCTGCTATCCTGAAACAGCTTGGGAGCTCCCAGGTATCCAAAAATCTCTCATTCAAAAATTGAAAATTATGTTACAAGATATTTCTGACAATTCAATTAGGAAATTAAACCTACTTTAAAAACTTGTGAATGGTCCTGCTATTATTAAACATGCCCACATACCTATCAGACCACTGCCAGAAATAGGTTTTGTTAAAAGTTTTTATTATTAATGCTAAGAGAATAAACGAACCTCATCAAGACAAACACAGACCTGATTCCTTCAGAGCTTTTTTCCTTTATGTTCAAAACTTTTTGAGAAATCATAATCTTATATACTTATCATACTGACAGCCCATAACGTTATCAAATCACTAATTCGGATTTCGTACATTTCCCTCCGCAATTTCTTTAAGGCTTTATGTTAGCACCACCGCTCTACATAATAAAGATGCCTTAACTCACAGATGTGTCAAGAGTAGAAACACATTTTAACAGTATTCAAATTCGAAAATTTGAAGTTCAAAAACTAGTATTAAAACCTGATTGAATAGTTTCTTTGGACTATCCGCTACAGACCTTTGTTTTTATAAATTTTAATATTTAACAGTTCACTGATCAACTCAGACTCATCAATATATTTTCATAGTTTTATTTAACAAGAATCACAATATCACAGAGCACAAAACAAAAGTAAACTATATAAGATTTTTACTAGAATTAGAATTAGGAAAAGGTAATCATCTGTTTATATATCACTCAGTGTTCCCAGGTTCAGTAAACAAAATTTAACACTTTTTACAAATAATAATAATAACAGAAAATAATAATTAAAAAATAGCAAGCTGTGCGACACTGATTCTATTGAGTAAAAATGAGTTATTCAAATTATCTGAGTTTAAATTAGCACTTCAAACAAGATTTTGGTATTTTGGACCGCAATTTCAACTTCCACAAAATTATCAATTTTTTTCCCTGGAAGTGAAGGAGCCATGGATCGAAACAAGTATTAGTATATGGTAACCAAGTATATGGTCTATATGGTATATGAGACAGGAGTTCGAAACCAAGATGTTCTTTATTATTTTCTTTAGTTTGACGGGAAGCGTGAGGACGAGCATTATCTTGAAATAAAATTTCGGTTGATCAAAGCAGGATAACGCTCTGACAGCTTCGCGTACAGTTTTTCCACCTGTTTGCAGTAGAGTAGAAAATGTTTGATGAATAATACCTTCAAAATTTTCAAAAACCCAAATCATGGATTTTTTTTTTTAATTTCCCCACGCAGCAAACGGAAAATCAGTTTGACTTTCTCAGGGGTAATTGAATTTGTCCAGTAAAACCACTTTTCATCACAGGTGACAATATTCTGGTAAAATCTCATATCAGAAGGGTTTCTCAATAAATGTTCATAAATTTCTAACCTCATTGAAGATTTTTGAGGGTTAAGTTCGTGATGGACTAGTCTACCTCCTATTTCAGTTTCCCAATTAGGTAAACTAACTGTATCTTTCGGCACACCACACTCCCTGGCAAGTTCCCTGGCCATAAAAGAATTTATGGCTGGATTTGTCACAACAGCCTCCTGCAGAACCTCATCAATATCCATTAATGGTCGCCCGGAGCCCTTCTTATTTTCCAACGTCTTATCGCTACAGCAAAATTTTTTAAACCAACGCCACGCAGTTCGCTAGTTAAGGACATCTGCTCATTTATATTTATTATTATCAGTAGTTGCTTCAGCGACTGTTAATTTTTTTTTCCAGTAATGTTTTATAATGATGAGAATTTCGTAGAAACACCGTCATGTTTCTTCTTTGAAACAAATAACTAAACTAAGGCTTTTTTGAAGATGTAGAATGGGATTAAACCAGCTTAGAGAATGCTCTGATGGGAATATTAGGTATAGGTAAGTATTAAATAGCTTAAAACTATTTATGGTCCATTGAAATCTTGAATTTGATAAAACGGTCTTCTTTTTTACTCTATATTACAAATGACATAAAATTTTACAAAAACTACGACACACGCCGATGACACCACTAACTTTACAGAAATTATTAAAAATTAACCAAAAAAGTTTTTTTTTTTTATTATTATTATTTTATTGAAATATATGTACAATCTGCCTCAGTTAAGGGCAATAAGTAACAGTGCTAATGATGTAGTTCATTCGTACCGTATATACAAGTTCTCATCCATACACAATTAATAATAATAAGAGTTAAAATACAATAGTCATAATACAAAAAATAAACCAAATAGTCATTATACAAAGAAATTAAATAAATTAAAAAAAAAAAATAATAATAATAAAAAATAAAAAATAATAACATTTTTTTTTTTTGATACATTCATACTCTATGTACAATATAGACACACTCAGCCTAGGGGACCCCGAATCGAGCCTATTCCCCCACTTATTGGGAGTCAAGGCCAGACCCGTTGGGATCCCAGCGCTGCCCTCTCAGCTGCATCACCAGTAATATCCAGTTGAGGCTGAGTGGGAGCGCTATAGCCACATATGTTCAGAACTTGAGTGGAGAAGCTGGTCATTACCAGGACTCCAATATAACATTATATTACAAAAGGTCTCGGGGCCATTGCCGTTTCAATCTTCTAGGGGGGTTATAGGGATGGTTAGAGCTGGACAAGGATTGAGCCAGAGGATTAGGATGATTGGATAGATTTTGATGAAATTTAAAGAATTTTGAAGGAATGAGGTCAAGGACAAATGGGATTTTTAGGTCGTTATGTAGGGTTTTATTGGTGACATAATATGGTGCATTGACAATTGTTCGGAGGACTTTGGATTGGAAGGATTGAATGCGTTTGATATTGGATTGTCTTGCTGTCCCCCACAGTTCAAGTCCGTAGGTCCACATTGGTTTTAAGATTGTTTTGTATATGAGGAGTTTGTTATCAATTGAAAGATGAGAATTCCTGCCTAGTAGTCTGTAGAGTTGGCTGAATCTCCTGTTTAGTTCTTGTCTTTTGAGTCTAGTATGAGGGTTCCAGGTCAGTCTTTTGTCAAGATGAAAGCCAAGGTAACGTACAGTGTCGGATATAGGAATAGGGATATTATTGAAGTGGATGGGAGGACAGGATTTGCGGCGAAGTGTAAATGTTATATGACTGCATTTGGCTTCATTAACTTTTATTCTCCACTGATTGCACCAAGCTTCGATCTGTAGAAGATGTCTTTGGAGGTTGAGGGAAGCAAGTTTGGGATCTGAATGGGATGATAGGATGGCAGTATCATCTGCAAATGTAGCTAAAAAGGTATTAGGATTAGTTGGTATATCAGCAGTGAAGAGATTATAGAGGACGGGACCTAGGACGCTACCTTGTGGTACTCCGGCATCGATAGGATAACAGTTGGAGAACTCTGAGCCACAGCGGACTCGAAAGGAACGATTTGAGAGATAGGATCGTAGGACTAGGTATAGGGATTGGGGTAAGTGGGTCTTGAGCTTGAAGAGCAAGCCCTGGTGCCACACCCGGTCGAAAGCTTGCGCTACATCCAGAAATGCACCAGAGCTATACTGCTTGTTTTCAAGGGCAGATGATATGTGATCAACAACACGAAGGCCTTGTTGAACAGTGGAGTGACCAGTCCGGAATCCAAATTGGTGGGAAGGGATGCTTTGGGATTCAAGTATAGGTAGGATACGTTTTAGAAGGATTTTTTCAAAGATTTTTGAAAGGATGGGAAGGAGACTTATAGGTCTATAAGATGAGGTTTTGTTGGGAGGTTTGCCAGGTTTTAGAAAAAGAATGATGATGGAGTGTTTCCATATCAGAGGAAAGTGGGTCGTGCGAAGGATACAATTGTAGATGTAAGTTAGGAAGATGATGGCTTTTTGTGGGAGTTGTCGTGATCTGGGTGGTGAGCAGGTCATATCCAGGTGATTTGCGGTTCTTCAACTTTTTTAGGAGGAATTTGACCTCAGAGGGGTTAACTGCTTTAGGAGGTAAGGAGAGGGGTATCGGTGAATCAAGGAATTGGTAAACTTTTGCAGTGTGGGAGGGGATTTGTTCGGGATGGGGAATAAATGTGCTGGAAAGGTGCTTGGCAAATTCTTCTGCTCTGTTCTCATCTGAGGCAGCCCAGGATCCATCTTCGCGTCGGAGAGGTTGGGATATATGCTGGTATTTAAGGATTTTTTTGGTTAAGTTCCAGAGAGAGTTGTCAGAGGTAGAGAGAGAGGAAAGATAGGAGTTGTAAGATTGGGATCTAAAGGAGGACAATTTCTTTTTAACTATTTTGGTATAGAGATTATATAATCTCCGATCGTCAGGATGCCTGGATCTTTGCCATAGGGATCTATAATGACGTTTAGTTTGGATAAGGTCTATTAGTTCTTGTGGTAAAGGATTTTTTATACGGTTGATATAGGAAGGTTGAGGAAAAGATGCATTCCAAGCTGCTTGTTGAATTGAATTAGTAAAGGAGTTGGCTGCTTCATCAAGTTCTTGAGGTGTTTTCAGGGATACTCTGAGGTCAATCGAATCATCTAGTTTTTGACGGAAGAGGTTCCAGTTAATTGGGCCTCTAATAAATGATGGGGGAGGAAGTTTGGGGATCGGTGCTAAGGATAGGGTTAGGATTAGAGGACTGTGATCAGAGGAGAGGTTGTCTAGGCGTTTAATGGAATGATTAATTGTGCCTAGGCCTGTGTGGATGAAGAAATCAAGGAGGTCAGGATTACGAGTGGGATCTGTCGGCCAGTAGGTAGGAGAGCAGGGAGAAATGTAGTGGCAATGGTTGGAATTAAGTGCCGACAGTAGAGTTCGGCCACGGGAGTTGGTGATTCTGGCACCCCACTGTTGGTGTTTGGCATTAAGGTCTGCACCTAGAAGGAAGTGGTTTCCAAATGAATTAAGGAGGGAACTGAATTGGGTGAGGGAAACTGTTTTTCCAGGAGGACAATAAGCTGCAGCTATTGTAAGAGGGAAAGGGAAGGTTTTGATAACAACTGCAATTGTTTGTAGGAAGCTATGATTCGGTAAAGGTAGTAAGTAATGAGAGAGGGAATGATGGATGATGTCGGCAGTGCCACCATGAGCTTTCCCGTCCGGGTGATCCGTCCGATGGGTTTCGTATTGTGCTATATTCAGTGTTCTGTTACTAGTTAGTCGAGTTTCAGTAATCAGGGCTATATCAATGTTACTGTCGTGTAGTAGTGCTGTCAACTCGTCAATATGATTCCGAATACCATTCGCATTCCAGAGGAGAATGGATAGGGAAGGTTTCATTTAGGGATTTCTTTGGGCTGGGATGATAATGTGGGATAATGCATTTGTAAGGAGTGATATAAGAGGTGTAATCATGGATCGAAATTCCGAGAGGAAAGAGTTAAGGATAGAAGAGATATCAGTGGCATTAGGAGGAGGCGGAATATGAGGAATTGTAGGAATGTTATTTTTATTGGGTTGGATTATGGGATTTTGTGGGGGCTGGGTTTGAGACTGAGGGATTTGGTTAAGGGAAGGATATTGGGATTCAAGATATATTTTATGAGGCTGGGGTTGTGGCATGGCCCCTGTTTCAGTAGCTAGCTCCCTGCCACCCATCATATTAGCATAGGAGATGGTTTCATTTACCAGTCTAGAGGGCTGTCTTCTTGGCCTTGTTTCTTCGTTGCTAGTTTGGGCTGGTTGAAATCGTGCCTTCAGCTTTTTGTAAGTTTCGCAACCTTTATAGTTTGCCGGATGGCCCTTGTGGCATAGAGCGCATACGGCTGGACTATCACGCGACTTGTTACAGTCTTCGGTTTTGTGTGAATCGCCACACCTCACACATCTTGGGATATGATGGCAGTAGCGCTTAGTGTGTCCGTAGGATTGGCAATTGTGGCATTGAACAATGTCTCTTTTTTGGATAAGGTTTCTCTACTACAACATTTGTGTAGTAGAGCCTCTTAACCTCGAAGATTTTTTCCACTCCAGGAGTCGGCTCAAGGTCAACAAAAATAATGGTAATGGTGTTTTGTTACCTGTTCCAGGATTGTTTTTGTTATCTTTGACAACATTTATAATTTGCCGTACTTTGAACCCCATGGAAGTGAGTTCTTCTTCTATAATATCAGCAGGTGTTGTGTGGTGGAGATGCCGAATTACGATTCTTACTGATTTTTCATTTTTGAGCTGATATGTATGAAAATCAGCTTTTGTTTCGCTATAATATTTGATAATCGTGCGGTAGGTGTCAGGTGTATTAGGGATTAACTTGGTATCATTAGTCCTGCTTGTACATGAATAACTTTCTGGGCTAGTAATTTTATTTATTTGTTCACAGAGAAGTTTAAAGCTCCTTATGTTTCTAATGAAGATAGGTGGGGGCGTGGTATCTTATTATTAACAATAGTTTCCATTTCTTCTGGTTCTGTGTTTTTAAGCAGATCAAAACGATTTGGAGAAAAAAATGGCTATTCATCTTGAACTCCTTGTGAAGAAGTCCCAGGTTGCGAATCTTGAGCATTTACTGTAGTAGTGTTTTCAGAGCTGGCTGTAGAAGGCGGGGTTCCTCTCTTGGCTTTTCTCGACTTGGGTTTTGTCGGACTTGGTTTAGACTCCAGAGACCGACTTCTTTTATTTTTGCTTGACATTACCATGTGATAATATCTCATACTGGCATTTTAGGGGAAAAGGAAAAAAAATAAATAAATAATAATAATAAGTTCCACGTCTATGTGAACTTGACCCTGACGTCTGCAGAGCGACGCAACAATCCCCACGGTTGTCCAATGGGTACTGAAGCACTGGGTACTGGTAGAGTGGGGGAACTGATAACGACTAACGGCAGCCGTTAATCCGACATATTGCTCGTAATGTTTCACGTTATTATATTCACTGGCTAGTAAATAAGAAAGTACTCACGATGATAATTAGTCCAATTCTTCGTGATTCCTATTTACTGCTAATTAATAACAATTTACACCGTAAACTGCAATCAATTCACAATAAAATAATGATATAGGAAAGAGACGATGTAGACACAACTATAGCTATCTGGCGCAGGCGCAGAACTGAACCAAAAAAGTAAAAAAAAAAAAAAAAAAAAAAAAAAAAAAAAAAAAAAAAAAAAAAAAAAAAAAAAAAAAAAAAAAAAAAAAAAAAAAAAAAAAAAAAAAAAAAAAACATATATATATATATATATATATATATATATATATATACATTTATATTACAAGAGGTAATATGCATTTTTATGAATAGCTTGAATATAGCCACTCTCTTTTATGATTGAAGCAGCTTTTCAACGTTCTCCTCGCCACCAATTAACCAGAAATAATTATCAGAAGTTCAGAAAATCAATGGATTGGTAACAAGCTCTGGAAATTAACATATAATTTGATAGTCTTTGAGATAACTAACAATTTACATACATTACACTGGCTACCTGAGAGGCAATTGGCTAGTGTTTCTTCTAGGGGCAGGAATGACAGCTCCCCAACTACATTCCTAGGCAGTTTTTGCTGAAGAAAAAAAAAATAACTTGTATATTCGAAGAATCAATTATCTTTTTCTTTTTTTTAACATAACAATAAAACTCCATAATTTTATATTGCTTTCCAAACATGTAATTAATGTATACTTTAGTAGAAAAAAATATTAACTAGTCAAACAAAAGCTTTAACATCTCACAAACCTATAAGAAAAGGACAAATTAAAAAACTTTATTCTGCCGATCTATGTACTTGCATCCTATCTATGTGATGATACCAGCGGGTTATCCATTTACAGCATCCTATACTCTCCAGTCCACAAATCACTTCCCTTGACGAATGGTGTTATAACTGAAGAGTTAAGACAAATTCTAGCTATTCTCAGCAAATAACCTTTACTCTGCAAAAAAAATATAAACCTGTATCCTTTAATGGAATACAGTTTGATAATGTCAAGAGAGTCATATGGAACCCTAGTACAAGATTTAAATGGCAAGAAGCTGCACGTCGATTTTGTCTTCTCCAACACTTACTTAACAAACCTTCCAATCATCCAATTTACTAAAAATCGGTAAATCATCTATATGACCAATATCAGACCTATTTAGACTTACGGTATTTAGTTTTCACTGAATTACCGATTTATTCCTCCATCTAATTTCTTCAGTGTGAAAATCCTTAATTCTCCTTACCTTGTTAAAAATGAACTCACCCACAATGACCTTATACATATGTCGCTGATTCGGCTCCGACCAGATACCTTTCCATTCATCGCAATCCTCCAAGGCACCTGAAAAAAAGATAGCCTCGGGATCTTCTTCTAGTTTAGAGCTTCCATTGGAGTGCTACCATTAAGTAGTTTCTCTAAAAGTTTTCGTCATGTCATTATTTTGTCTTGTGATTACTAGATATTTACTTGCTGTATTTTATAAAGTTGCAAAATTCAACTATGCAATTGAAGACAAAAATTACTTCCCATTCTTGTGGTCAAAATGTTAACAGCCAGTTAAAGAATAAAGTGAAAGAATTGGTCCTTTTTATCAACCCCTGGCTGCTGCTGAGACCAGTACCAATCTGCCAATCTTTGGCCGAAATTCTTTTCCTTCTTTGTTTTCATTATTAAGAGTAAATTAACAAGTTATTTCGGATCCGATTCCTTGAATCGATGGATGTTTTGATACAAGTAGGCCTCTTTAATTTTTTGATTTGAGCTTTCTTGGTGTAATGTGTGCTATTCCAGTTGTCACCATATTTGATCAATTTTTGTAGGAAATTGGCTTTAGAAGAGTTAATAATTGAATCGATGGGTGGAGAAACAACGTAAGTCACAAAAATGGGAAAATTCGATCATTGCGCATTGAGTGCAGAAATTACGTTTGTTAGGTAAGTACTTTAAAAGATAAGGGGTGTCTTTTAAAATTGTTCTATTATTTTAAAATTTGGAGAAATTATATACTTTTTTTCTGTTTCATGAAAAATATGAAAATCCGGACTTGAGTTGTTTCTTTACCCACCTATCAGTATCCATCAGTTAGTATGGATGCAATTTCTTACAGTTGGAATAATTAAGAGTGAAAGGTCTCGTTGAAAAAAGGTTAGTGAGTTTATCATCTGTCTCGAATTTAAATGTTATACAATGTAAAGAAAGGAAACAGCCCAACTGGGCAACAGTTATATAATGTAAAGAAAATAAAACAGTACTACTGTGTAAACAATTATACAAAGTAAAGAAAAAGAATCAGCCCCAACTGAGCAACAATTACAATGTATGTAAAGAAAATAAAAACAGTACTCCTGGGCAAACGATAATACAAAATAAATAAACAAAAATAGCACAACTTTAGAAAGGTTATACAATGCAAAGGGGCATCATTCCGGGAGCGGAATGAGTTTTGTTCATAGATCTTGTGAGAGTACTAGTAGAAGTCTCAAAGTGGGGGTGGGGGCTGCTCGTGAAACACCCATCAGGCTTGAGCTCGGAAATAATAGAGCTAAAGGCCGGGAGAGTGAGGAGCTGTTCAGTCCCTTGCTCACAACAACCTCGCCCAGTTTCTTGGTTCCACAACGGCGCTTGGAATTTGAAGTCCACTTATAACGTTGTGAATCATGATTAGGAACGGCGTTGTTCAAGTATGCCGCCCACACCCTGAGGACCTCCAGGCTACCGAGGAAAGGAGTACGGCAACAAGGCGGCTTTGCCGGCTTATCGGCACGGATATTAAGGAGAGACCCAGAAAAATATTTAAAGGTATGGTCAGGTTCATTCGGGATGAGCGCGATGGGAGGAGACTTGAGATCCGGTAATGGCTTGGTGCCTAAGTTCCGGTGTCACGATAAGGAGGAGGCCAATGCTCCTGGCAATTGGTCAAGAGGAGGGATCTTGAGTCCCTAAACAGAAAACTTTGGCTTGCGTGGATGAGTAGGAGTAAGACTCCTAGAGTCAATATGGGCATGATTAGTGAGAGAAGAAACATCAGCAAAATCCTACCGGGGAAAATTTAACAGACATCAAAATTTTAGATCGTTCAGACCTTTTGATATTGACAACTGGTGGTTTTAAAAGGGGTTAGTTTCAATTGGATTCGAGACCGGAATTTTACTTGTCAAATTAATTAATTAATAATATCGGAATTATCGGAATCTTACTATCCTACCTAGTATCTTACTATTCTACCCTAATCAGTAACAATGAAGTGATGTATAATTTTATTTATTAATAATAATTTTCTTAATAACCTGAATCTATGAATGATATACTTCAACTTCTCATGAGCAGAGTTAAGCAAAATTTGATCATAGTTATTTAAAAACAAATTAGCAGGGATCAATCACCTAATTCAATTATGATTAAATCTTTCAGTGAAATTATGATTATTTCACTGAAAGATTTAATAATTATTAAATTAGGTGATCGATTTCAGGAAATTTGTAGTAAAATAGCCCACCTCTGCTCCTGGGTCAGCACACAATTAATATTATTCACTTTTTACGAGCTAAAAATGTAGTACTTATCTTCAGAACAAAGGTCTAAGTCGACGTCTCATTGTCCGCTTTAAATAGGGCTAGTTGTCCCTACGTTACTTCACTAGCTCCATCATAAGCTTCTCCAAAATACCTTTTTGTAATTCCCTTAAAACTCTTAAATTGGGACATATCCCTTCCATCTAACCTTTCTTCTTTGGAATCTTTGACTCCTTTGTAATAAAAGCTTTCCCCCGGGCATTACCGGCACCGAGCTAAAGTAGATCAGGGCTACTTATGTATAAGCCTGACCTAATTGGTTATCCTGAATAAAGTGAGCCCCTAAAATTTTACTCACCCTTAAGCTATTAATGCTCATAGAAGAGATAAGTATACCCTTTAATGAGTACCCTTGGGCACCGCTCACCGTGAGCTTTCTTAAATTAAAAATATTATAAGCTTATTTTAACTATGCATTAATTATTATAAAATCATTAGTATTAATTAATTATTAATATTATTAAATAATTTGGTATTAATAAATATATTGCATAGCATAAGTCTGCGGAATAGTGTCCTTACGGTATAAATATAAATAAAACAGTAATTTTCGGAAATGCAGTTTTACATTTTTTTTTACTAGTAAATCCCATAACATTCTTCTATCCAAGGTAAGCCACAGATACGCCACTAGTTTTTTTGGTTTTATGTAGTTTTCTACATGAACAGAAGAGCATGCTTTGGGTCATTAGGAAACTTTTACTTTGCTAATAATTTTATCGTAATTAAAAATATGTTTCATTTAAAAATTTAATTTTCAGAGTTGGCTCGTTTCAAAAAGTTCACTCTTTCTTATTAATGTTATTAATGAAAGCCTTCCTCTTCATATCCTTCAAAGCTGTTATGGAAAATATTTCTTACATTCTTCAGCCTGTTCTTTTGAAATATCCTTACTACCCGAGGATAAGGATCGGAAGAACCTCCAATCAGCCGATAATCCCCGTTGATGGAATCCATAATCAAAGGCTATTTTTAGATAGGAAGAGTATCAATGAGGAGGCGAGGACTACCTGTTGATGGTCTGCCTCGCGCCCAGTCACGAGTGACTAATTTACGCCAGCGTTCACGAACACAAGGAATTGACTCAGGGTCAGATGTTCCGAGACGGTATTGTCTATCCAAGCTTCAATTTCAAGCGGAGTTAACAACACTCGTCAATACGCAATAGCTCTCAACTAATGAGCTCAAAGAACTTAGGGATAAAATATTTAAAGGAACTTTTGAATAAGTAAATACTAAATAATCAGGTATTGGAAATAAAAGGAAGACTTCAAACTTGATTGATGCGTGAAAATCACAGTTGAAGATGTAGTATGAACAAATATAATAATACTAAATAAGATAAATATTCTTTAAATTATATTTTTTTCATTATTATTATATTTAAATGCACACATTTTTTCTTGCTAATGACAAGTGGTAAATATGTTTCTTTCAAAAAATAAAATGTACCCACCTTTATATATAATATAATAATATGTACTCTTCCTGTAATTTGCCAGAATTCGTTCAGAGGATGTGCCATTAAGATGAATTCAACTATTCTTTTGAACGAACCTTTCAAATTCGCAAGTCTCTCAACTTGCTTCCCATTGTATTTCCGAAAACCCCCCGGGGCGTTTGGAAATAACATGGCCTTCTAGTGTAAAACTTTTATTGAAAACAGTGGGTAGTTAGTCCACAAGCAATTTACATGTTTATACATCATATTTACTTAAATGTAAATTTCAACAAAAAAATAAATAAAAAAAAACAAGAACATATTGTATGATACCAGTAATTATATTTCTTTAATTGTTCACAATTTTATATTTATCTAAAAGATAGCAGGACGAGTATGACAATTTAATAAACTTTTTCATTAAACATAGATCCGTTTTTGTTTTTTTAAATATCATTGATTCACGAATCAAGCAATGTAAATATATTATTCTAATCTAAACATAATATTATTATCATTATTATTTATAAAACAAATTTAAGAGGAGTGGTTAGGATTAATGAAATAGAATCTATTTCCTTTCCCATTGATAAAGGAGTTAAACCGGGGGATAGCCTCTTATTTAATGTATTTATTAATGAAATCTTTTAAGGCGAACGACTCGAGCAATTATTGGTAAATGGAACATGAAGACAACACCCAGCCAGTCTTTCTTTTTCGCAGATGATATCGTTCTCATTTGCGAAACAGAAGATAAGCTGCTGCAGGACCTACTGGAATGGCAAGAGGAACTTAAGAGAAAAGGAATAACTGTCAACGCCTCTAAGAGTAGGACTCTGATCGTGTCCCAAAATGAGGAGGAGACAGTGGAGGTAGAGTGTAACATTGAGATTCTTGAAGTAATTAAGAACTTTCTCTACTTGGGAACTAACATAACCAGACAGGGCAAGATAGATTTGGAAATTGGAAATAGGATATTTTTTAAGCTATTGCTATGCCCTTACTGTAACTGTTTATAAAAATCTTCATTTTTATAATACACCATAGCTATAATAATATAAATCCGCGGGAATGAGAAATGAAGGCAGAGAAGTGATGAATAACAAGAAGTTATACGACATTTACAGTTATAACGTTCCAAAGCTACAGACTTGGAGGAACTGGTTCCTGGGTCTCCAATAACTAAAATAAAATTCATTCCTGAAAACTTGACTCGGGACTGTCACCATTGCGTTCTACGGCCTCATTCTTATAAAGTTAATTAATTGACGGTGCGCAATTAACACCAGAAGCGGACATAGCTAGGAGCGGCTAACTAACGGTACCCCGAAGAGGAAGGTCCGGTAAACACGATATGCTAATATTGTCTGCAGAGGGTCACAGACCTGTCAGCAGCGCCGCCACACTCTTCTACCCCCATGGTAATTGCTCTGATAGGCTCTCGGTTCTTTACTTTATCGATAGCAGCGCTATCGATATTTTGAAATTATTTTATTTTCAATTTAAAACAAACGGCATTACGAACACTTGATCTACCGTAGCTACTGGTTTCACATTGTAAGAAACATACTACAATTATACAATAAAATAATAATAATTATACAATAAAAAGCTTAGATTTATAAAAAAAGTTCTATGGAATATAAATTTTTTTTTTTTTTACTTTATTGGTGGAGAAACAAAAAACTGGTGTCGAAAACCACTGGAATATTTCATTACAAAATAAGTGTAAGTCATCGAATTTTTCTACCTATTATCAATTAATACCTCTCTCGAAAATCTACATTTTGATTTGAAACTGACGATTTGGCCGCCTTTCAGTAGACATCAAAGATTAATCTAAAGGTACTTTTACAAAACTAATGTTTAAAAGCTTCAGCAAATCCAGAACAAATACTTGGCAAGAACGAATTATATATAACTATCCTCATTTAATTTGAATGTTCAAGATACCGTAGGCAAGCTGTAGTCTTAAATTAATATACAGGGTGTCCCGAATTTAAATAGCAAAACTTCAGGAACTTATAGGGGACCGAAAAACTAACACAAATAGTCCTTTAGAGATTTAATCGTTTTTGCTTAGTTTTAGAGAAAATCGCAAAAAAAGAAACAAAACAAGTTTCCATTTTTATACTTATTTATTTACATTTATATTTATGTTATGTTCTTTTTAATGTAAATATTGCTCAAAATGTTGTCCTCTTGCACCAATGCAAGCATTAAATCTAGCACTCATTTAAAAAACTGCACCTAAACATTGTTCTGATGATATGTGGTGCACTGCATCTATGATTCGGTCTCTTAATTGCTCTCTTGAGTTGATTGACACCGAATAAACTTTCTGCTTCAAGGTTCCCCATACGAAGAAATCCATGGGTGTCATATCAGGTGATCTGGGTGGCCAAGGTACCCACGTCCAATCCATCGTTGTGGATAATTTATATCCAGCCAAGCTCGAGCAACTCTGCTATAATGAGCTGGACATTCATCGAGTTGGAACCACATTTCAATCCGCTGCTGTAAGGGAATGTCATCTAAATAATTAGAAAAGTCGTTCTCAGTAAAAAATGTGTAAATGTGATACCATTCAATCTTCCAGGTAAAAAATATGGTTCCACCAGTAATCCGTTCCAAATTCCATGCCAAACGTTAATAGCAAATTCATGCTGAAACCTATTATGTCTAATAGCTCTGGGATTTTCAAGAGCCCATACATGATAATGTCTTTGATTAACAATTCCTCCTCTTGTCAAGGTAGCTTCATTGGTCCATTTAATTTTTAATGAAATAAATTATTATCGCGAATTTTGTCAAGAAACCAGTTACTAAAATTCAATCTCCTGACATAATCTTGAGGTAATAAATTCTGACCTTTTAAAAGATGGTATGGGTAGCGGTTATCACTTTTCAAAGTTCGCCGTATTGCTTGCCGCGATATTGCTAATGCAGCACATGCTCTTTGGCTGCTAGTCTCAGGATTGTTATCGAAGTGGCGTTGGGCACAATTTCTTCTCCGATAATCTGCTCTTATTGCTGCCTGGAATTGGTCGCCTTCATTACCTATTAAGAATGACCCAGTCTCTCGTAGTCTATTAAAAGTTAACGAAAAGACTCGTCGATTAGGCACTCTTCTTTTTGGAAATCGGCGCGCATACTCCTGCACCGCTTCTAAAGCATTACTGTTACAGAAACCATACACAAAAATCATATAAGCCTATTCAACATTAGGATATGTATGCGGCATTGTGGCTGATGCTATTCACACAAAAATATCTGAGTAACTGACTGAAGACTGATTTAGAATTATAATCCTAGAAGGAAGCCAAAATGTAAACAAATAAAAGATGTAAAGGATAATATTAAGTGTTTACATATCTCACTGCCTAGCCTGACGAGCTTTGAAAGGTGATAATCGCTACCTGTAACATTTTTTTTGCGATTTTCTCTAAAACTAAGCAAAAACGAGCATATCTCTAAAGGACTTTTTCGATCCCCTATAAGTTCCTGAAGTTTTGCCATTAAAATTCGGGACACCCTGTATTGTTGTATTTATTAAAGTAAAAATCCTATTCTAAAGTTTAAAAGGACTAATTATGACAATTACATTAAGAACCTTTCCTCTGGGTTCTTCTTCCCCTTATGTCTTTCACGCGAGGTAATTTCATCAAATTCACTGATTGTTAGTCGCTTTGATTGACAATTGTGAATATAGATTTGAAGTTAAATAAATAAAGTAAATCATCCCTTTGTTATGCATATCATTTAATATAACATCTAACACTCAGACTACCAAGCTACCTAAGCCAAAGGCAAAAAATAAAACGAGCATGTTTAAGTTAGTGCTGACAAACATTAGGAGTGATTCTTCAAACACAACAGACCCACAATCAGAAAAAAAAAAAAAGGAAACTTTAAATTTATGAATCAAAAATATTTTATTTCATCATTATAGATAAGCAAAAAATAAAAAAATATTGAAACTGAAATGTTACAAGCAGATAAATATCAACCAAATCTTTTCAACCGACTGTGAGGAGGTTGTTAAATATGTATATGCTCCTTAGTTATAAAATCCAAAGTTTTTGAAGACGTCATCGAAGGCTATCTTCGTCCTGATCGCTCCTGCAGCAGACGTTGATTGATGCCTCCTCAGCTAATGGTTACTTCACTCCTTGCTCCCACACGGAGCATTGATACCAATGGTAATAGGACCTACTGTGAATAAAGCTCGTTAGCTTAATGTTGATTCCCGTATACACGCTTTCTAAAAGGTTTTATTCTTTCTAAATCTAAAAATACATTACGTATATCTACACTAATACATAAAAGGACAAGCCATTTTTCGTTTGTGATCACTAACCGCAAAAACTATTAAATCCATCTTTACCAAATTTTAAAGGTTTAAAATAGTATAGTTTGCTATAATAATAATTTAAAAGCACAGTGGTAGCGGCAGAGGTTTGCCACACTGTCATTAACTTTTATAGTTAAAAATTAAAATCTAACAAGATGAAATCGATTAAGTTATTTCTGCCGCGCCAAACATTATTGCCTTATCAAAATATCGATTTCTTTTGTTTTTATTGTGTGCAAAAAAATAAGCAGCCTAACCTTAGTTTTTGCTGAACGTTTTTAGAAGACTATAATTTCAATGATTTGAAATTAATTTTGATGTTTCAAGTTATTCTATCAGGTTTATTTAATAAATCTTACCATCGGTTGTGTGAAAGAACAGTAACTTTACCTACAAATACTATAGCAGAGAAAATAAATAACATTATTATTTAACAAGCAAATTGTGACATTGAGAATATCTCTTTTGAAAGGGTTGTAAGCTCTGATAATGCAGTCTATTATCCACCAAAGTTTCTTCCTAAAAAGTCTCTGTCCATCTGAGTTACCAACTCATGGATCAGAAATAATGATTAAATATGCTTTTACGTAAATTTCAAAGGTTAAAAATTACAGCTTTGCGTGAAAATAATTATTTAGAAAAAAGATACTGGCTCTGTGGTAATGCATTTCAAAAAATACATAATTTCCACACAGACTGGGAAAAAACGGACGTCTGTCTAAAATCTACAGCTTTTTTCAATTCACATATTATAACTATTGTGGTTGCAGTTATAGAACTGTAATAGCCATCAATAAAAGTTATCAATAATTATTAATTTGACTGTCTACATTCTTGTCGCAATAAGGTTGCACACACTTCGAGGGGTTAATTGGGGGTAGAATTGGCACCTCAGCATGTCCCCTTCAATTTTAATTATTTTAAATAGAAAAACGGTTATTTAAGTTCTTTTATCCAATTATGATGGCAATAATTCAAAAATAATTGGAAGCACAATTATTTTTATAACTATTTCAGTATTTGAGCTATCTTACGTTAAATTGTCTAAAGTTTAATTGTTTATAGCGTTGACCTGTTATATCACATTTATTCAATGACTATAATTCCAATATAACCTGACTCATGTCCTCAAAGTTGTTATAAATATAAACATAAAAACATGTATTATATAACTAAACAGAGGGAAAAAAAAATTCGGATGGTGATTTATTAAACATTTATATTAATGGATCAATCAGAACACATTATGATGCTTTTCAAAAGACAAACGGAGCACAGTTAAACGTTTAGTGGTCTAATACCATCTAACAACTTCGCTCATAGCATTTTTTCCCACTGAACCGAGATATAAAAAAAAAAAAGTTAGATGACATTAATTTTGTTCATACTTAAAGATTCAGTAATTGTGTTATTTTTTATTTATTTATTTTTTTTTTATATCCGTCACGACTACGTCAGCTGGTATCAATATTTTTTAATCAATGAAAGACATCAAACACCTACATTTCTTTATTAATAGAGATTTTTTTTTTTAAATACCTGACTCATTAAAGTCGGTTGTGATAATTTCGAAATATTAATTTTTAAATAGGAAAATGAAGAATTAGTCATTCTTGAACAAGTTTACGGATTCTTAGTTTTGCAGATAATTTTTTTTTTTTTCTCAACAGATATTATTTATTTTTAGAGGCACTTGTTGACTGTGAAGGTAGTTGATGGAGTTATATGTAGGTAGTTGGGGTGTCCAGTCATGGATACACAATCAAAATATTTTTTTTTTATACTGTTTAAAATTCACTCATTTTTTTCTTCTTTTTTTTTTGTCACATATTTTTGTTTTCAAGCCAAAACGCCAACATATTATATTAATATATTTATTTTTTAACTGTGATATATTTTTTTCCCGTGAATTCGAATCTCACCTAGGCAAGTTAAAATTTATTTCGTAGCGGACCCACGAAATGAATCTTGACCTTCCCAACCTGGCTAGGATAGGTTGGTAACCAGTAGGATAACCCGTCCTTCCTGCCCTAATTGGAGTACTTAAAGACGTTAATCCCCAATAAAAAAATAATAATAAAAAAACAATTGTTTCCATGAATGCACACTACAGCTACCTATATCTCCATATATAATTAATCTTTCTTATTTATCATAGATTAAGAATCTTTAATTAAATTTATTTTTAAGAAATATGTAATAAATAAAACCTAATTTTTACCAAGGTAATTTCAAAGTAAGTTAATTCATCAACACTAGTTAATTTCATTCTAACTAATGATTGGAATATTTTATTATCAACATAAAATATTTAAACTTCGCAATCAACAGCAGCAAAATTATACTTTTACTAAGAATGTCCGATGGAAGTAAAGTAAATGGGTAGGGAATAGTAGGAAGAAGGAAACGAGGTAATCAAACGAAAAATGGAAGAAGGATATAGAAGAGTACATGGAACGTGGTCTAGGAGAGAAATGGACCTTATACAGAATAATATAAATGAAGGCCAATAAAAAATGAGGTTAAGGAAAGCCACTATATTGTGGAAAATCCTAAAATAGTAATAAAAAAGATGAAGGAAACAAAGAGATTATAAAACTTTAAAATTAGGATTGATGAATTAATTGCCACTTCTATTGGGATTGTTTTATAAAAAAACTAGTTTCAAATGCTAACATTCATCTTCAGTTCTTAGGGGGTCTATGAGGTAACTGATAAAACTATAAAACTTTAATAATAAGTTTTAATCTTGTTTATTAACAATAATTTATTTGACGTTAAAACATCCTTGGTCATGGCTCCTGGAGCACATGCAACCTCTAAAATTTTGTGATCAGCTTTTTCTTTGTTTGGGAGAAACATCAGGTGGTTTGTAAGTATACTGATACACATCTTTGTAGGTGTCTATAGGAACTTAAATTATTGATAAATTGAAATAAATTATTCGTGATTAATAAAACTTTACCGAATCTGTTAATTCAAACTCAGAGATGGAGGATGGAAGAGAATGTTTCCAACGTTGATTGAGAAATCGTTTATAAATTCAGTGATGTAAGCCCTCTCTTCTAATTCCCCCGAAAGCCCTAAATCCTACTCCCCTAATCCTATAACTCACATCAGCTCTAACTTTCACAATCAAATAAACATTTTACCACCCCCATCAAATTATTGATGTCGGCTCTTGTAAATTCATATAAAATTGAACACTTGCATTCAGAATTCCCCTTCTGGTTATGACAATCTTCTCACACCTCTATAACGAAATATGATATATAACTATGAAATTATTTAATTAAATCATGATTCGCTAATTTACTGTTATTAGGAAAAAACGGTAGAGGTATCTGATCCGCATTTATTTACTTATAGGCCCAAAAAATAGCTTTAAAAAAATAAAAAAACAGTAGATACAATATCTCTTAGTTAATCGTTTCTCTTCTTCTGGGTATGATCGAGTTACATTAAAATTTGTATGCAAAAGTTACTAGAATGTGGAAAGTGTCATATATATCTTTTTCTTTGCCGGTCGAACCAAATGAAAAAAATGAAAAATAAATTAAAATAAAAAAACAAAAAAAAAACAGAATAAAACAATCGAAATCGGTATTAAAAATGCTTTCGATTTTTTAGTTCAATTCAATTACTTGGTTTACTTAACAGACTTGAACAAAATATTAAACTAACTTACCAGTGTAAATAAAGTTAGTGAATCTTATTAACCAAATTTTCAAAGGTTGTTATGTGCTATAGGATAGCAAGATCATATATTTAGATCAAAACTATTGATTTGCATAGTCAATGTTTTTTTTTATTCTCTAAATTCGCAACTGTTAAATGCATTAGTGACAACCAGCGAATAAGATTGCTGTTAAACAATGAGAAGGTTCTGGCATGATGAGGAGCATTGCCAAGTGGCACCTCCATCTGTCTTGTTAATTATTTAATTTTATTCTTGGAGATCTCTGATCCAGCTCCTTTCTAACCTTCTACGGATATTATTGGGCATCTTTGTTGTGGATATGTCATGCAAGAAGTTGTTGGTATGACCTTTAAGTCTATTGTGAAATCTTTTGTTGTAGGTCTACATGTGTTCTTTTATGGTAGGCAGCTGTAAGGTCCATGTGCAGATTTATGTTATTTACTTACCAAGGTGCCTGTGTGATTGCCCTTATTTAAAAACGTTTTGGCCTGAAAAGTTTGTAGATTTTGTTTATGTGTTACATTGGCAGTGCCATAGATTTATGAGGAATATGTCCAGATAGGCTTTAGTAAGTAAGTGTAGGTATTGTGTTCTTGTCTTAGGTTTAATTTAGAATGGCGTCCAATTTGAGAATAAAGTAGCCTCAGCCTTTGATTTTGCGTTTAGAAGATATGTGTGGACCCCATGTCTATATAGTCAATTAATTTAAAAAATCATGGTGATTGCACCTATCTACTTAACAACGGACAATATATATGGCTGGGTAAGATAAAATTCTAAAAACTTTAAAAAATAAAAGTCACTAATTTAACACAAATGGTATTTTAGGATCGTTTTATGACCCCATACATTGTTTTCTTCACGCCCCTCCAGCCATTAAACGGCCAAAGTACATTATTTTTTTCGCTATGTTTGCTATATGTTTTTACTTCATTTTTAAAATATAAAATGGCTGACAAAATAATATAAGCATTGATAAAAGTTTAAATCAAGGTTGTTATTTCATTCGATGTTTCTAATTACAATGTTTTATGCATGTTATACATTGTACATTGGTACTACTGCATTCAACGCAATATTTTTTATTCGTTTGTTCATTTAATAATATTCTGAAGTCTATCCATTACTGTTTTCATTTTTTTTTTATTTAGTTTTCTTAGCAAAATAATCATCTTAAAATATTAAATTAAATGGTTACTTATGACTAGTTATGTAAAACACAATGTGATTTCAATCTTTGTGATACTTATTCTAGTTTTTATAATTATCTTTATCGCAAAAAGGATTTGCTTAAACAAAACATTTTCTGTATCTTTCTAAGTAGTCTTATATAAGTAAATTTATAAATTTTATTTTATCTTTTGTATATCTACAACACAAAAAGAAAATGAATTAAAAAAAAAAAAAATTTAATAACGTAATTTTGAATGTACAGAGTGAGGACCGAAAACAGCAGTTTTTTGAGTTTTTAAGAGCTTATAATTCAAAAACCAAAAGTCAGAAAAATGTAATATTTTAAATTTTTACCTACTCTTTGTAATTACAACTTCTATACCAAAAATAACAGAAATCGTAGAGGTCAAGGTCCAAATCTGAAGTATAATTGGTTGATTTGACATGGAATGACCCATTGTTAATACATCACTAGTATTTTAAGAAGCTAGAAAAGGGATGATTTAGCAAGAAGTAATTATTTAAAAAATCTGTTTATTCTCGAATTAGTTAGACCAAATCAAAAATTCCTTTAAGCTTTGACTGTGTTTAGGAAGGACTCTGCCTATATTCTTGAAAATAGCTTTTAAAAAAGGGTTAATATTAAAAACATCAAAATTATATGATTTTTTTTTATATTTATTTAGTCACAAATTTTAACATAATCTTTCCATCAATCAAAATCAGTTCTTAAAATATAATTTCTATACAATAAATGCAATAGGTACTCATTAACATCATGTTTTTTTTTGTTTTTTTAACGTAATAAATAACATAGCTCATTATTGTTAAAGCTAAAATATTTCACAACTAATGAGTTTGTCAATTAAATAATAAATAAATAATAAAACCTTCGCTAATTCACAAAAAATAAAATCAAATAAACATAATTTTCTTTAAATAAAAATTAATGAGTTCCACAATTCGCATCCTTAAAAATTGACCACTGCTGAGTGGTAAATTTTGAGCATTCATCCTTTAAAAATTATAACAATACATATATTTTATAGTACAAGTTTACATAGTCTAAAACATTAACTAACATAGATCTAAAAATAAAATAACAATATCTAGAATATACATACATTTTTGATTAAGACGATATGGTCCTTTTCTATACAAAGTACCCCTTGTCTTGGAATAAGTATTCATAAATAATTAATAAATAATATATTAAATTATCAGTACAAAACTTCACAAGTCCTAGAATTAATTAAAACTATAAACTAATGATATGGAAATAATGCTATGAACTGCTGCAGGGCCAAGTTGGAAACACCAGCAGCTATACTATTTTTCTGTGGCAAGTATATTCCTTAGTTTTGAATAAATGTCCTCTGAAAACTGCATATATCTTAAAGATAATAATTTTGAAGCCAAATGAAGTGAATAAAGCACTTATCAATTTTCTTTTCTATTATGTTTGACCTTTATTAATAAAACTGGTGAATACTTTTAAGTTCATTTTGATTTCATATGCTCTTAAACAGGAAAAAATTCTTTGAAAATTAGTTATTAAAAATATTTGTAATTAGTAAAATTTATACTGATATATTACTCTATTTTTTTTTTAATAAGTGAATTTTTAACCCATTGAAATCCTATACGATTAAAATATTCAAAGATAGTACAATTTCAAGGCAACCAATTATTATATCATGACAAATTCCATGATTTTATTTATATAAATTTTAATATTATCAGACCGGTTAAATTCGACTATTTACTAATTGTGCCTAGGTTAGAAATAAAAAATGTTTTTTATGAAAAGATAATTTTTATGAGTATCAATAAAGGGTAATTAAGATTAATATTCGTGCAGTGTCATGATATCTATGTTCAATTTGTTAGACTAATTAAAGCAAACAAGAATAATAACGTAAGGCTATCTAAAATAATAAAAACGGCGCTATGTTAGATTCAAGGAGCAATACGTTCTTACATGTCCTTAAAATATTCCTCGCCAGGGAACTGGAGAAGGCCATAAGGATATAAATTTAAACAAAATAACCTAAAGATTTTATTCAATAATAATTATTTTATAGCAACGGCCTTACCCAATTCACTCATATAACGACAAATCCGCAAACGGTAAATCTAAAGCCTCTTTTAAACACTATAAAGATTTGTCTCTGTACATTTGATCTGCCAAGAAATATTACTTTAACAAGACACTCATTTTTATATGTTCTGCTACACAATGATGTTTCTATCTTCATTATCGAAGACTGGAAAAGGACAATAGGATACACATGTAGATAGGTATATTCACTATTGCTATTGTTTACTGGAATTAGTTCTTGACCCTCTTCTGTTCGTGGTGAGTCTTCTTGTTCTTGTTCTCGATGACATACAGCGCGTGAGGTTTGCCATTTCCAGGAAAGAACTTGTGGAAGGCCTGTTTTGAAGGTTTCTTCGGTTTGTAATAGCTTACTCTCCTGTCTCCTCCTTGCCAGATGGTTGGCTTGAACACCTGATTTGCCTCCTTGCTAGCCTTTCTTGCAGCCATCTTCTTGACGATTGGAAGGTTCCAGTGGTAAATCTTTCCTGGTTTACCGTTCGACTTGAAGTCCATGGGCAGCTTGTTTACGTTGTTTGACATGTGAATTTTCGCGTCACCTTCGTAGTAGTACGGGTTGGGAGGTAGTTTGATAACATACATGTGGCTGTCTCCGGAATGAGTTTTGCGGCTTTGGCTGGCGAGCCTCTTCCTATGATGAGGTGGGGACTTGACCCTGGTCATGCCGATGTGGCGGAGGACATCGTTAGTTGACCGTTTGCCAGATGTCTCCACTCGCACCGGTAGCAGCTTGGCGTCTGCATCGTGTTGAAGTGCTGCTCCGGTCGCCAAACCGAAGATCGCAAGAAGGAGCAACCATCTAATCTGCATTTCCATTCTGTAAATAAACAAAGTATAAAGAATTATTATCGGATAATAAATCGAAACATAAAATACAAAACTTATCTGAAGGTAATGAAAAATAACTAGAAATATTGATTAGTGTAGAATTACGTCATATAACTTTAAATAAAACTATATAATATTGCTTTAAAAATAAATAATGTTAATAATAAATAATACTAAATTATTTCGAATGAGCCAATTAAAATAAGTAAAAATAAATATTAACAATAGATAATAAAATTAAATATATGCATAGACACTAATTAATTCAGTCATAATCTGAATAGTAACAGAAGTGATATTAGGGTTTGAGTTAGCATTGTCGTATTAATGTTTTGTGGTTGCAAGTAGTGAACTTAGCAGTAACGAAATATGAAGCCCTACTGCAAGGTTGAAATTAATACCACTGTAAGAATCTTGTGTACAGTTTCAGCTACAAGTTCTTCTTGAAAATCAAAAAATATTGAACTTACAGTGATAAGAAGAAACAAAAAAATATCGAGAACACATATCATATATTAATAAATAAAGATCGATGTTTATTGTGACAATAGAAGCGGAAACACGTTATTATAATTTTAGCCTTATTTATTCGAAGTACTTCAGTTAGTGTAACATTTTATTTGAATAATTTTGATTAAAGATGTGGCTAACTAGGACGGCCTATCCTACAAGCTACTAACCTATTCTAGCTAGGTGAGAAAGGTCAAGATTAATTACGTGGGACCGCCACGATAAAAATTTTACCCACCACCTTCTGTACAGAGTGCGCTGAGAGCCTCGCCCCAACTCGATTGTTCATCGATTCCACAACTTGGAAGTAATCAAATATATATCATATATATATATATATATATATATATATATATATATATATATATCAAATATTAATAATAATATAGTAAAGTATTTCACCTACAACGTCCGTAACATCAACCAAAAAAAAAAAAAAAAGAAATTATATACTATTGCCATATTCAATATTAACTGAATATTAAAAAATTGGAAAATAATGTTAAGGATCAATATAAGAACTATGTGAAACCGGGATATCCACGAAATTGGAATAGTGTAGAAATTATGCAAATAAAATTAATAGCTAGAGAAGTTATAACTTTGATTGCTGCAAAGTTATAATGTGATTTCTCAAGGTTTATAAAATATGGCAAAGATATAGTTGGCACTTTCAGATTAAACTTCGGCACCTCTTTAGTTAAAACTGTGCCAAAGAAAAAGGACAGGTGTAACGTTGAATAAAAAAATAAATAAATAAAAAAATCGGATAAAAAAAGCTGAGCTAATAAATATAGAAGTAATAGAAAATTATGAAATATCTGAAGACAAAGAGGCTAAGTAGAAATTGGCTGAAAGAACACTATTTATGAATGATTTTCACTTTCAGGTACTTTTACGTTAAAAAATAACACTTTCTAACAAACGAAAGTTCAAAAAATTCTTTTAGAAAAAATCCTAAATCAATATCTGAAATATTATTGCTGATTCATACTGGCTGAAAGGAGGCATTGTCAATAACTGGGACAATCAGTTCTTTGGTGGAGGGTTTCGAAAATTAAAATTGGTTTTACTGAGAAAAATGTTCGACCAATAAAGAAACTTCATCATCTTCTACACTTCTTTCTTTTCCTCCAAATACCTTTCAGTGTAGCGGAATCTCAATCCATCTGCGCCAGTCCTTTCGGTTCCGAGCCAACTGCATTATTTTTTTCATCGTCTTACATTTTTCCTATTCCAGCTTGCGAATACCGATCTTGAATCATTCTACAAAGGCGTCCGAACCACTTCAGTTGCCGTTAATGCAAGAAGTCTGTTATTGCAGAGATTTCCAGGTCTTTCCTTATTCCTACATTCTTACATTCCTTACACTGCTTCTTCTAATCACCATCGGTTTTATCATCGACTCTGCGAAGGTATTTCATTCCAAAAGCTATTATTCGGCTTATCTGCTTGTTAAGTCTGACCCAGCTCTAACTTAATCTGACCAAACATAAATAAATATACGGATCGTTACCAGTAAATGAACTCAAACGGTTAATGATACCATACTTTGTAGTAGTGTCAGTTTACGTATGCTTACTACGTTAATACTGTTTTATTATGTAATGGTATTAAGGCCTAGGTTTTCGGTCTTGTGGACTAAGCGAGTAAGATAGAGCTGATTTAAGAATAACAATTAGGTAGAAATTAAAATTAAAAAAACCCTGAAAACAATATCGAGTAAGTATTTAAAATATGTTTTTTAAAATGAAAAAAGTGTTCGAGAATTATGAATATGTCATAATTTTTTTTTTACACTGAATTCTTGATAAGTCCAACATAGGAAATATTCTTTCTTCTAAAAAATCTGAATATAAGCCGGTAGAATTCAAGGCTACAAATATCCTTGTCATGGAAGTTAAGAGGCTGAAGACTAAATAATCCAGTGAAAACAAACGTTGCAAGCCCGCTTTGAGTAACGACCTCTTCCTTTTCCGAAATGATCCCATAACAGGAGGGGAGCTGCTGATCCAGCTGATGGAGAGGACGCGGGGGTCGTAGATAATGAATAAGTAATTAAGTTAGCAGTGGAAGCAGTGGCAGTGGCAATTACAGGATATCTCCTTTTTCTACCCCCCCCCCCTTCCCACTGAGTTACTGCATCAGTTTCACTTTATGCCTCGTTGTGTTGCCCTTTTTTGGACTTCTCATCTCAAGTTCCCACGTTTATGAAGATTGTTAACTACCTCCAAACAGGTTCAATCTCAGTCTCGTAATGGCTATATTATTTACGGTGGGGTAGTAAAAAGTTGATGAAGATAAAATAAAAACAAAAATGAATCCAGATCCTCTTAAATATTACTAATGATATGATGAAACTAATAAAAAGATTGGCTAGGTTTGTTTCATTCTTTTCCATTTACATTTCAGGAAAAAAAAAAAAAAATAGTTTTCACTAACAACAGAATCTTTCACATATTTCCACGAAAATCTTTATTTGATTTTTAAATACTGAACCATTTTCCAACCCATAGAATAGAAGCCATATTTCCAGGGTTTTTTATCGACTCAATTACTAATATATCGATTCGTTAGAATAAAAATATTTAATCTAAATAGATTATGTCCTAACTTTGTCCCAAATTTAAACTTCCATATGTTCCATAAGTATATGTTCCATAAGCTGCTGATTTAACCCAAATCAGATACCTATCCGTTCATAGAAAACTCAGTATCTATAATTTCTATACTGGTAGCCAAATACGCGCCCTGAGCGAGCATGCGCTTGCTGAATTCACTAGTTCAATTGCTATTGTCTTGTACTGTATTGCGGCGACCACGACACTTGAAGACATCTTCTGGTTACACGCGGAAATAAGTAATGCATTTCAACTTCGATAAGTTATTGACATTTTTTTGAATGAAAAGCATATTAGTCCATCCTAATTACAAAATAGGTAATGGCCGCGGAAGTTAGCATTCTACCTGCGTCGATTTAACTATGCACGAACTGAATTTCAGGTTGCAATGAGAAAACCAGCTTCTACCTGATTTATACACTTATATCAAACTGTTCCATCAGAAAATAATATTGTTTTAATCACAATTGCGTAAAAAGTGTTTCAATAATAATCTAACTTTTCCATCGATTTTGCATCTTTGAATGCTTTGAATATAAATTTTGATACTCGTTTCTTAGTCTTTGATATCATTAAGAATAAAAATAAGACTATTCAAAACCCTTTTGTTGCCTACATTGAAGCACTACCCCCCAGAACTTCAACTTTGTTAACGGATGAGCATCTTAGATCCTTTTTAATAATTAGTAAAAGTAAAATTGGTCCACACTTACAAACCACTGTCGCGGGCCGGATTGATGACACTGGCGGGCCGTAGTTTGGAAACCCCCGCTCTAGTCTATCACCTAGGTTCCAATTATATTCCCGAAACCCTCCGAGGTGTCTGATACTATATTCATTTACGGTTGCAAATATCAATAAAAATATGTAAAAGAAGGTATTAATTATACAAAATTTCTATATTAAAACAATATTAAAAAATAATTTTATCAGAGGCCATTATTTCTTTTTTAGATTTTATAGTCGATTTATACCTAATACGAGCAAATAAGTCTTTAATAAAAAAATATGTTTTTTTTCTAAATACTTAAATAGGATGTAAATATAATAAATAAGGTAGCTAATTGAAATATAGCCATTATTAAAAACCTGCTGAAAGTTATTTATCCTTTTTTTTTTTTTAATATTATATTACTTCCCTCCCTTTGAGCCTTTTCTTATATATTTTTTGCTTTACCTTTGGAATATATTAATTTTATTTTAGCTTTACACCAATAACCCTATCTTTCTTCTGGATTAATATGGATTATAAATGATTTTATAATTCTATTTCGAAAGTTACTCTATTTTTTAAGTTGGTTATTCACTTATTTATTTGCAAATTTCCATCATTCACACAATTATAGAGGTAACTCCTAATTCATATATATATATATATATATATATATATATATATATATATATATATATATATATATATATATATATACATATATTAACAATTTATTGTATCATACAATGCTCAAATAAATTCTGAAAATATTTGACTAAAATTTATGAATTTCATTTTATATTTTTTTGACCAACTACAAAAAACATTAAAAAAAATGAAATAACTTAAAATACTTAGTAATGTTTGAAAATTATTGATTATTATATAACTGCTCAAGGTTTTTTTTTTTTTCTGAAATAAATATGTTATAAAAGAAAAGAACGAACAAAAGTTTGTGTAAATTAAATGTCTTCATCCATGACGTAAAGGGTTACTTGCTATCAGAGAAGATATTGTATTGATATTGAAAATTGTATTTTATGTCCATGTGCGGCTGCAAAAATGAAATGTTTAAATCATCCTTTACAGACCTCCATAGTACTGCTCCGTAGGTCCAAATTGTTTTTGAGACCTGAAGTAAATCTAAAACGTTAATGATTCTTATTGATACAACAGTTTTAAATAAATTGTTTTTTTATCAGGGTCAAAAATACTGTTTTTGAAATGAATGTTTCGTGAAACAAATGCTGGACAAGAATAATCCAAGACAGGGCTGAGTAGACACTTTAGATTCAGGGACCATCTGATATTGAACTCCGGCTCTAACACCAGCCATAAATAAATACATATATGAATGAATGATTTAGCGACGGCTCGTCTCAGTCAGCACTTCAACAGTTTTTATGCTCAACTGAGTCCCGTGAAGTTACATTTATTGCTCGGTAAAAGTTGAAACCATGGATAACTCTGTTTTATTGCAGGGAGATTTCATAAAACGTTTCTTAAATTTGTTGCAATAAAACTAGATTACAGTAGGAAGCACTTTGAAAGGAAATACACCGTATATTCGTTTAACCAAAAAAACAAAAACATAATAATATATTTTATTTTAGTTTTATCTATGTAGGAAGAATAAGAAGAAAATGAAAATAAACTTTATATTAGGATATAGAGTACTACCAATGGGTAGTTCCTCTACAAGTCTTAATCATGTTATCATATTGCACTGTATACAGCATATTTACTGGATGTATTTTCTAATACAGTTGTAAATTTCAATTAATAAAAGATTTTAAAAAAATATTAGGATAACTTGTCTCCTAAGAATAACATATGAGTGAAATATATAGGCCAATCGTCTGGCTGAGACAATTGATTAATAATTACATTATTAGTTACGAAATAAGTGAGAAATCTTGTAAAAGGGTACAACTTACGTATACTATAAATTACGTATAAATACCAAAGCATTAACAGCCATAGCATTAGCCGGAAGATTGAAATCTCACAAGGTAAAGAAAAATATGATGTTTAAAAGAAGTTTGACAGGAGAATTCTTGAATTCAGATGGACAATAATTCCATAAAGAGGAAGCACGGATAATACAGAAGTTTTTGAAAGAGGCGGATGGGAGAGCGCAGAGTTTTGAAATATGGGTGCACCTAGGAATTATTGACGTCAGAAATTGAGGTAAAAAAATTTCAGAATACCTGTGAGATATGTGAGAACGTCTGGGGATCCCGAAAATAAATCTGATAAAAAACGTTAGTATTTTACATCTCATTTCAAGCTCACAGTCTTCCACCTTACTATGCATCCGTAGTCAAAGTAGGAAAAAATGTGAGATGATGCCAAAAGTTTATTAAAATTTTTACATCTAGTTTATGAAAAGGTAATGATAGCAATAAATTATTAAATGTTGTAATTTTGTAAAGCAACTGACCATTCCAAAAGTTCTATTATTGCAATCCTTCATTATTTTAAATGCCTTATGGAAAATTGATTGCGAAACAGGTTAAGAGAACATTAGGTATGGAGTTTATTATGATAGGATCTGGTTTGAGCCAAATCAGCAAACAACGTATGGAGCATTAAAATCTTTATGAATAAATTTATTTTTCTAAAAGTAAGGAGCATTGGGAATGTTTAGAATGATTTTTAAAATTGCAAGGATTGGAGAACCAAAAGATCTACGCGGTATGTTTAAAAAAAGAATTTAATCATTTATATGGATCTTCATTCTAGTTAATTTAAATTGTATTCATCAAATATTATTTATTAAACAACCAAACTACACGCTTTTTTTTTTTAAATGCATCATTAATTTGAATTATGACAAATCAAACGACGCGACACCAGTCAGCCTATTCATGATTAGAGCCAATTACTACCTCAAACGGACAATGTGATATTAGCACCCGCATTCGCATACATTAACATATTCTCATAAAGCAAATAGTATAGATTATTGAAGTATCATAAATTAACAAAACACATATAACAGTTAGTGGTATATGCTAGATAAAATAGAAAGATCAATATAATTGTTTGTTTGTTCTTGGGCGCTACAGTCCTTGCAGGACCTGGGCCTCTGCCACCATCCTTCTCCACTCCTCTCGGTCCCTCGCCAGGCTCCTCCAATTCCGTATCCCTAGCCTCCGTAAATCCTCCTCCAGATCATCCATCCATCTGCGCCTGGGTCTGCCTCTCTTCCTCTTTCCTCCTGGTGCACCATTAAACATTATTTTTGGCAGCCTGTTGGGCTCCATTCTTTCGACATGTCCCAACCATCTAAGTCTGCCCTTCTTGATAGCACAGAGTATATCAGGCTCACCATACAATAGTGCGATCTCGGCGTTGCTTCTTATCCGCCACCTGTGCTCCTCTCTCACAGCACCAAAGATCCTTCTTAATATTCTTCTCTCCCAGACCAGCAGTGCTCTTCCGATATCTTTAGTGAGAGTCCACGTCTCACTGCCATACATCACTATTGGTCTTATTATAGATTTATAGATCAACAGTTTTGCCTTTCTTGAGAGAGTTTTACAATGGAGAGCTTTTTTTACTGAATAAAAAAATTGGTTCCTGCAACCATTCTGCTTTTTATTTCAATGTCTAGATTGTTCTTCTCCGTCACAACTCCTCCCAGGTATTTAAATGTACTACAGCAGTGAAACGTGTCCTCCCCCACATCAACCGTATCTCTTCTTCCATCTGTCCGTCTAGAGGTTTTCATATATTTGGTCTTGTTCATGTTCATTTCGAGACCCAAATAGAGAGCTGCTATCTTGAATTCTTCAACAGCACCGGCCAATGCTGTTTCGGGTTCTACCTGTGATAACCACATCATCAGCATATGCCATGTGCTGTGTAAGGCCATTGTAAATAATGCATCCTGGGTTCATCTTTATTCCTCGAATAAAGAATTCCTCGAATATAATTAGGAATTGATAAATTATATACCACTTACATGACATTTAGTTAATTAGAAGAGCAAACTAGTGTTTTTTTTTTAAAGGTTCAAAAAAATTGAGTATAAATGCATCCATAAAAATATAATGATCCATACGATACTGATATTGCCAAACTAGATACCTATCATTTAATAGTAAATTACATTACCACATAAATTAGTAACTAACTAGCTAGTTAGTCTCTTAACTTAGCTTCCTGTACTACACCTGATAATGCCCCACGGGGTCAGAAAAAGATACGGCCCATTTACTATAAAACATTTATTAAAGCGATATCAAATACTCTCTCCAATTACCTTAATTGGGTATAATCTTCAACCTCCCGACAACAATGTTAGCAACGGACCGAAAGAGCTAAAATCCTGTAAAAAAATTGGTTTGTCGGAAAGGAGAGTTCAATGTTATTCTCGGCCATCAAAAATAGTTAGATCTAGCAGATTTGAAACTAGTGTGCTATGGATACTTTTTTTTTTTTGATCTATTAAAATCTTTCATAGAAGTTGTTCAAAATTGGAATCATTCTCTATCATAATTCACATCCCTTTTCCTAAAATATTCAATCTAATACAAATATTATAAGAAAAATTTTCTTATTTTAAAACTATGATAATGCATTATAACTATTCCCTAATAAGGAAACATTCATCTTGTACAAAGATATTATTAAAGATAAATAATTTTAGTTTAAACTTTCTGCGATAACTGAACCTAGAACGTTTAAATCGGACTGTAGATTTATTGATATTGATACTTAAATTAACCTAATACATATATTTTTGTATCAATGCTATAGTGAAACTGCAGTATTCATTAGGTTACTGGTACCAAATTTAATACAAAGGAGAATCCGCCATTGTTCGAGGAGCCGTAGTGATCAATGCTCCACTCGCAAAAGATAAATTGATTTCTAATTAAAGATACAATAGCTTCAGCTGCCATTGTCTATTTCAGGTTTGTCACTGATACAGCATTTTAAAATTTCTTTTTGACTATAGCCATTAAGATATACAGGATATTTATACGTGAATCGTTACTTGTTAAAACGGTAGTTGTCACAATTTCAGACATTTTTTATTTCTTTACTTCAGGTTAGTAAAGTAAAATTTTATTATTTTCTCTTTAGTTGTAATAAAAAAGAAGTCGTTCAGGCTTTTTGTTTGCTGTATTAGGAAAAATAGATGATATCAGTATCGCTTTTAAAATATCATGAATTATAAGAAACAAATAATAAATTATATCCTTGCTGGCTTTGTTTTTCAGAGGGTAGTTAGAACACATCTGAATTTTTTTTTTTTTAATTTCTTTTAATACCAAAAATTTACAACTCAATCACTAAAATACACTAGAAACAACCCTTTAGTAGTGATCTAAATCATATGAAAAAAGAGAATAAAAAAAATTGTTTTATTAAGCAAAAATCCTCATAACTGATATGCTAGCAAGAAAACTGTAATGAATTAGAACAAAATTGTGAATCTTGGACGGCTTCGGAACGTAACCCGAATGATAATGATAAATAAATAAATAAAAATAAAAATAAAAATAAAAAGATTAATCATTTAACAGCAAACGGCCACAAATTACTTCTGCCGCAATTTACATATTATAATCTAGACAGCGCAGACAATGTTAGAGTTAAATTTTATTAATTATCTCGATTTCTTGGCTACTATTATCACTATATTAAAAGAAGAAGGTTGTTAATCATATATACCCGTGTATATATTTTGATTGATACTTAAATGTACTGACGGGGATAAAATTCTACCCAATGGTTTTTTTTTCAATTCCTCGGATGAAAGTCTCATTCTTATTTAAGTGATTATGTCCTCACATAATTGAATTAAAAGCTATAAAATGAATTAGGATTATTGAAAATATAAATTGAATAAAAACTAAGAAGTTTTAAATTTATAAAATTTTAAATTAATAAGGTTTACATCGCCCCCTTTCGTTCATTGCGTCTTGCATTCGAAGAGGTACAGATCTTATGTGATTTTGAATAAATTTTTGAAGGATATGCCTATCCAATGCAAAACAGTAAAAAAATCATTATATTTCAAAATTTCATAACTTTGACTTTGTCTAGATACTAATTTATTTAATGTAACCTTTATAATAATTTTATTCAATGAATATTTTTAAGAATCATTTTATACTTCGTATGCCACAGGTAAATAGGAACATGAACACCTAAATCAGAATGATTTTTTTTTTTTAATTACTTATTTATATTCACAACAGTAAACAGTATATACAAGTAAATTTGTGGGTTATGACCACAATGACATGTAAAGAACTACTCCACTAGTAGTACTTCAACAAAAGTTCTACATTAGAAGTTCTCTAGGCCATCTTCTTTTCCGATGATTCAGAGGATTATGAAGCTAGTAGTTTCCGAGTGGGTATGGAATTTGCTATAAAAGGTTTCTGGTTTGGGCCAAATCAGCAACAGAGCCACTTGTCAGAAAAACTTAGATGTTTTGTTGACCATTAAAAAATAAAATGTGAAATCTGTATAAAAACCTCTGCTATTGCTAATCTATGTAAACATATTTTTTCTTCAGTCAATGTATATATAAATATATATAAGTTTACAGCTCTTTTTTGAAAAATGAATAGTAAAAATATTCCGAGTATGAATAAATATAAGTTTTTTTTTTAACTTCCCAAATATTGACATTAAATAATTTTCCTTTCTGAAATATTTGATAATACTAGTTTTCTAAGCTATTGAAAGTTCTTCTAAGTTTAAAGATTAATATCATTACGACGGAGTTCTACGATCTGCGGCAACCCCAAGGACAGATTTACTGTGCCGCCTTCACTAAGGTGCATATGTGCCTCTACCGATAGTGAGCTCGGGAAGGACGATATATCGGCTCGGTAAATCAGAGGCAGGCTTGTCCTTTTTATTGTTATCCCGGGCTGAGCACTAACTCACCCCCCGGCAGACAGATCTATTTTTAAGGTTTAGAGTCAGGGGCAGTGGGAAATGTTTGTGCTCGGCAGGAATTTATCTAGCGTCACTTCATTAGGAATTAAAAAAAAAAAAAAAAATCAGTCATTCTCATTTTTTAGATTCTTTGAAAATCCATGGTTCTACTGTAGGGCATCATAGTTATCTTTAATTTTAAGTGTATTACATATTTATAATACCGTAGAGATAACAAAACACGTAACAGTCATTCATTTTAAATAATAAATGGCCACCCTCACTTGCAGGTAAAGGTTGAGGTCAATTTGCGCCCTTCTAAAATAAATTTTTGTACGCAATGTGCAAAAAACTTTTGAGTTAATCCTTAGCTTCAGGCCTCAGTATTTAGCAGGTACTGAATTTTATGATGATTGGTTATAAATTCAATTGATTTTCTATCATTCTAATTTAATTTGTTATTTATTAGTCAATAAGGTACGAATGTGCACCTAAGCACAATTACTTATAGCCCTTGGGTCTGTTATTATTTTATTTATTTTTTTTTTTTAAATAAAAGCATTAGAAATGTTTGCGGTTATATAGGTTGATATGGGCTAGCAGTTTTAGCACTGAAGTCTCTTGAAATGACAAAAGCTGACTAGTTCGTAATTAATAATCTTTATACGGACTTAAACTTAGTAATAGAGAACCTATTAGTAAACGATCTTAGAAATTTATAGGTAGCCGATAGAGCGGCGCTGGGATCTCTTTGAGCCTGGCTTGCACTCGATTAGTGAGGTGACAATATTAGTGATAATATTCATAATGTATTTTATATCATATAATATTACACTTTATTTTGTTTGTTGAATAGTTAGAGGTTGTTTACGTTTTGTTGTTAAACTTTAATTGTTCTGATTGTATGGATGAACCCATTGTCCAATATTTCTTAATGCCCTTGAATGAGGCAGCTTGTAATAGTTATTCAATAAAAAAATAAATTATAATCTAATGGACCACGTTTTGTCTTTAGCATTTTAAAATCCATAACGTGTGCAAGAAGTTTGATTTTCTCAATATCAAAACAGTATATGTATACAAAACAAGAGCTTTTGAGAATTCAACAAAATGTTCAATGAACTCCAGCCTATCAAATTATCAAGGTCTAGGTCCAGACAGTCAGGCGTATTAGCCATTATTTACATAATGAGTTTATTTTCTAGGAAAAATCCCTTTTCATAGAGCTTTAATTAGCTGAGGTTGAGCGATGTGTGGTCCACGAAAGAGGAAGCTGCGGAAGACAATAGCCGCCGTCGGATTGGAGCCGACCGGCCACATTGTAAGTTAATTGTCCAATCAGGGAAGTGGACTTAGGTGGCCGAAAGGGACAGAAAATAGTATCCAATATGACTTTCTCTTTAGTTTGGGAACAATAATTAATTAAAATAATTCATTAATTCATAGTCATTGAAATAACTTTGAAATTTAGTTTGTTTCAAAGAAGGTTATTTCGAGAAAGTAATTGACTGGATATGATGAAAATTAAATTAAAATAAACAAAAGGGGGATTCTGAAATAATGAACCTATTTTTTTTTTTTTTTTTTTTTTTTATTTTTTTATTTTCTGCACCTCAAAGTTCCTTATCCAAATTTATTGTATATTTATTTCACGATTTTTGATAGGAATATATATTTTTATTTATGTTTTTATTGTAGTTGGTCTGCCTATACCGGATATGTGCGAGATAATGCCTTAGTGATGGAGGATTCTTCATCTGCTCTATGAGCATAACAAAACATTAACATTAAATACCTCCTAGTAAAGAAAGCCCAAGTGAATGCATCTATGGTAAAAAATCTGCAAAAGAATGTATCTCTGGTTAAGATTTTTTCTCATATTTGAGATCAAAGGCGATGAATCACCAGGTCGGACAGCCTAGAGAGTAGCAATATCGTCAATAAGTATTACAAATACATATTTATCAACAAGCATTTTTCACAGTCTAATATATCAACTCGAAATGACCTGGGTCCAGCTTTGGGAAAATATAGAGGAACAACACTTACTGAAAGCTGTTTAAAAAATGTGGGAAAGTTCTAACCGCAACAAAAGAAAAAAAGTTGTCATAACTACACGACTTACTCAAGGATATCTTCCAACAAAGGACAATCCATCAAAGTTCGAAAAATGCAATAATATTCAACTAACGATTAGACTCATGTTGGAGGACTTATCTACTCATGTTATGAGATACTTATCTTCATAAAGCAAGATGACAAAGAGACTTCACTAATTTTTGGCAAGTAATATAGAAATTATTTCTATTTCCTTAAAAATTAGAAATTGTTTTAAAAATCTTCATAGATTAGAAAAAAAAAGTAATATATATTGAAGGAAACAAAAAATTCTCGATGTCGAGCGTCCATAAGAAATTTAATCCAACCTTAGTGATGGATAGACCATCGTGTTGTTAAACAGAAATATAATTTAATGGGCTTTCAATACAATTGAATAACGAAAAATAAATTAATAAGTATATTTATTATAAGTCGCAATCACAGTTACAAATTATACTTCTTAATCCTTAATTAAAGTTAAAATATATCAATATTTTTCATAAAAATTGATGACTATTGATGCTATAATATTTCTGAAGATATCTACTGAAACCTTTCGATATGAACATTTGTCATCATATCGAGAACATCCTTCAAGGAACATCCTTCACATTTCACCAAAGCTTCATCCGGTAATTGCTAATCTAACTACATTTTATGTAATTTTTGAATCAGGATCAAACACGGTCCATTTATTCTATTTTTGTGGTATAGATGGACTATCTATACTACATGATTATCACTAATCCACACTGATCTATTTTTTATGAGTCGATCCTAATTTGATAAGACATAAAGCAAATTATTCTACTTCAGCAGAACTGGAACCCGCACTTAAGCAAATCTCCTAATGATCTACTCTAATAAATATTTGCACATTAGACACATTATTTAATTTAATTAACGGTGAGAACTAGGTCTTTCATTAAGATAAAATGAATAACAGGTTGTTTTCGTATGCAAAGTAAAACATTAAATTGAAGTCACCACACTTATTTTTAATTCGATATTTAAAGTTGTTAAAAGTGTGTTATTAATTAATGCCCATGCAAAATGTCCACTAATTAAAAGAATTTTCTCACGGGTTATTTAAATTCAATATAAATGACTCCATCTTGTGTGGTTAATCTAGGTGAACCAGTCGTAGCTGCCATTGATCATTTAGATTTGCTAATGATGTATTTTAACTTAAAGAACTACTATTTTGAATAGCTAAGGAATTGTCTTTTTTTTTTCACCGACAAAAAAATATGAAATTTGGGTTCTTAGACATCTTATTTATTTCACTATTTTATATGTTGGCACTTTAAATTGACAAAGGGTTTATCAGTTAATTACCAGGAGTAACCTTATTGTTTTCTAGGAGAGAAATGAAGTTGATTACCCACTTGACGATAATTGTCAAACCTTGGTAGCTACCATTTGTTCTATATAACTTAGCGATGATTTGTTTGATTTGAGAATTATTAACTTGCTAAAGTAATGATTTTCAATGCACCTCACTCAGAAATAAATAGTTTTGAAAAAAAAAATGTTCGTGTAATTGTAGGTATTGTATTGTATTTTACATAACTATCTATGCACATAACTAAAATGATCTTAAAACCTGACTTGATGATTTATCAACTAAGAGATATTCAGATTTGGAGACAATGATGTGCCCGCAAACAGATGGTCCGCCATCTATTCGACCTAACTCAACCATTGTCCATTCCTCACTCCCGTCGACGCCTTCGGCTAATCCCTTCATCAATCTAAAATCTTGGCCTTTACATAGCAAGGCTCGAAGTTAATCCTAGCTAAGGTCAACAATATATCAGCATTTGTCAGAATTTAAATAAAAAAGTCCATCGGATTTTTTTATTAGTTATTGGTTACAGTTAATTTATCTGACTTCCTGAAGAACAAGGTCATCTTTCATGAAAAAGGACTTTATTCATTTTTTAATACTTCACATCTGAAAAATGACGATATGAAAAAATACGGCCATCTGCAAAGAACAGTTTTCATTATAAACAAATATTTTCCTTTTGTTGTACTGTACGAAAATAGATAGATAGATAGAAAATACTTTTATTAATAATATTTATAGAATTTCATGTTATTTTCAAAAGTGTTCAAAGTAATATTACTGACATAGTTACGGCAGTCTGTCAGGAGCGCTATTAATTTAAAAATGATTTTATATCATTATTGTTTATTTATTTCTAAATATGAAAATATTTATTGATTTACTAACTAATCTATTCATAAACAATACAATCCAAAAAATACAATACAATCTAATTACGTATTATATAATCAATTATTAATCATTAATTACGTCTAATACAACAATATCATAATTATCATATATCCTATAACAGTATCTCAAATAATAATATATATTTACCCATTATTATACTATTCAGTAATATCTAATTATTATCATTTTTATTTATAACATATATTATTAATCAATAACATCTAAAGAATTATCAGGTTATTAATAATTAAAATTTTTAATAAGAAAGGAACGGTAGATATAGGCTTCTTTCAAGTAACCCACTAGAGCTGCCCAGTCTTCACCATTTAGGTATTTGACCATATCAATTTCAGTCATAGTAACTACACCAAAATATTTTTTCCTCATTCCCTCCAAGACTTTACAACGTCCTAAATAATGGAATATATCTTCATTTTCTCCAATATTACATATAGAACAAATGTAATTCTGTACGAAAATACTGCTTGTGTTATATTATATTAAAATTTTCGTTTTGTTTTATACTTTTATTTATTATCTAGGACCATTTTTTCAAACGTTTGAAGGTATGAAAAGTTTTAATAGTTCAAAATTTACCAACTGGTTTTAATGATTTAATCTTACAGCAAATATAGCTGCAGTGGTAGAGCTGATTCTAGAATGTAAACGCTTGCAGAGTCGATGGGATCGATTAATATAAATGGGATATATGTTGGGCGGTATTTTAAATACAACATATTTCAACTGATTAAAAAAAAAAAGCCCCCTCCCCCTAAAATGAAGAAGAATTTATGGGAAAGTACGGTCCTGCCAACTTTTACTTACGCTTGCGAAACCTGGCCAATAAATAAAACAATTATCAGGAAACTACGAGTGACGGTAAGGGAAATAGAACTCATACCTTACTGATCACAAAGAGGGACAAAAATTCAAGAAAGTGAATAAGGCCTAAAACGAAATTCCTAGATATGGCTGTGATAATTCACAAAAGAAAATGGACTTGGACAGGACTCCTCGTAGGGAGCAAAATCGATAAATGGTCCAAGAATACTATAAATTGGTACCCCCGAGATTACAAAAGAAGACTCAAGAACCTAGCTCATCAGTCATTAGCTGATTTTGTACAAATGTAAATAGAAAAAAAAAAAAAAAAAAAAAAAAAAAAAAAAGGACCTGTATATATATATATATATATATATATATATAATATATATATATATATATCATTGTATGATTGTGTACCATTATGGTACAAATAAATGTTTATTTTAATGTTATTATTATATATAAAAATAAGAATTTCGTATATTTAAGTAACAAAATACGAAAATTGATTGCCAAAACGCAAGCCAGTTGTGGATGTTACAAACTGCAGAAGCTAAGCATCGGACCACACAGACAGGGAAGATAAATCTAACCCTAAAATATGGCCCTCAGAGACATTGGTTATCACATAATTCAGCAGGCTACCAACAGCTGTCAACTCAAATGAATTGATATTTTTTTCATAAACCCAACATAGATGGAGCTAACGAGGAGGCGAAGGGGACTCGCACACAGCTATGACATTGTAGCCCATTAAAAAACAAATTAACAGAAGTCAAAAGGATGATATACGTTACTCCTAGAAGTCGTAAATTTCAGATGAATAAATCTATTCTTTGATGATAAATACGGGGAAGCATCCCGTGACGAATGTAGAACTGCTGATGCCGCAGCGTATGCAAATCAGCAACGCCAGAACTGTGTTCCTTTGCCATAAATATGGCTAATTAGGTTTGGTTATTACCAGGCCGCAACCTCTGCGAAGTCAATGACATCAGCAATAGTAAGTGTTCCTCACTACGGAAGTTGTCAAGACCTTTGAATTATTTTTGTGTTATGAATAATGAATTATTTCCCAATTCTAACGAAATTATTAGATGATTTAACATTCGAAGACTAATGTTAAGTCATTAGTTCAAAAATTCAAGTCCATAACATTTTCCTACAGAGAATATATATATATATATATATATATATATATATATATATATATATATATATATATATATATATTAAATTCTTAATAGTGTACGACAAGAAATCAAACAATTCAATCCTCTGCTAAGGAGACATAATGGAAGGGCTGAAGTTTTGAATTTTTTTGTTTTTAGAACTGATGATGAATATTCAGAACTCAAAACTAGTCTTCTATTGAAAAAATACTAACACAAGTGCAAATATTTCAACAATCAGTTGGTTATAATTGTTAGCTCTTTGCTGATTACTGAAAGGATAGAGAGAAGGATAACACAATAAAAGGAAGAAATAATTTAAATTTGAATAGAAGTCTTCTGTGCCAAACTCTGCTGAATGCTTCAACTACATTTACCATAGGAATACTCCAATAGCTTATGATATTGCCTCCAGAGCAACTAAAATGAATTCTGTGAAGTGGGGAGATGTTTAAGTGTAGCAAACGAAATCCAAACTGGTAACCCGATAGAATATCTTAGTTAGAGGGGTGTCAAAGAAATTTCGTACGTTAGTTTCAGGTTCATTATCATTGAGGTATGAATACAGATGATAGATGATCAGCGAAGAGTTTAAACTATTTCGCTTTCCTACTCCGGCCATCTTCTTTTCGGAGTGGCAAAGAAACCTCGCAATTTTTTAAAAGCTTTTTAGTTTGCCTCTATAAACTTCCATCATTTTGAATTTTTTAGGTGTTTTTGACCTGATATTAAATTTTTAACATTTAAAACTAGTTTTTAAATAAAAAAAACAATAAATTGAAGTTGCGAATAATTCATTAATCGTAATTATATTGATCCTTCTATACCACAATTCGTAACTCTAGTAAATGACTTACATTTCAACATATGAAATGTTCTATTTATTTATCTATTACTGATAACAATTAATATATGTTGTTCAGAATATTTAAACAATATTGATATTTATTCTCTACATCCATAATGAAAGAACCACAACTCAATTTTTTTTTGTCCTTACTCACCGGGGTAAGCATAACCCGAACATATCGCACACGTATTTCTAAAATGACAAAACTCAAAAATCTGTATTTTTAATTTATTATCATGTTTAAGTTAATACACTTCTATGAAATGTCAAAAATGTATGGAATTAACTTTAAATCTTACCAGATACATCTCATTTGCGGTTAAGACTAAAACATAATTCAGGTACAATTTTTCATACTCTTAATACATATGCCTCTAGCGGGGCATGGAAAAAAAAATTATTATTGAATAACTTTGGCAGATAAGAGAAAGATAATAAAATGTCTTAACAGGGCAGTATGGCATGGGATAGGATATAAAAGCTGTTTGCTGATTCATTTTTTGATGACAATGTGAAATTGTATACAGAAAGATAAGAAATGTAAAGTCACAAACATCAACGAGTTGACAAAAAGCAATTACAAATGTCTGAGACAATAGGATATGAAATATCGTTGTACTATTGTCCTTAAAGAGCTAGTAAAAAGTCGAACCGTTAAGCCTTTGTTCAATGACATTATCTCTCATTAATACTCTAATTACGGTCATTGTAGGAACGGTTATGACAAGAGTACCTAGATCCTATGCTCTGGGTGAGAAGGGGTAACCACGCGGTGAGCTAAACCTTCTGTAATTACTGAGGATTTGAATGGAAGAAAGGATCGGCCATTACTTTCTTGGATCGTTTTGTTTTCTTCCTTTCCCGCCGAGAAGAAAGAGTCCTGCCCACATCCGTGAAGAATAGGAAACGCACGTCACTTCTCAATCGTTTATCTGCCATTGAAGTCTCCCGTCCGCCAAGTTTCCCCTTTCATCTCTGTAAACACTGCACCTGTTCGCTACCGCTCCTATTGTGCCGATCGATCCGAGAAATTACAGTGAGTGAGGGGAAGAAGAACATATGTTAAAGCAGGAATACGGGGAGCGGTATTTAAATGTAGAAATTTACAAAATATAAGAGGGAAAAAAAACCTCTATTTCTCCCTAACTAGGACAAACAATGAAACATCTACTGATTTTCTAAATTTAAATTTTAAAATTAAAAGGATCAAATTAATTTAATTGATAATTAAATTGAATTAACAATTAATCATTATTCAAAATAAGTTGAGGTTTCAAACGCGACTTTTTCCATTCAAACTTTTTCAATTTTTAAATTTAAAAAAAAAAATATACATACCTAAATTTGGTAATAAAAAATATTTAAAAACAAAAATTACACAAAAGACCAAAAATGCATATAATAACAATCGAAAATATTGAGTAACACAGAAAAATATAAATTCTAAACTTATCTCAACGGGTGCTAAAAAATAATTAATACAAATATTATAAATTATAGTGATATTTTATTGCACGTCTCTGACGAATATAAATAATATTAATTTTTTTCGATCTATAATTAGTAACTAAAGCTAATATAATATAAAACATTAAAAAAATCTTGAACCTGATAATATTAATTACAAAATTATTATTAAATACGTAGTTCATAATATTAGTTAACGATAACAAAGAATCATTGCCTCTGATTGAAATTCATGACAAAAAAAAATTAAAATTTATTTTGGCGTCTTAAATTTAAACTAGCCCTTCGTAATAAATTAATTGTATACAGATTATTAACAATTGGGGCTTTAAAATATTGGGTAGTTGGTAATGATGAAGAATCGAAATAAAATAATCATGACAATCTAAAATGGTTCATATAAGTATATCATTAATTACAGTGAATAATTATCAATATAATATTTTATTCCGTTACGGTTCTCAAAATTTTTAGTGGAAACTTGATCCTTAAATGGTTTTAATGTTTTCATTATGTATTTTATTACTAGTGAACACCAATAACGGTAATCATCCCTAATCTTTGTTAATCATCTTTAATATTCCTTGATCATTTCCCACCAACTTTAACTGTAAAAAAAATTAAAAAATCACAATAGGAATAATTGATAATATAATTTAATATATAATTGTTAATTTTTACAACATTCACCTTAATAGCAAAGAAAATTGGGCTTTTACGCCACTCTTGCCAACTGTTAATTTACTAGTCTTAATCATTACTGAAGAGAATGAAGATATTTTCCAACTCCTTTGAAATAACTGTAAATAACATATTGCACCGTTACTATTTAATAGACTTCTGCATAGAGAACTCTATTTTCAATTTACCATGAACTACTAGTAAACAAGAAACCCATTAAATCTAGAAGGAGATTGTTCGAATTGCTATTTCACACCCGTGAGAACGCACCTCTATGTTCTTGGCAATTATACAATTATTTGCCGTGATGATCAATTAATGATTTGATCCAGTTGGTTAATAAAATATCCTACCACCTATCCGCGGACCGTTTACCGTATGATCAGGGCAGCATAAACCACTTTGGCGACGGGAGCTGTTGTGGCGTTTTTGGAGATTGCGGGTGATTGCTATGAGCTATAAATACCTACAAGTAGGTATAAAGGTCTGGGGTTTGGAGGTAGTTAGTTGTTGGTAGAATTTGCGGGCTCTTTCTTTTGCAACATAGTTATAAATATTTTCCTGGTCAGATCTTCAACTGAAGGTTCAAGAGCTTTTATCAACTTTTATCGTATGATTTTTACTCTGCCTGAGGACCCTATTGTATGTTTTTATTAGATCATCAATATCAATTTAACTTTGTTGTAATTAAAAAAGATATATATATATATATATATATATATATATATATATATATATATATATATATATATATATACATAGGCTTACATTAATCGACCTATAGCCAAAAGACATATCCATGTCAATACTTGTTTAAGTGTTCAAAAAGCAACGCATTTTTGAAAAACTCAAAAAGTTGTTTTCAAAGAGAAACAACGAAACGCTATTCTCAGACCTTCCTTATTTCCTGGAGTTCCAGTCCTCCAAACATTTCCTAAAGTTCTCAGATGTATCAGGAATATAACAAAAAATTTAGAGGCAAAGAACCGTTGAGACTAGGTAATATAACGATTATTTTTAGAAGACGGAGAGGAACCTCCTGAGGACAAACATTAAGAACAGTTATTATTCCGATATAGCAGTTACGGGCTATCAGAAGAAATATCTGGAACCTGTTCCCCGGATTACTACTGTATACTGGACTTATAATTTATAAGGCGACGGGACCCTATAATTCCTATCCCACTAATCATCTTAATTGTGCACCTAGCTAAAACACAGCCTGGGGCAGGGGCTATGAGCATCCTTCGGTTTGCTCTTGTGCTTAAGTAGAAGCATTATATTTCATGTGATTTAAGTTTATTTACTTGGAGAACAGCAATTAATTATTTAATCTCCCCATAGGCTGGAGAATAAATTTATTAAGAATATAATTAATAATAACTATTACATATTCCCATTATATTTCGTCCGTATCCCTATCATAATTCTATAGAAAGGCAAATATTTTCTTATAGTTAAACTACGATATTTTACAATGTGTGAACTGGAGTTATAATTTAAGTATTTTTCTTCATAATTTATACATTGTAAATATTTTCATACGTTATGAATTAAATCAATTTATTTTTGTTATATTTAGTTTCACTCAGCATATCTGGTTACTTATCCATCACAACAGTAACACTAGAATAAGTATTGTTTCTCATAATATCCTATTATCGTTTATCATATTTTTTTTTCTTCTGAGAGGACACGATATAAAACGAAATCTGATTTTTTTAAGGATCTATTATAAAATTTGATCAAGAGTTCTGATAATGGCCAGCGTCTCTACTCATTCCCCAAGTGACTGTACTATAGCGCTCTGACTCAGCCTTCTATGTTTCTTTTTTGTTTTTTTAACACCAGCGGCTCAGCTGAAAGAGAATCACTGAGATCTTATTGTCTGTAAGTAGAGAGACATGTTTGGTTGGGGATCTCTTGAATGAGCGTATATTCTAATTTTTTTTTCTTTTTAACTTTTATTGCGTTATTATTACAATTATTAGAATCTGCTACAAATGTGGACAAAAAGTAATATATATGGCTTTATGTTTACATTTACACATGTAAATAAAGTATAATTGTATTTTTAACTTTTAATTAGCTTTTATTTTAATTTTACTATTATTACTATATATGTTTTTAATTCATTCATTCCACATTATATACAATATACAACGTGAAATGATTGAATTTAATCTTTATGCATTGTATGGTTCTTAATACTATTTATATTTTGTACAGTAAATGTTCTGTTTTTATTATTATTTTTTTCATTTAGATCTTATTATAAATATAAAAGGAATCATAAGGTCATAATAATTAATTACTGCCCTCATTTTAGGCAGATTGTAATACTCACTCATAAAACATTAATATTTACTCAGATTGAAAATTATTAAAAAACATAAATAAAAAAAAAATATATAAAAAACCTTGTCTCACCAAAACAAATCGTTACTTACTCGAAAATTATGTTTACTTACTGAAAACGGTTTTCAGACTAATGATTTTAGATGCTCTGCTTTAGCATTGCATTTAGCAGAAACAATCAATTCAACGTATATATCAATCAGTGTTAATAAATAAAAAATAATACACTTGAGATACACATGATGGTATAAAAATTTATAATTATATAAATTAAATTAATAATAGTAGAAAGATATATAATACAATATAGAAGTCAAAATTGATCTTAAATTAGCCTCAATCACACCAGAGGATATTCCAAACCTGGTAGTTTTTAGGTCCAAAATTTACAAGTGGCGTGTTGATAAAAAGGAGAAACCTAAGAAGAAGACTAGAACAACATGTTCTCAGGAGAGAAAAGAAGCCCACAGCAGGAGAATGAACGAATTATGGGCACGAAGATAGGAAAAATATGCCTCTTGAGTACTATGCGTAGCCCTAATGGGCTCAATCGCAAATAACAACAAAATAAAGAAAAAAAATATCCATAAAACGAATAAGACACTTTTAAGGTGAGTATAACGATTATTGTCATTGCTTATTTATAATTTTATAGGAATTATCTCCTTTATTTGTTAAGATAAAGGCAGGGAAAAAACTTGATTAAACATTCAAAGTTCGATGATCAAATTTATTACACCAGACAATCAAAAATATCTACAGACAGGAGGTCTTCCATATTTATTTACTTTGAATATATTTTTTATATATAAATATAAAATTAATATAATTCAGGCAACGGCATGAAGGACACTCTTACTCTCGAAACACCAGATAAAAAAACGTACGTCAGCATCGTAAAATAAGCGTGAGTGCTACGATAAGATTGTTTTGAGATTCCAGGAAAACAATTATCTACTACAATTATAAGAAATGAATGACTGTTATAAAAATAGATTTGATTTCATTTTTAGTCTAATCTTTCTTCATAGTAAAATGTACATAAAATATTCCATATTTAGTAAATATATCAGATGAATATAATTATTAATATATTTATATTTATATATACATGAAATTAGAATAATAATGTGTAAATTATTTTAGATATTATTGAGAAAACTTTTTAGTAGTTATTTGTCAGCCCAAAGTGATCTCTGGAATCCTCAATCATAATTTCAAAAATTGTATTCATTTCCTATAAGAAACGTTCCAAATTAAAAACTCGAAAAAATGTAGTATATAAATTGCTGATAATTTTTGAAAACAAAAATAAGAAAATTTTATATTTATTTATTTACAGGTTGGAGGTTGGGCATAGATTATTATAAGAAATATTTGTATTTCTGTGTATTTTACGAGTAAATGTAAATATTATTAGCTTTCTCGTATATCTTGAATATAATTGGGAAAGTGAAAAATTTACTACCACCACTTTTACTAGGCAAGCGTTCAATGCTCCCAAAAAATAACAAAAGACTAATTGATGTGAACGTAATTACACCCATTTGGACATACGGAGTTGAGCTTTAGGCGTCCTTCCTATTCTTCTAGTATATGAATCCTTACAATCTTAAATTCTCTGTAAAATCTTAAATGATCTGTATTTTGTCTCAAAAAACTTACCTATAAAGAACTTAATGTTCCATATGTTGCTGATTTGGCTTAAACCAGATACCTATTATTCCATTGTAAACTCCATACCCTATCAAATTCACTAGTCTCCCAACTCGCTTCTCACTCAATTTCCGATAAACCTCCAAGGCATCTGAAAAGAGGATGGTCAAGAGACCTTCTGTTGAAGAAATTTTATTGCAGTGCAGTTCTTTACATGTTATTGAAATGTCATTGTAATCATTTTCCCTAAATTTACTTTTTGTAAAGAATGCATACAGTTATAAATATCAATAATTTTTTTTTTTATTAAGGCTTTATTCAAATGATCCACGAAAGAATTAATGCAAATTGGCCAATTATAGGTAAATTAAGACAGTAAGAATAACGTCACTATTTTTCAATCCAGGTACGCATTATCTTTCCTCAGAGATATGGATACAAATACACAATGCTCTATACTGCACTTTGCTGCTTCAAGTTAAAAATAGTGAAACTTAGTCCAAGAGATTAGATGATTTTGCAAGGGAGTACGTCATGTAATTGGATTGTTTTTCAATATATCTAAAATGGATCAATAAGCCATCAGATGACGGTGCAGCTAAAAATCATGAAATATGCATTTCCATTATAGAACGGCTATCGATCTCCATCGCTAAAGTTTCGGGCATATGTAACGGTTGATCTCCTTTGTCCGGGGCGTACATCTGCACCGGAATGATTCACCGCTTCCCGTCCTTCGGGGCCATCCCCTCCTGGCCAAGGTAACAGATGCCGATGACTTCATGCCGATGTGGAGGATGCGCAGGTAGGAAGAGGACGAGGAAGGCACGCTTCCTCCAACCTTTATCAAACAGCTCATCGGGGAGGCATTTACAGAGTTATTTCAGCCGTATCTTCTTTTCGTGATTTAGACGCCGTGTACAATTAAGTGCCCTCTGACTCAGAGCGAATTCTGATGAAGGCCGTAGTTATATCTTTCGATGGAGGCTACAACTGCTGAAGTCACTGTGTTTTGTTTAATGCTGCGTCAATAGATGAGATCATAATGTTTTCTTTTTTTTTTAAACCATTTATAGATATTTACAAATGTATATTTTATAAACCACAGGTGAATTTTAGGAAGATGTTTTCAACTACTCGTATGTAAAGAGCCACCCACCTATAGCACTTCAATAGTTCTACATTAAAAGATCTTGAGGTCGTCTTCGTTTCAGACACCATGGAGGGTTATCGGGAACAGAATACGAAGCAAGTTGAGAGACTAGTAGATTTTTATGGTAGTGGAGTTTAGTATGAAATAATAGGTATCTGGATTGGACTAATCTCCCTATATGGAAAACGATATGGATACGTTAATTTGTGACAGAAGGAGCATTTTTCGAAGGATTAGATACGAATAATGTTTATAGTTTAGTAAAGACACAGATCTCAACACTCTGCATCCAAGGCTTAATTACTGTCATGTAAATGAGTCTCTAATAATTAATCAGAAAGTTTGACCCTTCAACCAGTAAATGTTAAAGAAGTCGAAAAGGCAGGTGTTTGTCGTTTAATCTTGTATGTGGATTAAACATAATTACAGATAATAAACTAGAATAATGTATATGTTTGTAATAGGGATGTGTTGACTACCGATTCCACCGATACTTGAGAAGAGAATCGGTATCGAGAATAGATGACCCAAAGTCGATTCCTAGGAACCTATCGATACTGTCGGAAATAGTATTGTAATACATAATTATGTAATTATTATACATATGCACATCGATTTTTCTTACCAACAAAAAAAATATGAGATAATTAATTTTAAAAAAAAGTTTGTATCTTACCTAACAGAACAATTATTCATACACTTGCTCAACACAGCTCGGTAAAGAATTATAACATTCTTTTGAGCAATCTAACGTTGCTACTGCGAGCGGAAGGTCAAAATGTTGAAGACATGTATTCGCTATTGGAAAATGGTGAAATAGGATTACTATTTCTAACTGCCAAAGCTTACTAACAAAATAAATTAATGCGGCCAGACAATAGCACCATTTTATTTTATTTTTTTTATCTATACTTTGTGTGTACTGCTACATATTTGATTTTTATAAACCCAAAATAAAGACTATTTTTCATTTCATTAAGTTCTCATACTGGTTTTCGAACCCCAAAATAATATTAAAAACAAGATCCAGAGAAATATATCAGTGTACCATTCTTCCTACAGTGTTTAGTGAAAGGTAATAGTAAAAGTAGGGATTCCTTAAGGGATAAATCAAATCTAGAACTATTGGGATATTTATCTTCTTAAATAATAGTTAATATTATTTTTTTTTTTTTTTTTTTTTTTTTTTTTTTTTTTTTTTTTTTTTTTTTTTTTTTTTTTACATTGGTTTAACTTTAATTAACTATATAATGAATTTTTTATTAATTTTTTTTTATTGAAAATAAATTACATAAAGCCGAACTAGGCTATTAATAAAATAAGTACATGTTTGGATACACATCTATCTCACATGAAACAATAAGTAATAAGAAGGACTCTATAAACAAATAAAGAATGCAAACGAAATAAAACATTAAAAAAAAAAAAAAAAAAAAAAAAAAAAAAAAAAAAAAAAACCAACACAACATTGTATTTTGTGAATAATAAATGCTATTGGGTTATTATTGTTTTTTTTTAAAATAAGACTAGGTATGTTTTTTTAGCTGTTATATCGATTATTTTATGTAATAACAATTTATTTTTAACCGAGGTACCGGCACCGCGTGTTGAACATTTTTGGTACTGACACAACACGTTCAACTATAATATTATGGGTTTCAAAAAACGACAATTAATCATTTGATATAAAGTATATTACTGTAATTTATACTGATTTTTTTTTTCTATTTTCGTAGTAATACTATTTTTTTTCTAAATTTTGTAAATTCATTGGAGATACCAAATTGTAATAATTTCTTCTACTACAACGAAACGTGAATTTCATGAGGTGAATGAATCAACATCTAAACACTTGAGTATGGTTCTAACCTTACTACGATTCCTGTCTTGTCTGGTTATGCCCCTTGCAAGAGTACCGGTTTATCCAACACGGCACTCCGCGCTATAAATTCTGATTAAGGAGAGCTTTGCATAAAGTTAACATAAACATTAGTGTCGGCTTATGCGGCTCGAAAGCCCGGAACTCAATATAAATTTTTATGAAAGGTTAAATCAAATAGTCCTTAAAAAAACATAAGTTTTACTAAACCAATCGCATTAGGGACATGTAAATTGATTTGTTAGTTAAATTAATAGTGACTATTAAAGAAATGTCAAGTACTTAATTGATTCTAAATTCAAAATTATTGCTCAATAATCTATAGGTTTTACTAATTTCTTTTTAATCTTGGTAATACGTAGTATACAATATTACAAACATGCTCGTAAAAGAATCTTTATCAGCGACATCCTTTACACTAGAGCCTCAGTGAAGTAATTAGGCCCGAGATAAAGTGCTTGACGTTAAACATCTGTTGTATCTCGAGATCATCTCTGTCTGCAGGGCTGAATAGTTTAAAACGCTTTTAATAATCTCGGTTAAAATAAACAAATCTATACTACTGTATAAAAGGACAAGCCATTTTCGTTTGGGGACATTAACCAAGAAAACTATTAAATCCAAATATTAAAAATCATCTTTATAGTTCCAGGAAGGTTTAGCAATAATAAAACCTACTGATTTTCAATTCATTTGTTATTTTAAAAAAGCGATAATCTGTGGATAACAGCAAAGATTAAAAATTGACCAACAAGTGGTGAGCCCCATTTTACACGAGAGGTTACAAAGGTACGTTGCTATATAAAGCTTGAAATTGATAATAAAATTTACCAATATTCAATTAAATTATTAAAAAACTATAAATATGTGCTGCAACATGTGGATCCCAGTGAAGCTTGAAAATGGGCCTATTTGTCCATAATATGCACCATTCCATAATAGAGTTTACAATGGTAAAACTACTGAGCCAATTTGTACGAAAGTGTAACCATACCGCCTTCATGTAACGATTAGTAATAAGAAAATTTACAAAAACTTTGATGATAAAGATTCCGGTGATAGAAAAATTGATTAATGTAATTATTTGAATTGCTTACCATTCTTAATTATAAAAACTAATCATTAGGAGTGAGTATACCAATTGGCTAGTTAGGTTCCTCCCTTGCTGAATATAATTGATCACACTAATCTGTAGTTACATATCATCTAACCATATCATAAATCAGTCATTGATTTTATTAGTTTAAATTAATTGAATTTATTAGTTAGTTTGTGAAAAAATGTTCTAAAAAAAAAAAAATATAAAAAATAAAATAAATAAAATTATTTGAGTAGAATAGCTTATTGCCTAATAGTCAACTTCATAATATTATTGACTAGCATCCCCCATCGCAGCTTCGCTCGCTCTCGTAAGTAAAGAAATTTTAAGTAATTATTTAAGTTTTATTTGTTCGTCGATAAAATTCTTGTATTACAGTATGAAATTGAGCATTATTTCTTCAATAATGTTTTCAAGCTTCGCAGTAGTTTTTTATTTTGATAAAATTGCACTGATTAGATGTTTGAAGATTACATAAAAGCATGAGTGGTAATTTTTAATTTTAAATGTAAGAATTGGTAATCCAGATGGACAATGACTACTATCTCTTGGAGATAATGGACTGCATTATCTGCGCTTACAACTAAAGGCCCATGAATCATATTTTACACACAATATCAGAAAGTAAAGGATCGACATTTTGATTTGGTAATACATACATTTTTCAGCAGAAATAATTTTATTGACTAATCTAATAAAACATTTAATGTACAAGATTCAGTGACAGAAACGAGGTTGGCCTCACTGTCATTCTTTTACGGTTAGAAATCAAAATCCAACTGGATGAAATCAATAAAATTTATCTGCGGAATAAAAGGTACCAAATTACCAAATCAAAATTTCGATCCTTTACTTTGTGATATTGGGTAAAAAAATACGATTCATGGCCTTTAGTTGTAAGTACCGATAATGCATTACATTATAGAGTTAGTAGTCACTGTCTGGATTACCAATTCTTACATTAAAATTAAAAATGTGTACTTATGCTTTTACGTAATCTTCAAACATCTAATCAGTGCAATTTTAACGAGGTTAAGAATTACTGCTATGCTTGAAAATATTATTGAAGAAATAATGCTCAACTTCATATTGTAATACAAGAATTTATCGATGAGCAAATAAAACTTCTATAATTAGTTAAAATTTAAAAGCTTTACTTATGAGATCGGGCGAAGCCGCAACGGGAGATGCTAGTTAATAATATTAGAAAATTGACTATTAGGCAATAAACTATCCTCAAAGTCTTTTATTTCTTTATTTTTTTTAGAACTTTTCTTCACAAACTAACTAATAAACTCAATTAATTAAATCTAATAAAATCAATGAATGATTTATGATATGTTTAGATGATATGTAATTAAAGATTAGTGTAATCCATTATATTCAGCAAGGGAGGAACCTAACTAACAAATTGGTATGCTCACTCCTAATTATTATTTTTTATAATTAAGAATGGTATACAATTCAAATATGTTGAATTATCCAGAAAGATAATATTAATACCTTTTTCTATCATCAGAATCTTTATCATCAAAGTTCTTTGGCTCATTTCTTATCTAGTTCCACACATTATTTTCACAAGAAACGGTGGAATTTATAATCGACATTTGAAATCATCACATAACTTTTATAAATTTGTGCTTATTTTAATTACTAATTTTTTTATTGCTTCTATAACTGTCTAAATAAACAAAATATCGATTAAAAAAATGATGGATCCTACAGATGAGGTACTCTTAAATCGTAAGATAAAACACCTACTTGCAGAAATAAAACTGCCTCCTGTCATTAAGAGATCGCAGCGAGATGACCGAAGGGAGCGAAACACTTAGCCCGGTATTAACCAAGACTGATGAAGCGGTCGCTAGCTGAGAGTCATGCTTAACTATTAATAACAATTAGAGCAGGTGCCGTAACCATCAATCACAACGCCCTCTGAGGGTCTTTAATCACGTACCTAATGGCGCAATCTATCCCACATAACATAAGTCTTAGAGCTGTACCTTGTGCAATCACCTACAAAGGTATCCACTTTTAGTGATTCCCATTTGTAGCAAATAATATTTGTTATTTGGATTTCATCAATAAAATACAAATCTATTTCCTTTAAAATCTAATCTGAAAAGTAGTGGTTAATATTAATTAATACAATTTATTCTATTATAAGAACGGTAACCGCGAGCAGTCTTTTTGTAATAGTTCCTCGTGGATCCTAAAGAACTTGTATTCTAGCCTAGACGTTTTACGCTCTAAAACTCTAAAGAACCGAAGAAACAGCAATGTTTACTCTGTCCCTTCCCAACCCATCACCTACTAAACGAAATTCCCCCGGCCATGTCTTACTATGGAATTTGATTGAAATCACTAACTGACAACCCTCATCGTTCATTTCATAACCATAAAAGAGTAAAACAATACTTCAAGTGAGGCGAGAAATTCCAAAACCGTCAAATTTCCACATTTTTTTTAGTTTTTCTACTAGGTTATCGTTAGATGAAAGTTTTACTTCCACAGTTAGTAAAATCAGATTGAAAATGGCCGTAAAAATAAATAAAGCCTCTTCCTATTTCAGTTAAAGTTTTTTATTTATTTATTTTGAAAAATTAACTTAGATCTACACTTTAAGTAATCTACAACTCTTTATCATTCAGCCCGTTAGTCTTTCAATTCGCACTTTCACTCTGTAAAGTTACTCTCACATCTTCGAGGAGTGTCCTCAGTACAGGAGAGATATGAATGAATTTGGTGTTCCTCGTCAGCTCTGTATGGCCTTGAGCGATAGTAAACAGTACATTTGTAGTACTATAGAATTTATCAAGAAAATTAGATTAAATAATTTTATTTAATGTCTATTACATTATTATTCACTACTTTTTAGTTATTGTTATTGTTGTAATAGGGACGGTGTAGTTAAGTCTAGGTATATGGGCAATAATAACCATAGCAGTTTTTGCCCTTAAAAAACAAACAACAATTCACACATTTAATGATGTATTATTTTGTGCTGGAATCTACCACCTTTAGGTATACATTTTTATTCCGAAGTAATTACAACTTTATATAATCATATTCCAATGTATTTATCTAGTTCTCAATGAACACTTCATATCACGTTTCCATCTAAACCACACATACTTTACAATTCCTTATTATTGATTTTAAGAGCCAAGTTTTCATAATCTTGCCAGACACTTTCTAATCATCTAAACCTCTGAATTAGTGAGCACCGCATAACCTAGCACCAGAAATGAAACAGCAGCAGCATGGACAGATTGTAAACGTTGAAAATTGAGAATGCTCAGCGTCAACCAGGTTCGAGGGGCGGAGATGTTCATGAGAAAAGCCTTATCTATTCGTGTAGAGGATATGAGGAAACTTCAGTGCATTTTTATTATTATTATTATTTTAATATATTTATTTTATTATTTTTATGGTTTGTTCGTATCTAAATAAGTATAAACTTATAATATATACTGTTTATTTATTATATTTAATACGAATAAATAAATAAATAAATATAAATATATATATTTTATTTGAGATAATTAAGATCTCTTCTTTAACAATTTTAAAATTACCGGAAATCTATATTCTGCAACTCTGGTGCAACTAAAACTTTCTGGTTATGTTTGCTTTATTGATGTACAAATAAAATAAAATAAATAAATAAAAATATATAATTCTGTTGTGCTCACGCAGGCAAGATAGAATTTATTTCTCATAGCTCGTAAATAAGAAAGTTATTTCAAATGCGTTTCTATCTATTTTTATAAATGTGGGAGTAAAATTCCTATGATTTTTATAATATCTGCATTGTTTATATTTTTGTTAGTTACTTTGCACAACACTCCTTCATAGTACCTAATTACTTATTCTGATTGAAATATTGATGTTTCCTTGGCTTACGAATTAAAGAACGATTCCAGATCTCACTTCTGGTAGATAAATCGGATGATTCAAGAGAGCAAAAACCCAAGAACAAAGTGCTGGTACTCCCCAAAACTATTAGTCATCCGGTACACACCCACTCAGATCCTATCTATAAAATCCTCTAATCCAATGTAAAAGATGAAAAAAACTGTTTAGTAAGGCCAGGCGATGCGACAACACTCGGGTGCCGACTTCACACTAAAAGCTCTTTCGAACTGGGCTCGCAGATAAGAATCCCCCCGGGGTCTGGTGGGGTCCTGGGGATAAAACCTCCGCAGTACTTTCATCAAACTGCCACATTTTGAGCTTCATTATATTGAAATTAATAAATAAATATATATAGGAGTATAATACAAAAGTTATAACATAATGATCCAAACAGTGCACGTCCCACTTTTTCCCTCTAGAATATTTTGTTAAATTGTATTGACATTCATACTACAACCTGCTTCAATGAATGGCAATAGATGATAAATATATATATAAGTATATATAAATTATTAAAAACTAATAATATTAGATTATTAGTTAAGTTTATCTAATAATATTAGAAAATAATCTCTATGATGGAAGATATTCATAGTAATAACAAATATAAATAAAAATAACACCCATAAAAATAATGACATGAATCAATATACTGACTGTTTAGGAAACCCCTAATATAACCTGCTCCTACAACTTATTAACACGTTCACTGCAGGCTCGCTAGACGATTTTTCTAACCAATGGCGGGTGACATAATATGTTTTTTTCTGATTATCCCACCCAGGGTGAGAAACAAGGACTGATGTGAGTGTTCACGTCATCCGCAGTCAACGAGTTAAGGGGCTAGGTCAGATCCAAGGAGATCCCAGTGGGGCTCTATCAGATGGGTTACCTATATCAGCATCCAGTGGAAGCTGTGCAGGAGCACTATCCTTACCAAACTAAAATTTATTAAAACATTCAACTGTAGGTCGAATAATTTCATATTACACAATTAGAATAATATTTTTTTTAAATTGGAAAATGTCAAATTTGTTATTAAGGGACATTCTTACACAGTAGTTTTCACACATTATTATTTTCCACATAAGATCCATGTTAATTTTCCTATTCTTCTTAGATCACAATTTTTTTTTTTTTCATTTGTATACGTCGAATACATTGTACCTAAAAAACACATAAATCATTTAAGAAAATAACTTCTGTTATTAAAAAAATGAAAAATTAAGAAATTCAATTTAGTTTGTTTTGGTAAGAATTCTATTCTTTTTATATAGATTCTTTTCATTATTTAGAAGCAAGAAAATTTATCGGTTTTAGAACTTAATTTTGTTTAGTTTTCTTTTCGCTTAGGTCTAGGCATTTAAAAGTAGTCATAAAACTTTATGATACATTTATGTCAGAACGTTGCAAAAGAGTCATGATTCGTAAAAATATATGCGTTTTTATTAGATAGTCTGGTAAATGATTTTTTTTTTTTTTTTTTTACATGAAATATAATCATAATAATAGTAAGTAACTATTTGTAACTTTTTAACGTGGTAATACACAGTAAGTGACTCGCGGATATATTTTTAGAAGTTCAAAGCAATTTTTTATAGAGCCCGCTAGAAAAATTACATTTAATATAAATAAATTACTTGTCACAAAAAAAAAAAATCATTGAAACACCATATAAGGCAAGATAAACCTGTTTCTTCATAGTTTCTTCACATTAACGACAGTAGCCGGCATCAGGAAAATTGGCCCATTTTGTTGAAGTAAACATTGCAAAATATAATTGTGCATAGCATACATTTCATAATTTGATTGAATTCATTAGTTATTTTTACCAAGCGATGTCTTTTAGGTCAGAATGAGCCCTGGGTTAAGATTTATTCTGAGATGTGTCCCAAAACCAAAACTTCTGTTCTTAGATCCTTTTAAGACATCTCACTTCTTGAATAAACGATAATAGAAAATCTAAACATTTTTAAACCTCTTCTTCACCATTATCCTAGATAAATCTGCTTATAGTACCGGAGGAATCCCAGCTTTAAAACCATATTACACTCAACTCTCGGACTTTTTTAAAACAAAAACAATCTGATCTCGGGCATTTTTGGTTGTTTGTAAATTTCTAAAAATTTCATTTAACAAGAGATTTTTTTAAATTTGAGTTCAGAATATAAAAAACAATACTTGCAAAGGAAGCACGTAAATCATTGTGCTTTTGAGTGTTACAAGCAGTTGGTGCGATCACCGAAGATGCAATGAGAAATTATATAGTTTATATAGTATTATATATACAAGGTGTCCCAGACATAGTGTAAAAAAAAAAAAAAAAAAAAAAAAAAAAAAAAAAAAAAAAAAAAAAAAAAAAAAAAAAAAAAAAAAAAAAAAAAAAAAAAAAAAATTGGGTAATACTGCTTACTTAACGGGGTAGAATGGCGCAGAAACTAGTTTCATATCTTTTGGATTCTTTCTGTACTCAGGTTGTTAGTACTAATAATTATCTGGTTTTAAAATATAATAAAAAATAAACACCATAATTTTGAATATTTTTTTCAAATCTTTCTTCTTATTGCCCATTCTCAAGAAGCACTGTAAATGTACGTCTACAATACGGTTAGCCATTGAGGACATAGGATTAAAAACGATTATATTGTTTAATTCTTTTTGTCTGACAATGAGATAAAATCAAACAATGGATTTTATGAATGAATTTAAATAATTTTACCTCAAAACTTACAAAGCAATAACAATTATTAAATAGATCACTCTTATTTTTTACAACTCCACTGGATATTAAAACCAGTAACGCAGCTGAGAGAGCATCGCTGGGATCGCTTCGAGTCTAGCCTTCACTATCAATAAGTGGTGGGGATGCTCGATTTGGAGTTCTCCAGGCAGTTTGCAATAAATATGTGGCGGTTAGTTTTTGTTATTATCTGATGATTGTAATTATCTTCCATTATTATTATTTTCTTCATAAAGATCATTTTTATAATTATAATTGAATTCACGGTTGTTTTTTTTAAGATTTTAAAATTGAAACTGAAGTTATGATGCTTATCTTAAGTCACATGTCAGAGTAATAAGTTGAAGTTCTATAATTTGTATGTAGCCCAAATATGACAAAGCATATGTCTCAAGAAATGATATATTCCCCATAAAAAAATAAAATAAAAAATGAATGAATGAAGTATGTATATAAATATATATGTATATATATATATATATATATATATATATATATATATATATATATATATATATATATATATATATATAGAGAGAGAGAGAGAGAGAGAGAGAGAGAGAGAGAGAGAGAGAGAGAGAGAGAGAGAGAGAGAGAGAGAGAGAGAGAGAGAGAGAGAGAGAGAATTATGAAATATAGAAAATATACACAAAAACATTAACTAATGTTTTTATATGTCCTATTTAATTTATTTTGTGCACATAACAAAAGAAAAAAAAAAGAAAAGAAAAAAAAATAATTCAGTACCTCACTGACTGGTAAACAAAAAAAAACTGCCGTCAATTTTCCCTCCGATTAACGCCAACTGAGCTAGAGCATGTCAAGATATTACATTTTTAAATGTGAAGAAAACGTTACGCCAAAAAAAACTTAGACTCCATACAGAAACACCAAAGTCAAAAATCATTAAAAAAAAAGATCCAGTCCCTCATAACAACCAGCCAGTTGTTGACTCTTTCCTCAATCAATCGTTGTTAAACTTTAGTTTCACCAAAAGCGGAAAGAGCCTATGTCGTGTGGATACGGAGCGGGAAGATGCTGGTCCGAGTTATGGCTCCTAATCGATTGTGATGCCGCTCTTTGTCGGCCGAGTGCGGGGCTCACGACAAAAGGACAGATATGCACGCTTTACGGTACACCCAGACCGTTCCACACAAGGCGTCACTCTCGCTTTTCCGGTGTCCTGGGGTGTCCGTCCGCGAACCTTACGGGCCTAGGCTCCAATCCTCTTCAGCAACTACACTCTGAGTGAATAGGAGAGATCCTATTCAAGTTTACGATCTGTTATGATAATGATGTTTGGGTATGATGAAGGTGTACATTGGTCCAATCGGAATCTGTTATATATACTGTAATATAATGATATATACAAGAAATATATGTATATTACAAAGGACGACCATTCCAAAATGTATGCCAGCTTTTTATTATTTAATCCAGTATAACTACAAGAAACTGAAAACATTTTCAACTAATGTAAGACAATTTCTGACAGAGCATTCACCCCTCAGATTACGAAGCATGGCACTGCGACAGAATGACAACACAAGCCTTTAATCATATATTATATAACGGGGACAGATATATTATTTGAAAAGGACAGATTTCATTTAATCAAAACAATAATGTCGCGTGGAGAAGTGTGGCCAGTTTCAGATTTTTTTTTTTTTTTTTTTTTTTTTTTTTCACAAGTTAACATTCGGAATTAAATATATTTTTCCAAAGAGATGAACTTTAACAAGATGATTTTTGCATGTATTGACTTGGAATTTGGTTATTATTATAAAATTTTATTTACCTTTATTTCTCTATTTATTTATTTATTTATTTATTTATTTATTTTTTGTTTATCTATTTATTTATTTTTTTTTTTAGGTTTCTTTTCCCTTATGTCAGATTTTGTTTTTTGTAATAATAATGATGTAATTTATTAAATATATATTCCTTTGTAATTAGCAAAGCACATAATATGTTTGTGCGCAAGGGGTATTACTATTTGGAATAAACTACTCTATATTGAGTTACTATGGAAGAGAAAAGAAAGAAAAAATTCTTATATTTATGTATCTTATTTTTAGTGAGGAGCAAACTAAGATGGAATGATTCAATCACACTCACCATAACCATATACCCCAAAAAAAAAATTGTTTATTGAATCTAACTATTTTCAATAATCGATTTTTCTACGCTCTTCGGACTTTTACTACAAATCAAAAATGTTCCCAAACGAAGCAGTAGTTCAAAAGAATTAGGGAGGGGCGTCCAAATAGGGAACGGCAAAATCAGAACAAAGTTTTTTAATCACATTTCGGATTCCGAAACCGGTTGATTAAGTGAGATCAGGAAAAAAAAAAGATAACCGTTTCCTATATTTTTTCTGTTAATGAACTTGAATCATATCACACTACCGCGCACCTTTGGAGTTCAATGATCGATTGTACTGTACTGTTATAAAGTATAGAAGCAGTATGCAGACTTATATTCATAACTAAACAATGCTTTTTAATAGGAAACTTTTTGGGTGATACAAGAAGGGGTAAAAAATTTACTTTTACTTTTTAAGGTAAAAAATATATAATAAAATCCGAGATTTTTATTTCGTGATTTTGTTTTGATCGCTTTATCCCACTTTAGAAAGCGTGAAAATAAAAATAAATAAATAAATAAAAAATGTAAATATATTATTATTCTCTACTTACTTCAGCCAAAAATATGGCCTTAACTGAATCATAACCGTATTGCAATATTGCAATTGAATAGTAACTGTATTGCAGGGTCCTAGTCAAATTCCGCTAATATACTCTATTATCTAAATTTTTAGTAACTATAAATAAATTCGGCCCGTCAGTGCAGAAAGAGTAATTTCTAACAAATATTCTCTTTTTTTTTTCTTTTTTTTAAAGCAGATCCTATGTAATATTGTAATAGTCATAAAAATGATTTTTTTTCGGTCAAGTGTCGAAAGTAGGAATCATATTTGAGATGATAATAGTTCACTCGGATACAATCAATAGTGCGGAAATGGGTTAGATATTTTCAACTATAAAAAGTCAATTCGTAATATATCAATCATGATTTAAAAAATAAATAAGGCTAATATAGTAGCTAAGGATTCATAAATTAACTTAACTTGGATAATACTTGGATGAGTGACCACTTAATGTTAGATAAGTATAGACTAGTGGCCATTTAATTCTACCCGTTAGACGAGGTCCGTCAGAATACAAGACACAACTTTTCCGGGACTTGAGAACAAACAAATTGGAAACAGGATAAGTTTTAAGCTTCTTTGGGATTTTAACATGAGAAGACGTGGAAAATCTATATAAATGAATAAAACTTGTTTAAGTTTAAGTCGAATAGTTTTAGAACTAATTAAAATTATTAGTTACTTATTCTTTTACTGAAAATTAGGCGTTTTATAGATTTTAGTTTCATCCATAATAAACTGTATAAGAGTTTTGACAAAAAAACGATAATCATATTTTACGTTTATATCATTAAATATCGATATCTTAACAATCAATGTTTATTCTTACAGGTAAAGGTCGTTTAGATTAGAAAATTGCAATATTTGCCAGAACTAATATGATTTTCGCCATAAATTATTTAAGTATCAGCAAAATATTTGATATCTACAATTCAAAAACAGCACAAGACATGAGTAGTAATTTCAATTTTTTCAAAGGAGGTTGATATCAATATTGATCAGCATTTACTCCTTATATTTTTATTGCCTTTAACTACATGTTTCGCGAAACTTTTCTCACATTCACGTAACCGTTTAAGTAACATTTGAATCGCGTTTTAAATGTGACGTGATTTATCACAGTAAAAAAAAGGTTGACCTAAAGATAGGAAAACTTAATGAGTTAATGCTGATCAATGTTGACGAATAGTGATTTATATTCCCTATTGCTTCTTGTTTAATTTGTCTTTTCATCTTAAGTTTAAATTTAAGCAAAGTTTAAATTATGAATGAAAAAAGTAACGATACAATCCACTTTTATATTTTAAAAATGCAATTTCTTAACCAATATCAAAAGTAGTTGATAAATGTTTCTAATTTATTTTATAGAATATTTTATTTAAGAAGGTTTTTGAAAGTTTCAAAATGTACTAACCATCTTGATCTAATTTTGTTAGAGTATTAAAAGTCTGATATTTTCGAAATAGCATCAGAGTTCTTTTCAGTAGATAAATTGAATGAGATTCTTTTTTTTTTTTTTTTTTTTGTTTAGTTTATTGGTCATCATACTTTTCTTTTACGAAAGTAAAAAATATTAAACTTTCCGTTATTTAACCATAAAAATTCAATTCGAACGAAAAACAAAACACTTCCACCACTTATCTCTGGACCATGCTGAAGTATCAAACACAGACTTCCACTTACGTCAATGTCGTCCCCAACGTCCTAAGGTCCTGCACTGAGCTCATCAAAAACCCGACTAATCCGCCGACGTAGAGGAACCAGGAAGGAGGATCCCGTGGTGGGGGATAGGTGTGATGTACCTGGATGATTCATCCCGCTGACCACCGATCCGCAAGTACGGCCCTGTTTTTTGTCTCCTCGCATTACTGCAGATGACACCTCGAGACAGTTATGTAGAATCTGACTCAAAGAAGATGAGGTTGAAGGTATGGTATGTCACTCTTTAACGATTTCTGAAGGCGTTTATTGAAATTCGTTTTAAAATACTCCGGTACGTTCCAACGAAACATCACTATGCGCAGGATAATGTAAACTATTTACCGAAAAATCAGTGAACAGACTTTCATTAAAGTTCCTGTGGTTATTTAAAATATGAAAAAACATCAACGTTATTTATTTGAGATTTCTTAAGTGTAAAACATAAGAATCATCTACGCTTGTTCGATTTTTATAGAAAATAAAATTTAAGATTTATCTTTTTTTTTATATAGTTATTCTCTGTAGAGGAGGGCAATCACTTTTTCATCGTTTCCCAGTTCATTTGAGATGTCTCGAGGTATTCCCGCTTTAGTGAACCTTTTGGTGTAGTAGGAGACTCGTTAAACATATGGGATACTGAAAAACTTTGAAATTGGCACACATTTCACATTTGGGAGGAGCCTCTCTGGTTATGAGGTAAAGGTGGGTAATTCTTGTATGGTCAATCCTTAATCGCTTTAGGATTATTTCTTCTCTGCACTTAGTACGGCAAGAACTGCTCTATGGTTTTACGTCCTCCTTAATTATCATGAGTTTACTGTGATCCAACAGTTTCTACCACTCTTGGGATATCGTCTCTCTATGTGGACGTGCAAGTTTTGATACCGTAATAAAGGTATTGCCAGGTCCTGGGAGGAATAGAGATTCTTTTGTTGCTTTACCGTCCATTTCGTTACCTCCTATTCCAATTTAAATTGGCAACCGAATGAAGTACACCGATTTTCTACCTTCATAAAGCTTCTTGACCAGATCTAGAATGCAAAGTATTCCTAAGTGATCTGAATACATGTTATTTACAGCAGTGATACTGTGCTAAAGCATACAGTGATACAGCAGAGTTTGAACAAAAATCCAAGTTAAGATAGTGAATATGTATTACGTTTTATCTACCTTCAGTTTCTTTTTTTGTTTTTTTTCAAAACAAACAACAATTTAATTTTAAAAAATAACACCATGAATCATTTGAATCATATAACATTATTTCTAGATTACATTTGCATCCTAGGTAGCTAGGTAACCATAGATCTAATTAACGATAGCGACGAGGTATTAGTAAAAGTGAATAAACAAGTCGAATGGTATAAATAAATAATCTTGTGTAAGCCTCAAAATGTATATGTCCTCAATATACGATTTATAATATTTATCATTAAAAGGAATAAAGCCGTCTTAGCAGTAGCATATTGTTGAAGCATCCTCCGATTCGATTGGTTTTCTTTTCCTGCTGGAAACAAATTTCAAATGGGGCTATTCATAATATTTTTATAGCCATTTAAACAAAAGTTGGGATTGGTTTTGAATGATTTTATTGTTGCTGATGATTTGTAAATAAGTAATTTGAGGCTAGTTACCACGTGATATATTAGTTTCACCGAGTTTTTGTTGAATATATGGCTATTTTCATTTAAGTGGATAGTAAAGTTGTAATTCTGCGCCTTATCATTGTATACTCTTACATGTTTTTTTTTTAATCTTCGATCTACTGATCCTTCTACTTTTTCCTCGTATTTAGCTGCAAAATCACTACATTTTAGTTTATGAACCTCTATTTTATAAATAGATGAAGGGAAACCGGATTATCGTGGTTTATTTATTTAAAATACAGCATAAAAAACTTCTTATTTTTTTTTTTCAATTCTTTTCCGACTTTGGTGGATATTAGGCAGTGAAATGATGTGAAGTGAGCCGTAAGAAACTTCTGTGATGAACCATAAAGCCCTTCATCAAATTCTTTTTTAGACCTCGTAACTTCTACGAACCTTGATGTTCATAAGCGATCGATTTCCGGATTTAATCAAATGTTTTGCCTCAATCGCCATAACAGTTGACTGCAAGAAACAGGAGAAGGCGCTTTGGCGGTGTTCTTCAGGCCTGTGTAGTAATCAGAGTGGTCAAGGAAGGGCTCCAGTTTTTGCTCCCTTCGACTTGAGGGCCCTTAGTAATGAACTTCCTCTTCTTAATGGAAGAGATGTCCCTGACAAATTATTTACTATGAGTAGCCTTTGTACCGCCATTTAATAAAAAATAAAAAAAATTCATAAGTTACTTTAAGTTTTAAATTTATCCCAAAATTATATATATTGTTTACCTAATATGAGAGTCATCAAAATATTAAAAAAGATTTTATGCACGTCCAGACTTTGAATTAAGTTATCATTAAATTTTTATTACAAAATTCGGTTTGTAAATAATTGTTTCTTTGTATAGATAAGAAACGTAGACTATAAAATCCTAAGAATGGTGATCAGATTTGTAATTGAAGAAAACTTTTCAATGAATTTCATTTTTTCGTTGATTCTTATCGTTATAATAACCATTCAGCGGCAAAAGTTGTAGTAATACAGGCTTTACTTGTTAAAAAAACAAAAACAAAAACGACATAAGTATACGATATTTCGTATCCAGCAAGAGTTAGGTGAAATTACTCGGAAAAAATGGTTAAAAAAATTAATTAAAGTATAAATCAAGATAACAGGTATTTGTGTGTGTTTGTTTGTTTATTTTTTTTTGTGTGTGTGTGCTTGATATGTAGGTACAAAGCAGTATCATTTTTATATAAAATAAAATAAAAAATATTCTCTTATTTAACTAAACTTATATAATATTTTTTGGATATATTCCATTGGATTTATATAGCTATAAGCCATTTCTTAATTGAATTTTTCATATAATAATATATTCATTTAGCTTTCTACTTCATAAAATTGTAATGTATTCTAGATAGGCTATATGCTCGGTGGATAAGTTTATCGATGAATAATAAAAACGTTTTTACCTAAAACCGATTATTGAAAAATTGTAACATTTGACTTAGCCTCATATATTCCGAGTCTAGTTATATATTTTTGAAAATTTTAAAAATATATATGTCCAGGGTTTTACATAAATCAATACAGAAAGATGATTGCGGATCCAGAGGACACATGTGGCTGGGCAACATGTACCGTTACCCAGAGCCCGCCTACAAATCCCGGTAGCACATAACCGTTTGGATACGACCCACTTTGTATTTTTGGTCAATTTGATAGGAAGGTCCACAGTTTAAAAAAAATCATCCTAATGATCACAATAATATCATTAACAACGAATGAAACCAATGATTATTTAATCATGCTGAACAGAAAAAAGTTTTCATTGTCTCAAAATATTATGATTATGATAAAATAATAAATAAATTTGAAAACATTACCTGAATATATCCGCCCAGTTGTAGCCTTTGATTGTTGCCTCGAACTCCTAAAAGAAAACATACATAAAATTGAAGGAGCAAACTAAACATTTATTAAATAATTTAATATTATTACATTACGTTAAATTTAAATGTTTTATTATATTATATTTTAACTAATAACTTTATATTATAGTGATTGGAACATGAATAAGAATATATATAATAAATAGGAACACATGATATTAATTTTGTCTTTTATGACAGACTAAGATCCAATCTATTTTTTTTTTTTTACTTTTTTCAAGAAGAAATCGGTTAGTAACAAATTTATGACTTGTACGACAAGTACAAACCTGATTTTAAACAATATTTATCAATAATTTGGACATAAAAGTGCAGTAAAAGAAAATCAGCCATGAACCATAATACGTTTTAATTTTTCTTATTCAACTTATAATTTTTATTTCATTTTAATCTACTAAAAAAAAATTTATTTGTTTTAATCACACAATTCTATTTTAACTATTTTTGCAAAACTTTTCAATTAATATTTAAATATGAATACTAAGGTAGGTAATAGGCATTTGTATGAAACGTACTAATAAAAATAAACGGTCCTTTCAAAAGGTTCCATTGACAAGTAAAAAATTAAAGAAAAGAGTAGTTATATGTATAAGTTTCTTAAACTGATATACCTGTTTAAAATACACTAAATATAAATTAAAAAACACAATATCTACAACCTATGTTAATTCTAATGATCATTAAAAAGGTTAAATTAAATTAAGGAAAAGGTTTTCTGTAGCAATAATTTTAAAAGAAAATGATTTCGGCTAAAGACAGGTTTTTCCAATAGTGGTCAAGTAACTAGAATAAAAAAATATAAAAGTTTTACTCAATAGTTTTATGGGGTTTTTTTTGTTTTGTTTTTTTTATTTTTTGTTTGTTTCGTTTAACGTCACTTTATACTGCTACGGCTAATCGGACGATGCTACGGTAGGAGTCCTAATTTTTGCCTATCCAGGTATAATTAGTATAGGGATCTTTAACGAGTACCTGACATCGCACAGGCTCGGGACCTCCATTTTACGTCCCTTCCGAAGGACGGTATAGCTAAGTATTTTTTACTCCCTTTAAAAAATCCTAAGGTCATCTGCCAGGCTGCGAACCCGCGATCTTGGGTTTAGTAGGTTGCTATGCTAACCACTACACCACAGGTGACCCTGTTTTTTTTTTTTTTTTTTTTTTTATTTTTATATATATAATTAATTCCATTTTTTATTATTGCATTAATTTTTTTGCTCCCAAATAAAAAATAAAAACTTGATTTAGATGCAAGGTTTAGTTAAGTTTCTGAAAATAATTTCTTAGTTTTGTTTGTCAAATCAACTATTTAAGTTAAATTTATAATATAGTAATTTGTTAGGCGAAGCGTAATCCAGAGAAAATTTTTTATACCTTATATCATTTTATACACAATGCTTTCTGTAAGTTTTTTTTTTTTTTTTTTTTTTTTTTATAGATATCAACTATTTAGGCGCTATGCTGACGGGGCTAGAACCTGACACTGGAAATCCCGCATCTTCCCCTTTGTGCTTCCCCATCCTCTTTGCAATATGTATAAAAGGCAAGGAAAAGTCAATATGGTACCATTATACAGTCTGCCTTACGTGACAAGCCGAATTCTGACATTTTTTTTTTTTTCTTTGGAACATATATAGTCTTTTCCTGCTTGTAACGATATGATATTACGAGCAATATTATTGATGCAATTCCAATAATTTGATGTTTATTTTAGTGGTAGGATATGTTCCAAGAATTTTATCTGAATGAAAATAATCTATTAAAACAATACAAAGTCTATACTTTTTCAGGTACTATAAATGTTATTTAAAAAAAAGAAAATAAATATATTATTTTCACTACTCTCCTATGACCATCGTGCTCTTTTTCATAAATTAAATTTAAAGTTTGCAAGACATTTAATTCTAATTTTAATTTAAATTCTCTTTATTCCGGTTTACTTAACTTTATACTAGAACAAAAATAAGAATACTCAAAATTTATATGTATATATATGTATATATATATATATATACACAGAGAAAGAGAGAGAGAGAGAGAGAGAGAGAGAGAGAGAGAGAGAGAGAGAGAGAGAGAGAGAGAGAGAGAGAGAGAGAGAGAGAGAGAGAGAGAGAGAGAGAGAGAGAGAGAGAGAGAGAGAGAGAGAGAGAGAGAGAGAGAGAGAGATTACTGTTTACAAGAAGAAGCAATCGCAAACTAGTTACAAATTGTAAAAGATTGTAAAGACCTCCACAGGTTTAAATAAAACACGGCAAATAGCTCAGCTATCCTATTCAGTTCTTCTTCCACAGTATTTAGACACTAGTCACAAACTAGAGAGCTGAAATCTCTTTGAGCCTGCCTTGTCTCTCATTGTCATTCAGAAAAGGAGCTCATAACATTTATTTAATAAAAACTTTAAAAAATATTATTTTAAATTTATAACTCAGGAAGAAACATGACATTAATTCCTACTGGTCTAAGCCCATATGGGAATCAATGGACCAATAATAAAACACCAACATCACAGTTCCATCAAAATTGTTGATAGTTCATAACGTTTCCCAACAAAACATTACATTTACACTTATGTATCCCATCCGTCATAACTTACATTCCTGTGACGGTTTATATATTTCTATAAAATTAAATATGTAAGAAAAGTAACGAAAAGGGAAAATATTACAAGCATTGTGGCAGATTAATAAGAAGATGGATGACGGATCTCTTATTCTTTCTCAGATCTTGGGCTTGCACTTAGTGGAGGATATCCTACAGCACAGAATAATACACGTTACAGTATACACATGAGAGTATCTCGATAATTTAGTCACTGTGCTTATTCTGTTAAAAACAAAAATTATCTATATTTTTCGTTGAAATTTACTATTGACACAGCTCTTTTCATGAAAATGATCTAATCTTACGTATGCTGGAGATTCATGGAAAATCAAGTTCGATGACTTCTAGAATTCTCAGGTGAGAAAGCAGCCGGTATTCCCCATTACGTAGTTTAGTTATTTTTTAACTCGTCTTAACTTTCATCACACTTCCGTTCGGGTTTTTATTTTATTTTTTTCTTCGATTCCAGCTATTTGTTTGCTTACTTGGTATTTATATATATGTTTTCCTTACTCATTCCACAAATGTGTTGTTAAATTTAACAGCAAATTTTTTTTTTCCTACTTGGCGAATTATTTCCTATCAGGATTAGCAGGGAATTATCACAACTCCATCTCACTTAATAAAACTGAAGTATTCCCAACTTCTTGGCATATTACCTTGCTTTATTTAATTTTTAACATCAATAACCATAGGGTAAAAAAAGTCGAAAATCGCAATTTTAAGTGACTCAGCCATATGACATTTTTTTAATTTATCGGATTTGACGACCTCAGGTCATATACCGAGACTCAATACAATGGACAGCCAGTATTCACGGTTTTTCCAATCTCCTTTCCCTAATCCCCTTGTCGCCATTACCTCCTCAACTCCTTGAACCCATGTTTTCCTTGGGTGGTTTCTTTTTCGCCTTTCTTCCGGATCGCAGTTGAATATCTTCTTTGGCCATCTTTCTGGCCCCATTCTTCTTAGATGACCATACCACAGCAGCTGTTTAGTGTGAACTATAGTGTTTTCCGCCTCCGATGTTTCGTATCGCAGAAACCAAGAGATAATATAACATCCAACATAAAATTTGTACAAAATGGGAGAAAGGCCAACATTATCATATAACATTACCTTATGAATTAATTACATTCCAGGGATTTACTAAACATATTAAAAATTTAAATTGAAAATCCTTTCTTGACCATTAAGATTATAACCTTTAACTTAAAGCAATATTGAAAGTATTTTTCAAAAGCATATATTTGATCATTAAATATAGCTTAATTTATATTAAAAAAAACAAAACACAAATTGACAACATATTTGCTTGATGCGTGATAATTTTAATTTATTAGTTATTTTTATTATATATAATGTGAAATGACAAAATGGTTTGGTATGATTTCAATTTTACGTAATACAAAAGAATTGTGCAGAATCCAGTATGTTGTTCATACGAAGAAAATGTTTTTTCGTGCTGAGAGTATATATATTTTTTTATATTTTCTTATTTCTACATTTTGTTTCTACTAATTGATTACTTATCATTTTTTGGAAATTTTATTTGCTAGTTTTTATCAGTTCTATTTAGTACGAATGGTGCTCTGTAATTACAAAAATTAAATAAACTACAAAAAGTAGTATTTTGCGAATATTTGATTGAGCAATAAATACATTTTTTAAAAATAGTATGTATTTTTATTTATTTAATTTTATATTTAACGAATTTTATTGTATTTTTCTACTCCCTACCTTATTAGATTTTTATATGTTATAATTTTTTATATCTTTATTTTCAATAGTTTGTGTAAATGGTTATTTAATATGTTAATTGCATTGAAAAAAAAAAAAAAAAAACTGGAAAAGATTCCAAGCATCATCTTCAGTAAATATAACATTGTATTAAAAAAAGACAAAAAGATCCTCTGGAAATGTGAGTGGATTCCGAAAAGAAATAAAAATTAAAAAGATCGCGAAAGCCAGATAGGGAACATTCGATTACATATTTGTTGAGCTTATCTCCCAGCCAGAGTGCACTTGCCTAATGCATTCAACAACAGCATACCAAAAGTCGGAACCAAACAGCACCGATTACAGTGTATTACATATTACAAAATTACCAGAACACACGCTCGCATAGCCTTCACATCACAGAAGAGACCGGATGCCGACAAAGACCTTGAAGACTTAAATCGTCTAGAGGAACTGCAGAGGCGTTAAATTGTCCCCGGCGATTACCGAGCAATGAGATCGCAGATTGGCCAGTTGAGAAGGTACTGCGGTAAGTGGATGCAGATGTATTCGTAACCGGATCCCTCGAAGGGCTATGGTAATGCGCTGTTTTCTGGAAACATCTCCCGCCTACCCTGGGCTGCCGCTGCCGCTGCCAAGGGGGCCTTTGGCTAATCTGTCCGCGATTGAATAATGGTCACCAGTTAGCGTTGAATATTTCATAACCTTGGCGGGTGCAGCTAGATAGCCCCTGTGGGTTATCCAGGAGTCAGTGACTCAATTGTGTGCATTACTGCAACTGGAAATCAGCCTATACTAAGTGCATAATGGAAGGGCCATGTTACGTCGATAACACAATGGAATACCCCGATAGAACCATGCACACTGAAAATCTTTGTGAATTACTCACTTACATACAAAATAACGTTCTGATATATATTTGTTTTCTATTCTAATTTATTGAATAGGATGAGGATAGGATGAATAGAAAAAGAGAAGAATATTTGGATATATGACATAATAATTTATGGCTGATCCTATTCGATATCCTTTTCAATATATTCATCCAGTCATTCAGCTTCTCAATTTTATTCTAATTTATAGTTATATTTTTTGGTTTCTTTAAAGTATGGATTAATTTATTATAGCAGTAAAAGTTATAATATCAAAATAGCAGTATTGTTTTTAATGATTGTCCATCAATAAACCATATATTTAAATTCCAAATCAACAATTTTCCTGAATATTCCTTTATTTTTCCATTTCTAAATCTAATTATTTTTTTATAATAAAATACTAATTTTTAAAGAATTAAAGGTTCTTTGCTTTGCTACAAAGTTTTCTGTTGCAATTGCGTGCACATATGGGTCATTCTCACAGAAAGGGGCATTTTTGGGTTCACGATTTAAGAAATTTAGAAGTATTCCGATCAAGCTGAAAAAAAATTAGGATGCTATCTTAACAGCTTTAATTAAAATTCAATGCCCTTCCAAACAACATCGCTTTAATTTATCAAGAAAAAAAATAAATAAGAAGGCACACGGACAGGGGGACATGACTCACTCTCCTGTTTCATGACGCTCCTATGTCATGCCTTTTTCTTCACAATCATCTTGGCTGTCTTCTGTAATATAATTATTTTAATCTCTCTGCAGGTGATAGGTTCAAAAAATAAACAGTAATCGAGTTTTCACAAAATGTTTTTAATATCCAAATCATACAAAAAATATATAGGCACATCATTTATATGATGAAAAACAAAGAAAAATAATTAATTATTAGTCTTTTATTTTGACCAGATTTGTTTAAAATTGACTTAAAATATTGACTAAATGTTCTAAAAATAAAAAAGGGTATCAGAATAAACGTGAAAGAAAATCAAAGCGTGTCACCTACAGATTGCCGCTTTAAGTTTGTATGAATTTATTTATATTTAATGAGCGGACTTATTGTGATTCCGGCACACAGTAATTTATATGTATTTATTATAAAGTGTAAATGTACTAATACAACATCAAATTCAGTTTTTTATTTAGTAAAAATGATAAAAACGTTTGGATACCGTCATGATCTTGTCCTCTTCATAACTAACTAACATGTACTCAATTTTACAGATGAGGACAGGGCCATGACGAAACATAGGTATTTCTAAAATATTTTGTTTTGTTGCAACTTTTTTTCTAAAATATTTATAGAAATAGAAACTGTTTTACGCCGTGAACAAGTATTGAGCAATAAGAAAAAACAGGTTTGAATACTTAAGTTTTTAATGAAGCCAGGAACTTGACGGTGGTTGTTTGGAAACTCACGACTTTGCCGATGTTTTTCTTCTGTGAGTGTTCCCACTGTACCCCAAGGACTAGTTAATGGGTGATGCAATAAGATAATAATGGCGTGAAAATTAAGGCGGGAAAACAAAGCTGGCTAACACAGGCGTTTACACGAAAATTTGAGAAATGAAATCGGACAGGGCCATGACGTCGATGGCATGGACACTCATAATATATTAATTATAATATTCAAACTCTATCGGCTCTAGCCCATTTTGGACAATCACTTCTCAATCTCCAGCAGTATTATTATCTAGGATTGAATAATCACTTCTGTATCTGCAGAGATAGACTTCCTACAGAAGCTTGAAGTTGGGAAATTGTGCCTGGACAGGACAGGGCCATGACAATTGGTCAAATTTTACAACTTTTCTACACAAAAAAAAAATTTGATCGTGAAAAGAAAAATTTCACTTTTATATAAAGTGATACACTACAATTTAAAAAAAAATTCAGATCCAAAATCATAAATGGGGAGCCACAAATGTACTGGACACCACTTCTGCCCCTCTCAATGAGAATGACCTATATACTGCACACAATATAAGTTGTAGTTTTAGTTAGAAATAATATACAAGACAAGGTATGAAGAAAGATTCTGGATTTTTTCTGTCATAACGGAACCAATAATATAAAATAAAATAAGAAATATACTATGCAACATACAATACAATCTAGTATTTGCAAGCACTTAGCCTTGGAAACACAATATCAAGCCGGTTTCGTAATTTTGACAGACTTTTAATAAACATATACCGTTTTAAAATATACTTGAACTGATCACGTATTCCCTGTTCGGCAGATTGATATCTGAAACAGACATCGTTTTTTTTTTTCTTTATTATTTTTGAATTTAACTGGCACATACCAGACTCAAAAGACCAGAAAATTTGTAAAATCCAAACAAATCTTTTGTGAAATCCTCAATCCTCCTTATTATGTCACAAAAAAACTTATCCATAAAGTTCTTAATGTTCCATACGTTGCTGATTTGGTCCAAACCAAATACCTATCCGTAGCGCCATACATATCCGTAACGAATCCACAAGTCTCCCAACTTGCCTTACACTCCATTCCCAATGATCCTCCGAGGTGTATAGAAAGAAGATAGCCAAGAGACCTTCTAATGTAGAACTTGTATTAAAGTACTAGTAGTGTTAGTAGTGTGAAGTAATAGTTTTTTGAATGTGAATGTCATTGTAATTATTTCCCTCAAATTTACTTTTTGTATATAATATATACAGTTGTATGCTTAAAGAAAAATATTTAAAAAAAGAATTCTTCTTATAGAAACGAACAAATGTATAAATGCCAAACATAACGGTGAAAAAAATAACAACCCTGAGTCACTTTTTGTGAGCATATAATGGTTTATTCATCTGAGACCAGTTTATTTTTCTGTTCTGAATGTGATTTCTAAAAAAGTAAAAAATAAAAATAAAAATACTGTCATTTTTATACCAGCGCAATCTTTAAACGTTACAATAAATCACTGGAGCCAACTGGATCGACAATCCATCAACTCCCAGTTCCGGTCCTATCGATGTTCTTTTTTGTACTGGATCGGGAAGGAAACTGTTGCAGAGGTCCATCCTATTAAAGCAGGACCCTGAGGAACTGGCAGCTGAATGGTAGCCGCTGAAGGAGGATAAATCTTGGGCGTGCGGCGGGTGTTTAAGTCCTATTTTGATGTCCCTCAGGAGGATGGCTACTTCTTCTTATTACCTACCATAAATCTTACAGCGATCGGCTTCGGCAAATCTCTCAACAAGAGACTTAATCTATCATTTTGAATCTAAAGGCTCCAAACATTTAAGGTAAATTCTCAATGATGTGACCGCATAATTGTTTATCTAAATTTATATGTATGATGTTTTAGTTATAATTATAAAGTGGATCAATCTATCTCCTCTTTCAATTATACTTTTCTCAGTTAAACCAGAAATTTTAAACGAAACACAAAGTGGCGAAAAAATATCTCATATTAATCCGCACAAGGCAATCCAAAGATTTTAGCAGTTTAAAATATTTTTTAAATTAAATTTTACCAACCCAATCTACCATGTCAAGCCTAACATTAGAAATATATTCCGATAGAATAAAAGTGAGTCGTTGATAAAACATTTGGAATTTATAACTGTTGATGGAAGAAAAGGGATTACAGCCTCATGACGAGTACAGTAACAATAAATATAATAGATGGACCTCAATGAATAAAGGATCGACATTAATGGCATTAATCTAATAGATGTTCAAAAAGTGTGTTTTCATACTTTTAATATTTTTAAGAAGGCTACAGGATCATCCGGTGAAAGCTAGTTTACGAAATATAAATGCCATTAGCTGTAGAAGAGTTACAACAGATTTAACTTTATCACTTAATTGAATATATTTTCAAAGGAATTTGTTGTTCTTTCAGACCTCTGAAAACAAGCTATTTGAAACGAATATTACCCTCCAAATAAAATAAAATTCTAAGCTTCAATCTAAGAGCATAGATTGAACTATAACATTGAACCATAAGAATAATATGTTTGGTCATTAAGAAAAAGAGCCTTAAATGAAAAAGAAAAATTAAAAAAACAATTATGGTATATATACAACCACACAGAAAGAAAATTATCACACTTGTAAAATGAGAACAGAAAGATAAAAAATTTAAAATATGAGAAATAAATAAAATAAAATAAAACAATATAGAAATTGAGTTCCAGAGGGCTATGAAGAAAGCAATGCTGAAATGCTGTTCTATTAATTGCAGCATTAAGAATCTTGTGTTTTGAGATCTTGTGAGTGTATAGGCAACTTGAATAGACATGGAAACTACGAATCAAGAAATACAAGAAACACTTAAACTTATAAATAGTTCTGATATGAATATATTCTATAATATGTAAATAAATAAGTTAGGGTAATCTTTGTGATACCCAGTAGGACAAATGATTCAAACATATTCAAGTAATTAAAAATACAATCGTACTTAAAATCCTTAATATTTCAGTGAAAATTGTTTAGGAAAATAATTACGCAAATTAAGTTAATAACATCATCTTTACTTTGACTTAAATAAAAATAGACAGGAATAAAAAAGGACCTCTGTATAAAACAAGAAATGTTAATGATTTTATTTTCACTGCTTATAAGATTGTTGTTTTTTTTAATTTAAGGAACTATAAAATAAAAAAATAAGAAATTATTTAGAATGAGTAAAAAGAAGCGACAAGACTACATTATTTTAGCTTAGTTTAATACTAGAAAGACTTTAATACTAGAAAAGATCAGTGGCTTCTAGTAGCATCAGAGTTCCTCCGTGTGAAATTCAACAGCCAAGTAGATGAATGGCCAATTACTGGCACGGAGCCCAAGGTCGCTAAACTTGGAGCATATGGAAATACTCGGTCTCCTTTTCTTCGGGTAGACGTGAAGATCACAGGACTTGATGGGAATATTGAGAGTTCTTGATAGTTCCAGGTATCAAGTAGAAGAAAAATACAGGTTGGAGTGAAAATTTAAACTAGAAACATATTTCGCCAAATACCTTAATTTACAATAGTTTCTTCAAACTTTTATGTCCAGTAAATTAGCCATGTAAAATTCTTCAGTAATGTAAGTATTAATGTTTTTCTATAATGAATTGTAACCATTGAAAGGAATGATAAAAAAAAAAAAAAAAGCTATGGGATATTCAAATATTTTTTATTCAGTTTTATCTACAATTTATTTATACTGAAGACATTATTACTATTTGGCTGTATTTATTTACTATTTATAGGTCAAACTTCTTTTATTTTATTTTTAATACAAATTCTTATCATTTCATTTTTACTTTACAAGTTATAGATACATAGGAACTGGAGTTAACGTTGTTTCCTGAAATCTGATAAGAGATAGTCTTATCAGACATATTCCCGACTCGAGAGTTTAAAATTAGATTCTTTGAAAAGTGGCATTAGCCAGAAACTAATTCTGATGAATTCTTCTTTCATTTAGTCATATACTAAAAAAAAAAAAAAAAAAAAAAAAAAAAAAAAAAAAAAAAAAAAAAAAAAAAAAAAAAAAAAAAAAAAAAAAAAAAAAAAAAAAAAAAAAAAAAAAAAAAAAAAAAAAAAAAAATTAAATGACGCATTCATAACCTTAATTACTTTATGTTAAATATAAAAAGCATAATACATCATTGAAAGGGAAGACAAATTGTACAAAACGAGTCTTGCTGATTGGACTAAATTTATTAACATATTACTATTTCAAAAGGTAATATCAATTTATGAACAATTAACTTCGAAATCAATTAAAACTCCTTTTCATCAATTCGTATTCAAATTTCATTATATCTTAATTTAAACATGCAATAAATCTTTTAAAATTATCATCAATACTTCTAAAGAAAATTTAGGCTAAAAATTATACCCATGGTGGGACGAAAAGTTGGAATATCTGCGGAAAAAATTGAAACTTGAGGAAATCAGATGGTGCCTACACGATCTAATAGATACCAATGCCCACGCAACATTTATAGGATTATTAAATGATTATCCTTGCATGAGATCTGTATCTTTAATGACAAACAAAGTTGTATTGAATAGAAATAAATGTATTGAGACACCACAAGGCTCGTACAAATACAACTAGTATAATTTAAAAACCAAAAAAAAAGTAAAATATGTATAAGAAAATCTATAAGTGAAAAGAGGATAAAATAAAACATATACGAGAAACGGAAGGTCGGTGGGTACAAGACTGCCAGGCTTACGAAAATTTATATTTTCACTCCTAGCTGAGCTGCTAAAAGGCAGTTGATTGAGGTATTCGTTAGCGGTACAAGCTCTTTTTACTGGTACAACTTTGCAAAATGTTACGGTATTAGAAGAAGAAGATGAGATTATAAATTAGTGCTTTATACTAACAGCCTTGAAGATGAACCACCATCATATAGACCACGGTCAATTATTGGATCAGAGTGAGACCTAGGATAGCCGACCATCTCTGGTGCCTCACTGTCATTTACATACGAAACGGTTCGTTATTCCGTCACTTGGCAAAGTTAGAGCCCAAGTTCTGGTTCGGCGGTAAAGTGCAACTTGGCCAAAGGGAGTGTTTATAACTGCATCACAACCTCATTCTTTCTATGTCATTTCCATAAATCGGCACCCACTTCCTGAGAGTTCTGTTTAAAAAACATGAGCGAGGGTGTTGTCGTTAGCGATAGATAAGTGGCAGAGATGAAACGATTGCCCCAACAGTGAAGGAGGAGTCGAATGCCCCACTAATGGAGATGATGATGGGGAGATTTGCCTAAACAGCCCCCGTGCGTCCCTATCGAGATCATCTATTGTCCCTAAAGCGTCCAATTGATGGGCCTAATTGATGAATCCTTCGCATCCGATTAAAATATCTCAGGAAAATTACAGCGGGAGTGGGCTAATGTCCCCGGAGACCATCATCAAGCTTGCGTAGTCGACGGAACAGGTGCGGGAATTTAAATGGGATTTGAGGAGCCTGGATCTGCTGGCATAGCTCAGTAAATGGTCGCACTCAAAGTTCCATCAAGTGTGAGAAATCACATAAGTAACACAAGCGGCAGAAAATTAATAGCATCTTGATATCTTACACGATACCGAAAACTTGATAATTTAAAAAATAAGATTATATAAATCTATTGGGAAATACAATTTTGCACTAAAAATCTAAAATAAGAACCCTTTAGGGCAATTGGGCTTTTCAGTATTTCCTTTAAAATAAATATTAACTTAATATTATTTGGTAGTTAAGTTGGAAATAGAGGATATGAGTGAGGATGCAATTAGGTAGTTATACTCCCTAAGTTATAAAAGGGAGCATTTCGAATTTTGGATTGTCTGGATTTGATTAAAAAAAAATTTAAACTTAAATCATGAAACAGCAACATTATAATTAGTATCTCTGCCGGTGCTATGATCCATGAAGCACCTAGACTTTCTTTACAATTATTCTCCATACAGACCGATCCCCTGCAGTTCTTCTCCATCCTGTCACCCCTAGGAGCCGAAGGTCATCCAAGACCTCTTCCAACCACCATAGTTTCAGTCTGCCTCATTCTCTTGCACCATCTGGGCTTCCATTGCACCATGTCCCAACCATCTTATCATTCCGTTTTTGAGACCGAATCTGGGTTCCCGTACAGATCTCTGAGTTCCCTGATGGTCTTTGTTCTGTATCAGTTTTCTGCTTTGCTTTGGTCATATAATGTTTTTTAAATTTTCCTTATTCGTGTACTCTTCTATTCCTTTGTGTTGGTCCATGTCAGTCTCGGAATACGGCTCGATTTAGGAAACGTTTCCAGTGGGACCAATAGCATTTGTTGCCATTTTGGATTCTTCTTTCATTGCTTTTATCGCTGAATCAATTTCGTTATTTTCCGTGATAATCGAGCCGAGATACTTGTAGTCAGAAATCAAATAATAATTATTAGTCAGAGCAAATCTTTAACAAGGCCAATTATTGCAATTATAAGGCTATGAAGAGTCATATTTCTCTTCTCTCTGTCCTATTTCCAGTAGACGAAATGGAAATAACATTTGGCACGCAAATAGTTACCCTGGCGTTGAATGGAAGCTTTGGAAGAGAGGCATCTCAGAGGCTGCCAGAGAACCAGGGGAATGCAGTTAAGAGAACAGGCCATTACTGCGGCTTGGAACACCAGCGGCCACCCAAACCGCCTCAGACTGTATGGTCACCGAAATAGCTGAGGGCTAAATGTCAACATGGTCTGAATTTCAAATTAGAGAAGAGCCTACAATATAATTAAATAGTTAATGTCTATTCTGCATTAAACAATAAATAAATATAGGTGGAATTCGAATTTTTTTTCTATATTCTATGTTGATATATTTACATATAACTATCATTGTTATCACTTTTTTTTTTCATTTACACCAATTACTTTTCATTTTTTTTTTTTTTTAAACTAATCTCAAGATATATATACTTCTCTTCCAAAATCAAAATAAATATAAATCAAAATTCCAACAATTGCTGGTAATTGTGTGGAGAATTAACTTATTAACTTCAAAGGTAACTCTTCAGTACCTAATGCACCCCCACTTCTTTTCCTGTATTTTGAAATTGCCAAATCGTTTATCTTTTAACATTTAAGCTTTTTCCGCACTCTTCAGTAGCTATAGAACGTACCAACCAGCTTACCAACCAGCTTTTTTGTGAAGTAATAATCAAAAAGGGCACTACGTTGTCATTCCCTTACCTAATGCACCACCACAGCGTGCAGTGCTATAACTTAGCTAAAATTAACTATAATGTTGAATATGGATGCCTAACAAACGGAAAATCTAGGTGAAAACAAATTTTCAAATGTAGATGTAGTATAGGAATTTTATAACGGCCGCTAGAGCACCGAGCCGCAGTAATGGCCTATTCTCTTAGTTAAGGTAGCCTTCCTTACAATTTACTGAAGCCTAGCAATGTTTAGCACACACTAGTGAGCATCCCAGAAGGGATAGTGTTTATTTAGTTATCCTCTTTTTATATAGCCGAATAATTAACAAGTTTATTTATTATAAAAATAAATAAATATTTAATTTTCTAAAATACTTACCCTCAAACTGAAATTTTATAACTATTCTTAATGTATTTTTGATCATGCAATCACAATTCAAGGCAAAAAGACTGGGCGAATGATTCAAACTAAACATCGCCTAGTCGTTACCAGTTCAACGTTTTCATTGTCAACATACTATGCATCCTAGAAACACATCATAAATACAGGAACATCAGTCTTAAAGCTTAAAGCACCTGAGTCCTCTTAACGCATGCCAAAGTAAACAAAACGGAACCCTACGAGTGCATGCAGTCCTACATTACCATTCACACGAGAGAAAACATGCTTACACTATCCTCCCAAACGACACATAATTCAATGCTGCAGCCGAGACAACGGATTGCTAGACACGCTGGATGTGTCTAATGATTGTTATCAGTGGGAAGCATTACTGGACAAATCACTTAGCTACAGTTAGCTGTCCTACAAACCCAACCTCAAAAAAAAAAAAAAAAAAAAAAAAAAATACTTAGTGTCTCCTAGGCGTGTGGTTTTTTATCGTATATAATATGATCGCCTTGTCTCTTAATGCTAACGGTTTGTTTGTCTAGTCCGGTCAATAGATGAATAGGCTCCCCTGGTCCTGCCTCCCCTCAGCTTCTGATTAAACTGTATAATAATAATGTATGTAAAATAGGAAAATCCTAAATATTTTTACTACAAAAACTAAATATGAGACAGTAATTGATTATCATTCTAATAGTTTAATAATATTTCATTTTAGTTTATTATCTTCAACTGCTTTAATAATCGTCAAGCTCAATGTGTAGGCCAGTTAACCCTAGTACGCTTAACCATCCGGCTTGATAATCTATTAGCAGTACATCGATTATGAAGGAGAACCTCCTGGTACGAGTGCAACCCTTTCTAAGTGGGTACCTAAGCCTTCAAGATGTTGAAACATAAAAACACTCAAACATCACTAATTTAAAATAAAAATCAGATATATTATATTTATGTACAAATGAAAGTTGAGAATCTTATATCTCGAGACTACAAGTGAAACACACTAAGTCAAAAACATGGTTTAGAGTAAACGCGGATCTAATTTTTTTGTTTGCTTTATCTACTTCGGTAATGAAATTATTTTATCAATTGCGTTAAAGACCTGAAATCGCCAGAGCTTTAACTTATTTGATAAAATAGTGTCCGTAGCTTTCCTATATCTGCAAACGTAAATATTGTTTACGGACAATGTATAATTATATAACTAATAGTAGTTGAAGAGAAGCAATGCTATGCCACTAACCAAAGGTTACGAAGTGTTTTATAAATATTGAAGCAACTCTTGTTTTAAATATTTAAACTGGACGGTTTGAGTAAACAAACACTTCACGTTCATGAATGCCAAATCCAAACTGTCGAGGCGTAAAACTTTCTTGAGCAAAGAATACTTTAAATTCAGTTGAGCATTTTAAAGCCAAATCGACTCAATTGAAAGTCCAAAACGGAATGCGAGAATCCACAATAAGAAATGATTATAATCTCAAAAGGTTAAATCTGAATATTTTACTAAAAGCCATATTACATTATTTCATTACTATTATAGTATGTTCCACCATTATGTTGGAAATAAACAATTCTATTACAAATTGCCCTACGACTAAAGGCTTTTGAAGCTTTAGTCCAGTCACGAAAGGGAAAATAGGGAATACAGAAAAAATAGATATTTTTTCTTCATAAATTTTTAAAATTATTTGTTTAGATTCTTGAATCATAATCTCCACTTTGCCACCTTAAACAAAAACAAAAAAACTTACGTGCCTCGAAAACAAAAATAAATAATGAATTCAAGGCTGAGCGGATCCGAAGGCTTTATGACGGAAACCACTATTTTCGGGCCATACTCCTCTTTACGAATCCACCCCCAAATGCCAACATTAGCCCTGACTGATAGACAATACTGATTATATTTTGGAATTCAGTTCTTATTAAATCCAATGACTTTACAACTATCGCGCTGTTTTTACCCCAGCAATACGCTCCTTTTTTTGTTTCTAATTTACAAAAATACAAAAAACCACCCTCCAAAAAATAGTTAAACTATGGTTATATATATATTCAAAAAACTAACGGAAAAAAAAGATAGATTTCTGAAAAATTAATTTAGTATATGTTTTGGAAGGATTTGGATTCAAACATTGACTTTCCACCTCGAAGAATTGTTTTAGTTTTTTCTTCTGGATAGACAAAAAAAGCAATGTTTATATTATTAATAAAAAAAAAAAAAAAAAAAAAAAACCATTAACATTTAATTTTCTACAACTTATTTCGTATAAATTATTCGTCAAAATAGTTACTGCGATGTTACTTCAAAGCAATGTAGAGGCCAAATGTAAAAAAAAAAAAAAAAAAAAACATGTTTTCTTGGACGAAAACCCTAAAAGGGAACTTTTATGCAATTTATTTTTGTATCAAGTAGGTCACTTACAATACAATTTTTGTAAATTTGGAAAAAAAACTTTTCTTCGACACTCTTTAAATTAAAGGGTATACGTGAAATTCAAATTCAGATACCAGAAAACATTAAAATCAATATATAAAAAACGTTTTTTGTTTTTTTCTTCAAACAGTGCTAGATATAGTAAAAAGATTAAAATAGTATTAGTTCGGAAAATATCGATTCCAAATGTCAAAAATGTTTGTTATTTTTAATTGATTTTTATCATCTCAGATATGTAAAGATTTATTTTATTTCTTAAAATGCTAATTCTAGTTTTTGAACCATAATCCACTATTAAAATTAACATCCAGACAAAAAGAGCCACCTCCCTCATTAAGTGTTTAATGAAAGATTTTGTTAAGCATTTGGCCTTCCTTAAGTAATAAATTAAATCCAGGTAATATTTATCTTCTAAAATAATAGTTAACATCATGAAATTTTTTTTTTTACACTGAACTGCAATTAATTTATATATTGTATATCTTGGATAAAAAATTCTATTGCTGTTTAATAATTATTGGTGTATTATTGTTTTTTCTTAATAAAAATTGGTTAGCTTTTTTAGCTCACACATCGATTATTATATGTAATAGAAATTTATTTTTAGCCCGAGGATCGAGGAGAATCGATTTTTTGGTACTAGTACCGGTACCGAGATTCGGAAAAAATTGGTAATAATATTGTATTGTTTATTTATTTTATTTTATTTCCTAGGAAAATGTTAGCTGAATTGAATTATGAAATTATTAGACAATAAGGTTCGTACAAAACAATAGCTGTATTTGGTTGTTTTTTTTTTTTTGTTTTTTTAGGATACTTCAAATAATTTGATGTCCTTTAATTTAGGTTTAATGCATAAAAAAAGAAGAAATAAATAAATAAAAAATAAACGGCAACAACAACTATATTATTGATAAAGTAGTTAACTAACATATAATTCATATAAATATATCTATAAGTATCTCAGTTGCAGTAGCATTGCTGTGTTCAGTCAGCCAAGGTGGAACTAATTCTCCTCACTGGCTTCCGGGAATACTTCAAGCCAAGTTCCTCCTCAGCTACTGGATGTCAGAACCCAGGCTGCATCTTTATTTAAAACTATTTAAATTTTAAAACTATTTTTAATCACCCGCTTCCGTGAGTAAAGAACTTGGATCATTTTAACTAATAATTGTAGTTATGTTTGTTAACCGATAAAAATCTTGTATTTAAGTATGCAATTGAGCATTGGTTCTACAATGATATTTTCACGCATACCGGTAGTTTTTAACCTGGTTAAAATTGAACAGATTAGGTGGTTGGAGATTGCATAAAAACATAATTTGGCATCCAATCTTTAATTTTAATTTATGATTTGCAATCCAGATGGACAGTGACTATTAAGAAACTAACGGATAAAGGACTACATTATCAGTACTTACAACTAAAGAACCTAATAATTTTATTTCGGTAGAAATAATTTTACTGAATTCATCTGGTTGGATTTTAACCATAAACGTATTTTTCAGTGTGATAAACCTCGTTTCGGTCACTCAGCATTGTACACTTAAATTTTTAATATTATAAATTTTACCAATGCTAAACCTTCCTAGAACTATAAAAATGGTGTAGTTAATATTTAGCACAGTTGGGTTCAGAAATTTTACCATAAAAAACTCTATTGCGGAATGGCTCTAACCAGATAACCGTCGATTTTTAAAATTCACTGGGATATACGTGTCCGCTCCACATAAAGCTTATTTAATAATTTAATTGAGTTTTAAGTCAATTTTATGATCGATTTCAAGTTTTATACAGCACCGTAACCTTAGGTGTACCGTAACCTCTCATAAAAAATGGCGCTCGCATCCGATTGTTCAATTCCAGTATTATTTTTACAGCATTTGATTGTATTTCAGTGTCGAAAACATCGTACAAAGCGAAGGATTTAAGCGATAAACAAAAATTATAAAAATAATACATGAAACTAAACGCTCTCATTTTACACTTCATCTACCTTTTTGTCAGCCATTTTGTTTTTCAGGTGAAAATATTAGTTATTTGCCAATGATTACTGATGGAAAATAATTATATAGGAAGAAAAAATATTGATTTTAAAAATAATACAAATCAGAAGGGAAATCCCGATATCATAGGATTTACAATCCATCAAAAATTTATTATTCAAAACTAAATCCTAGATGTATCGGTCACAAAGTATCGATATCTCCGATAGATAATTATCAGTAAAGTATTAATGTTAAATAACCAAAATATTGAAAGGGAAACATCGATGTATTGTATCTATCACTATCGGCTATCAGTCAGGTTATGTTGTGAAAATGTGAAAAAAAAAAAAAATAATAAAAAAATAATAGCTCCCGATGTGTATAAGGTAATCATTATTATTTTAGCCTTAGGTTAGTGAAGTTCTTCTCAATGAAAATAATGCCATTAGAAAGATTATTATACAGTTGTTTTTAATATAATACTTTGACTTAATGATTATTTCGATATCCCAGAATTAAAAAAAACAGTACAGATCGAATCATTTTGTTATATTCGTGTGCTTATTTTTAATATGGAAAGCACAATGGAACCATAAAGAGAACTAATTTCAAAATCTCAGATAAAATATTTTGGAATGATTCTTGTTTTAACCCATACACTTATTTTGTACAACCCTTCTTTACGAACCGGCCACAAAAATATTCTAAAAATACAAATTTTTCAATACTATTCGTTAGGACTAATAACGAACCATACATACACAATGTATGTTAATATACCAACATTCAGAAAAACTACAAAAGACAAATAAATTAAATTGACATTTAAAATCGTTTGTACCAAATTTGGCAAAAGGCTTTCCAAATAAGGCACGGCAAAGATTGAAGCGACACTGAATAAGAGACCTAGTTTATAATTTATAAACTTATTAACACAGCTGAACTTAAACTTTTATTAACTCAGGCTGGGAGTTGTCTCATATATATCTATGTATTGGTTATTTTACTTCAGTCGCTGATTGCGGTGGTGTAATGCCTAAATAGATTAAATATATCAACTTTCTAATATAAATAATATTGTCAGGATATAAGTAAAATACGTTCAAGAAAATAAGTTAGTAGTTCTAAATTATGTGAACAGAATTTTAAATTAGGAGAAATCATCATTGGATTTTTCTAAACAGTCATAAGTAATTTCATTGGAAAGATCGATACATGTTTAAAAACTTTCAAATCGATTATAAACATTAAATTAAATAACATTAGCCAGATGGGCCTGGAGTTAGTTATATCTTTAGTTTTCATTGCTAATCAATTATAAACTGCCTATCAAATCCTAGGCATTTCATAGTAAAATATTTATATAAAAAAAAATTAACGGTAATTATGGTTAATATTTATGATAAAACTTACTTTACACGGACCACTTTTTCTTATTTTACCCAAGCCCCTTTCGAATGAAGAATCCTTTTAGATGATAATATTAAATATAATTATTAACTTCCTGGTAAGGTTTAAAAACTTCCTGGCTGGGAAGGGAAAGAAGTTTTTATGCCCAACTAAGGGGGATATGATAAAGGTTCATAAAAACTAGGAATACCAAGATCGGGACTTAAAAGCAATTTTTATGCATGAGCGAATTCTTTTTATCAGGGTATAATAATATTTCTCGGCTTGAAAACATTTACAAAAAACTAATTGCAGGGGTTCTTCAACACTTTGAGTCGCACCGAAGGATGTCTTTAAGGGGGAACTGGGAGGTGGGGGTTGTGTGTGTGGCCGCTCGTAAATCTCAAGACACGGAGAAGGAAGAAAACAGAAGGAGAGGAAAAAGGAAAGGAGAAATAGAAGGGGAATAAAAAGGTGCCGAAATGGCAGTTAGCTTGATGGGCTCGATAAGTGACTGGGGTAAGCCAACCGGAGCAACTCATTAGGAACTCAAGTTCTTGTTCTGATCGGCTGGTCCTCTTCTACCTCCTTTTGTGCTACCACCGGAGGAAATGTTGCTCGTGATTTTACCTGTAATTGCGGACCATTAATCTTATAACTTTGAAAGGTAAATTACATAGGATCGACTTTAAAGCATATTTACTAATATCTTAATTTACCGAATAGGTTCTCATCTATTTAATAAATTTTCCCATTTAAATTTTAAACAAAAATTAAAAATTAATCAGAATCCATAAAGATAAAATAACATACAACAATAATTATTTGGCACTTCTATAGTAATTTTTCTGTTTGAAGACTCCCATAAATCACGTATACGCATATATAAACACGTTATACATGAGAAATACTGGAAGATCAGTAAATCAATGGTTATAAGAGCAGATAAGGGCTTACAATAATATGTCGCATAATTCCAACTTCATTATCCATTAAAATGAAAATAACCATAAATTCAATAAGGACTCTAAAGTGAAGCTGATACATCAAGAAGAAAGTAGTATAAAATTAAATAGTCACGAATCATCAGAAATAATAACGCCAATGTAGATTTTTGTTTAAATAACCCGATAAATATTTCCAATAGCTCCATTTTGAATTAGTCTTAAAATAAAAAAATCGAATAGAAGTGGTAAATAACTTATCAATCCTAATTGTATTGATCCTCCTATACCATCATGCGTACCTCAAGTGAAAGGTATTTAAAATTATATCGATTGCCTAAAAAATATTTAAGATATTTGTTGGAAGAGTTTAAATTAATTAGGAATAAAATGAAAAAAGGAATAAGCAATAAGTATATATGGTATAATATCAAAAAGATATAAAACAAAGATTCAAGGTTACTGTATTACTAGTCACATTAATATATCATTTGTCATTTTCTGCACCTTATTTTTACTTTTGTATCACCTTAATAGTGATTAAAAGTGTATCTAATTTATCATTTAAATGTTTTGGTTTAATTCATCAACTTATTTTTGTTATAACAGATAAAACAATTCCAATATGGATGCCGGACAGTTCCTTACAATGTTTGTAACTGATCTTTGATTGTATTTTACATGTATTAAAATATCCCTGAAACATTAAGAATAAATATTAAGCTATAATGGCTTCAAAACTTAAAAGTAGTTTCATGATTTTTTTTCCATTATTTAATTTTAGATTTTGTTGTCGTCATAACCATTTTCTGATATATTTGACCAAGGCAGTCCTTCAAAATTTCTCAATGAAACAGTGCAGCTTTTGTTTTTATATTTGATAATCGCCCACTTTTATTCACGTAAACTAATGGCCCCTTTTTCATGACTATTATGAATTAGGTTCTATGTTTTGACTTCTTGTTCGATTCATAGACATTTTATTCGTTATATGAATTTATCCCTGAATGACACTGTAGAGTTTTAGAAATTAAAATAAGTCTTACTGAGATGCATATAACAATAAAAGAGCTATGTGTAAACTAATAAATAATTATAACTTTTAAAAAAGGTTTCTTAAAGAAAACTAAGAAGCGTTAGACATTAACAAATCTTATACTTGATACATCAAACATTTACTAGAATGAATGTAGTTTAAAGTATTTTATTATATTTTTAACGGGTGTATTCATTTAATTGAGGAATAAATGTTTACTTTTGTACACAACCACCAATTGCCTGTGACAGATTTTGCTTAGCTGTATTGTTCTAAAGCATTGATTTAAAAAAAATTAAAATCTGTCAAAGGCAATTTATGATTGTGTACAAAAGTAAACATTTATTCCTCAATTAAATGAATACACCCCTTTAAAATATAATAATAATTAAAAAATGTCTAACGCTTCTAAATTAACTTTGAATAGTTCTTGTCCGCGCTTTAGTGCACAATAACTTTATGTGATTGTTGCAGATTTTATTTTATTTTTTTTGTGGTATTTTTTTTAATTAACGTTTTAAAAAATTGCAGCCAACGAGAAAGCAAAGAAAATTCATAAGATAGGGTGCAAAATTATGGTCTACGTCCTAATATGACATATTGCCGAATATTCGAACAGTTAGCGTGTGATTTTCTATTTAGACAGGACGTCAGAGCAAGAAACGTTTTGAGTCGAAAGGATTTAGTTTCTCCGCGGTCGCCTCATGAAGAGGACAACACCTGGCTGATCTTATTTGGTACTTATATTTAATTGCTTGTTTCATTTATCGATAGTAATATTTGTCTGTGCAGATGACTTTTTCTACAGAAAAAAAAATGAGGTCTATGGTCACTAATAGGTTTTTTTCACTACAATAATTATATTAATGTTGCATTGATTTTTTCGTCATTGATGTTTAATAGTTTATACTAGAATACTGTTTTGTTCATTAGAATCATGATTTTATTTCTAATTTTGCGTTTTCCTAGGATCCAAAAATAAATTTAGTGCATAGGCCATATTAGGGACCCAGTGTCTATATATGGCCTAAAGGCAACTTTTCACAAGAACGCAATTTTCTAAAAATAAAGTTCTGTGTAATTATAAAACTAGGTAAATTGATCTAAGCTGTGGGCTACTTTGATGCAAGTTAATTTGATAGATTCCTAGCCCTTCAAACCTTAGGTGTGTCAACTTTTTTAGGATTTTTGTAATAGAAATAATTTCTTATGTATTTATTTATTTCTTAACTAGTTCTGTTTATTTTCGAATTTTTGTATACATTTGTTATATGACTAGATACTACAGACGAAGACATGAGACTAGCGGAGCAGTGCAAGGAGGTGTGGACCTGGCATTGACCAAACTGTGGCTCCCGTGAAGACATGCCAATGATAGGTTCTTCACCCTGGTTCACCATGCACTCCTCTCCAATCCCCGCCTCATTACATACCCTCCATAGGAAAACTGGTTTTACGCTGCCCATCTGCGGTTTAATGACTAGTTTTTATTACCTAATGCAAAATTACTTTTATTTGTCTATTTTTTTTGTTTATCTAATTTCCTGTCGTAGTAAACAGGGCAACAGATGGTCGGGACGAGCTTAAATATGAAATCGATATAAAATGAAAAAAAGTGAGTCAAAAATGATTCTATTGGAATGGGTTAAATAACACAATTTATTACCACTATTAAATATGATATGCTGTAAAAATATACTACACTTAATTGCAAAGTACGGCCGATCATTAAATGTATTATACTGGAACGAATTATGAAAATATGAGTAAGTAATTTTAACTTTTAAGACAATTACGGAATTTTAGTTGTTTTTTTTTAAACTTACCTTTTGAATTTCCTGAAAACCTCGTTTAGACACATTCCTGATAAGAAATATTAGTTTATGATGTTCCCTTATAAAAGAAAACTAAGCTTATCAAAAATACCATAATAATCTTAATGTAAGTATTGTATAAGGTTTAGTGAAAATAATACATTTCGATAAAGAAAATAGATACTAACTATCCATACGGAAAAGGAGGAAACATGATATTAGTCAATATTTATTACTTTTTTTAGTGTTCAGTAACTCAGTGTTAAAAGGAAACTACATTATCCTTGTAAATTCCATACTTCATAGCTTATGACCCATGAAATTTGTACATTTTTTGTTTTGATTATTATTCGTTATATATATATATATATATATATATATATATATATACACATATACATATTTATATTTGTTACCTTCTTTATAAGGTTTTGAAAAAAAAATCCAAGTAATTTTGTACAGCATTTGAAAAATAAAATTCAACTTTGATTCGAGTAAATATATAAATATAGAAATTATAATAAATAAGTAAGCGTAGGTATTCAAGTATACAAACAAATACCACAAATACATATTTTAAGAAAAAAATCGCATTAAGAAAAGATAAATAAACTAAATATATGAATAATGAAAATAACGAATAGAAAATTGATCCAAAATAAAATGATAAATACAAAAATTAAATAAATAAATATATATATATATATATATATATATATATATATATATATATATATATATATATATATATATATATATATATATATATATATACCTCAAGATAGATCTTTCGTTTTATAATTAATTTCTTTAAATATTTATTTTTTTAAACTAGTTGTAGGTATTGATGAGCTGGCCAGGGTTCTACAAGGGACATAATGCCATTTATAGGATTGATGATGATGATAGGAATTCACAATTCAAAATTGCTTCACAGCAATTATCGTTATCTGGAATCGAAAAAAGGTAGTACAGACACAATACTAGTTATTACTATCGTCTTTAATATAATAACATTATTAACACAAATAAATGTTATTTTTATTTTTAAATAAAAAATCTTAAGGTACGCATATTTCTACCACAATTCCTCGGTAGAAAACAATAATAAGAGAGGAGTGGATATTGAAAAAACATATATATATATATATATTTGAAAAAATAGATTTATTTTTTTTTAAATTAAAGTAGTAAAGCAAAAATGTAAAGAATTGAATAATGTTTCAAAGAACATCTGCCAAGAATCCGAAAAAAAGTCATTTGACACGTTATGGTAGGTTTAGTGTCAATATTATTTATTTGAATTCATTCGCTTTGGTAGATACCAAGGACACTCTTATTTGAGACTTCCATAATCCACGATAATCTGCAACATTAGTTTCTTCTAAAATCATAATTTTTATAAAACACTAAAATTGAATGTTAAATGGACGTTCTGTGTTTATTAATTGCTATAAGGTATTAAAATAGATAGATAGATAGATCTATCATGCGACTTAGATAGATCGCTGCTAGAGGCAGACAACCTACATTTTCATAAAGCGGTTAAAAATGAAAAAACAGAAATACAGTAATAGTGTAATGACAAACCAAAGCGCCTTCGGCGTCTACAGAGTTGGCAAGGTCAATGTCAAAAAGGAAAAGTGGAAATAGCTTCTAGTTGTATTGCTCACGGCGTTCAAAGATATTTTTGTTTTTAATATTTCCAATTTATAAGATAATCTACAATATTTCGTATAAAAATTATTTAGAATTTATAGTATCTAAAAAATATTAGAAAAGAAAAATATTTTCATTAACTAAACGGACTAATTTCAATCATTCCTGCTCAATTGCTGGTACTAATTTTTGATAAGCTAACAGAAAAATAATATTACCAATAAACCACTAAAGGTTTAGAAACTTTATCGCAGGTCATGGAGATGTGAATAATTCATAAGCATCAGTAGCACTCTATTATTTGTAATAAAAGGAGTAAGGAATAACATTATTTTATAAAATAATGTTTATTAGAGTAGATAATACTATTTAATTAATAGATATTGAGCCGCAGGTAATGTAAATTAAAGAAGAAAAAATCTCTGAATTTTAAATATATACATATATATATATATAATAATATGAAATAAAAATATGCACCGATATGTACATACATTCTGGTACGGCGCTAAAAGTTTCATATCATACTTTTTAATCAATCTGAAAAGTTTAATTTGATCTCTAAAGAATCAACTAAGAACTGAAAGTAAAATCGAAAGCATTTCTCACGTATTTAAACATTTTAATTTTTTTTTTTTTAATTTAATATATTTTTTTATTTTTATATTCTGGTAAAAACAAAATAAAATACGATTAAGAACTAAATGAAGAGTTAGATGGTACATTTTAAGTATTCAAAATTATATTTAAGTATTCAGAAGCCAATAAATTTATCAAAAGTTGAAAAATATGGGCCCAATATTCGATGTCTTAGGTGTCACTGACCGGTTTGGCCTCCTAGCGTTGACGTATTATAATACGCGAGACAAATTCTGAAATTCAACGTTTGGATGGATCATTTTCGAATATCAACTAATATGGGATCAATATCAACTCTGAATATTTTATTAATGTATTTTATTCAGAATATTTTATTCAGATTTAAAGATCGTTCAATACCTTAATTTTTATTTTTTATTTTGTTGTTTGGAATAAAGAATAAAAAACTGAAAAAAATGGCAATGGATATTAATGTCTTTTATTAAAACTCATGATTATGAAAAAAAAATTTTGAGGTATGCTTATTGGAAAACAACTACTTTATTTGATTTAATTTCTACTTTTACGATATAGCAATGGCAAAATAATAAAAAATAAACACATGCGAACAGAAAAAGTAATAAAAATATTAAAATGAATACAATTTAGTATATCTAATTAGTTATATGGTACTCGATATTATTTATTCACTGTCACCCAAGACCTAACAGTGCTGACCAGGTAAACCATATTTTCCTTATCCCTCCAGTACTGTGGGCACTGTATTTCTCAAAGATGTGTCTCTCTGTGTGAGTATATTTACACCGTTGAAACTGAGTAGGATCTTATTCATAATTACACCCCTAACTATTCCTAATCATCCTTCTGAATTTTTATCCAGAATAAAATATGATATATCAGATTCAGATTTAAGAACCACTCAAATCTTCAAAATTGGATGAACAATGGATCTTTCAGTTGCAATTAATGTAACCTGATTTCAAATCCATTATCACATAATATGTGGAAAATTAAAATAAAGTAAAAAACATATTTAGGTTTGATTTGTAAGAACATTAGAATGATTCGAAATTATTTTCCTGATTGTCATGAAGAAGTGGATAAGTCAAAATTGACAAAATATATTGACCAAAATTGACACTTTTGTTTGATTTTCGAAATGTGATCACTCTAAAAATATTATTTGCGCCGATACTAGGATACTTTAAAGCCTTATTATTAAGAAAGACACCTAAACCAGTTGATTTAAAAAATAATTTTAGATTGAGTGAATGATACTTGCAGTGTCAATAATAGAACTGATGTTTTTTACGGATTATTTACGATTATTTCAATAGTTTTTGTTTTTGATTTTCGATCTTTTTCTTTTTAATTCTCATTTTTCTGTGGGTTTTTTCTTTGCAATTTTCTTTATAACGTTAACTCCTATATTATGTATTTATTTTTTCTTTTCTTTTTTTTTCTATTTACAGTATTTTTTCTTTTATTCTTTTTTTTTTTTTTTTTTTTTTTTATTTGTTTTCATACAAATTTTTATTCACTTTTATCTATGTTGTTTTATTTTTTAAAACTCTCGGCTAGTTATGATTTTACTTTGTGTTATGTATGTTATTCTTAAGGGACTTTGTCCCAGAATAGTTCTTTTTTTTCTATCTTATTATATTCCAGTTAAATTAACAAAACAGGAATGTTTATTTATTGCAACAGCAATACTTCCTTTTTATTAAACTCGACCAATTGCTTTTAAAAAGGCAAATAAATAATAAAAAGGAAAATAAGCAATAATCAGTAATAAATGCATTAATTCGAGAAAATTAATCAACAGTTCACAGTGATTTTATTTCTCTACATATTTTTAAGTTTAAAGAAGTTTAAAAAGTGCAACTGCTCAGATTTTATAATCTCAGAAGCTTCAGAGTTATTATTTATTTAACCAATCTTTTTAGGTAAATATATGTAGTTCTATAAAAGATTTAATAAAATGACTAAATATATATATATATATATATATATATATATATATATATATATATATATATATATATATATATATATATGATGATGATCGAATATTTTTTAAGATAAAAATACTTTCAATAGCAAGTACGTAAAAAAAAAGTATATTGTTTAAAAAAAAATTACGGTATGGAAGGTACATTGATGGGATTGTTAAAAACGGATAATAACTTGCAATTTTTAAAGACAATTATTATTTATTCTTCTGAATTATTATTCATTCAGTAATAAAATGAAATTGAAACGTAAATAATCCAGCAACTTTTGTTAAGAGATATTCAAAAATAAATTGTCGCTATTCCGATTTAAAAAAAGCATCCTTTTATAATTAAAAACCTTCATTGGACTTGGACCACTACGGATGATCCGATAGCCGCGGATAATGCTCCTGCCAGATGTAGCGGAAGGATGCATCTAATCCCGAGGCAGCATCTGCATCATGGACTGGAAGAGATAAAGCTTCCTCTCTGATCCGCTCCTAACTCATGTCTTCGTCGAGCTATCTTAATAGGTCCTCATTGACTTGATTCCAACACGAGCTCTTCCTTTCGAGGATCAGGATTACAAGGAGTTGGACTATAATCTCAAGGTTAGAGCTTCTCGCGAGTTTTTATTGGAAAATGAAAACTGATCGACTTTCATTTAAAGTTTAAATATTATGCATGTAATATAATTGTGATAGTTTACGTCTGGTTAAAAAGGTTACTTCTGGGTACCTTTGTAAGTGCTTAGCAGCCACGGGGACCAACCTTGCTGGGTACCGTATCCACGACTTCGACTTCCTGCAACAAGCGGTCTGAGACATTCGCTTTAACGCGCGCGGCCATCGTGTTCTAAGGTGGATAAAAAGTAAACATTTTGGTAGTGCACATTAGAGGAATTTTTCATGTTGATGTTAGAACTAAATATTCTTTTAAGTACTAATGAGATTTATTATGTATTAAGATCATGTACAAACGATTTCTCTGTTTTCATGACCAATTATCATTTTATTATAGAAAAACAAACAGCCTGTACCACTTACAACCTATGAAGGGTCTTGGGTTCAGTGCATAGGTAATGCTGAACTGTTTCTGAGCCAATGGTTGTGAAAGGAGGAGTTTAGGACCGGAATACTCGCTCGCCGGAATACTCGATTTTGCCGAGATCAAGAATGTTTTTTAGACTCATCTTGTCATCTTTGGTGTTTTCCTCTCGTTGTGAGCTTATATTTAGAATAAAAGAATACTATCTGAAGAAAATCAATAGCAAGAATATATTGCTGTCTGGAGAAGGCCGTTTATAACAGTCAACTATATACAGGGTGAGTACCTCTTAGTGTAAAAAAAAAAAAAAAAAAAAAAAATTGAGTGATACTAGATCAAAAATGTAAAAAAATGCCGCAGACCTCACATTTCTATTTCAATCCGTTGCAGTTATTCGATAAATCAAAGACTTTTTTGAGGAAACCACGTTTTTTGCCATAAAATCTGTAATATCTCCTTTGTTTTCAAACTTTCGGACCACTAACCACATTTTCGGATTTAGCATTAAATTTTCTATAAGAGCAGAGTACATGTGACCTTCAATTTTACAAACTTGTGACCTAAGGAACAGCTTGATCTTCACCTTATTTAGAGAAGTTACACAGTGTGTTATATTACTTCAACGCTCACCGTTTTTTGAAAAAAAAAACTATCCACAAAACGTCAAATCTCACAAAAACTTGCAAATTTAATCAGCTTTTGAATGATATGCTAAAAGTAATGATTATAATTAGATTTCATGGAGAAATTTACTTTTAAAACCGAACAAACAGTGTTCTCATTTGGCATACAAATCAGTTACTTGTGTAAATAAAACATTATGGCCATCCCTTAATGGAAATATGCATTTTAAACATAATAAACTCTTCATTGGAATAAAAAGCAAAGAAAAAAAACATTGTTTAATTGAAAATAAAGGAAAACTGCCAATAAAGCGATACCAGATCAAAGGATCTTATGTTATTACATTTATTTATTCATTATTATTATTTAGGATTTATTTGATTACATTTTCTATGTAAGGTTTAAAACCCAATGATAATCAACATATATCTCAATTTTGCCGTTAGCATCTGAATAGGCAGATGAGTCTGTTTTCAGGTACTCACAGTGTATAAAAATATATTATGTTGACAAATAAAGCCTTGAGGATAATGACAAAACTATTACCCAATATTTTAGATCATAAAAGGACGAGATGACCTAAGCGTATTGAAATGTAACATCGAATGAGATTATATCGCCCGAAGCAGTTCCCTCCCCCTTCGTGTCGGACATGAATAACATATGTTCAAGTGCCATTACGGTCATTCATTGGAGTAGATGTAATGATTTATTACTCTTAATATCCAGCCATAAATATTCAGGCAGGGCCACACAGGTAGCTTCAACCTGGATCTGCGCCCGTTCATAAAAAATTCAACTTTCCTGTCCTCTCCCTTGTAGCAGGATGCTCCCCCCTCCAATATACCGACAAATATTCTCGCGACATATTGATCCACGTCGAGCTATTTCTGTTAGAATAAAGCATACCGAGGCCTTAAAAAGAAGTCTGCACGATTATTGGAGGCTCAGGTTTTGAAAATATGGAAGATAAGAAATAAAAAAAGAAAAGTAACCACTAACGGAAACTGCCTGGAACGTGACCGTTTACTCACAAAACAATGTTTTCGAATTAAGATAAGAGTTGTACTACTCTTATCATTATTCGAAAACTCTGTTATCGAAAACTTATACAACTCTAAGCTTGTCACAGGGGCTAGAGCAGAAAAGAGGGATTATATTGGAGTGCTACTCTCCCTAATCCCTACTGCATGTACTGTAGTATATGCTATCAGGTACCACATATATTATCAGCTAATTAACATATTGTTTCATTTGTGACAGGTTTGATTAAAGAAATGAGAAATAGAAACAAAATTTTTGGTATATATTCATAATATAGAATAAAAGAAACCAAACAATATTTACAGTTTTTTTTTTTTTATTATTTTTTTTTTTTTATATTAATATTCATTGTTAAAGAACCAAAGAGATAGTAAAAAGTAACTTATGTAGTCAACCAGGAGAAAAGAAAATGAATATTTCGAAAATTATTTCGAATCATGTATATATATATATATAAACATTTTATTAGAAGACGGACATGATCCAGATAAACAAAAGCATAAAAGGTTCCTTTAAATGGCTACAGAAACCCTAAAATATATAATAAAGTAGGCTTCGAGGTCTGTTAACGGGGATTAACGAAGACCTAAACGACGATATGTTGCAATAAAAGAATTTAGAAGAGTACACTCGTTCGATATGGGACTAAAGGACCTTTATAGTCGCTCTTACTGTCCGCAGACAGTCGTAAAAGAGAATAGAGCAGACTTTATGCGAAACGATTCTATCGGTGAAATATTAGAAATGGCATTGGGTTTTATGACTTCGATATTGGAGGGCCCAAATGCGTTCAGGCATGTTTTTAAATTTTAGAATAATGAAAGGAAAACCACATCTATTAATAAGGCATTTTTAAATCAGTTAAAAATCAGACAAGGACTCCTAAAAATGTATAGGCAGTAACGAAAGTTTCTGGATACTCAAAAAGAATTGGATTGTTGTTTCTTACATGTTGGGTTTGTAGCCAATAAATTAACTCTATTTCTTCTATTCATGAGTTTCATAACATAATTTAATTTTTCACGTAAAAAATAATAATAGAACAACAAAACAAGGTAACACAAGAGAGAGTGAGAGTGGATGGGAGAGAGAGAAGGAATATTAGATAATATACTAAATATATTGATATCTATAAAATGGATGATATCAATTAAAATAATATGTTGATATTGATTATCTGAATACCCATTATTAATAGGTACTTCAATAACTTAAAAGTATAAGAATTGATCTCCAAACGAAATGGCTCTATCGCCAATGACTCACGTTCGGTAAACAGTTCAATATATCTTCGTTGATTATTTAATCATATCAGAGAGCCCTTCTCTATTTGTTAGGTAAACATTGCAAGTATGTGAAAATAATAAGGTTTGTTTTCATCTTCTGCTCCCTCTGACATTGTCATAACGCCTGAAGAGAAGTTTGTTCAATCCATTGGAATAATATACCCTGATTATTTAGCTAAATGGAATTTCTACCATTAGGAAAGAAACAACTGATTAAAATAACAAGCAATTTTGACAAAAATAACTTGATTTAAAGTTAGATGAGGAGTAATTATACCAAGATAAAATCAGGGTAATACACAATTTACCAACATATGGTCATTCGTAATAATGCCAGTAATTTATTGACAGTAGCACTTGTAGCACTTATCACAATTGATTTCAGTTGGAAATATACCAACCAACCAAGAAACAAGCATTGTTTATGTTAGCAGCTACAAAATCCAATCTTAATTTATGTAATATTTGTAAATAAATGACGACAGTTTTATAAACGTTTCTCAAGAGTTAGACCAAAGAGCTATCACCAACGACTAGTCGTTAAAATAATCCTCAGTAACATTTATTATAAAAATAGTTTTCTTTTTAAATCCCAACTACTTCTTGACCAGAGCAAATAGTTGATAAAAATGAAACTCATAAAAGCAATCTTTATTTCCGATAAAAAATGATCTCGTGCTGATTCCTGAAGGTTGATTAAGTAATAAATGCCTATAAAGCAATTAATGTCTGTAATAAATAAGCCACAACGTATTCTGTCGTAAATTTCTTAACTGATAGAGAAATCAGAATCTTTTCAAGCCCACAAGAGGAGCCCTTGCCGTTTCGCCATTAAAAATGATGTGTTGTCAGGTTAATTATGATTAACATTTTTTTTCCCCTTAATATCCTCTAATTGTAGAAGCTTTTTATATTATTTGTGAACAATTACACGTTAATTACTTTCAAAACTAAGTACTCTCATTCTTTCTTATCTTCATCAATTATTTATTCACTTGTCAACTATAGTTTTTTTTTCGAGAAGACTTGTATCATAAATATGCTGTTATAGAAGTTATAATTATCAGACTTTTCAATTCATCTTGTTATTTGAAATTGACTTATGACTTTCATTTATGTAAATCATAATGTTTTGAACCATCTTATACAGTTTCTAATAATATTTTCCAACTACTCCAACATTTTGAACTGGGCTTTGGGGCTCCTCTACACCTTCCAATTCTTCTCTAATTTAATCCCCACAATCTAAAATCCTTCGTAAAACCCTCAGTGCTCCTTATTATGTTACAAATAAACTTATCTATAACGATCTAAACGTCCTGTTTATGTGAAAGTCTATCCGAAAAATACTGTGAACTAAAAATCATTGCAAGAATAAATAAAGACTCAAAACGAGGATTTGAAAAACTTATTTAGTTTTTCTAAATTGGGGAATGTTTTTAAGATTTAAAAAATCTAGTCGTAATTAGACTAGTCCTTTTAGAGGACTGAACTTAAACAACAATAAAGTATTTTATATCCGGCTTACAAACATTTAAGACAAAGTTACGGGAAGAATTTTCGATTCGGTCAAGAACGATGGAACATGACTGTGGCGAATAAGACATAATAAGGTGATGAGACGAGTACCGGGTCCGCTGGGGGTGTTAGCTGAGGCAGGGGTCCATTGACTGAGACTCGGCGTGGTCTGGGCTGTGGAGAAGTCCTTCCTAGAAATAGTTCATAGAGGTAGTTATCCAAGGAAGAAGAATAAGTTAAGTACTGAGAGCTAAGTAGGAGAATCTGATTACGACGAACACAAGTCACAATTAATTGATAACCGTAAGATCACTAGGGAAGAACTTCATTGAGTAATGTATATTTTTGCCCAAAGTCAGTAGCCTAATACTGTGAATTTGTGTACCTTAGTATCAATTTGCTACACTTGTTCTAGATAAAATAATATACAAAATATATTTGAAGTGGGTTTGTAATTTGTATGGTAGTAATAGAAGCGTTTTATTTTAAAACTAAAATACTTGAGAAATTAATTAAATAATAATTTCTTCATTACACTGGACAACAAAATTTAAATGTTTGTCTGTTAAATGAATTACAATGGCTGTTTCTTTTCGAATTTGGTGCTCTGATTGCCAATTTGAGAAGTATTTTTTGTCTCAGGAGCAAGGATTTTGTGTAATTTCAAAATAAAAAATAATACAGTGTTAAAACAAGCAGTTGTATTTATCCATTTTTCATACCGTAATTTAAATCAAAATGTAGCCTTTGATGATTTCCTGATGTATTTTGCGGCTGGTACATCTCTTTTCAAAGACATTTTCAAAGAATAGTCTGTCAACATATTTGGATTCCACTTTCCCTAGTATCGTTTCTGCAGAGTGGATATTTCTTGATAGAATCGCTCATCGTGTTCATTACTCACATCCCCAAGATTTCCAGGAAAGAAATCCAAATTCGAGTCAAGAAAATGTATTTTTAGAGATATATTACATCCTAATGCCTTATAATTTTGTTGATCGAAAACTAACTCTCTGCAGTTTTCTGCTTTTTTATTTCTAAGAAATTCTTTCACAACATTTTTAAATGAAACCCAAGCTGTTTTTTCGGCTCCACTCAAACATTCCTCAAAGTCTTGATGCTTCATAAGCTCTCTTATTTGTGGACCAACAAATACACCTAATTTGTCCAGGTCACCAACTTGGCACCTGAAATAAAGACTATATGCCTTTTTTACTAAGAGAGTAATGCTTCCCATAACATAACATAACAAAAATTGTTTGGATGGTTTTCACAATTTTGCGGCATATTGAAGATGCTAAGAGGTTTTGTTGGGACTAAATTAATAGAGGCACCTAACTAGGCCGGCTCACAGATGTAGACTGATAAGAAGAGTCCAGAGGAGACCCATGTCAAGACCTGTGTCCGGGGGGCCAGTGTTTTGATTGAGCCTGTTGAAACTTTGTTGGCTAAACATACTTTAAGAGCTCAGACGACTTATTTGTTATCTCTACTGCATCCAATATTATTGAGGTGAGCCTTATTTAGAGCAAATAAATAGAATATATTAATCAAGACACGTTCATAGATATGAAATATAACTTTTTTTTTTTACAAAATTTAAAATTACTAAAAATCTGAGCCCCATGGACAACTTTGATGGTCATATTCGGAATTACCAAAGCAAAATACATAAGAGACAGCCACATTTACGCATTTAACAAAAATACTGTTGACCAGTGTTATTAGAGGAAATGACAGATAATAACTCAAAACACTTCCTCCTATTTGATTAAAAAAAAACAAAAAAAACCTGTGACACTAAAACCCATGAAGGATCTTGGGTTAGGTACTTAGGTAAGGATGTACTGTTACTGGGCCAACGGTTGTGAAAGGAGGAGATTGGGCTGAAATAACGCAAAAATGCCGGGTTTTTCCGTAGTTAAGGGTACCCACTTTATAGAGGCTGGGTGTGACCCAAGAGAGTCTCACGGCTTCGATCCACGACTAAATTAACATAAAATAAATTGTTTATCTTCAAATGGTTTCAAAATAGTATAATAATAAAGGGATTATATCATTCATTTTATGTTTAAAAAAAAGGTTAAATAAATTATAGTTTAAAAAATACGCTTTAATAGCAAACCGAACTAATCCTATCTTAGACAAAATCTTCAGCTTAATAGATGTCGTCATACGCACAATTTAATAAACTTTAATTTTGTAAATAACTCATTTTTCGATTTAAAGCATTTTTGTATATGTTTTATGCTAAAATCTGAAAAAAGTGCAAAAATGTTGGGTTATTTTGCCCCCCAAATATTTTCTTCTTATCAAATGTCACATTTTTGATATTTTATTTTCAGGAACCATGAGGACCATACTGAATCATAAAACCTACTACTCCACCTTTTGGAAGGCACATCCCCTTATTGAGGGTATTTCGACTGGACTAAGTAAGAATATTAAAACAACGTTGTGCAATTATTGTATTGTCATTGGTCCTTGACACGTTTGCAAATTACGATGCAAGATTCCGTTACATACAGGTGAAGTTAATAAAAGCGTATTAAAAAAATAAAATCTCTAGATGATTAGAGTACTGGCAATTAAAAATTCCCTATAGAAGAATCTTAGGAATGTCTGCCATTAATTGCTAGATACACCCAGCAATCAAGAATCTTTTATAATTGGCTTCGTAATAAGAGATGGGGAAATTCCTGGGTGGTATAATAATTAAGTCTTTTAATGATCAATTTTGACAAATACTTGGGAGTTCAGTCAATAAATAAAAACTAGAAAATCGATACATTTAGTCAAGCACTTCAGTATAGTCGGAACATCTGCAATGCCAAACAATGGGAAATATGATTGATCTAGCTCCATGAAATTTGGAAATATTCTCTCATTGCGGATTCCATGTTGATTACGAATATACTTAGAACTGGTGATAGGAAATAAAGTCCTAAGAATTTTCTATTTTTTAAACTATTAACTTTTTAACCAATTAATGAACAGTAAACATCTCCAAATTGTAACCATTATCCTTAGATAATGGCCCTTAGGCTAGACTTGTATTAAATCTATTGATCACGAATGTTAGCTATCTTAAAGCGAAAAAATACTGTTTATATTAATTTCAAAACATTAGGCTACGATGAATACCAAGATGTCCGTGTAGGCTAGTCGTTTAACTCATAGAATTCTTCAATAGATTTCCCAATATAAAAAATTCAGCAAACATAGATTTTTTTTAATTGCAAATAAAGATATAAAGAACGTGCTACGGTATCCCCTACTTCATCAACACATACAACTTACCGATAGGAAATAACATACTTCGAACTGATTGAAAACAATTATATAAAAAGTAACGAAATAACAGTACGCTAAGTTTATAGGAAAAATGTTCGTGAGTCATCTCAACGTAGCCTTATGAAATATTTGTTTGTTGGTGCTTAGCGTAGCGGCAAAAAAGACGAGTTGTCATAAAGCCCTATTCTAGCTACAGTCGGAAGGCCGACAGTCATTTCTTGGGCTAATAAAATGAATACCGATAAATAAAACCAATAAAATGCCATAAATGGAATGTGGCTTGACATTTAACACGTTGCGCCTTCGTTAACTCATAAAATTCAGTTGAAAACGGGATAAGGAAGGGAAATAATTAATATTATTTATATTATATTACATTTATAAACCTTAATAAATCATCATTATCCAATTCGGAATCCTTCGTCTAATGATATTCTAATCCAGCCATTTCCGAACTAAAGGTTGCCAATGCAGTTATTCTTAGACTTTTTTTATATCGAGTAAACAGTGGCGCGGGGCTTGTGCCATCACCTCCTTACACAGATTCGTTCCACACCTCCGATCCACAAATAAACATAATTGAACTAAAGACACCGCAAAAATGCATGAAAGGCTACTAGAGGTTTAAAAACTGCCCCAGGGCGTCTAAAAAATAAGTATAGAAATAATACGGAAGATAGATGAGGGATGTGGAGGGGGGAGAGTGATTGACAACTGGTGAGCTCGTTATTTTGATGAATTGGGCCGACAGACACCGCCTAATGACGCTCTTAAGCGACCAATAAGAATACTTCTTTCTCTGTGTGAAGGCGGCATCTGGTGGTTCATTTGAAAACTGTTCATGACATATTACCACTTTAAGCTAAGTTAAGTTGGTGAAGGCAATTAGATTAGAAAATACAATCGGGACTCAAAAAACCGAGTCCTGATCGACTGAGGTCTTATCAACCGAGCCTTACATTTTTTTAAATTTCGTTTTTGTTTTTTTTCACAAAATATTCGATTGACGAAAAAGACATTAGATAATCTTTGTACCTCCATTATTACTTGATGGTAAACATTCATTTACTAGTACACAGGAAGGCTTGAAGATTGAGAGGACGGTTAACTAGTAACCGAATTTTCAGTAAACAATTCTCACGAAACCGATGCAAATTCGTTCGCTTTGATAGTTTCAATGGAGAGATTAAGGAAAGAAAAGAAAATTAATGATTTTTTTTTCAAGCCCTAAACTTTTTAATTTACAGATGTAATAATGTTATTTGTGTACATCATTGCATACAAAATTAGTATTATTTTTTTATTAAATAGCATTATATAGCATTACATCAATTGTGCTCCGTTATTTTTTATATGTATTCCCTTTACTTTTTGAAATCTCGATCAACCGAGGATTTGGTTATCTGAAACAACATCCGTCCCAACTATGTCGGTTAATCAATTCCAAAGTGTATCAGCGTAATAGTACAATTTGATTTCAAAGAAACTTCACTATTCCAGTTGCTCATAATTAGACGATATATTAGACTTCTAATATTCAGATATTTTCTAATAGAATTCACCAAATTCGAACTAGCTATAAATACTTCAATAAAAAAATATGAAATTTATAATTTTTTTCCGGTATTTATATTATAAATATTTGAAAATAATTGCATCAATTAATAAAAATATCTCACCAATCGCTTTTTCTTTTTCTTGAAACTGAGTTTCAACTGAAGTCACCTGAAACAAAAAAAATATATCTAAGATCCGAAGTCTTTGATTTTATCATCAAGCATCTTAATTATTCTAAAATATTGAGCTTTTTTTAAAACAAATTGTAGAAAATATGAAACTAATCATTGAAAGATGAAAATAAAACATAATAAATACTTTTTACTAAAAAGTTATTTCAACAATTACATTATATATATTTGTTAAATTAATTGTTCTTGATGATATCTGTTTTGTTTTTTGTTTCTTTTTTGTGATTTCTTTTTTTCAAAGCCCCTAGAAAGAAAATACAGGGATCTAATTCAAATTCTCGACATACGTCTGTACTGAATTCATCAAAACAAAATCAACAGAAGGTAAATGCGAGACATTTGAAGAATGTTTTTTAATAAACTATATATCAGAGAATTGGAACCCCTTTATTGATTCCACATCATCCATAATATTATGCTAACTAAATTAACTTCTTGTTTTAGGTAGGCCAAAAGAACTTAATCAATTAAGAAAAAAAATGCATGTATACGAAGCTCCTATTTAATTTTTTTTTTTTATATTAATAATTGTTATTGGTAAAGATATTACATTCTGTCACAGTGAAGGACAATAGGTACGTACACATAGTAATGTATTGATTCATACGATTTCTACATACATAAAAAAATACATTAATTGTTAGTCTAGTTACAAAATCAAGTTACAATCATACACTATACAACATAGAAACTGATTTGGGGAGCCCCGGAAAGAGATCTCAGCAATGCTCTCTTCAGCTACGTCACTGTTATCAGTATACAGCTGAGGCCACATATAGTTAGGGCGTGAATGGAGTTAAGCTGGTAATCTCATAATAAGATTCAAACATTTTGCACAATCCCTAATCGATTAAAGTATAACCGACTAGGACGATAGCGGTAATCAGTGCGCTCGCTCCAGAAAACTCAAGGAAATCAATGATTCTTTAAATGCAGTCATGATTGCTAATGGAAAAATTACAATTACAATAAGACTTTGCTCAAAAAGGATTAGGTGGAAAGTCCGAAAAGTTTCCTTAGGATGTTTTGCATTTAAGACACACCTAACAATAAGTAACAAAAGCAATAAAGTAGCACATACTGAGATTGAAAACTGGCGCAGTGGAGCAGCTAACAAAGGATCTAATTACAATAGGTAATTAGTGCAAGTGTCATTACTCTAGAGCAGGCCCTGGTCGACAAGACTAATACGATACTTGCACTTCAATGTCTCATCTGTTTTTAAAGGTTTTAATTTTCGCTTGCCACTATCCCCTATTTCTTACTAATGCTGAATAAAAACTTGTAATTGAGAAATATGACCATAATTGAAGGATTTGGTAGATGAAGGGATTGTATCACTTCTTTTTTTTTCAGTGCATGAAGGATTTATGTGCAGAAGTGTTATGTAGCAAAATCTGAATATTTCAAAACGACTAGAAAGAGAGACATGAAGATTATACATTACTAAAAATAATGTTTTGTTACATCACCCTTTCATCCACCAAACCCTTCAATTGTTATATATTTAACAATATATTGGCAGGTTATTAGAAAATCAAAATAAACCGATCCTGTGCCCATCTATGCTAAACAGTTGTGAGTAATGAGCTGAGTATAACTGGTTAGTGTGTTGTTGTGGGATAAAACCGTATTTTTTAGTCCTTAATTTATTCCCTAAGTACTTTAATTTTTTTAATTTATTTCCCTAAACGTTAAACGGCTAATTATAAATTGACTAAGAGAGAATTTCATCAACTAAAAACCAAAGAAAACTCAAAAAGCTTTTGTTTACGACGGACAACTGCAGTAGACTCAGACCAAATTAACATTAGAAGAGGACCTTCAAGAAAGTTTACCGAATAGAAGCAAGATTCTTGATCACCTAAGAATTTGACGAAATTTGGTATAAAGATTTTTTTTTTTTTTTTTCTAAATATCGCATACAGTTTCAAAATCAGGGCTAGGTAAAGAATTCCAAAATCTGCCATAAAACCGACATATATTGACATCCCCATAGATTTTCTTTCTCCAGATGTTATTACTTAAATATTTCCTGTAGGAGTCGGGGGATCAACTTTGAAAAGTACACACGTCTGTAAGGTTGAAAATTTAATTTTAAGTTCATGATTAACGTAATGTAATAAAGATATATGTAAAAGGTAAACTTGGCAGTTTAATAAAACTTTGTTTTTAATTAGTAGGTATTTAACTATGAACCAGTAGTCTCCTATTTTGAAATTTTGAGAACCTCTAAAAAAAAAAAAAAAAAAAGTATCAACTATTCATAGGAATTATACAAAAAATCACTTTTTTGATAAAATCAAAATCAATATTTTGAATTTAATCTAAAAAAAAATATATATAATATTTATCAAGAAGTAAGTTGTGTTGTGCATCAAAGATCATTTAAAAATTGAGTTAATTGACACCAATCCACCTCTCTAGCTCAATTAGGAGATAAGGAATAGGCATTTTTCTTAATAAGGACAACATTCGAGGACACAAAGATACAGTTGATTTAAGAATGAATAAAGTAAATAACATTTTCCTAGGAGCAGGATATAAAGCATTTGTAAGGGAAATAATGATGTGAGTGGCTAATGACATCATTGGCATGAAAATACTAGAGCCCTAAATAAAAAAAACCTTCGCAACCGAAGATCAAATAAAAAACGCAAGGAAGATAGACCACAATTGATGCAGAAGAATCCAGAGAGATGACAGGGTATCGAATCCCCAGCTCACACCTACTAGTCGACCTTCGCCTTCAACCTGAAGTGTAGTCCTTCTTAATAGAAAAATCCTAGGAGTGCTTAATAAATATAAATAGGAAGTACAGCTCTCCCTTCTGTTATTTGTTCACTTATAAGTTTTAAATAAATAAAAAAGATCACATACAATAATGAAAACAATATAAAGCCCTGAATTAGGATTGAAAGGAACGTTTAATAATTTATTTATCATAATGAAGAATCTATTTTAATAATTGATTTTCATGATAAAAATTTTGTTTTATTTTTTATTTTTATTTTATAAGTACTTTATTAAAAAATATCAGCTGAAATAAACAATAAATTTATTTGTAAAATCATGAATAGATCGTTAAAAAATCTCAATACTAGAATCCTTTCATTGAAGTTTTAAAAAAGTTTGTCCTGTTCAGTTATGGATGTAATAAAACGGACTATAGAGCTATACTATAAATAACCGTAACCATGGGATTCGTTTACGAAAGCATTTTATGCCACCTGGTGAATCAAATGGTTACGAAACAATGTAAGGCCGTCAGATATGACTGCTTGATATAATAATGAGAAATGAGCTGCCACGAAAAATGGGAGGACTCTTGATAGAGGAGGTGGTCCATATTCGATAAGCTCTTTAAACTGCCCCAAAACTCAATTATGGGTGTGACAGAGAATCTCGTGAAGACAAACCAGTGTTAATAAGCTCATAATTATGGATTATTTGACAGATAAACATTTAAATATTTTTTTAAACTGGAGAATGGTCAACCACAAAACGGAATAAATATTTTCACTATAACAAAAAAAAATGTCACCCAATTAAGAGTACTCACTTTATAGAGTTTTCTCCAGGAGACCCGACCTTGAAGTCAAGCCCCGGAAGAAATAACAAAACATTAATATTTTTTTATTATTATTCTAAAGTAAATACATCATTTGTGCCCTAACTAAAAATATATTGTTGACAATTGAAGAGTATGAAGGATGAAGGAGTTTTGAATAATTTATGTTTAAAGTTTGTTTTTGTTTTTTTTTTTGTTATATATGTTAAATGTTACATAGCCCCTTCGACTTCTTCATATTTCATTTTCTAGTTATTTTATAATTTTCAGGTTTTATTACCTATTACTTCTGTACATAAGTTCTTCACCCAATGAACTAGATTTTATTATTTTTTTTTTTTTTTAAATTGACAATACCTCTTCATCTACCAAACCTTTCAATTTACTAAAAGAAAAAAAAATCAACAATTCCAAATATACTATAGTGCAATAGTTCCATCTTGTTGTTTGAATAATGTAATAGAACGATCTTACAACATCAAGAGTGGAACCAGAAATCAAACAGAAAGTAGAACATTGAAGAGTCAAGGACTATTGGTAAGGTAACTGGTCCACTTGGAGACCTACCACAACCTAACAGAACAATAGGAAGAATGGAAGAGAAGAAGCAAAGGACCGAGAAAGCTCCTTCGTGACCTAGAAGAGAAAGGGAAATAATCCTCACCACAATACACAATACTCAGAAAACGAAACCAGCCGAGACAATTGGTGCATTCACCTCTACGGCATTTACCACAGTCACTGCCATGACCCTAATTGCATCTTTAGATCATCTATTTCTATTCATATATCTTGTAAACGGAAACTATAAGTATGTATCAACCATAGGAAATGGATTTTACATCATTACAATATTGGAGTATATTAAATGATTCATAGAAATTCCGTTAAAAACGGAATATGTAAAACAAACTATGAGCGATAAAAATTGAAATACCTAAGATGAAGGAAATATGGAAATTAATTAAAAATCGCGGTTTGAAATCGTATTCAATCCATTAGTTTCATACCCTTATGAGAACAGGAATGTGATGTTTGAAAATATTATGGGTATCATAATAAACCAATAAGTGGTTAAGTGTGATTTCAACTGTGTTAAAATTAGTTAACGGTACTTTCTAATCAAGGAACCATATGAGTATTGTCTGCTGTAACTAATTACTTAGTATATATACAAAATAAAATAGTGATCAATTCAGTTACGATATTATTATTTCCTTCAATTTATCCTATACAAAGTACAGACAGAAACATGCCCATTAACTCTTCAAGCATTTTCGTATAAATTACATTAAGTTTTTGTGTGACTCCAATACAATGAGTCTAGAATAGTTCTAGACTTGAATTCTATCTCCGAGAAAGAAAAAAACAAAACATTAATTTTATTATATATTTTTTATTACACACCCTAACTCAACTATATCCTTAAACTGTTACATGTTAATGTTAATCTTTTGTTACAACAATCATCTTCAATCATCAAATAACAACACAATATCATTATCAAATTTAACAAAAACGGATATCTGTTGAGAATGAGAGTGGTGTAAGTTAATATAGTCTACGCGCTGAGTGTGGTTGAGTATACAATAGTCAAAAACCAATGTTTCTAATCTGATTTTTGTTCAGGGGGTCCTACTGACCATGAAACTGCATGTTGAATGCAGTTGAATGCACCGGGAATGCGGTAGGTTTAGGCGGGAGGGGGTCGGCAATAGTAAATGTTGCGTTGTAGCGTTGTTTTAATCAACTCAACTCAACTACTGAGCTTCGTAAAGAATCAAATATGGTGTCATATTTTCATGTTGATAAATTTTTATTCTGTCATATTTTTTTATATCAAGAGCGACCAAATCGGGCGACAAATTCTGCCTGGTATCCATCTAAATTTAAATCCCTATTTATTTATCTTATTTTATAAGATAGCAAAAGTTTATCATTTAATCCCTTTCAATTTTTGAAGTAGATTTAATTATTCTTTATTGAAAATAAATTACATAAAGCCAAATTAGGCTAATAAAAGCATAGGTACATGTTTGGATACACATCCATCTCATGTGAAATAGTAATTAATATGGAGGAATCTATAAACAAGTAAATAATGCAAATTTGATAAAACAGTAGGAAAAACTAAAAAAAACTAAAAAAACCTATACACAAAATAAAAAAACTAGTTCAATTTACAATTATAGTTAATTTTATGGATTATAATAAATAATAGTTAAATTATAATCTAAGCCAAGTAATAAAGATAATAATACACAACATATAATTACAAAATATAAACAAAATGATAATAAGTCTACTTTTGTGATATAATACAATATCAAACTTTTATTTATAACTTTATGGTGTAAAAATTTATAGAATTAAATTTATATTTTTGTAATTTGAAGAAATTAGTTGTTTTTTTTTTTTATTCTTTAAGTAATATGTTTTTTGTCCGTTTGTGTTTGTATCTTTTTAGAGTTTTCTTGTTGTAATTACCTATTTCTTGGATATATGGGTTTTCGGATATGGCAGTTGATATGAAAAATGAGTTTGTTTGGGACTGAATGTGTTGTTTGATTGTGAGCACCTTGAGATCAGAGAGCATAGTGGCAATTCTTGTGTATTTGGGGTGATTATTTATGATTCTCATACAAATATTTTGTATTACTTCCAGTTTTCTGTAATTTGTATTACATGTATTACTCCAAACTGGTGATGAATAGGTTATCATAGGTCAGATTACGGATTTGTAGAGTATTAATTTGCTTCGATTTGATAAATTAGAGGGCTTATTAAAGTAAGGGGACATTTTACTGATCATATTTTTTACTTTGCATTTTTTATTTACATGTGCTGTAAATGTGAGGGATCGGTCTTATTCCACACCAAGATATGTTGCTGATTTTGCGCAAGGGATATGGTAGTCTTCTATAGATATATAGTGGTCTATTGTAGGTCTGCGTTTTGTGAAAATTATTGCTGTAGATTTGTTCTGGTTAATTTTGATTTTCCATTTGTTGTAGTATCTGTTAAGTTTTTTTAAATACGGACGATAAACGGTGGGCTATGGTATCAATCCTGTAGGAGCTTTTATATAAGGCGGTGTCGTTTGCAAATAGGGATCGTTCAATTGATGGGATACTGAGGAGGTCTGATAGATAAAAGAGTGTGGGTGAAAGACATGAACCTTGAGGAAGTCCAGCTGTTATTAGGTGGGTAGGTGAGGAAGAATTATTAATTGTAACATATATTGATGTATTGTCTAGGTAGGAATTTATAATGCGCAATCGTCACAAACATATTTTGACATATAAGAACTCCTATTTTTATTTTCTTATTCTACATCAAATTTCGTGAAGAATCGATGCCTTATATAATGCGGCGTCTAGCGTGTGCTATAGATGCCCGAAATTAGCAAAGAGCATTTGAAGAGAGATAGTGAAATTATAATAAATATGGAAACCGTGATACACTAGACCACATTTTTATTTTTTTAATAACATCAGTTTTTTTTTGTTCCTCCCAATCCTGGTCGTTTCAGCAACATACTTTTTTTATATGTGCATTACCTCTGAGCTATAGCTGCTCTCTAGCAATAAACTGTCAAAATCAATTTTTTATAAGATAAAATATGGCATATTTTTAATTTAGTAAACACACGTTAAGGTGAGAATATAAGAGCACCCAGTTAAGAAGGTGATGTGTTCGATTGATATTAATATATCAAATAAACATCAAGCTTCCCATATTGCCTATAAAAGATTTGTGACCTTTAGAATAAAACGATGGATGAAGTACTTAAAAACATTAATCCCTAAAAACTTTTTACTTCAACTCTGAGCAACGTGAAGTTTATTAGCAAAGTGTCTATTGCTTACTTATTGGAGTCAGAAGTGAATATATGTAAAGGCTTGATTTAACCTCAGTATTGATATGAAAGCAGTTGGCTTAAGTATATGATGTAATTAATGTTTTTGAAAATTTCAATATTCTAGAAAATTAAAATTTAAATTTAGATAAAATTATTCTAGGGAAATATATTGAATCTAGGACGTAGAAAAGGAAGTATTATGCTATTATATTTACTTCAAATATAACCATTATCAAAATGTGAAAAATCGTTGCAGAACACAAATCATGGGTCTCAGAATCGTGAGTCTGAGTGACCCCCTTACGACCATCTCTACTCCCACGGTTTATACTGGAACTGCGATGCCTAATAAGGTAGGTATAGCAACGAAAACCTAACATGGCATAAAAGAGAGAGTTTAAGTTAGATTTGATTTGTAAACAATATTTGTAAATACTCATAGTAGAAACACCACATAATAAGATTGAGTTAATAAGTTTGTTATTCATTATCTTTATATGATGTGACAATTACTTATCTTGATTTTAACAGTTGTAAAATAAGATACTAAAAAAGTCATTAATCTCAATGTTTTATGAAACATGTTTACGCTCATCGATGATCATCTTAAAACCTTTACCTGAAGCTATGTTTTAGTCTGTATGAGAAATGTAAATTTTCTATACCTTCACGCTTCAATTAAATATTTCTGTAACGCATCTTTTAACTTACCATTTTCGTTTTTCAATGTACTCCTAAATAACTAGAAACCACACCGGTTGTCCAAGGTTATATATACTTCATGGAGCAGCGTGGAAGAAAAGGAACTAAAATTAATCAATTTGGTCATCTATGGCTATTGTTATGTTCTCACTATTGAAGAAACAATGCCGATGACGCTGCATCAAGTTCAATGAATTGAAATGCAATAGGCGCAATGTTGCTTCATTGGATATAAAGGAATTGCATTTTTCAAAAGAACAAGTCAGTGTTAAACATATACCCGTTTTTTTTCAGTTGTCGCAATGCAGAATGTTTATAAATCGAAAACAATTTTCTTTTATAGATAAAAAAACAAAAAAACATAGCATGATATACTAAATTTGCCGAAATACTTACTTACCAACTTATCGTGTTGAAGATTCGTGACTGAATGTTAAAATCCTAATGGACCAATCACACTATCAATTTGGGAGTCGTAAATGAGGTTGTAAATATTGTCTGCTTAGTGGTCGTTAAGTGCTGAGGTTGGCATCACCTTATGGAGGCTCCTAACTGCCAGTTATAAAACCTTTTGGCTCCAGGAGTTGCCTCCTTTGCCATTTGTCCCCAGCAATAATGACCAAGGGTCTTCTTGAGGCTACCGCTTCAGGAGTAGGGAGGGGAACGCAGCTACCCATATTATAATAACACTCGGATCCTATAGTAATATTACTCGATTTTTCAATATGATTTTTGAAATATAAAATCAAAATCTTTATCAATAAAGCGGGTTTTGTACATTTACATTATATTGATTGTGTAAGGACAATGAGTTAGACAACAGGAACAACAATTAGATACCAACTAGGTATTAAAAATGAACTGTTGTTACAAAAGTCCGCTTATGTAGGTACAGCTTTATTTCAGATTACATATTTTAAACATTACTGAATACTAGTCTTCAAAAATAAGTCCATTTTTTTAAACTACTTTATGATAGTAATTGGATTCGATGCCGAAACCACTTTTGTATTTTGACAAACAAATTATTTTCTTTCAATGTCTGCGTCCTCCTAATTATTAAAAATGTGACTTATTGTTGCCCTGCTACTCTTCACTCAAAACCTCTTAAATTTTGTCAAAATATCCTCAGTAAAGGCTTGAGTCCATTACCAGAGCACCAAGAAAGAGCTCAATATGCAAAACTTGATTCGATGCCGAAACTGATCACAAAGAGCCAAAAAGTGGCAGTATTTCGATAAAAATGACTCTCCTTCCATGACACGAATTTCTTCAGTGGTTACTAGAACTTAATTATTTTAATTTTTTCTTCTGACATTTATTTATTTGAATATTTTTTATTTATTTATTGAAATTAACAACTGTACAATTATATACATTAAGTAAATGGGCTGATAACATTTCAAAGCTTGAAAAGAACTACTCATCAGTAGCACTTTAATAAAAATTCTACACTACAAGATCTCTAGGCCATCTTCTTTCCAGACGCCTTGGAGCATTATCGGGAATAGAGTGGGAAGCAAGTTGAGAAACTAATGGATTTGGGTGGTTATGGAGCTTACTATGAAAGGATAGGTATCTGGTATGGGCTAACTCAGCAACATATGGAACATTAAGGTCTTTATGGATAAGTTTATTTGTAACAAAGTAAGGAGCATTAAGGATTTTTTGAAGGATTTTGGATTGTAAGGATTGGATACGGGAAGAATTAGAAGGTTTAGTTGAGCATCAAAGCTCAACTCCATATTTACAAATAGGTCTGATAACTGCCATGTAAATGAGTCTTTTATAGTAAAGCGGAAGGTTTCAGCGTTTGTCTAGTAAATGATGAAGTCGGAAACGACGAGCAGTTTCCTGTCGTTTTAGTCTTTAGGATTCTAAGTGAAACGTTTGTTCAAGTGGAGTCCTAGGTAGCGGATCTGTTCAACAACAGGAATGTTATCAAAGGACAGAAGGTCATAGGTTTACGACGAAGGGTATAGGTTATTTGGTGAAGTTTATTAGGATTTATTTTGATTCTCCATTTTTGACACCATTCTTGAAGGTTTAGGATATGGGATTGGAGTGTTTGAGAGGCAATGAAGGGATCATTGTTTACTGATAACACACATGTGTCATCAGCATAAGTGGTAAGGACAGTGGTGATTGAGTTGGGATGTCAGCTGTACCGTAAAGAGGATGAGGCCTAGGATACTACCTTGAGGAACAACAGCAGGTTGGGCAAAGAGGGAAGAATAGGAAGATTTGTGGTTTACTTTGAAACTTCTATCACTGAGATAGGAACGGATGATTAGGAATTATGTTAAAGGAAGGAATTTGCGGAGCTTGTAAAGCAGTCCTGGGTGCCAGACTTGGTCAAAAGCCAGTTCCACGTCAAGAAAGGCTCCCGTGCAGTACCTTCCGCGCTCTAATGCTGAGAAGACAAGGCCCACCGCACGATGACATTGCTGGATCGTGGAGTGTGATGTCCGGAATCCAAACTGGTGATCTGGGATTACATGATGGGAATCTAGGATAGGATACAAGCGTTTTAAGATTAGTTTTTCAAGGATTTTACCCATGATTGGCAAAAGGGAAATAGGACGGTATGAGGATGGGAGCTCAGGTGGCTTTTTGGGTACTGGAATCATCTTAAGTATATCTAATTTCCAGGAGTCAGAAAATATATGGTACATAATAACATAAAAACTATGAATATATACATGAGAAAAGAAAAAAAAAATCATAATACTAATATGCTAATATAATAATTACAATGCATTCAGAAAAATGAAAAAAAAAATAAATAATAAATAAATTCATGAAATAAAACAAATATGGTGAATAGAAAGGAAAACCCTATAGAGAGAGAAAAAAAAAGAAAGAAAGTTAACTATTTGAATATTAATAAGACAAAATATTTACAAATACCTGAAAAGATACATTTACACATCTACTTACTGTCCTCTTATATTATATAGCTATATGAGACAAAATAAAAGCAATTTTTAGACAGACAAATGATCTAAAATTGATAAAATTTACCAATAATTGATCATTTGCCAATTATCCAATAATTCATTGATATTGGATTTACTTGAGATTGACTGATGGGATTTTTAATTATTACTTATATTGGTGGCGTCTAATTGGGATTTAAGGAGATATTCGAATAGGAGAGTTTTGAATGAGTTTAAGGAAGGAGCATGTCTTATTTCAGAAGGTATAGAGTTCCAGAGGGTAGTGGATCGAGCTTGGAAGGAGTGTTGGTATAATGCCGTTCGGTGGAGGGGAGTATATAGGTCAGAGGAACGTGATCTTGTTGTGAGTTGGAAGTGGATGGAAGACTTTAATTTCAACAGGTTATGGATGTGGTTGGCAGTGGTTATTAATGACTTGGTACAGGAAAGTGCCCAGGAAATATTGTCTACGGTAGGATGGATAGAGCCAGTCCAAGGCAGTATAGAGGTGCGATACATGTGAACGTCTCGGGGTACCGGTAACAAATCTAATAAAACTATTCATGATTCGTTGTAATCTGTCCCGGAGACCCAACGAGAGGCCCCCATACACTACACAACCATAATCAAACTGAGGAAAAATGAATGAGGAAACTAGGAGTTTTCGCGTGGATTGAGGAAGGAAATGACGGGAACGATGGAATAATTTGAGAATTCCTATTGATTTTCGGGCTATTTGGGCGATTTGGGGCTTCCAGGAGAGGTTTTGGTCAATAATGATTCCTAAATTCTTGGCAGAGGAACAGAAAGTGATAGGTTGATTATTCAGGTTTAGAGTAGGAAAGTTGGTAATGGATCTGAGGAGGGGACTTGAACCGATTACAATGGCTTGAGTTTTCCCTGCATTTAGCTTTAAATTATGCAAGTTGGCCCAAGTACAGATTCTGTCGAGGTCTTCCTGGATCCTAGATAAAGCTTCATGTAATTCGTTGGGAGGAAAGGACAGATAAATTTGAGAGTCGTCTGCATAAAGATGATGGGAACAATGTAAAATTGACTGGGGAAGATCATTAATGTAGGAGTTGAAGAGGAGGGGTGAAATGCTGGAACCTTGGGGCTACTCCCGAAGACAGAGGTAGGAAGTTAGATAAGGGTTGATTAGGGATAGATACGGCTTGAGTGCGGTCAGAGAGGAAGGATCGGATCCAGCGGATTGAACTATTGGAAAATTTTAAAGCATTTAATTTAGTAAAAAGGATACGATGGTCATGGAATCAAATGCTTTAGAGAAATCTAGGAGTATTAAGACGGTCAGTTTTTTTTCATCTATTGCAACGTGGATATCACTTATGATTTTGGTTAGTGCTGATTGTGTAGAATAACCAGGACGGAAACCGGATTGGAAAGGGTCGAGTAGATGGGAATCTTCCAGGAAATGGGAAATTTGGGATTGCACCAATCGTTCAAGGGTTTTGAAAGGTTTGAAAGGATGGAGATCGGGCGATAATCAGCAGGACAGTTAGGATTAGGAGTTTTATTGATGGGATGAACAATAGCTTTTTTCCAGGAGGTAGGAAATATACGGAGCACAGCATTATATATGTACGTTAGGAATAGGATGGCTTTTCGAGGAAGGAGTTTTAAGATTTGGGATGTAATTAGGTCGTGTCCAGGGGCTTTATTTGAAGGTAATCTGTGAATGATGTTTGATATTTCAGAAGGATGGAATGCTTTAGGGGGAGGAGACATTTGGAGAGGGATATTTAGTTCTGCTTCTATATGTGTTTGGTGAGTAGGATTAACGATATCAGGATGTGGGTTAAAAGTTTGAAAGGTGCTGGCCAAAAATAAGTGATTTTTCTTCGTCAGTTTTGACCAGGTTTGGGATTGGTTTAGGAGAGGATGATTGTCATTTTTATAGTTCAGTAGTTGTTATGTGGTATTCCATTAAGATTTGTCGGTGGTGTTAAGATTTTCTGTATAGTCACGTAATTTTTGAATTTTGTATTTTTTAATTTCTGTCTTAAGTTTATTTGTTAGTTTACAGTCATTATTTTTATCAGATGGATATCTAGTCCTATGCCACTTTGCTCTTGCTCTACGTTTGTCTCTTAGTAAAAATCGCGAATATGGTGTGGCAAGTTAGTTTGGAGAGAATTACAGTTTGTTTTGTGTGAGGTATTATCGTTAATAGTGATAGATATTGATGTGGTAAGTTTATCTATGGAGGTGTCGATTTCCTGTTTTGTTTTGAGTGGAATTTTCAGGTCTAATTTGTTTTCTAAATCATATCGAAATTTGTCCCAGTCTACTCGTCCTTTAATCAGTCTAGGAGGAGAAGGTTCAGCAACAGGATTTTATTTGAATTTAAAAAATATTTATGACTCCATTAAGCCAATTTAACTGAAAAGGAATTAAGTGGTTATAAAAAGAAAGCGTTGTCAAAAATATTAGGAACAAAAATATTCTTATAGGATTAATTATAAGATATGGAATAGAGTGTTGCAGCAGCACTAGGATGTTCGTAACAAGTATTAAAATAAAGAACAAAGGCATCTGATAAAATATGTTAATGTCAGTCATTAATCCTGTTGAATTTTATCCATCCATATTTGAATTATATAATATATGGTTTTGAATAACCATATATTCCTCTACCTTAGAGCCTGAATTCGAATAAGGAAACAAATGTTTGTCGAAACAGATGGACCCTGATGATAACTACCAGCGACGATGTAATTTGATATCAAAGATATTAGTTACCTCCTCACCTAAATATAAATTTAATTGACGACAAACAAAATAATAAAAATAAACCAGTTAGATGGTAGCTAGATAGCGGACGCGGTACCCATCAAAGCGACCTACAAAACATAAATAAAGTAGAAGGATTCATCAAGGAGCGAAAAGTTATTAGCCGACTGACAATTCATCTAATCACAAAGCTCGCAGGATAACTCTTTTTTATTCTTTTAGACTTGGTCCATTGTTGACTGCCCCTTACAAGTAGAGACCCTCGGGGAAAAAAAAGAAGTGCCAGTGCCTTTTCTGAAGCTCGTCGAGGCGGCCTCATCGGGAGAAATACTAATATATTTGGGAGGCATTGCTTCCTCTCTGATTGCCTTATACATCTTTCAAGAGGTACTACTAAAAGAGATTTACCGAAGATTATCATGAGTCCTATATCGGTAGCTCGTAAACTACGCTGCAACTGGAGATGATTGCTCTCAGATCTAGTAATGGATCTACGTCTATCTTAGGCAGTTTGATCATAATGAAGAAATATAAAGGAGAGTAGAGAAAGTAGAGAATGTCCGATAGAAGAAATAAAAAAAAGTCTGTAATTCAAGATGTAAATAAAAATAAAAGTATCAGCGACTAATCTCCATAAGATATTATATCATAGTAACAACCGCGTCTACTGTCTAGCAACGTTATGTGGCTATTATCACATAATTGGTTTTATATCCTTTAACAATAAACAAAAAAATTTATTCATTTAATTTTCAGTATTGATCAATTTTTACAAAGAGAAAATATCATAAATAGGTGACTGCTCAAGAACATATATCGTGGGCAATGAACTAGCTGTAAAAGCTCATAGCTCACTGAAACCTGGGAAAATTTTCAAATATTATAACATCGGCAAATAAAAGTCCTTTTGAAAACCATTAAAATTTTTAGGGAAAAAAAGAATCAGGAGGAGAAATGGATAAATAATATAACAATACGTCCAATATAAATATATGGAAACCATACAAAAACTTAAGGTAAATTAAATTTTATAATAAAATTAGCATATGTGCCTATATAATTTAAAGAGGATTTTAAAAAAAATCATTTTTATTCCATTAAGCTGGTACCATTTCCAAGCTTTGACTATGCTTAAACAACTAAATTTTAATTATAAAACGCGTAATTATAAATCTATTAAAGAGGGACTTGATGGCCGAGTGAGTTGGGGCGAGGGTTTTGGTACTGAAGGTCGTGGGTTCGAATACCGCCTGGGTGGGTTAAAGTTTGTTTCGTGGCGAACCTTCCCATCCTGAATAACAAGGGCAGTATAGGACTTCAATGGAAGTCTTGGGCCCCAAAAAAAAAAAATTAAGTTTTATTGATTTTTCGATACCAGATTTTGATAACCACTATGCTTATTAACAAATATTATTAGTTTTTATTCTATCCATTGAGTCTTTAACCTTACTTTATGGCCAAACATTTGAAGCAATTAAGTTTTTTTTTTTTTTTTTTTATATATATATATTTTTTTTTTTTTTTTTTTTGGATCAAAAAGAAACACAGAGACAGAAAACTAACGTGAATTCAACAAAAAAGGGAGCCTTATTAAAATTTAAAAAATGATTTTGAACCGAGAACTTCTTCTTACTTATAATCACCAGATAATAATACAAGTAGTTAAAATTCCAAAACAACAAAAATTCAATCTTAAATTAAGTCGATAATTAGATTTATGTTTACGTTATTTCGGATAAATGTTTAATTCATCAATTTTATGATTCTTGAATGCCTCTTTTTTGGATGTAACATCGCATTCCATATCCGCCGACATTAATCCACATTTCATTGGACACTTTCAAGGATTCCAATCCCTTTTTAGGATATAGGTCAATTTAATCCCGTCCTTCTCGATTCTTAGACAAAAAAAAACAAAAAAAACCACGAAGTCACTCACAAAAACACATACAGTTATTTTCACCAAATATGGATAAAGATGTTTGTTATTTGAATTATCAAACCGCTAGATATCGCCAGTAATGTTTTTTACTTCTTTAATTAAACTGTTTTTACTTGAATTGAATTACGTCATTATAAATATTTATTATGCTTGTTTAAAGTTATTAACTAATACTTATATTCATAATTAGTTATATACAGTTGTTACATGTAAACATGTAAGCGAAAATGTATGAGGTTTTTTAACAAATATATCAATGCCTTTACTTACAGATATGTTGTAAAGTAAGTGATATAAGTGATCTATAAATGATATAGATATAACAGGGATTAAATATGAATATGAATTACCTAGGATCTACAATAGCTCGTATAAAATTTTAATATCTAAAAAAACATTTTAGTCCCAATCTAGTAAAAATGTAATTGAAAAGGAAATATAGGAAAAATTAATGGCCAGAAACGCTTGTTATTTTTCTCTGTATAATAGGATTATTATACAAGATTATTATCCTATCTATATTCTTCACGAGGGCGAAACGTGGTCTCATACGTTAAGGGAAGAATTACATAATTTACCTATTTTATATATATATATATATATATATATATATATATATATATATATATATATATATTTTACAACGTTACACAATATACATATCAAATAAATGTGCGGAAAATATATAGTTGAAAGAAACTCTTCATTAGTAGCACTTCAATAAAATTTCTACATTACAAGGTCCTCGCACAATTTTTTTTTTTTTTTTTTTTTTTTTAACTTTAAAATATTATTCTAGAAATGGGCTGCTATGAGCTCCTAAAGTTGAAAATAAGCTTAAAAAAGCTTTAAAAATTAAAAGTTACGGTTTTACAATTAGAAAGTTACAACAATATATTACTTAAATTATTTTTAATGTTTTCAAAAATAAAGTAATGCGTATATTTGACCCTAAAAGGATCAGGAATTATTCAGATGGCTCTAGTTCAGATAATATCATAATTTGGAGACTTGTTGTTGAACCGTGGATTAAGCGTTCGAGGAGGAAACCGAAACGTTGACGTAAGGTTTGTGTCTAAGCTGTTCTTGAAAATTTCAGTTATGAGGGAGGTGTGTGGTTCGAAATTGGTAGTGTTGACATCAAGCCCTTTTATTTATTTATTCTTAAATTAATTTTGTCATAAACAATTAATATTTCAAGAAATGGAAACGGTAAGCTGCTTAATTATTAAACAAAATAACAAGAGATGATTTGATTGATCTTTTTAGCATTCTGTTATATTTAAAGTTTCGTTTCAGCTAAAATTGAAAGTTATTTTTTTACACTCACCATATTGTGATGAAGGTTAATAGAGTGAAATGTAACATACCCATTTTAATAATGATAATCCGTTTCATGTAAACAATGATGCAACTTGTTACAAAGAAACTGCAAGACGATAGTATGTTAGCTGATGAACATAAAAACTTTTCTGGGTGACGTGGATCCTACGGATTCTGGTTTAAGCAGTTATTTTAAATATATGTCAAAGTATGAAATCCTATTTAACTTACGTTTTACTTCAAACCCGTAGGAGAAAGCTAATTTAGGTGTCGTTCAGTTTTCATTTTAGTTTTGAAAATAAAATTCTTAAGAAGGATTTCCATTTCTAATTATTAAAGTTAACAATATAGCCTATCTATATTATTAAATTCCATTCGATCGTTTAAGTTGCTTGATATAGAATATTTATAAAGATTAGTTTATAGGTGATTCCAATTAATAAATATCAGCGAACACGGCCTAAGACAACATTAAATTGATTATATGCCAGATTGATAATAATTCCCTCTGGCATATCGCATTAATTTATTGTCATATTATTTGATAAAGATGCAATATGTCTTCTAGTTTTATCAGTAATTGTGTGAATGTAATCATGAAGTCATCTATATTATTTATTGCCCACATTTGTGGCAGATTGTAATTGCTCAATAAATGATTATAAAAAAAAAAAAGTTTTATCAGTATGGAATGACATCATAGTATTATTCATAAATAATCAATTATTTATCCTTTTTTTTTTTTTATTCACAGCGCAATATGAGTTAGTTAAGATTGCGAAATAGAATACAATATTTAAATTAACTAAAATAGATGGCATTCCCTGCAGTTTTTTCCTTCCGCCCCGACTGGACGAATAGGCATCCGTTTAGCCGCCCAACAGCAGGTCAAATGACCACACCCTCACCACATGGGTCATTTCTCAAGTTTTTCGGAATAGCATTCTCATATTTCATGGATATTGCAAAGGCGCCGTAGTGGAATTTTAGCAAATCATTCTTGTGCTCCGATAAATTTCAGTCTTTTCATTTTAATTTAATTAATTATGAATAACAAGACTGAAATTTACTAAGCCAAACAATGATAGTATTAAAGCTTTTAATTTTGAAGTCACTTAGACATTTCATTTTCCATTTTTATAAAAGAATATATAAAATCCACTATATGTCTTGGGATTTAAGTAACAAACATCAGGCACTAAGTAGTTCTAAAATATACAATTTTAGATTTACAATTATATAGTACAGAACAAAATCGATAATCTGGCACTTTGAAAGTCCGACACCCTTAGTAATCCGACACTTTAGCAGGAACTTCCCTTAGGATGACATTCAAGAAATCCGATGGTGAAAGAAGGATCGTTGGATAAAGTTATTGGGAAGGTTAAATATAATTATGAAATTAGTGATATAAGGATGTTGAAAGAAAATTGAAGGAGAAAGCTATAAGAATCTCATTGACAGTTAAAAAGAAAAAAAAATCTCAGAACGTTAGTTCTTTCTATGTCGCAAGATTAGTTTAAATGTGATCTGTTACAGAATATCATATATTTTACGGGATATAAGAAAAACAACTGAAAATAGTGCTAATATTTCGAGGGTTTTTGAGTAATACATTCGTATTACAAAAATCGCACCAGGTTTTGAGGGTTGCAAACTTGGACTTTAACTACCCTTGTGGGTTCTCACAATATATTTAAAAATAGTAGATACATGTGATTTTTCGAACTTTATCTTTAATGTTTTTGTATAAATCGACTGGGACAATAAACAATGTTCGTACATTAAATTGTACACTTCAAACTTCTAGAAATCTTTTAGGAGAGTGGTGAAATAGCCAATAGAACAAACTTTGGGGTGAGGCAAAAGTAACTACTCTATTGGGGCCTAACAACATTTTAACAAATAGTAGATACATGTGCTCTTACGAACTTCAATGTGTAAATCTACTGGGCTATATGTGAAAGCCATTGTCGATTTACAATTTACTCCCGCAAAATTGGTGCCCCGATCCTCTCCAACTTCAATTTCTCATCGACTTCCTGAAACCTTCTTTCACTGATCATAAAAATATATCTGTAACTTTTTCGGTGTTCTGTTACCAATTCCCAGACTACTTTACTCATCGTGATCAAATAAACTGGACTCTTTTGAGACGATTACTGTGATTTTATTTAAAATTTATAATTATGAAATATTGGGGAAACATGTGCATAATCAAGAATTTTGCTCGTTTCCGTCAAAATTTATGGAGAATACCAATGATACTCTCTCTACTATTTACATGTTTCTATACAAATGTTAAACCATCTAAGTTAACGTTAAGTAGTAATTCTTATAATTATACTACAGACAATCTAAAGAATTTAAAATAATGTTATTTTTATTTCTTCTTTTTTTTTGTCTACAGAAAATTTGTTTGTTTGTTAAATTTAACAATGCTCTCAGGCAAAAAATATTGAAGACAATTACAAAAGCACCCTAGAACGTTAGCAACATAAGTTCACATGATGATACTGTCATCGAACAAATGCGAACCCACTACAGACGATTCAACAAAAAATTACATGGGCATCTATAAGGATTAGGTATTAACACTTTTCATTTTCACAGGTATTAACACAATTCATTTTCCAGATAACACCCAGAAAAGGCTGAAAAGCAGCTTGATGAGGGACCTCCTATACTAAAATAAAAATTAAAGACAGAAGGTGCCGTTGTGTTCCTCATCTCCTAATGCCTTTCACACCATGTATACTTTCACACAACAGATTCACTAATTGTTTGTATTATTACAGATTAGTATCTCCTGTCACAGACAGGTGAAAATTAAGAAATAAAGTCAAAAAAAAAAAATTAACAATGAAAATATGTCCAACGACTGTAGTTTCTAACTGTAGTTAAAAAGAACTCTATCCTCAGAACCACTCTATGCAATTTCATAAGGCAAATAGAGATGTACCAATAAAGCCTATAGAAATACTTAAACAGCGAGCTATGTTTACATAAAAAATAAAGATTTAAATAGAAAATAAAATAATAATACATTTATTGAAATTAGAAAGGAGAATAAAATATTTGTTTTTAATTATTGAAAGACAATACTTTCAACTATTTCTGAAGAGGTACTTGTTTTGATAATGCAAAGAAGAAGACTTGATTTTCTCAGCTTCATCCTCCATTAGCATAATAACAACAAGAGGCTTAATTAATGGAAACAATCTTAAATGTTTCTGACTCTTAACTGAAATCCCGTAACGGTATTACGACTAATAACAGACTCCCTGGACTGAATATATTACACGCTTGGCTGGGTCTTAAAAAAAAAATCTTGGGCTGTTGAGGTTTCGTAGTCTGTTTGTAGATAATCTTATTACGGGCTTACTCCTGTAAGAACAGAGCAGGGAATGGGGGGAGGGGATGATAATGAAAGAATACCATGAGGGAAGGAACTAGGCGGACACTTTGGATTAACCGATGAACAGATAATACATATACTTAATAAATTAATAATAAAATACAAAGTAATAATAAATTTTTAAAACGGCTAAGGCTGATTAAAAAAAAAATAGATTTTGTCTATAATATACTATATTGACCGACCCTTTAGTGAAATGTATCTCTGGCATTAAATCTAAAACTTTGTTTGGGTCATTCTGCCATTTCGTCAGAATTTCTACATTGTGATTCCATTAGAAAAAAAGCTATGTAAATTTTTTTTTTTCTTCATAAACATCTTTATAAAAGCCTACTAATATTACTAACGAAAAATTCCTTCATAGAATATAGTCTCTCTGCACATTTATGATCATGATGGCAAATCATGAGAGTAAGAGAAACTGATAGGGTGAGAGGGAAATAGAAAATATTCGCAATTCAAATAATCAAATGTTTATAGTACGAAAGAATTGTCAATGGGTATGATATTAAGTTTAATAGGGTATGTCAATAAGGTATGATAAGTTAACATTAATTAAACATTTAAACATAAAACTTGAAAGAAAAAAATTAAAATGGTAACAGATTATACTATACATTCAAACTTTGAAAACGAACATTAGATTAATATAATTAATATTATATAGCATTAATATAAATAGTGAAAATCTATATAAAGTCTTTTTTTTATCTTAATTCATTAACAGTTTTTCCTATTTTCAACTTAGTTGTGAGGGAAACAGAATTTTGAGTTTGATTTAAGATTAACAACACCACAAAAAAAAAAAAAAAAAAAAGAACTCAAAACTACATGGGAAACATATAGTTCAATGCAAAGAAAACAAGAATCAAAGTTACTTTCATTGAAAAATCACTATGTAAGGGAAATATAATTATGAATGACACGTTTCGAACACTTGACTCGACACAAACTTGGGACACTAACAAAGGAAATTAGTTGTAAGTTGTCACCCTCAGTTTGGAGGGAAGCTCCTGCAATGTTGCAAGCCTAAAATATGATAGAATGAATCTTGGTTATGCTTTGGTGGGCTTTTTCAAAAAATGTGAGGGAAATAGATTGACCCAATGGGACACAGGCACTAGAAGTCATTCTTCTTTTTATAAGCAATAACCCTCAGTTTTAATTCTAAAATTCTATATATCGCAACTTACCTGAGGTACTAGAAAAAAAAGTAAGTTAGTAATGGCAAAAATGGAGAACTTTCGCATTAAACGTTGCCAACTCATGTTATTGTACATCTGAGGGAAATAGAATTTGACGTTTGAATTCAAATTTAACGATGAAAACGAATCAATTATGATGGAAAAACTACGTTATGTGTAAGAGGTACGTACTTTGCACCTACTTGTTAGGATGCAAGAAATTTCATGTAGAAACAACAATCGCTTCGGGGCACAAATTCGTATGAAATGGGAGAATGAACCATTTACTAAAAAAATATTTTGTGAAATGTTGAATAGTCAACTTAAAAATTTCAGATGCTCATGCAATCACGGAAAAATATGACTTTAAAAAAGCCAAAAAAATTAAAGGAATTAAAAAGCTTTGCTGCTATAAAAAAAAATACTGTTTAATAAATAGGTTGATGGTTGTTTGTCGGGGGTTAACATCTACATATACTCTAACTATAGCAGGGAACGCATCGTAAGGGTGGGTAAGCAGCTTATAGAGTGGCAAGTGCGAAAATTATTTCGTAGATCCACAAGAAATAAATTTAAAATCGCTCATGTCGGATTTTAACAGGCCTCCGTAGATGTTACGTAAATATTAAAGTATTTGACTCTCTGTCTCCCTCAACCACCGTGAACTTCGAAAATAAGTTTGTGATTTCACTCTTATATATCTCTTAATTACAATTTTATCAGTTGGACATTCATAAACGAGTTAAAAGTATTTTTTTACTAAATTCATTTTTCATAAAATGTTATTTATCCATGCAGTAAAATTATAAGTAGAATATTTAACGGAATAGTTATATTTGATGGCTACTCGTTGAATATTTTTAATCTTTGTTATATCAAATAGAAATTAACAACTATAGAGTAATAAATAACAATACATCAAGAAAATTAGATGAATAATGGCATGTAAAGAAAATAACCACTGGGAGCTTCCCAATAACAGCTTAATATTTGAAGGTCCTAAGACAGTGTTACCTTTTAGAGGCATCGAAGTATTATTAGGAGTCAAATGGAATAGATGGTTTAGTTGAGACCCAAAGCTCAACTCCATATGTCCAAAGTAAATCGGGAGGTTTGAACCTTATATGTGGATTCCAAGATAAACGTTTGTCCAGTTGGAGTCCCAGATAGCGGATCTGTTCAACGAGGATGAATTTTTATTAAATGAAAATGTTTATGAAAAACAAATTTATGATTATTGGCGATTTTCAATGACAAATAAGTAGTTCAATTTTTGTTAATAATAATTAAAGTTGGATAGTCAATTTATCAAACCTAATATATAATAATTGATGGGTTTGGTGATTGAAGGGTTTATGTAACAAAACACAAGTTTGAGTCATTTATGTTTAAAATATTTTTGTTTTGTAGTTTGCATTTTCCTTTTGCTGGAAAATATTAAATAGCCCCTTCATCTTCTTCATATTTCTTTTTCTAGTTATTTAAAATATTCAGATTTTGCCACCTAAGACTTATGCACATAAATCCTTCATCCAATAAACTAGATAGTATTTAGAAATAAAATTTGACATTGTAAATCTCATGGCAAGAAGAAAACCACAAAAACACAGGTATGTATCTATCACTACTTTAGGAAAATAGCAAGAGACGTGGGTTTGTAGGATTTTACAAGTACACAGATGTTTTTTAGAATCTGTCAGATGGCATGCGAACATAATATAATAATTATAACTAGAAAACCAATCATACAATTTAAGGATGATTTTAGGTATTGCCTTTCCAAATTGAGGAATACCTTTGTGATAGTTATTTTGGTAAGGATAAAGACCGTTCTAGCTTGTGTCTTCAACCTCATCCGCTTGTCAACAACATCCGTATTTTTTTATTTTACGATCGATATAACCATTCTGTAATTAGTTGGAAACGTAAGGTGTGTATGGAATATTTGAGTACAAAGCTGAAGACATGACTTAATGACAAGCTGTTTTAGGACATTCTGATTGGTGACATGACTCTCAATAAGGTAATGAATCGCCTACTGCAGGTGATAGTTGACAAGAGGGCGCTTGCTATGCGGGTCAGGCAGCCTGCCATAGACAAACGGTTAGAATGGCTCTCACGAAGATATGATGAATCGACAGCTCTTATTCAGAGGCTCATCAGATAGAGACTATTGACTCCACTGTCTCACCCCGACTCCTATTGCATAACTGATCCCCTAATTGATCTGCGGAGTGACGACGAACTGACCTAGTCATGTCTGCCTGTCAGAGCCACTGTCAGGGCTATTTCTCAATGGAAATGACTGCAACCTGTCTGGTAAGAATTACAATCACCAGATAGATCAGATCCTATTTCAATGTGATTTCCTTCATACTTTTTTTTTTTTTAATATTTTTTTTTTATATTGTTGATTTATATCATAAATAAAAGAAAAAAACTGTTAGATGATTTTATAAAAATAATTACATTAAGATAAAATAGATGGATATTCTCCAGTAATAGTCCCAAACAGCCTTCTGAGGTTGACTTTGTTTCGTGGTGGACCCAGAAAATTATTCACACCTACTTCAATTTGGCTATGAAAGAATTGCATTGATCTTGAATAACTCAATGCTTCAGCTGAATAAAATCCTAAATGCTCTATGTCACAAACAAACTTATCCATAAAGATCCTAATGTTCCCAACTAGCCTCCCACTAACTTCCCGGTAATTTTCAGAGGCGTCTGAAAGAAAGATGGCTTAGGGACCTTCTAATGTAGAACATTTATTGAAGTGGGACTTGGAAGTAGTTCTTTATTTCTATTGACATGGCATTGTAATTATTTTCCTCTAATATACTTGTAGGTATATAATGCATACAGTTGTAAACATAAAAAAAAAAGATTTTATAAACTTAAAAGTTAAAAAAAAAAAATGTAAAATGAACTTTGTCAAACAACAGTATTAATAATTTTGAATACAAGAGTACATACATAATTATGTTTAGTGGCTGAAATATAAACATAAAAAAAATTTTGATTAAAACAATATTTGTTTATTTTAGAAAACGTAGGATCAATCTTACGAGTGCTTTCGATTTGCAAATTAAAAAAATATGTTCTGTTTTTATTTGTACTAACTATTCGATCTGAGCGAACCAAAGGTTATTCCGAAGATTAATGCGTGCTTTATAGCAGTTCTAACTTACATTGAATGAACATAATTACTGAAATGTCACTGCGTGGCAGTGTAGATAAAAGGAGAACAGTGCCTCGACGGATTGGTCTTGAAGCGGTAAATTGGGGTAAGAGCTATACAGCCAGCGTAATCTTCCCCACCTAATTACACCCTCAAATTGCAGCTATAGAGTAATCACACTAATCAAAGTGTAAATACGCAGGTATTAAGCTCAATGGCAGGCTGCTCCTTCCCCATGAAATAAGCCATAAAACACGGTAGCCTACTTCGAGATAAAAATCTCATCCTTCTTCTGCTTATTAAACTAATAGCTAGGAAACGTAAAAGATAATGACGTAATCGGACAGGTGAAATTTGAATTGAAATATTATTTTAAATAAATCATAAAGAAATCAATGTACCCCAAACACGCGCGATGGGTCAAGGTAAAACGCATTAAAAAAAAAACAGAAACTTCCTTAACCATTTAGCCCATATACAAAAACGTTAGTCCTTCTAATCAAAAACTCAAGGATTTAATATTCAAAAAATTTCAATAGAAAATATATTCACATGGACTATCCGAAAGTATTGCAACTTATTGAATTTTATTTTATTGAGAAAGTATTACAATCTGCCTCAATCTGGGCAATAGGTAATATGGATGACTAAATGGATCCATTCACACACTATGTACAATAACAAATAAATACAAAGAATAAATAAAAAAATAAAATAAAATAATAAGAAGAAAATAAAAAATAAACAAAGTACCTCAAACTATACAATACATAAAGCTAAAAAAAATAAAAAATAAATAATCTATAAAATAAGCAACAAGACATAAAATAAAAACAATAATAAGGGTTAAAAAAACAATACAAATAAAATAGTAATAATAATAATAATAAAAATAAAAAATTTAAATTAAATTCAATCGTAAAAATACATTCATACTTTATTTACACTATATTCAAATCTGAGGGATCCACTTATGGAGGGACAAGCCAGGCCCCAAGAGATCCCAGCGCTTCTCTCTCAGCTGCGTCACTTGTATAATATGACACCAGTGGAGGCTGTGTGAGAGCGCTAAACTATTGCAACTTATTAAAGAGAGTTTCCTGCTGATCTCAAGATGAGACTGATTAATTCCTTTACAGCATTCATTTTCGGGTTAATCAGGCGTTAATTCATCCCTAGATGGAATTCCGAGCTGTTTATATAATAGGAATTTCAGACTGCAACACTTCCATTTGTATTTCAATCTTTAAAATTTAAACCCCTTCCCATATTACTAATAGCTCTGGAGCAATATTCCACAAACCACCTCTTGAACACGAGATCTTAGCTACTGACTTGTAGAACTGCTTAGTAAAAGTCATTATAATTAGCAAAGTCTTATTCTGAAATTCCATCTCCATTCCTAAAGCTTTTTTTTCTAAATTCTTCCTTTCAAACATTCATTTATCCGCAATCTCAAGCATAAATAAAAAAAAATTCATACGAGTAAAAATATGAATGTATACACTCCCAGATCTGTTTATAATTTTTATTTAATTATATTCCTAAGTTTTTTTTTCATATAATTTGATTTTTATTCGCTTGAAATTAACTGGAATATAAATCATCTATGTTATTCATAGGCTACAGTATGTTAAAATAAAAAGAACATTTTTTATTTAATTTTTTTTTTTTTTTTGGGGGGGGGGGGGGGGGGGGGGGTGATCTCTACTGAACCATCTAATTGATCTCGTATCCAATCCTTACAATCCAAAATCCTTCGAACAATCCTCAATGCTCCTTACTTTGTGAACAATAAACTTATCCATAAAGATCTTAATGTTCCATATATTTCTGATTTAGTCCAAACAAGATAACTATCCTTTCATAGTAAGCTCCATAACCACTCCAATCCACTAGTCTCCCAACTTGCTTCCTCTTCCATCCCTGATAATCGTCCGAGGCGTCTGAAAAGAAGATGGCCTAGAGACCTTTTAGTGTAGATTTTATTGAAGTGCTACTAGTGAGTAGTTCTTCACAAGTTATTTACATGCCATTATAATCACTGTCAACACATTTACTTGTATATTATTTTGTACAGTTGTAAATATCAATAAATGAAAATAAATAAATAAAAAAAATTATTGGTATGCCTCAGAAAGCAGATTTTTAAAAACGATGATGAGAGATCTCATTCTCATCAGTTCTTTATTTCTTAAACATTACCAATGTCGGTGAAGCTTTGGTTTTCATGTCTGAAATAAATAATTTCTATATATACATTTTTTTTTGTATTAAACTACATTATTTTACAATGTACCTACATATGTAGGGTTACAAGTATTGGTGCTGGTCTCGGCATCAAACTTAACATAGAGGATCTCGACCTAGTGGAGCGCTGGAGGCCCAGGAAGGATGATGCGCGACCACCGCCTGTAATCGCACGATTCGTCAGGCAATCTCTGAGGGACGATCTAATACAGAGGAGAAAAGTCAAGAGGGACTTCTCGACGCGCGATATCGGCTGGCAGGAGAATGACTCCCACCGGATATATCTTAGCGAGGAGATGACCCCGACCAACAGGCATCTGTATTGGCTCGCCCGTCAGAAGAGATCAGCCGGGAAATTAAAATATGTTTGGTTCTCGGGAGGGCGTGTGCGGTGCCGTAAAGAAGACGGCCATCCAGTAATCTTCATAGACCAGCCTCAGGACCTGGATGTCTTCGCCTGACCTTCAGGAATTCTTTTCCTAGCTGCACTTCCTTGGTCAACACCCTTTGCTAATGAAACCAGTGTACTCGTTATTTTTTTTTTGTTTTTCCATTATTGTCCTTGCCAGATTAGTTTTCAGTTTTAATTTATTGGTGTCACCATGATATTACTTTTAATCAGTTAACGCTCATTTTTCCTTTTTACTATCTTTATCTTTTATTTTATTTATTTATTTTCTCACTCTTTTATCATCGCCCTTTCGTTCTATCTTTTATATATTCTTACTTTTTATTTTCCATTATTTATTTTCTACTTCATATCTTTGTTAACCAATATGTATTTTTTCTCATTTACGCCCTTTCGTTCCTACCTACTATCCTTCCTTCCCATTATATCCTAACACCTAAACTCACAATCCCTACCACCCATACTTTTATTTTCCATTTTTTATCATTGCAGTCTCTGAAACCTGGCTTAAACCCTTTTCTACTACTCCTATATATAACTTTGTATCCATGATAAGTCATTTTACTTTCAAATGTTCTTATTTGTTGAAATATCGATATGTATTTTTTACTCCTCCACATCTTAGCGTTTTTACCACTACTGTTTCTCATTATCACCTTGAAAACGTTTTTTTTTTTCATCATTGTACCATTTTCCCGCGGGTACTGTCCTATGTTTCCCTAACCTCAAATATCATATTCCCATTCCTTCCTATGACATAACATCCTAACCGCCTGTACACATAAACCCATGCTCAAAACAATCCCTACCAACACATTAAAGATTTACCCGCGAGGCTTACGATGAGTTCTATCTTTAAGTTTCTTAGAAATTTTCAATCACCCAAAAATTTTTAAGCCCTTTCATCTGCACCCGATCATTTTACTTTTCTTATATCACCCCCTCTGATCTAATTACCTCCATTATGAAGTCTCAATCCAACTCATCTGGTATAGACAACATTCCTGTTAAATTATTGAAATTATGCCTTCCTGAAATCCTTCCGGTTCTCCTCTTTATATACAATTTTTCCCTTCAAAACTCAGTATATAAAGGCCTTAATTCATCCCATCAACAAGAACCCAAACCCTATATCCCCAAAGGACTACCGCCCTATATCCATACTTTCCAACCTTTCTAAGCCCCTAGAAAGATTGGTGCAATCCCAAATTTCCAATTTCCTAGAACATTCCAAGTTACTCGATCCCTTCCAATCTGGTTCCGTTCCGGCTTCTCAACACAATCCGCACTCATTAAAATTATCACTGACATCCAAACAGCGATGGACAAAAAAGAAACTGACCATCCTGATCCTCCTTGATTTCTCTAAAGCATTCGATTCCTTAGACCATAATATCCTTTTTTCCAAATTGAAATCATTGAACTTTTTCCCAGCCTTTGGTTTCAATCTTTCCTTTCCGACCGCACCCAAGCAGTTGCCACTGCTAACCAAGGCCTATCCTCTTTCCTCACTCTACAGTCAGGAGTAGCTCAAGGTTCGAGCATTTCCCCTCTACTGTTTAATTCCTACATCAATGATCTTCCCCATTCAATTCACCATTGTTCCCACCATCTTTATGCCGATGACTTCCAAATTTACTTCTCCTTTCCTCCATCCGAAATGTTTAGCTGCGTTTGCCAAAATTCAGGAAGACCTAGACGAAACCTGTGCCTGGGCAAATCTGAACAAATTAACGTTAAACGCAGCTAAAACTCAAGCAATTGCCATAGGATCACACTCCCTTCTCCATTCAAATGCCAACTTTCCCACATTATTCCTTAATGGTCATCCAATAACTTTCCATTCCTCTGTTAAAAATTTAGGCTTAACCATTGATCAAACCCTCTCCTGGAAATCCCATATTGCACAAATCTCCCGAAGGTCAATCGGTATCCTAAAACTATTTCACCGTTTTAACAATGAACTAAACACAACCTAAGCCAACGTTTATACCAATATATCAATATTTGATGTTGAGTTTGATACAAAACGTTATCAATAGTATAAATGGGGTGTTAATTTTATTGAGCAGTAAAAATTCAAATCCCGAAAATGACGAAGCGCCAACAGATTCTAGATAAAATTTTATGTAACAAACTGGAAGAAATAAGAAAAACTGGAGCTCTTGATTTGGAATCTTTCAAATGTTTCACACAAATATTTTTATGTACTTAAATATAGCCTACTGAAGGTGGCGTCAGTGATACACATAAATAGAATCGTATCGCCACATCTTTGCATTCGTCATCTCTGGATGATTTATCGCACCTCCGGGGTAACTGAGATTAATGATGGAACTATTCATAGCTTTTGCATCAAAGGCCACTATCCTATCAGCGTCATAATTCAGAATCAGTTAAAACACTTACCGTTATCTGAAGACCTTCAGCAAGTCGAATCCAGCAATCAGATCCTGAAAAGGAAAAGGTAATTTCTGGTTATGAAAACATTATAAGGTGTGTCAATTAAAAAAATATAAATTGCAAGTTAATAAGTAAGGCTCGTTAAAAATTAATCCGCTTCATCTGACTTATTAAGCCCTATGGTACGTCATTAAAACTTAAAATATAAGTACAGTTAGGACATAAGCTCAACAATATATCAAAATAAGGAATCGACTTTTTAAAAAACATCTGAAGATAAACAGTACCTCCTCTAGAAATAAAATTAAATACAATTTTACTACATCTGCACTTTGGGCTGTTTCATGACATTTTTTAGTTTAGTTCATCATTTAATTATTCAGTTGGAACATAAATTAGTTAATATTTCTTTCCGGTTGTATCAATTCTGAAATTGTCGATTATTACAAATATATATGCCCTGTATTGTCACATCACCGTAATTTTGAAAGAGTTCATTTTCAAAAAAGTATCTATAATTTCTACAAGGTTTTTACTTTTTTTACCACTAGAACTATGAAAATAAACTATATACTAATACAACGAGCTCAAGCAAAAAAGTAAAATATATATTCAAAACATATTCGCTTGACGCACTCATTCAAAAAGTTTGTATTTACTTTTTAGTTTAGAAAACCGTCAAGGAACGATAGTTGAAAATGAATTCAAACAACTGTTTGTCAGTGCATAATTAATAGCCTCACTTCTCGTCAGTTTTTCTACATAAGTGGTAAAGAAATACAATATGGTAATAATATCCACTAAAAAATGAATAAATTGTAAGAAATCGGAATCAGAATGTATTTTTTTGTAAATCATCTTCTTTCGATATTTTCAGTTTTCTTTAAACTACATTAGCCATACCATATTAACTAGTCATAGTTACTTAATACACATAAGGTCTAACATGACCATTAATAGGAAAGGATGTAGTCAATAATCAAACGAAAAAATTATATTTTTTTTTTTTCTTTTTTTGCAGAAAGGACGTTTGTAAAGAAAATTAAAACGGATAGAGGTGACCATAACTCGTGTCTCGTATTTTTATAAACCTGTTATGGTAACTTCAAAATTGTTGCTAATTAAAATCAGATAGTCCAACATAAACGAGCTTGTATGGAAGCCTGAATTCTAATACAAAGCTGCACAACTCAAAATTTAAAAGTTAATGAAGCAATACCACTATAATTCCTTAAAGATCCCCACATTAAAAAACGATCTTACTAAAATAAAAAATATATTCAGAAATATTTTTCCCGGTGATATCACAAAGAAATGGGTAATCCATCATCATCGTGAAAGTTCTATTAGCTTACCCATAACTGGTAAAGTGATAATAACTAGTGATTTACCCTAAATTGTGAATTTATAAATATTACAAATAAATTTGATCAGGATCTCGGAAATTTTCTTGTAGCATGAGGATGGATTTTCATTAAAATTAGTAATTGGTCAGAATAAACAGACGAACTTTTTAAAATAACATTAAAATCAACTTGAAAGGAACTTTTATTACACGCCAATATTATATGTTTGTAATGTATACTTTTTCAATTCTAATTCATGGTTTTCAAAATACTTCAGACACTTTGTTTAATTTTTTTTTTTTATTTTTACGCTGGCAAAACGAAAAATCTGAGTTCCCACACTAGGCCAAGATGGAATATCCACCAATGCTGACGGGTATGGAAGTCGTGTTGCGGCCTTAGGGCTGTTCGCTATGTTCAGTGCGATCCATCACCGTTACTCTCCTTATCCTCTTTGAGTGTGGGTGTACCTCTGACCTTTTCTTGAGGCCTCTTAGGGGCCACGAGTTGCTGGTTATAAGTTATAAGTAACTGGATATTCCTTTATTGAAAAATTGCTGAAATATTTAATGGAGACATTCGATAGTCTGAAGATAAACAAATTTTATATGGGTATCTCATTTTGAAAAAGAAAAAAAAATTGACTTGGCATTGGTAAGGGAACTGAAAATATCGATATCATTATCAGAGCAAATAAAATCTTCAAAAGTTAACTCTACCACTTAACATGAATAGTTACATATAAACTGAGTTTAATAATTATAAAACATACAATAGCCCAATTATTGAGGTGTTGTTAACATTCCTGAAATGATTTGGCTACTCCAGCAAGAAAGCGTGTAAATTAATTTTAAAAAATAATATCCCAACAATAATAAAAATATAAATAGTTACCATGAAAACAGTTACTTGCATAATAAATAACGGTGTGTACTTAATTAGCAGTAGTAGTTTGTGCCGCCTATTAAAATTCCAATGCGGTCTTTTGATTTATGCTTTTTTCTGTTTAAAAACTATGATTGGATAATTGGATTCCAACTGGCGGTCCTTAAATTTTAAAAATCTTAGTAAAAATAACGAAAAAACATTTCATTGCTCATTTAAAATATTGATTTTAAGGAGGTTAAATTAACGAAAACAAAAACTGTATTCATAGTCTGTTGCACGAGTAACTTCAGCTTTTTGTTATTTTTTTTTCTGTGAATCATCGAAGGATTGGTCGAATAAAGGTCTTTGTGGAAAAAAAAAAAAAAAAAAAAAAGGCAAGTAAGTAACTGGTAAGAGTATTTGAAAAAACAAATAAATAAATAAAATATAACAATTTATTGAATCTCATGTAAAAGAAAATAAAGAGTTTGATACATCCCAGTATTTCTATTATATTACGTTATGCTAACGGGGATGAGATGATTGTATTCAAAATAAATGTCTGGTTTCCAGTTTGTTTTAAAAATTTTAATTTTATTTAAATTACTAGTTTAAACATTGTACAGGATCGGCCATGAATCGTCAATGCTTCATGATTGATTTCCTGGAAGATAATTTAAAAAGAATCAAAATTTCGACATCCCCTTTGTTCTCACATAGCTCACAATCCAGGTAGTGTAAAAAGTTATATTAAACAGTGTGTTTTATAGAAACCAATAGACGAAGGCGCTATGAAGAGCAGTGTTCGGCCTATTAGTCGTATTGTGATTTTTATATCTTTATTTTTTCGCCAAATTTCAATCGGAAGTAATAATTTTGAGATGTTCTGTTAAAATTTCAATGGTTTTGAGTTTCATATCTTGTTTTCATTTTTTGTTATATTTTTTAATGAATTATAAAACAGTTTTTGAAATATTTAAAACATTGGTCTCACAGTAATTATGTTTAATATTCTTACCCGTATTCCGTACGATTAAACGACTCCTATTTGAAGAAATATGCAATACTTTTTGGCCTATAATAAGGGCCTAAGTTTTCCCATATGATTCTCGATCTTAAAAGTTTACAACCACTGTTCCAGAATATATATTGATCTAGGTGGTAATTAAACCCTAGCCATTCTTGGGTCCCTTACCACAACGACACCACGGCATCCACCAAGTAGAGCATTGCAAAAGTTGACCTAGGCCGGACTATGACGGCCATACTCCGCAACACAAAGGACACTGTTTTAACGCTTGACCTAGAAATGGAACCACGAAGTTAGAAAAACAGAAGTTAGTCGTAGTAAGTAATTAAGAATGTAATGATAAGACCAGAGAATAATATTGACCACATCTAGGCCGCACAGCTCTCATTATATATTTATTTTTCAGCGAGTAATTATAAATTGTTTGAGCTAAACAAGCATTAGTGTTAGACCATAAAAAAGCGAGATAGTGGAATAATGAACCTTTATTTTAACTAAGGAAGAGAAAGGATAGATGATCAACAGGATAAAAAAACATCTTTACTTGCATATGGTAAGATTGAAATGGGACCACGAATTACGTCTTGAATATGAAACAGCCAATGCAATCAAACGATTTTCTCAACTCTGCTGGCTAAATGAGGCTATTATAGAAATAGCGGTCTTCATTAATGAATAGAAATTTTAGTTCATCATTATGAGCGGCCTCATTTTTAGATATTTATACCACTAAAATTATTGCACTTTAACTGGGACGTTCTACTTTGTTCGCCATTCATGCCGAAATAGTTTTAACACCCGAAACCCTGACATTTATTACGATATCGTCTTAAATAAACTAGGAACATGCGAAGAAAATGTAAGGCTACTCGTACCTTCGTTTGAATTATTTCTTATTCATAGTTAGAAAAGTTAATAGTACATACATATGTAGAGTATAACAATCTTTTGGAGATTCTTTATCAATCAACTATTGAAATTAATAGTGGACCATAAGTTCATACTAGTGTTCATGCCAGTCAACAAGGGGCCATAAGCTGCAAGATTACAGATTATTAAGTAAAAACAAAAAAAAAAAAGTCACTGACTTCACAACAAACGGCTCAGAAACCGAAACTACAAGTCATCGAATAGCATTAACAGAAACATCTAAAAAGTAACAAAATAAAATTACCTGAAGCTATTGGAGGGGTAAACACTAACAATATTTTGAGAGCATCTTTAGAATGTTGAGAACTGTATCAAAAGTTTGCGTTTGAAGCATAATGAACTGGCGTAACATAACCAGGGTCTTGTTAAGTCAAAGTTATTATAGGAAGTATACCGTCCTCTCATTGATATTATCAGTAATAATGATTGCAATAAAGGTTAATGTTTTTTAATGGTGGAATGTATGATATCTGTACCGTTTGGGATATACTAGTTTTTCTGGGTAGCGCTTTCTGTTTTCTATGTAAATCAATGTTTTTGAAGAATTACTTTTCTAACCACCATTATTTTACAAATTCTTTATATTTTATTGTTAAATTTATGCATTACACACACACACACACACACACACACACACACACACACACACACACACACACACACACACACACACACACACACACACACACACACATATATATATATGCATCCATGTTTAAAAATGTTCAATGCGTTTAAAAGAATTCAATTGACATAACGACTTACCTACTTTTACAACATGTGTAAGGCACCAATAAGGGCTTACCCAGATCAGTTATCTCATTTTGGACAAAAATCTACTTATCTAATATATCCCAAGAGGTAAAGATACATGAATTCATCATATAATGATTTATTATTCATTTTGTACACTAGAGGAAAACCATCAGTTTATTTTTAGTAATTGTAATATAATAGTTATTAATAATAGGTATTACAGAATGTAATAGTTAATTACATAAAATAATACATAATAATAATAAAAAATTAATTTCATCGATTATCCTACAACTAAAGAGTGGCTATACCTCTACTTCAGATGTAAACCAATTTGACTTTTTTCGATATAGAATTTACTAGTTCCAATTGCAGATAATAAATACACTGTTAGTCAAAGACAGAACGCAAAAAAGAAGATTAGAGCAAGGGCTGTTGAAGGATCATCAGTAGAGGCTTTCACTAATTGGTAGCACTTGGACAACCGCTAACACACCTGTACCATCGGCCACATTCCTCCACCTCTTCGTGAGGACATGCATTATCGCCGAAGAAGGCTATCTGCCACAGACAGCGTTACTGACCTAGGTATCTGATGCAGGCCGTTCGTGGCCACCCTATCTCCCGGTGCGTCAAATTTATGGCCTCTTTCTTCTGCCGGCAATTTGTTCTTTGGCGGGAGTTGCTGTCTCTTTAGGACGGTTTTATGTCTCCTGGTGTTTAGCTATGGCCAATCAGTTATGCCTGTCAACGGTACCGAGTGTCCTCAGATTTACTGCCTGTCCTATCATTGCATGTGTTGGTAACAACTGGAGTCAAATAAATTTCGATAAGCAGGTACTTGTTCATCACTCTAACAGAACCACAGATTGCAGTATGATCACCTTATTTTGACAGAAATTGTATGGCCTTAAGTAACTAAAATAAATTTATTATATCTTTGGATTATTAAATTTAATGCATTCCGATCCCCAAAACCTTTCAACGCCAATTATTCTTATTTGTTCATTTCTCTTCTTCTCCTTGCAGTCCTCTTTCTGCCAGTTCGGCTCTCCCTTGTCTTATTTGGTCTTCTCATGTTCTTTCTATATACTGGCAGATAAAGAGTTTTTTTGGCCATCCTCCTGGTCTTTATATCATACAATATATCCTGAACATAGCGCAACTGCGTCTAAGGAAGGTTACAGGCATCGTTTCGTTTGATTGTCCAAGTTCCGGCCAGTTTCAGGGCTGTCCCAAGAAGAAAATAATGATATATATATTTTAATTTCCAAGGAAACCTCTTTATTGCAGAGGGGCGAGTTCAGGTTCCTAATCATTTTCCTTCTTCGTAATATCTTTTCATTTATACCAAAAACAAAGTACTTGAAATCATTTCTGCTAGAATGAATCCAATTAGGTATAGACAATGCTGTGAACGGTGAATTGAAGGACATGCAGTTCAGCATCGTGTCACACGCTTTCTGTAAGTCAATAAAGGCGGTATGTACCTCTTGGTTGCGTACTAAATATATTAGAAAAATGATGTTTTAATTTATGCTAACATTTCTTCAAGTATAATAATTGTAATAATTTCAACTATAGTGGATAATTGACTTTTTTTGAAGTCCAAGGTTAGACCAAACAAATATGTAGAACTGACTAACCTTCTCAGCCCTATTGATCTTGGAACACTCTGAATTGATTTTATAACGTTTGAAGTTTCCTTGTAGCTATTAAACACTACTACAATTCGAATGATCTAATAATTTCTGCAGGAATATGTGGTCTTTTTATCTGTTAATTAGTAGTAACAATTAAATTGATCTAGATGAATAAGAAATACCAATAATTAAATCTTGCAAAGCGTCCCTTTAGAGGCAACGCTCCTCGGCTTCATGAACCTAATGACCATGTTAATCTGTGTTCACTTGACCATGTCATTAAATTTAACGGTCCCTTGTTTTTAAGTCGTTTTCCACAGTCTCCGACGGTTGTTCACAAGGTTAAATACTATATACATTCTAATCTAACCCTGTATTCGGAATCGAAGATCTATAAGATATATAAATTATATGTGGATTATACAAATTATTATTTTTATTAAGATTAATGTGGCAACAGTTAGGTTATAAGACAGTTCTTAGGCTATTTCTAGCTATATTTTATCCTTGCTACACATTTAAAAAAAATTTCCATCCTCAGGCACTCTTCCAAATCCCAACCTTTAAATTTCAAAATATGAGAGTATTTAAATAAACTTTACAACTTTACAAGATTTTCCGTTTAATCTATTTACATTAATATTAAATTACTTTATAGCTATGCCAATTATTTTTCGGATATTGATTTTTTATATTTATATAGAGTATGCGCCTAAAACTTTTACAATACTGTGCTTCTAAACGGCCATATATAACTAACTCAAAGTAGAACCTTTCGATTATATATTCTTCTTTTTTACTATTGTTATCTTAGTTAGAGCAACTATAATTAACAATACATTTATTCATTCATCAACAAATTCATATAAATTTGTTTAAATACTACTATAAAATCGCTTTGTAATCAGGAATGCAAAAACAATCCAAGTAATTCAACTCAAGTCTGCAGTTCTTACTGTAGGTTCAATTTGTATACTACTGCTCATTGCTCAGCTAATTTTGACATAACATTCGTAATCCGATCCTCTTCACTATTAATATAACCCTTTTTACTTTCAAATACCACTTCTTTAACCACCTACTTCGCACCTTTTTCGCTATATTTATTTATCTACATCTGTCAGAAATACAAATTTTTAGAAACCTGCGATGAGTAAATGACATAAAAGATATGAAGTATGATATGGCTGGGAAGAGTAAGTACAGCAGTATCTATTATACTGTTAATTCTAAAAATTTATTTATTATTTTATAACAATAACAAAAAAAAAGAAATTTTAAATGAATAAATATATATACATATATACTATATACATATTTTACTATTATTATAATCATTCCATTATACTTTTTATAAATGTAGTTTTAAATATTTAATTTATTAATTAATACTCCAATTTCTTTCAATATAGATATAGCTAGGGTTATATTGCTGTAATAAAAAATATAAGGAAATTTACCAAGGCTGATTTGTGTAGTATATTTTATGTAATTAGGAAATTTTTACTTTATGAATTCATTATTATATATTTAAATAATTATCATATTAACGAACATAGTACTGTCAACACTGTGCAGATGTTAAGATATTTCATTTTACACTCAACATTAAACACAAACCTAAAAAACAGATAGCAAAACTCAATCCACCTGGTATTTATAAATCATATTCATTAATGCAAAATACTGCTACTACTAATAGAAGCTCGAGGAAAAGTCTAGTTAAAAATAAATCAATTATTATTATATCGTACTTATTTTTCCCCACTGTTTCGAACAAATATGACAATAAAGTAATAAAAGGTTGGTGATATAAAAACGAAATATAGTGACAGGAACGAAAAACAAATATCAAGATCCGATTTGTGACTAAAATTAAATAAATATATATTTATTTATTTCTCTAATTTATTGTAACCCGATTTAATTATTTTGATGTAAGCGTTTCCTGTTTCAGAATTAGGATCTCTGAAATTCAGATTAAAAAAGTTTTATCTAACATATTCTACTTTTTGCATTGCAAATAGCCACTTTATTCCTAGTGTATCCATATTAAATGGTTTACATTATTACAGAAATATAACCATAACTAACTACTAAGTCACTTTCTGTTAAATTCGTAGATTCTATTGCAAGCCATAAAAATATATATATATATATTTTTAATTATTAGTAATTTATGTATTTAATCAGAACAGGTTAAATGAGAAAAATGCTTTAGATCTTTTAACAGATTGAACTGGATGGGATAAAGAAAAGTGAAGAACCACTTCGTCACCTCAGGATCGATACAATGCAGGAAACTTGAGTCTCTGCCTTCGTTCGATACTCATTTTGAGGCAGCCTATTAGCAGCTACATATTTTTTTAAGAAATATTTTATTTTATTTTTTTAACTGATGGTTTCAATACAGAATAAATTTCCATATCAATAGATAACCTGACCTATCCTAAGCTAAACGGTATTTTCGGAATGAATTGCTCTCGGGGTTAGAAAAGTTCTTAAATAAATCCTAAAATTTGTTTCTACCGAAACAAACTACTGTTAAACTGGAATTAGTAATACATATTTTAGTTTCACAACAGATATGTCCGGGAATAAGTATAAGGTTTCATCGAAGACTGTGTAGACTTTTGGAACTCAGAAGCAGGTCTTTTACTTAAAAATGGTGATTTGAGAGAAACGTTTGAAGAAATCAGGTAGTTGGAGCACTATATTGACTGTATCCAAAAAATATCTCCTAAAAATAGGCCAAAAATAGGACTGACCTAGCAATATATCCAAGCCCTTCACACTATTTAAATACTATTGTTTTAGTAAATTTATTATTTACTATTTCAGGATAGTTTCATAATTATATGAATCTAAAAATATGAATAATCCTGCAGGAAATTTTACAATACTAAAAACCCAGTTCTACAAAAAAAAAAAAAAAAGGGCAAAGAAAAAAATTATTTCATATTATATTCTTATTATCATTTTATTTAAAATAGGGATTTTTTTTTTATGTCAACAAACTCTACCTATAAATTATTTGATAAAAAGTAATGTAATATGTAAAAATACATGAGATCTATATGGAGAACCTAATTAAGTTTTCCTGCATTACTTAATGAAATTTTCAGATTATCTAACAGCCTTATGTAAATAAACATTTCTGAAGAGAAGGTTCCCATCTTTAGAAAAATTAATTAGTAGTGCAAATCTGAACAGTTATATTACAAGGTGTTTTTTCGTACTTAAAGAAACTATTTCACAATAGTATATTACATAAATAAATGTGATAAAAGTTTAATATTATAAATATTTAGATATATTCATGTGATTAATTTCGCTGTTTTATAAGTAACAATGCTCTAATTCTGCCTCCAATGGCTTACGAACAAGTGGCACGGCGAAAGAGCAACACTTAAGGTTTGTTTAATCCCTGAAATGCTGGAGGAAGGTCGTTGGGAGATCCTTAACTGATTGTAAATATGTAGGAATATGATTTTTTTTTTTCATTATTTATTTATGGAGAAGATTATTTATTTTATATTATTATTTTTTTTTATTGTATCAATTTATTTCTTTACATTTTTTATATAATATAATATCACAATTTAATATTTCTTTGATGTTCTTAAAAATTAATGTGAACTTATAACTATTAATTATTCAAACAAAAGCAAAATAATAAGGGTATAATTTTAAAATAGAAAAGAAAAAAATAACGGTATAATTTTATAATTATTCTCAGAAGAAGTATCCTGAAAAAAAAAATGTATTATTATAGAAATCTGGAATTTATACAATATATTTGGAAATTGATTTCATATGTTTTCGGTTATATTTCATTCTACATGTTTTATAAATATATTTCTTGTCTATTCAAAAGAGATTATCCGAGGAACTGTCTAAACATTTATGAGGTGTTTTCAAACTTAGTCGCTTTAGGCAATCTGGAGGAGAGTTGAGACTAGCAATCTTTTCAGTGCTCAATAAACGATATGATCTGAATTAAATCAATCTCTTTTTTAATAATAATCAAAGGGTTTAGTGAATGAAGAGGTTATTACATTTTTTAAAAATACAATCTAGTAGATTGGATGATGGATTTATGTGAAGAAGTGCTCGTTAGATCTGAAAAACCCAATACAATTAGAAAACGTTGAATAAGATGAAAAAGTTATGGAACATTTTTCTGCCAAAGAAAAAAAAAAGAAAAAGAAAGAAAAAAAAACCTATATCTTTAAACATAAATTACTCAAAATGTTGTTTAGTTGCATAACCCCTTCATCCGCCAAATCATTCAATTATTAATTACAGGTTGCCAAAATGTTAATGCTTATAATTGACATAGAAAGAGCGCAGTTTAAGATCCGCATTTAACCTCAATAAAAAAAGGTTTGTTTGTGAGTGTGTGTGTGTGTGTGTGTGTGTGTGTGTGTGTGTGTGTGTGTGTGTGTGTGTGTGTGTGTGTGTGTGTGTGTGTGTGTGTGTGTATGAAGCAGTTAAGATGAATAAGCGAAACGAATTAAATGGTGTTTTACGCAGGACTCAACTGCGAGCTCATGGGGACCGCACGGCTAACGGGCCTTCAATGAAAGTGGAAGTTATCTCTGCGTTGTTATAAGTTTTATACTCAATCTCAGATCTTTATTATATGAGAATTTATATAATACGTTTTAATTGAAGACATAAAAAAAAGAAGACAATTGGACACTCAATTGCTTTCAGTTAACAACATATCGTTCAATTAAAAGGAGTTGTAAACGAGTATTAAAGGATTAGATAAGCTATTTTTTTGTTTTAATAGGTTGATGTTTGTGATCAGTTATTTATCGGTATTTTCAGTAATTAATAAAATAATAATTAATAATTTTACTAGGCATTCTAGACAGAAATTACTTATCTATGCAATGCGTTTAATCATATGCAAATGAGCAACAAAATAATAATGTGAAAAATATACCATAAAATGTGTAATAAATGACTTCGCTAAGAGATTTGCGCTTATGATTAAAAAAGAAAGACGGAAACTCAAAAGAGGAAAAAAATAAACAAAAAAGTCAAACATAACTCAGACTGACACTCTCTCCATACCAATCCAATTTCCGAAAAGAACTTACGACGGATAAGACGAATCATCGTACCCTCTGACTTCTTGACAGCTGCTGCTGATCCGAGATGATAAGTGCGGCGACGTCAGAGGGTAGATCCTCCCCTTGTGGATCAACCGGAGGTAGATAACAGCTACAGAGGTTCGTAGAAATAGAAACAAGGATATCGTAAAATCTCTTCAGAGAGAGGTGTGGGAACTCCGGCAACACACAGCCCATTTTCGACTAGTCCACTACAGTTCGGAACGTGAAGGCATGGCAACTATAGTTGGAAGTTGATCGAGATGACATCTTGCCACCTAGGTCCTTATTCGCTGGCCATGATCTTCAGACCTGAAGGAAAACGCAGCCCTTGGATCCGGTGTAATGATAAAGTTTTTTTTATAAGCAATCCAAAGTTTTTTATTTGTTTCGCAATTATCACATTGTTACGACTTTTAAGGAACAAGATAGAACCGGGAGATAGGGAGGAATGATTATTTCTGAAAGGAAACTTGAACGGAATGAGGAATCGACTTCTATAGGAAAAATACCTGAGCACCTGAAGAAAAATAAACAATTCTGGTCGAAAGCGATATTTAAAAAAAATGTAAATCATAACGTAATAGAAAAAAATAACTTTTCTTTGAAGAATATAACGGGTTTTTTTCTTTTTTTGGAAAATAAAATATGCAATGTTATTTGAGAAAAGCTGTTCTTAGAGCATGCCGAATCCTAAGTTACTGTTCCAATTACTCCAAAGAGTAATATTAGTGCTGATAAAAAAATAATAATAATAATGATTTCAATTGATACAGATTCATTTTTACTATTCTTTAGAATCGTGTGGATTAAAACAATTATAGATCAAAAAAATATATTTTATATTCTGTACATATGTATAGTATTTAGATATTATATGTATAATTTATAATTAATCATTAGCAACCCTTTAATCTTTATTTATTTCCTCTATTTCCATAGGTCATTGTCAACATTAAATTTAATAGTAATCTGCTTTAAAAAGAATCAAAAAATCTGCAACAAAATCGTATTCCTATGATTTTTTATTCATGGAAATTTTACTTTCAGTTCAAGTTTTATAAATAATTCCTATTAATCAATAAAAATTATAGATGATTCTCGTGGATTTGCTTGGCGCACCAAAGAACCAAGTAAAGCTAACTGATTTTGAAGCAACAGTTGGGCAAAATTTAATCAGTATTTTTTAAGTGACCTAATGATTATTTGACTAAAAGATTTAATTAATACTGAATTAGGTAATTGACTCCAGAAAATCAGTAGTCAAATCTACCTATGATTAAATTTAAGCTATGATTAATTTTTTCCCAATTCTGCTTTGAAGCACAGCAAACTATCTGTAGAATCAAAACTTTTTCAAGCTTCAACATTAGAAACGAAAAATTATAACTTTGCAAAGAATGTAAAACTTCGTTTTTGTAGTTCTGAATGCATGTGTTCATATTCAGCAGATACATGTTTTATCTCTTGATAGTTTAAATCTCAATTTTTCTTCTTGACTTCTTGTTCTTGTTCGTAATTTTATAAATTTTAATTGTGTAATATAAATGTTCATTAACATATTTTAAATGATTATCAGCATCATGGATGTTTAAACATATTATTACAATACCGATTGTATTAATGATATTGTACAGCATGAAGGAACTACTAAATTCGGTTAGACAAATTATTGATGCAATGATCAAGTTCGCAGAAACAGCATTTTAAAAACAAAGTGTAAGTTTATACTTATTGATTCCATCAGCACCGTATTAATCCGGCTGTGGAACAGGGAGGAAGAAGAAAGCTGATTTGAGTGACTTGAAGGGGGAAAATAAAGAGTTTTCCAAGAAACAATACCGTCAGAATGAAGAATTCCCTCCCCCCGCTCAAGGAATTTCTCCCTTTAAAGGAGTAATCCCTTAAGAAATCCTAAGCCGCTTAGGAGAACTACTTCCAAACTGCATTACTCAATCGGCCGCTTGGGCAGAGTGTGATTAATATCTTCAAGACCTAGAGGCGCTAATTGCAGGGAGGGCCAGGCTCAGCGACCTCACTCAGCTTCTTCGAGGGCCATTTACTAACCGAGAGCTGTTGTCAAGAATCGATTCACTCTTTGGGGCGGGGAAACTTCTAATTTGATTGAATAACACTAGAAGACGTGGGTTGGGGGAAGGGAGAGGGGAAGGAGGTAAATGTTATCGCTCCCAGCCGGGGGTGGCTCCTAATGAATCCCCACCACCCGCCGATTAGTTCATTAGTTCCTTTTGCGAACACCTAGTCACTTCATTAGTCTGATTAATGTCTCCCGTTGTGAATTTCCTCCATCTTTAGGCAGAATCTATATCAGATCAATCTGATCAGCGGTCCGATGCACGTTTTCATGTGGTTACCTGAGAAGATATAACTGATCCCTCTTTCTTTAAATTGGTTTGTTTGATTTCCTAAAGTATTGGATAATATCTTCCTTCCTCTAAAACATTGGTTAGAAATGGATGACGGAATTAAAAACGTAGGAATAATTGTAGATCGATCGGTAACAAATGACGTTTATAATAGTTTGAAGTAAAAATTTTCCTTTCATTTTTTTAAAATCCATACCTATCACTTATTCCGTGACAACAAGCAGATCTGAACTTAGTATGAAGATTATTGACATATCAGTCATGATCCCTCAACCAACTCCTTTTTAGCATTCCACAGGAATTATCTGCCACGTTTCTTGAAACAGTGTTTGTATTAGATTGTCGATATGTCCGTGGAGTTTTCATAAAATCTTTCTTATGAAATCTGGAAGTAATCAAGTATCCTGTATATGATCATGTTGTCTGGGAAAATGTCATGTTATTAGCGTTCTAGGGTGGTTATTTAATGAGCTATAATGTTTTTGATTTGAAAGTCTGTATTTTAAGAATGTACATCCATATTAGTTTTAATACGAAAGTACAAGTATTTAGTGTTCGCATAATTTTCAATATTGATCGTTTATGTAGAACTGTATCTAAAAGTTAGAGTCTTTTGTTATGGCTTAAGCCTTTCTGTTCTACATGTTAACTGCAACATGTTAATAAACAGCAACCTACTTGATGTCGCTTTTTATTAATATTTTGTCTTGTTTTGGATCGGTTTGCGAAATGTATGTTTGTTATCCACCTTTGTGACATTTTGTTACATGCAAGCACTCAATGATGAATTATCTCTAGCTTGTTTAAATGTAACATCAGAATGGAGGAAAAATAAAATTTGGATAATAATAAAATTTACATACCAGGTATGCAAGTTTAAAATGTCGTTTATTTCTTAAAATATATACACAGTAATTTAAAAAAAAGTATAATATATTTTATTCAAAGTACTGACCCTCGCTTTCTACACATTTTGCCCATCTCTCGGGCAATATATGGATACCATTCCAAAAGAATGCTTCATCTTTATTTGAAATCCAATCATCGAGCCATTTTCGTACGTTTTCGAAATTGTTGAAGTGTTGCTCCGCCAATGAGTGTCCCATCGATGAGAAGAGGTGATAATCAGAAGGCGCCAGGTCAGGTGAATACGGCGGGTGGGGTAGGAGTTCCCAACCAAGCGAAGAAATCGTTTCCTTAGTCAATCTGGATGAATGTGCAGGAGCGTTATCATGCTGAAGAATGGCGTGCCTGTAAGCCCATTCTGGGCGTTTTTCGATCAATGCGTGACTCAAATTGATCATTTGTTGTCGGTAGCGCTCGGTACTGACTGTTTCGCCGGGTTTGAGAAGCTCGTAGTAGACTACTCCCTTCTGATTCCACCACACACACAGCATTGTCTTCTTCCCAAAACGATCCGGTCTTGCACTCGATGTGGATGGTTGTCCTGGCGTTACCCATGATTTTTTTCGTTTGGGATTCTGAAAATAAATCCATTTTTCATCGCCAGTTACAACTCGATGCAAAAAAAACCCTTTCTTTCGTGGGCGTAAAAGCAGCATTTCGCACACAGTTTTTCGTTTTTCCATCTGTCGTTCGTCCAATTCATGTGGAACCCATTTTCCAACCTTTTGAATCTTTCCCATAGCTCTCAGGCGATCGGAAATGGCTTGCCTAGTGACATTCAACTGTTCTGCCATCATTTGTTGGGTTTGGGTATAGTCTTCGTCTAATAAAGATTGCAATTCGAAGTCCTCAAACTTTTTTAGTCGATTTTCTCGTTTTTGATCAGTAACATCAAAATCACCACGTTTGAAACTTTGAAACCAACGTTCACATGTCCTGACGGTTGGAGCAACATCGCCATAAGTCTCAACAAGAATTCGATGACATTCAGATGCCTTTTTCTTTTGATTAAATAAGAAAATCATGACATGCCGCAAATGCTCTTTATTTGGCTTAAAATTAGACATTTTTAACACCAAAGAAAGGTATGATACGTCCACGTAAACGACTTAAAAACAACTGACTTTTGTAAACAAATGACTAACAAACAAAATAGCGTTTAGAGATAAGCAAATCCTTCAATAGGCTAAGAGCACATTCTATTGGAATTAAAACGACATTTTAAACTTGCATACCTGGTATATTCATTATTTTTATTTACTTATCTAGTTATTAATATTTACAACTGTACATAAAACATACATCCTGTATATTTTATAATAATGTGCATAATAACATGATAATTGCTCGTGAAGCAACTACCCAGTGGTAGGTAGCAGTTCGGAAAAAATTCTATAAGAGAAGGTGCCACGGCCAACTTCTTTACAGATATTTCGGTGGGTTGTCGTGGATAGAAAAAGCTGAGAGACTAGTGAATTTGAATGGTTATGGAGTTTACTACGAAAGGATAGATTCGGGCTAAATCAGCAACATATGAAACAATAAGGTAGGATAAGTTTATCTGTAACAAAGTATGGAGCATTAAGGATTTTGGATTGCACGAATTAGATGCGATATAAATTATATGGTTTAGTGGAGCCCCAAACATCAACTCCATACGTCCAAATAGTCCTGATAACTGTCATGTAAATGAGCCTTTTGTAGTAGATCGGGAGTTTTGAAGGCTTGTCAATTAAATGTTGAAGAGGTCGAAAACGATGACCAGTTTCTTGTCGCTTTAGTCTTGTACGTGGATTCTAAGTTAAAAGTTTGTCTAGTTGGAGCCCTAGATAGCGGATCTATTTAATAGGGATCAGTGAAATATTATTAAAAGATATATTCAATTAAATTTTTAAAAACTAGATTTAAATATGTGGTGCGACATGTGGATCCCAGTGACAATTGCAAATAATCCACTGTGTGGTTAGCACTTTTTAAACTAATGATGCAGATCAATATTATTACAACTACAACAATATAATTATTATAATCAAGCATAAAAATAATCATGTAATTATACCACTACTAACCATCCCTATGAGATAATATCATTGAAGAAATACTGCTCGACATATACTACAGGCAAACGTTTAAGTTAAAATGCTACCAATCGATGGAACAGAAAACTATAACTATCATAGGGACAGGAAAGGACAGAATCGTCCTCGTGAAAATGACTGATTTTGTAAATCCTTTTACTGAATAGCATTGCAACTATAATAGCAAATCGAAATTGAGTCTACTTTATTTTAAAACCACAGACCCAAATAAGTTGTAATAGTGATGAAACAGTATATAAACCGCATAAACAGATCTGATATTATTTAACCACATATAATGGTTTCCCTGAGTACAGCTCCAGAAATTTCAAAAGCTCTGTTTTAAAATAAATCCTTACACTTTTACAATTTTCTAAGAGTCAACAAAGACATCTACCTATAACAATGTGGTAATATTCAAGTAGGACATTGCCAAACTAACAAAAAAATACTCAACTGTCAAATGCATTTAAAATAATGGATAATCCAACATATATGGGATCAGAGGAGTGCCGAATTAACAGAAATGACGGATTACTGGATGTAATCATTAAAAAAATGACAAATTATTTCACTTTTAACAAATATTCAAGAATTATGGTGAAGAAATCTATTTTTACAGGCACAATTTATAACACTGGTATTTGCTAACGACATGAAATTCAGGCGATCTTTTGTTTTGTTTTTTCTGCTTGGGGCCGCGTATCTTCATTTCTATGAAAGAGTGTTCGGTAGCAGAAAAAAAACTCATCAATTTTAGACGTAAATTTATTTTGAAAATATTTGAGATTAGAATTATCTAATGATTTTTTTTTTCGGTAATAAGTAAGAAATCTTATTCCAAAACGGTTTTTAAATTTATCAAACCATACACCTCAAACCTTAAAATCGCCTATTTCAGTGATTTTATTGTAGAGCATTAGAGCTTTTTCATAACAATTTTCTTAATTGATGCTTACATACACCGTTCTTGAATGAACTGCACAAACAAGCAATTCAAGGGGTTTTCGTGAGAGGGCGGATTACCTATACTGGGGAATCAAAGGCCGGATAATCAAAATTATACTATTTTAATAGCATCCTTACAAGTTATTGTTTACTTAAAACTTCTAATTAGTAGACCAGAATAGATCTTTTTTAGATCGTGCAACTAATGCAAACTAGTTTCTTTTAAAACTCACATTATAATATGCTTTCAATTGGTTCCCAAGGCCAAACGAGCGTATGACCAAACAGTGACTCACTAACGCTAAGCAGATCCTTTAAGTAACGAAATTGTTCAACTGTGACCGACAAATAGCCACTAAATAATGGTATTGGACCTTCGCAGAACCCTTAAGCGTTAACAAAACCAAACCCAAGCCTGGAAAAGGTCTGGGTATTTTTTTTTTTCGTAAGGACTCTTTGAAAAGCAAACATCGGCAATAATGAGACACGGGCTACACCCCAGCACGCTCCCGAGGATTGTGAAGACTTGCCGGGAAACGGAGGGCTGGTAAGAGGATTACACCTCCCCCAGGGGTCGGCTCACTTATTGCATCCGAGTTCATAGATTGATCGTATCCGAGCGGCCATTGGTAAATATTGATGGTCAAAGGCCTCCAGGATATGTCAAGAACACGCCAATCCGGCTCGTCTTCTTTAAAAATTACATTCCTTACTGATCAAAGGAAACTTATTGGATTCATTACAGAGGAATTCACTTTGTTCCTTCCAGTTGAAGATGGAAAATGTGACTGCAAGTCAAGTGTGTTATAATAAATTTTAAATATACAATTGTACCAACATTAAACTGAAATCGTAAACATTAAATCTTTAAAGTAACTAATAATAATTAAAGTTATACATGCAAAAGTAATTAAATAACCGAACAAACCGGAATAGTCCTTATGGCCTTTACTTAGTATACACCTAGTTTTAATAGGATTATTAGTAAAATCATATGTACTTTTAGAATAAAATTATATTTCTTGCTATATCTATAATATATTATTTTATATTTCTTAATTACATTAACTCCCACAAGTAAGCAAACAATATTCCCCAACTGACTGTAAACAAGATGCCTGTACCTTGGTGAACTCAGATCAAATATTTAGGACTCAAGGTGGATAAAGGACTGACGTTTACTTCACACACTGATTATGTGTGTAATAAAGAAAACAGGGCTCTGTGTACTATATTACCCACATTTTAATAAGAATTCTAAGCTAAGCACAGATAATAAACTATTATCATATAAAGCCTGTTTAAGACCAATAATACAATATGCAAACTCTATATTTAGTTTCATGACTAAAACTAATTATAAAAAATTGCAATTATCCCAAAAAAATATCTCAGAACCACTGGAAACTATATATACTACAAAAAAATTGAAATGATACACAAAATATTGTGTAAACCTTATATTAAAGTATTCATTAACAATTTGTTATTAAGTGTAAAAACAATAAAAACCCACTTATAAAAAATATTGGGAACTATACCAAAAAATAGTACAAAGCAGTATATACATAAAAGAACTAAACATTTATTATTTTCGTATACCAATCTATTTTATTTATTTTTATTTCAACTATACTTGTGTATGTATGTATATTTATATATTTGCATATGTATGTAAGTATATGTGTATGTATGTTTATAAAAATATACAGATATTTTTGTTTATTTTATTACTAGAATGTTATATTTTTTTCTTTTTTATTCTTTCAAAGTTTTTTATTCATTCATTATAAATTATGATTACATTTACATATATTTAACTTGTTCAATAGTATTCTACTTTAAGTTTGAGACTGATATATTTTGTCTTGGTACAAAATGTAATTTTTTGAGTTGTAAAAATTATGTAAGAAATAAAGAAAAGTAAAAAAAAACAAAAAAACTTCAATTTATAAAAATAATCCACTTAGGTTTAATTTTTTTTTTAATATTTATTTATATTTACAACTGTATAAAATATTTACAATAAATAATTTGGTAAAGTGACATGACAATGACAGGTCAATAACATGTAAAGAACTACTTATTAGTAGCACTTTAATAAATGTTCTACTTTAGGTCTCTTGGCCAATGTGAGCTAGTGGATTCGAGTCGGTATGGAATTTACTATGAAAGGATAGGTTCAACCGTCTTGTTTTTCAATAAAATTATTATTCTTACAATATTTTTATAATATATCCTGTCTATATTGCTTGAGTAAATTATTTCCCACAGGTAAGAGGTTGGGATATTTATAAATATTTAAAACAAAATATGTAAATTCTATCAATTTAAAAAAATAATCCTGGTATTATTGTTATACATTTTTTTTTTAATTCTTTTAATTGTATATCTGAGCTTTATTATATATTTGTATTGAAAACTACTGACTATTATACTTTAAAAAATACGGTAATCTCTTCAGTTTGCAGTAGATGATATTCTTTTCTTTTTTTTATTATGAAACTGCATCGTTCTTCCAGCAGTACTTCCACAGAAAGAAGGATGGGCTTGCTTCGGGATACCAAAGTTGTGTAACTTTAAGATTGTGTTTAAAATAATTTCTTGTCTATCGAGATTAGTTGCTTTTCACCGTGATTTTTTTGCAATATTCATTCAAATACATAATTATAGTAAAATAGTGTTTTCAAAAAAATAATATCAAAATATAAAACTATTGATTAGTTTGAATACAGCTTGATATTTAATAATAATAATTTTATAAATATTCTTTTTCATAAGGCTACGGAGCTAATAAAGTGAGTTTTATTCATCCAAAACTAACATAGACACGAAAGTTGGTTTTTTTTATAAAGTTTTTCAGTATTTTATTTCTATATTTATTGCTTAAATATTTAAGTTTTAATTCACTGTATGAATATCTAGTTTTTAGGTACATGATATCATTATAAATTTAAGGATTATAATGTAATGAAATCATATTAACGTATGATTAAAATTTTTAAAAATCATTAAATGATTTAAACGTTATTTGCATAAAAAGTAGAGAAAGAAACATTAGACAATTTTAGTTTCAATCTACATGAAAGTTGGAAGAGGTACAATTTCCAATGTGTTAGTTCCTAAAGGAGTTTCCAGATGCGTCAGAGTTGCAACAACTACAGAATGAAACAATCTACCTGGCGCTGATTAAGGCCATCGTGAGAATTGCACTTGTTTTGTTTTTCCTGCCCAACCGAACCAGAAGATTCTCATCCCATTCGCAAAACTTGTCTTATTTTCCACCCCCCACTCTTCCTCCACGGCGATAGTATTGCTGAAAGTACTCATCATAAAATCAATATGGCATGAAGCAATTAGGATTCGGTATGGTTTCAAATTAGTTGCCTATTTGTAAAGTATGTTTAATATATATATATACACATATATATATATATATATATATATATATATATATATATATATATATATATATATAATTAACTTTCATTAAATCTAGAATAAGAAATAATAATAAAAAAATATATTATTCTGATAAACGTTCCAGAACATAATAAAACTGACAATTTAATTTTCTGCTAGTTTCATAGTAATTTGGTTTAAGATTTTGTAATTTATTTAGTTTAGCTTTTCATTAGTTTAACATCATCAATGAAAATCTAATATTTTCTTTGATAAAAAAAAATAAATTACATAAAAATAATCTATGAACAATAACAATAATATTTATGCTGGAATTATATCATATCAAGTGGTCATGATGGCTTGTTTTAGAAATGTTTTACATATATATTTTATTTTTTTACAGTATTTAAAAAAATCAAGTAGAGTACACTTTTTATTTATTTATTTAATATAGTTTCTTTGGCATTATTCCTATATACTAATATTTGAAACTACATGTTTCGGAGTCATTGCTCCATCTCCAGGCTTCTTACAATCTGTGATTGCCTTCACATTGTCAATCCTCAATGGCTGTATGCATGTGAGGATTGACAATGTGAAGGCAATCACAGATGGTAAGAAGCCTGAAGATGGAGCAATGACTCCGAAACATGTAGTTTCAATTTCTAATATATAGAAGTAATGCCGAAGAAATTATATTATAATTACATCTCCTTCAGCATAAAATGATATATTATTTATTAATATATTTTTTACTAATTCCGCAACAGTAATTAATGCTCCTTACTATGTCACAAATGAACTTATCCACAATGTCATAATTATCGCATGTATTGCTGATTTGGCACTAACAAACGTCGCATTGGCTTTATTTTCCATTACTATTTAACTATTACGTTTGTTACCGTACAGTTTACTACTTATATTTGATAGATAGGGGTTTTCTGCTGTAAATTGCTTTCCGTAAATTGATGTTAACTTCGATTATGATTTCTTTAATCTATGTTAAATAAATAAACAATCAGTGCCGAAGTATATTTATTTGTGTAAAGATGGCTTAAATAAAGTCGTTATATTTTTGTAAGTTTTCAGTATAGGTTTTGCAGAATTTTTGTTCTTCAATGATTCTGTTTTTATTTACTTATAAAATTCTTTGTTGATTTAAGCATAATCAAGTCACAACTCTTTCCCTAAGCCTTTATTTGATTTTTTTTTTGTGTTGCTTTTAGCTATTTTAACTTTTAATGTAATGTACACATGTAATAAGTACACATCTTTAAGGCTAGATATTTACCCACTCTTACCTATGGAAGCGAGAGCTGGGTTCCACTGGATAAACACTGGAGCCGAATAACAGCAGTGGAAATGAGGTACCTGAGGAGTGTAGCTGGCCGAACGAGGAGGGACAGAATTAGAAAGAAGAGAATACGGAGGGACTACGGAGTCGTACCCATAAGAGACACAGTAGAAAAAAAGCAGTTGAGATAGTTTAGCCACGTTTGCCGAATGGAGGAGGACCGTGACCCACGAAAGCTCTTCAAAGCTTGGCCTGCCAGAAGTCGTCCCAGGGCCAAGCCTAGACTACCATGGACGGATCACTTCTCCAGGTTGGGACAAAGTAGAGGAAATAATCTAAATGCCATGAAAGCGCTGGCAAGAGACCGGGATGCATGGCGGACTTGGACCGAGGCACCTCCACGCTGGAAGGCACCAAGAAGGAAGAAGAAGATTGCAAAAAAACATATTTTCACGGAAGTTATTTAGATCAATATATTAGCAAATCCTTTTGACTCCCTTAGAAGCCCTGATCCCCTCATATATACTTTCTCTTCAAACTTTACAACCAACGATATTATTTGATATATTCAAATAAATACCACCCTCATTTTTTACTGTCCCTGTTATGACAATGTACACCTCCAATAACTGAGGCAAACCACTAACAGGAGAATGCGGTTCGGCCACTCGAGAAACCACCTGCGACTGCCACGCAGAACGACCTACCGCACATGACCTACAAATCACCTCAATAAACAACAATAAAATACCAATTCCAATATCTTGAAACATAATTAATTTTAATTCACTCAAAATCCCGATAAACTAATTTTATGAGTCGGAGCAAATTCTTTTCAATTATCGATATTGATACCAGCACCAGAAAATTGATCCTCGATTCTTGAAACCGATACCTTGATTAAAAATAAATTGCTAGTACTAAAAATAATCTATATCAGAACTTAATGACCAGACCAAACCTACTAAAAAAACAACAATTATTCCAATAGCGAATACATATCTTCAACAAATTAATGTTTTGCCTGCATTAGCAAGGCTTGAGTTTGAAAAAAAAGATTTTTAAATTTTTACATACATGCAAAATTAAAGGTGACGAAATTATTATTATAAATTTGTAATTAAACATCTTTCACATATATTTAAATTATTATTAGGAGCAATAATAGATGTACAACAAGTAAATTAATAGATATCTCAAAATGATCGCCTTCGTCGGCGGTATCGATTGCTTCTTTTCGATTTGCTTTGGATCATTCTTTTTTTACTACGATTCTTTCCTAAAAAAAATCACTTGAATCAATAAAGAACTTTTCAAATCGATAGATCTCTAAAATTAATATTATTCGTTTTTAAAATTAATATTTCAAATCATTCATGGATTCTTAACGTAAAGAAATCTACAAGTAAAAATTAGTTCTAAACTCTTATTTCTCCTTTATAAAACAAAACACTGAACATCTTTACCTACTGATGCAAAATGTAGGAAAAATTACATTTTAAGGTATATTAGTTTTCATTACGAATAAGCTTAAATAAGTTTTAAAGCTTTAGTCGTCAGTTTTGAATTAAAATCATTTAGTTTTAGATATATCTTGATTAGATTCACTGATTCAGTCAAGCATAAACTAACCTTCAAATTGTCCTTGTAACTGTAATAATAAAGGACGAAATCGACTTTTCATTTATATTGAAATAGCACATTACTAATTTAATTACAATGGCATAACTCCTCTATTTATCCAAGTTTTGCATCAACATGTTTCGGGAATCTCATACCTATCATCAAGATTCTTGTTTCTGTGAATCTTTTCTCATTCTCAATTATTATTGTGACTTAAATAGGTTAAGTGCGTTTTATTGACATTGAAATTGATTAATAATAACAACCCCCTTCAATATAAATTATAATTAACACATACAAAATTATCTGCTTACTGCATTTAAGATTATTGATAATCAGAGACAGGTTTTTCATAAATAATTTAATGGTTACTTTACGATTTTTAATAGAAAGATAGTCAAATATTTGAGTTCCATTATACCTATTAGTGTTTTAGCTTGTTTTAGAAACGCTCTTGACACACATAATACAAAATATCTGCTGCTTACTGCATTTAAGATTATTGATAATCAGAGACAGGTTTTTCATAAATAATTTAATGGTTACTTTACGATTTTTAATAGAAAGATAGTCAAATATTTGAGTTCCATTATACCGATTAGTGTTTTAGCTTGTTTTAGAAACGCTCTTGATTACGCCATTTAACGCAAAAATTATTTGGTGTAATTTAACTTGTGCGTAGTTCACAAGTGTTTATCTTTCGATATAATTGGACTTCAAAACTAGAACAATTTAAGTCCAAATTTAACGAGAAACGAATTCGTCAAATTGTATTTTAATCATATACATCAGTATATTAACCCTAAACCTACCATGATGGGACAAATGACTGTTTTCGGACTTTTTAGCAGATATTCTTGGAAATAATATTCATTATTTTGCTTTTCGAATTTAATGCTCTTGTTAAAAAATATATCAAAAGTGTTTTTTCAATATTCACTCCTCTTTTATTGCTGTTTTTTACCAAGAATTGGGGTAGGAATATGAACGTGCGAAACGTGTTAATAGTGCTATCTAATTGCCTATTCATTCAATATTTTATTACATAACCAAGTATAGATAAATGAGGAAAGGAAGATAATTTGAAAGAATGGAACCATGTATGACGAGATGTAGCAGTTGGTATTATAGTTTATAGTTACTTATAAACAAGCCAGCGCGAAGTTTTGCTTGATCAAAAAATCAGCACACAAATTGCATAAGCATCAAATACTTTTTTCGTTACCCCTGTACTTATTTTAAGGGTAGGATTAAAATAAAACTGCTACCTTTTCAAACAAAATATCAATGTCTATAACAGCTGTTTCGATAAACTTCAAATTAAATGAAACATTAAGAATGGAGTGGTTATTATTTCAAATACGACCCGTGTTTTTAAGATTCTAAGAGCTGTACACGCTCACTAAAATAGTTGGTACAGAAATGAGTTCTTTTCGATACAAGAGACAACCTATAGATATTACTTGACTAAGGCCTCGACCCTGCACCAGGTGTCATCTTTACTGAGGTCATCAAGAAGATAAGGGGTAATGTGGACAACGTTCGACACAGCGGAGGTACAACAGGGTATTAGCGATTTCATTCTTGCCAGCCAACAAATATCTTCATAATCCATACAGCCCAGCGCTGCAATAACGCATAGCCTGTAATCCAGCCATTTGCTAGGCAACAATCTAGAGAGGGGTCAAACGGACCTGCCTGTGACCCACAACTTCGGGTAGTAATTTCGTATCGGTGGCTGGGGGTCAGGCGGCCAGCTTGTGCGCGAGGTGAAGGGTCGCCATGCACTGCGCTCGTTAAAATGTCGTCTATAGCTCAGTTAACGACTTCTATATTAATTACTCCTTCTTCCATATTCAACGCGAAAACTCTACTTAATGGTAAAGAAAAATTTCGTCAAACGGTAATAAAAGCATTAAAACTCGAATAAAAAACAATCATTTTAACCACCATAAGTAAACTCTAATTCATTGAAAATATCTTGAATATAATTTTGAAAGTAAATCTAAGACGACACAGTTGGGTCAGGAATGATGCAAAAGATGAAGAAAAACAAAATTTTAAAACAGATGTTCTTTTCAATCTGTGAAGGACAGATGGGAAAACTGACATTACACTTTCATCCCAAAAGTCACTGAAGGATACTGGTTTCAGACCTGCCAGGTCCTTGTGATTTTCGACGGCTGAACGACATCCTTATCCACTACCTGTTTAAGCAGTGTTGTTTGGATAGTCAAATTATTAATTTTAAAATATGCTAACTTTTGGTTTTCATTTAAATTATATAGATTGAAATTTAAACAGTTAAATTAGGAATGATTTTTTTTTTAAATATAGTTTTAATAACTTATTTATATAGTTATTCAGTTTATAAATTTAAAAGTAATAAAAAAATGTGATTGTTTTGATCAGCTACACTAGATTATCTTAATTAAGTAGTATTTTTTATAATGGTTTTGTTTTTATTTTTACTTTTTATCGATCATATATTATATGAGTTATAACTACATTATCAACCGTATCAATGTACTTTACATTATCAACCGAGGCGGAATAATGACTTGCCAATCTGTGAATCAAGCATTAAGTCACCATGTGGTAATCTTTGACCAAGGATAAATACCGGAGAATTAAAGACTTGTACATGAAAAGTGTAGAAGCAAAAAATGTGTCTATTGCTAACACAAATATTTGTAAAAAATATATGGGTGTGGCGATATAAAAAAAAAATGTTCAAATTACTATTTTCACTGTAATTATTGAAAAAAGAAGTTTATGTAGCACATAGCGGTAAATCTAAGTTCAAACTTTATATACAGCTGAGTCATGATGACTCTCTATTCTCTTCATATTTTAAAATCACCATTTCAGCAAGACCGCTCACATAGCACTAGGTCATAATTGAAGGTATTAAACATAATGAAGCCAATCCGCAGGTAGGAACGGAACTTCTGGAAAAATGTCATGCAGTCAGTGAAAAGACGTTACCTCTTGGTGAACAGTGCTTCAAAATCATAAATATTTCCGTTACCTTTTTAATTTCTCCTGGGAATCGATTTGGTAAACATACTTAAAGTGCAGATAAAATAAATATGAGTGAGATTTACTGATGTGATGTAGATTAAGGATTATTTGAGAACAGCCGTATAACTTACATATAAAAACTAATATGTATTTTTTCGATCATATTCATGATTTTCATGATAAAGGTGTCATGCATCTTTGAATTCTCGAGACCAAAACAAAACCGGTTCGAATCTGGCTTATAATTGTTAAATTTATTTATTGTATCTCAATTTTCTCACTCTGGCTGAAATATGAAACTGAAAGGATAAACTGTCATAAAGATGTCGAGCCCCAAAAAATACCAACAATAAAACTACTATTGACAATTTGAAAAATTAAATTAATCTTGATTCGATCGCTAAAGTTGGTATGAGATGGCTGTTAGGAGGCGGTGTGGAAAGTAATTTCACAATTTTACTGCATATTAGTGATATATCAATTTTTCCTTCTTTTTATGTTAGTTCCAGTTTGCAAGTTTTTTTGTTTTTTTTTCGTCTAGCCTTTAATACCGATTTCCTCTGCGTATCTTCCTGTGAAAGTCAGAAGACAGAGATAATAGTTTTATTTCCTAATTGTTTTACTCCATATAACCCCTTACAGGTTGCTGACCGTTTACTGTAACTGAACAACCTGTTTCACTATCTCAATATAAAACAAAGAACCATAATTATAATTAAGTAGTAGTAATATTTAAATAGTGTATCCCAAATACTTGGACAAAGATTTCAGGAGGTTTATATGGATCAAATATTGGCGTTCTATAATGGAACAACGGTCCAAACCATATTTGGCATCTAGACGGACCAGCCCTTATTAAATCTCAATATCAAGGCCATCGTATGCTTTAATAAAAATATCGACTAGGGACCGCCAATATTTACCTCGTCATTAAATTATAAAATGTTTGGTGGTTAAATTCGTATTGCTTAATTAGATGAACAGTTATCTTGATCGCGGGTAAGTCATTCCAAGGAAAATTGTTAATCTTCCACCGTGGCTGACTGTTAATATAATATACTCCGATCCTCGCGTTCAATTAACTCAGCGGTACAGCATGACTTAGTGGGTAGTAAACTGAAATAGCATCGGTCTGCGGTCCACGGAGCAGTAAATGTATTCTTGTTCACTGAGGCGTATGTTTGCTAAGAACTGAGCCGCCCACTGTGAAGTGGGTATCTGATCCTTTTCAGATGCTGGATGTAGTCTCTAATGGGAGATATTAGCAATGATTGCAATTTTATGACTGCTATGTAATGAAATCGTTGGTTCAGGTTGCGCATTCTTAACTACGTTACTATTTTGTTACAGTCCTTTCTCATCTTATCATAAAGTACTATATTGTTCTCACAGCTTAACTTTTATAGAACTTGTCCCTACCAACACCATGCACACAATTATTGATGTTTGATCTAGTTGACTATTTATTTTGCTATTTATTGTCTATTTATTGTGCTAACCAATTCCAATTTAAGTATAGGCAATTAGGTTAAGAATAATTAATAATGTTAGAGAAAATATTTTAATTAGTAGTACTATAACTTGTTATTCTGTATTTTCTCTACGTGTCCAAGCCAGCTAATACTTCTTGAATTTATAAATCGCACTATTTCCTAATGCTTAATTACTTCTAGTTCTATGTTACTTCTTATGCCCCAAGAGCCTTGTTCGTAAATTGGACCATAAATTCACTTCATAATCGTCCTCTAGAAGACCTAAAGAGCTTAATGGTCAAGTTTTTTTGAGTTCCCAGTTTCAGCACCGTAACAAACTAACTATGGGCCTGATTAGTGATTTACACATATTTAATTCGGTGCGTTTAGGGAACAGAGTCGATTTAATCAAGTTAACATGACCAAAGTAATCTTAACTTCTATTCATTATTCTTCTCCTGATATCATCTCTGACTCTATTTCAGTGCCTAGGCACAGTAGTACTATAATACTCTCTGCAAATGGGTCGAATGATATTTATAAGTATGAATCTATGAATATCATTAGAATCCATCTTTTCCTGGATCAGCACTCATTTATTAAAGCCTATTTACAATATTACTTATCTTAAGTGATATGTGTTACAGCAAAGCTGGGCTGTTCTGTCTCTCGCTCAAACGCATATTTCGTCCGTGGTCTTGTCCAACTTCCTCGACGGCTTTTCATCGCTCCATCATCGACTTAAAAGAGACCTTTTCTTATTTCAAGGATATCTCTTAAATAAGGGTATATCCACTCCATCTGACTTTGGCATTCCTTCCATAGAATTTTTGACTTCGTTATTTAAAACCTTTTTTCAAGATATTACGGGCAAGAGACTAAAAGTATTAAATGCAATTTTTATATTAATGTGTTAAATGGGCTCACCACTTAGCAGGCGTTGTTGTATTTAATTTATGAAAATCAAAAGTAAATAAATAGAAGAAAACGTTACAAACCAAAAATTAATAGCTCGATTATGGCTGTGAGAAACCTTAAGTGTCAGAGGAAATTTAGTGTAATTTAGACATTTATAGTTGCGACGATTTCTCATCATTAAAATGTTTTCCTCTCAAATGTTAATCGCAAAATTAGCATCTCTATGCAAATATAAATTAGATTGATGATTCTACCATATGGAAGGCGAAGATGATAGATAAAATGGAAGGTGATGGTTCATTATAACGGTCGAATTTTTATTCGGCTCAATAGGCGGTCCGATCACTGATCACTGAAACATTTACTGCTGAATCCGAAGAATTTAGCAAGGCGATTTCTGTTAAATAATTTTATGGCTAGGACTATTAAGTTTTCCTGATTCATTAAAGGGAGGGCCATAAATTCTGCCATGAGATAACAGCCCTCTCCGATTAAGCACTTAATATATCTCTAGAAATAAAAAAATAAAAAATCGTGAAGGGATCAAACAGTTATCTTATTGATTAAAGTTGTTTGTCAATAAGTAATATAAATTTGATTACAATAAAATTTTCGTATTGATACAATCTAGGCACAAACACGTTTGGTAACTTAAAAATATAATACTGTCCCATTTCATAAACGCTTACATAAACTTACACTTCCCCTTTCTGGGACTGTTTGTAATTAAAAATATTTACTAAAGTATGTACTGGAGATTAAAATCAAAAGATTGTAAATATTATTACATTTATTTTCATTATGTTTTATTGGGAAATATCCAACGAAATTACCCTCGATTTTACTTTTGTATCATCGAATAAATGATGGTTTAAAACCAAACCATTTTAAAAGATAAAATAACAATCTAAAGACAAAATAGACCCTTTTCAAAACAGCGGTGTATATAACTAAAATGTAACGACTTAGAAGCTTAATACGCAGAAAAAACTGTACAATTGGTAAATCAAAGAGTAAAACAATAAGATCATACAATAAAAAGACCAATAGAAGCAGCAATTAATACTATATTTAAGTAAAACATTTTTTGAGTTAATATTTATGAAAAACTCTACAAAAAAAATAAATATATATATATATAATAAAATAACAATGCATATAAAAAGTAGTAATGAATGTAACAAAAATAAAAAATAGATAATATACAAGATGGAAAAAAAAAAAAAAAAAAAAAAAAAAAAAAAAAAAAAAAAAAAAAAAAAAAAAAAAAAAAAAAAAAAAAAAAAAAAAAAAAAAAAAAAAAAAAAAAAAAAAAAAAAAAAAAAAAAAAAACACGATATAGCTTTTAGAACTTGGAAGTCATATGGACTTGAAATGAAAAACATTAAAATGTTGAAAATCACAACTCGAGAATAGAGTTGAGAAGGATCGAAAATAGAAAAAATACATGGAAGAACGATCCTAGTGCATTTTTCCACCCAGAGATTGCATTTCGAACAGGGACCTTATAGCTGAAGAAATCGTTATTTCATACCATCCGTTGAAGAAAGAATATTGGCCTGGTGTTATTTATGCATTGATGTACAGGATATCAGCTGAGGACGATGAAAGAAACGCAGCATCAAAAAAACCGATGTTTTTTTATAAGTACTACAAAATCGGTTATTATTCCGCGCGGCTTTCATCGTTTTCTTGTTACTTACTATTTAATTACAAAATGTTTAAGAATATTTTTAATACTTAAAATGATTCATTTTAATGTACCTAACCGTGAAAATTCTAAATATATTACTCATTATATTTTTTTGTATTTCCAAGTTCTAACATGCACTCCCAGTTGCTGGGCAAACTTCCTCAGTTAAACTGGTTTAAGATGCTTAAAATGCTGAAAATAGTGTTATATCTTAACTAACCTGAGTTAGAAAATATATTCCTTATTAGAATATTGAAAACAAAATTAATTCTTGTTTATGTGAGGGATCAGTAAAATTCAAAAAAACATTTTAGATTTTTTTTTAAAAGGATCCAGTGCGAAATTTTAGGTAAAGGATGAGATCTAGATAGTTTTGGTCTGTAGATTTTTTAGGAAATTACATGTTTGAAAATTTAACACTTATAATTCAATATATAACAACTTTTATTCGTAAATGAAACTAGATGAATATTAGTTTTATTCTTCAGCTATGGTGAAGTATCGTATGGTGTGGCCATACGATTGATGACAATTAATTCCAGGAGGTAAATTATTATGAAAAAAAAAATTAGAATTTTATTTACTCAATTAAACGTAACAAACATAAACCTGATCTTAATTTACAACTATAAGAATAGAATAGAAGCAAAATAAAAAAATAGAGCACGTCTATAATTAAAAGAACAAATAAAAGAGCCCATGTGAATCCTCCCATACGAATAGATGCAATTACGATATGGCTTCTAATTAAAGTCCTTTGAAATAAATGTTACTCGGGCGAGCAGTTGCCCCCAGCGATAAGAGATTTCATAACGGTAGGCCTCTTAAAAATCTCCATGCGAGCGAAGACACCCAGCTCTAGAGCACCAACGCTGCCATGATAATCGACCATTCATTCAGCAATAAAATGTTAATGGCTCAGCTATTAAAAAAGGGAAAAATGGCAAGAGTTATTGGCTAGGATTCGAATTTGTATTCACATCAAGACGAGCTCTAGTATAAGAAAAAATGTATTAAAAGCTATAAACAATAAACTTAAATGATACAACCTTCTGCGATATTCGAAATATTTCAAAGTATTAGATGATTTACTAATTGTTAGTTAGCTTTTGAGTTAGTAGCGTAAAGTATAAACAAGTGATGTGTTCATACCAAATTCTTTCGGTACCCGTACCGGTAACAAAAAATCGAATCTTGGTTTTCGGTACCGATGAGTAATGGGTCGTTCTGAGTGGAACGGAACTTGGAACTGGTTCCAGCGTTGAACCGGTTTGGAACGAGAAAGGCTACCTAAGTTTTTCGTTCCAACTGGAACGAAAACCAACACCAAAATATCTCCGGTTTCGTTCCGTTGGTTTAGGTAGGGTATAGATCGCATCTCCCGTCCGTTTCGTTCCGACTGCTGATCTCTCCTTCCTTTACTTGATCCCATTCATTCCCTACAGCCGTTGATCTTACTGCTCTTGGTTCCCTCCCCTTCCCTCCATCGCCTCGTCATACCGCGCATATGCATCTTCAAAATAAAACGCTTTCTGAAACATTTTCTGTTCTACCGACTGAGCTTGGCTACTTCTTGCGGATTAAAATAAATTTGGTTTTTAAGAATTAGAATCAAGCTGATCATGCAAAAAGTCTTGTAAAGGATAGGTTGACTGGTTTAAACTTCTACCAGCCGCGCCAATTTCCGCAACACGAGCGGTCGCGCGTTGTAGAAAGTACAACACCCTGTGTGTTTTTTTATCACTTTTTGTCTAAATTTTGTATGGAATCTATTAAAGAAAACATTTTTGAGCATTCTACATTTAATTTGAGGATCGATTTTTACAAATAAAATTTAGATATTCACTGGCTGCTACCTCACCCCCCCCCCCACGTCATCTCCATTACTATCCTCTACATAGGTTTCTGTATTATGATCTAGAACATCTTCTGTTTCCTCTTTAATCAATTCCAAATTTTTATTTGATTGTACTTTCTTTTTCCCTCGTCTAGTTCTGCAAAATTCGACGAATATATTCCAGTTTTATAGGTTTCAACCAAATCAAAACATTCCGCATATTAGCGCTGACTAAGATTAAGAAAAGCAAAAATGTAAAACAAGCCCATTTGCATTAGATCGAATCCAGCTGATTGCCGAGAAAGATGACAAAAAAAAAATTTTTTAATCAGGAAACTATCCCTCCTACCACTTTGAAAAGTTCCTGGCGGCAAACAGAGGAGTATATCGAGGGATAGATTAAGCAAATTTTCCAGGAAGAGAGAGAGAGTGTTGTACAAAATACAACGGCGCGACCGGTGGAAGATTAGTTAAAAGCAAAATGGGTCGATCCAGGATGTGAGAAATGTTAATGCCTGTGGTTCAACAGAAAGCAGAATTGAATTAAACTATTTTAAAAGAATACAATTTTTTTAATAACTATATTTAGCTATTTAAACCTTCCTAATATTATAGTACCTATAAATTTCTTAATTATAAAATAGAAAGAGATTACCAGCCCGAAATCACAAGAGATAGAACGAAACTGCATAGTTAGTAGGTAGTAGGTTAGTCAAACTGATGTGGAACGAAAATTCGAACAGACCGTAAAATTTCATTCCGCTTTTATGTCGGAACGGCGCTTCACTTGTATGTAGAAGGTTAGTCAAACTGACGAGGAACGACAAGTAGAACGGAACGAAAACTGGAACTGGTTCCAACAGTGGAACGAAACCAAAAATCTCATTCCACTTATAAGTCGGAACGGTCCCTTCACTAGTACCAATACCTCATTCAGAAAATCAGGCACTTAGTAATACTTGCTCAATAAAAGATTTTTTTTTTATTTATTGAAATTTTCAACTGTACAAAATATAAGCATCTAGTAGATATGTTGATAATGATTAAAATAAAATATCAAAACATAAAAAAAACTACTCCTCAGTAGCACTTCGATAAAAATTCTACACAAGAAGACCATCATCTATTCAGACACCTCGGAGGCTTCTCGGGAATAAGCAAGTTGACATATGGAAAATTGAGGTCTTTATGGATAAGTCTATTTGTAACAAAGTATGGAGCATTAAGGGTTTTTCGAAGGATTTTGGACTGCAAGAAATAAATACGAGATGTATTATATGGTTTAGTGGAATATAATAGTATATAGAATGGAATATAATTATAGTCCAAATAGATCTGATAACTATCGTGTAAATGAGTCTTTTGTAGTTGATCGGGAGTTTTAAAGATTTGTCTAGTAAATGTTGAATAAGGCGAAAAGGAGAAGTGTCCTGTCGTTTTAGTCTTGTATGTGAATTGCAAGTTAAACTTTTGTCTTGTTGGGGTCTTAGATAGCGGATCTGTTCACCAGAGACTAGTGAAATATTATCAAGGATACTGTAGGACAATAAGTCGCAGATTTACGACGAAGGGTAAAGTTTATTTGATGGGATTTGCTTGGATTTATTTTAATTCTCCAATTTCGACACCAGTCTTGAAGGTTGATGACATGAGCTTGGAGTGTTTGTGAGGCAATGAAGGGATCATTATTTACTAATAAAACACATGTTTCATCTGCATACGTGGTGAGGACGGTGCTAGGATGAGTCGGGATGTCAGCTGTATACACCGTGTAGAGGGAGCGATCTATGAGACTTCCTTGGATCTTAGAAACACCGGCATCAATAAATGAAAAAAAAATTAAAATAGCGTATTCCATTTAAGGAAACTCAATATAATTTAAGTTTACATTCTTAACATTACAGCTCTTTAGTTGATGAAAAATGTCCATGGAAGAACGAAAGCCGAGACCTCCAGCGACGGGAGGCAGTAGCAGAAGTGTGTTACAGACTGCCCTTCGGCATATGATCTTCTTTTTAGGCCCTAGGGGTTCCGTTTTTTCCCTCGAGCCTTTGAGTAGACCTTGTAATTATCCCTTCACAATGTATAGCCCTTATTAAGGGCTGTGCCGCGGTGGTCCTCCTTAGCTGTCGCTTTCCGGGAACAAGGCTCGGCGATCCGTTCTTTTTTTCCTCCACCGGACCGCCCTTCGTGATGCTCTACCTCTCGGCCTAACAAGGTTCCGGCTGCTTGATTTGACCTCCTTTGTAGTATGACAGTATCAACATGTAACATTTTGGGTTTGAAGAAACATGTAACATTAGAATATAAGCAACAGTGATACTAGTTCATGTACCCAACAAACTTAGACGTGAGTGAGAAAAACTGTATTAACAACGATCCATGTTTTATACGTGAATCGGTATCAATCTGATTAATTTTATATTCTCTTAAATTTATTCATGAATATGTAAAAATAGGATAAAATGAATAGGTCGTGTTCCAATTAAAATCACACTGAAACAGTTGTCAAGTTTATTTTAGCATTTGAGTTCTTTTCATAAGAAACTGTAATTCTTAGAGCATACAATGAATACGTATACACACAAAATAAATTCACTATAGCGTTAATTTGTCATCTCTTATTTCGTTATTTTTTCTAATTTAAAGAAATTATTATTATTCAAGGTGACAATTCTTCCATTCCCATCATATGATATTGCTGCCTGCAGTTCAATAGTCTTACAATCTTTTCTTTTCTTTCAAATCCTCCAACTTTATTGATACAGAAATGAAAAGAAAACAAAAAAATAATTTTGAATATGGGATCTTATTTTGCCTTCTTTGCATTTTTAGATTTATTTCTCAAAATTATTGGACAGTCTTTTCTTTTTTCAAACCTCCGACTTTATTGAAATCAACAAATAAACAATAATAAGTAGTACAGGTCTTTTTTTTTTCCTTTTAGTATTTGTATTTGAAAAGAACTATCTTCTTCGCAATTTCTGGAAGCTCTATGTCGTCTGAAGGTACTCCTAGATAATTGGGTTCTTCGGAATGTTATGCAGGCTAAGTTTAAAAATAAAATTATTAAAATAAATTATTATAAATCATTATTATTAATCAAAATACGTTTCATTCCTCTCAATACAGTTTTGCTGATGTACTGGTTCCTTCGAATAAATTTTTAAATTCTTATTATTAGCAACTACGTTCTTTTGTTCGTTGGAGTTTTAGACCGTAAAACCTCTTGTTCATTAACGTTAGATTTTTAGGAATAAAAGAAAATTAAATGGATAAGAATAAATAAGTAAATATTAAGAGAACTTTTTCACAGCTCACTGATCTAGACTCTACAAAGTTCAAAGCCCGGATCTTGGAGAACTGGGGAGTAGGAATCATCCCAATCCCACGCGTTGAATGATTAACCGTTTCTGATTCCCATCAACTTTTGACCAAAAGTGGTCCAGGCCCTAAAAAGAAACGGTAGTTGGTAGGCTAGAGGTGTGCATAGAAGGACGGTTGAGGATGGGTTTCACAACTAAGCTCTTACAATTTAATAACGAAAAAACTTTCATTTTTTTTTTGTTTTCCTAAACTTGAGCTCTTTCAATTGCATTAGGTTATTTTTTATGAGGTTTTTATTTACTGTTAGCTTACTGTTATATCTAAGTTAAGAGTTCTGAGATTTTCATCCACCTAAGCTCCCAGAACCATTGTTGAACGGTGCACACACTTATGCTATTGTTCTCCCTAAGTTTATGGAATGTTACTAAACTTTTTGGCCCCGAGTTTGAAATAGTTAAACGAAACTATACGAAAATCACATGTAAGCTTGAATTATTTACCCTTTAATCAAATGCTTAAAACATAAAACTATATATGTGTATATAAAACAGAGGAATAATGGCACCTATTAAAAAAAAAATCAATTAAATACAAACAGTTTATAACACAAAGTGGTAATTTAAGGAAAACAAGATAGCCAGCATTATTTTCTGGACAGCCCTATATGTTCAAAAATTTACCCAATATATTTGCCAAGTGACAACATATACACAATTATTGTTTGATATTATTTATCAATAATATTTTATGTTTGAAATAAGACACTAATTTATTACCCTGATGGAGGGAATGATATACGTATTGGTGCAAGGCAGTTGCAGCACTCGCCATACTCACAAAAAAATACGCGAGAAGCACCATAACAAACCTTATTGAAGGACATAAATTCATAGTAAAATAATTGTCAGGGCGGGTACGTCCGCGCAAGGCACGAAGCTGCGTGCCGCACGAAGAACCTCAGATGCGTTTAGGGTCTCGGCTGTTCCAGCCCACATGCTATAGAGTATGTTATGTTGTTAAAGAAACAGTTAGCTCTAGTAAATATAAAATTTAGAAATATTATTCTATTTATTCATTGGAGTCAAAAAAATATTAGGCACTTTGACATTAGAATGTTCAAAGAAATTGACGATTTTGCGTCCTTAGAAATAATTTTTTCGGTGAAATTATGTCACGTATTGTATAGTTAGGATAAGTTAAGTAAAACATCTATTGTAATGTGTTTTTAATAGTAAATAAAATTGCCTTTGGGATAATAATCAAATTAATAAATAAAAAAATCCTAACGTTTTGTCATCAACAAAAATAATTTAAAAATAGCAGATTTCCAGCTGAAAAATAATTTTGATCACAAATAGAGTTTTAGTTAAACAAGACAGATATTACCAACCATTCTTACAGTATGTTCATAAATAAATAAAAATATTCAGCTGTGAGCCCAAAGCTCGATGTTGACAACACTTCTGATCACATATCTCCATCCCACCCCATTAAAACCCAAAAGCATAAGACCTTCATAAAACCAGAATTATTTAACAGTCTGAAATGCGCTAAGTTAGAAGGTATCTAATTGTAAGTAAATACTTACAAGTATCTAAATGGTTATACAATTGTCATTGTCTTGTACATGCTGCCTATCAAAATTTAGACATTAAAATAACCGTAATTAAAATTATTTCAAAATATAAAACACAAAAAATAACTAACTACATAGCTTGTACTTAAATAACATAATTATTGTAAGAATGATAAATAATACTTGTTTAATGTAAAATAAAAACAAATATTGATTTAATTACTATTCATGTATATTATTTGGCGGAGACTAAACAAAATAATGTATTGAATTATTATTATTTAATTAATTATTTCTCCTGTATTACATTGTATCTACTAAATAAGACATAAATAAACCGATACCAAAAGATTTAGAGTTAACGTTTCTTTAATTGTTCTTTAAATGGTAAATACCAGAGTTTAAAACTTTTATATAATGTCTCAGTTTCACAAAACTTATTTTTCAAAAAGTATAATGTGTTGGTGTAGATTGACTATTTTTTATTTAAATGTTTATTTCAGTGAAGTGTTGGTTCCTAAATTTTTCAATTCTCGATTCCGGTACCGATTACAACTAAATCGATTTACGATTCTCGATTATAAATAAATTACAATTACTAAAAAAAAAAATCATATAAGAACTGAAAATACAAACCATATCTATTACAAAAAACAATAATTATTCAAAGTCTAGATTAGGATACAGCATACAGCAGCTATTATCAACAAGAAATGTTATTTCACAATTCAGACGATTAATAAAAAAATAATTTATATCACAAATCCTTGTTTAAAAAGATAAAAATTCCAAAGAATTTTGGTTTCATTTATTACTTATGTTATTCAAAATGTTAAATGTGAGGAGGAAATGATTTTTTTTTTTTTTTTTTTTTTTTGTCTGTTCTTTATATGGTGAATTGTGGTTCAAAAAGCTTTATCAACATTTAATAAAATAAAAAATAATATGTATTCTTGGATCTGTAAGAATTGCAATAATGTATATTAATATGGTGCTATTGCCACTTATTTAGCCAGTGTTTCAGCTTCGGTAGTTTGAAATCGTAATCCTATCTCTAATTTATCGAATACTTCAATAATTTAACATTTGCTTTTGCAGTAGCAATGATTGATTTTTAAATATAATCATTATAAACTCTATACCAAGCAGAACATGAAAAATTACTTTCTTTTCAAATACATAAAAATCTTCTCTTTTTTTTTATTGTTTGAGAACTTATGTTCGATGATTATAAAATTGACATTGGTGGAATTGAGAATCGACACATCCCTAGCATATTTCATATTCCTATTCTATATCAGTGGTATACTCGTAGAATACCATAGACTAACTAACATACGCTCCAACCCAATATCTTTGGTATCATTAAGCCATTAAATCTAATAATATATCTGCCACATATAAGTAAATAATCGGTGTTACCTAACCACCTCTAGCTGACTCGACAACAAACAGCCATAACTAACAAACTGGCAGGCAGAAGGGTTGTTGTTTGCTGAGCCTAATTCCAGGTTGTTGCCACACTGACCTGGCATTAGCCGTCCTCTGGCTTTGTTTACCTACTCTCTTGTTCACCGAACCTCTTTAATTTCCTCCGGCCTGCGGATACCTACTTTTTTGTTGGATCAGGGAAACTATTTGATAAGTATCACCTTTCAAGTTTTTTTTTTTTTTTTCTCCTTCGGCACTTGTGATCATAAAAGTCGTTTATAACCTCGTTTACATCATTCTATTAGAATCTCATTGAATCGTTGAAATTTTATATCCTTTTTTTTTCATGTGTTTTTTCAGCTGAAGTAAGGATCTAACCATACTAACAAAAATGTTATTTTATTATTAATAACATAATCATAATAATATTATTATTAAATTTTAAAAAATAATAAAAATTAGCTCAATTTCCCATTGCTGGAAACAAGTCAACTGAAAAAGCTAAAAAACAAATATATCTCCCTTTTTGCTGGATAGTTCAAATAATAGGATACAATTTGGCAAGACTATGAATGAAAATATTGCAGTACTTCCAGAATCACAAATATTTACAAATGTATTCAACTTCAACCATTGACACTGGTTTAAGACTTTTGTCATTTTCTGAAAATATATTCTGTTCAGACAGTAAAAGTTATCAAACAAAAAACAAAAATAAAATAAAACGTCCATTAGGAAATAATACTAGCCAAGAGTGACGAAATCGAATGACAAGGACTTGATTGTGAGCCGCTATCGATAACAGCAGTACATCACTCACTTAATGTTATCAATCAACAGTTAGAAAGACACTCCTCTTTTTTAAATAAAAAAAAAAAAATGAATATAAACGATGTAGGAATTGGTTGTCCTCAATGAATTTATCACAGGTAAGAGCTTGTTGAATTGTCGGAATAAATATCTACAGTTTCATCTTCCTTAAGCCAAACACTGTAATGGGATAATGTTGATCACGATAAGGAACTCAACCTTCACACGTTCAAGTCACGGTCAATACACTAAACCGTGGAGCTCACATATCCCAATATTAGAGTTATATCTATGAATATTTGGTCAGTAACTGACTTCCTATTTTTAATGACAATAAATTAAAAAAAATTTTAGGCCGCATCCTATCACAGAAAAACAATAAAAAATGTTTCAATATCACAAAAGAACATTATTATACAACAGGTACAACAGGAGTCTATTCATGATGAAAATATGAATATGCGTGGTGCACGTGTTTACATCAAATACAAATGGAAATATTAGACTTGCAACAATGGACAAAATATTCAAACATAATTTTAAAAAGTTGAGCTTTGGAGCTCCACTAAACCTTCTAATTCATTTTGTATCCAATCCTTAAAATCCAAAATCCTTCGAAAAATACTTAATACTCCTTACTTTATCACAAATAAACTTACCCATAAAGACCTTAATGTTGCTGATTTAGCCCAAATTAGATACCAACCCTTTCATAGTAAACTCCATTCCCACTCGAAACCATTATTATCCCCATTAGTATTTTTTTTTCTCATGATTTTTTACCGATCATTCTATATCAAATCAGGCAGATACATGTTATTTTAGCATGACGAACATTTATATGAATATGGCCATATAAAACGAGTATGTTTAATCTATCTGACCTATACTGCTGGGAAAAACCGAAAGATACCACACACTTGCCGCCTACGTCCTAACGGTTCTGACATATGCGATATCATCGCGTGCTGTTGATTGTTCCTGGCGAAACAGAAGGAGCAAAACAAGGATCGTTCGACAAGAAGAGAAGAGAGATTATAGAAGAATTTAGCAGAGATATGTTGTAATTAACGAAACGTATTTGGTAATAGGACAATTTTGGAGGGGGTTAAGGACTTCTAAATTACGTTCTTCAGTAGTTAGTCGTACGAGGCACTCAAGTCAAACAAATTTTTAAGAAATGAATGCTAAATCGATATATTTACAGTTTTGAATAAAATGTAATCAAACATTGAAGGAATAGCGATAAAAAATCATAAAATCTTTAAAGAGTAATTATTGTAGTTTATAGCATCACTAAAAGTGGAATAACTAAACTAAATACCGGTACGTAACAATATCAATGTGACGTTTCCAAACGTAAAATGTAATTTTTTTCCAATTAAAATATGTTGATTATACTCATTTGTATTAGTAGCCATGTTGGGCATGAAAAGCAGAATGGTGGACACGCTTTTTCAAATACCAATTTCAATTATATTTTACAGTGGTCATCATGAATTAAATTTCTATTTGAATTATTTATTTTTTTTTTCTTTTTATGTAGTTTCACATAAAGGGGTTTGTAGAATCAAAATACATGCAAATAATCTGAATTAATTTATGAGAAAATTGTTAACTCCTCAAAATTCAAAGTAGTGAATAGTTCGAAAGACAGCAAAAAATCGAGATTTAAGTTCCCACACTCGATTTTTGGATAACTTCCAATCTTTTTCAAGGACCATCAAATCGTGGGACGTACAGCAAGGGATTTAATTTTAAAAGTCTATTTGGAATCTAACCTCGACGTGAGGAAGGGGCACAGAGTACGTTGAGGAATTCATTAAATGGTTTTCTTGTACTAAACAACTTAGCTTTACAGGTTGTAACCGTTGGATGTTAGATACTGTATCTATATCTTTGTAAAAAAATACTTATTTTTGTTTTATAGTAAATAATGTAAATAGTATATTAAAATCAAGATGTGCGAATGTAATCGCAGTCGATAGATAAGACGTTATGTGCCTTTTAATATGTTTCGAAGTGTTGTTACTATTATTACTGTTTCATAATCCTCCATATTTTGTAATTATAAGTAGTTAATTACTCTTACGCGTGTTTTTATATATTTATATTGTAGCTAACTTTATGTTTTGAAATAGCCTGTATAACTTATATAATTTTATTCTAACCTGTTTTTCACTATTGGGCATGATTATGAGAACAATATAGTCTTGAAACGTTGCCAAAATAAGTTGTATTTATTTATTGACACTGAACCTCAAGAACCCTATTAAATATTTAATAGTAACAGTCAAGAAAATTCATCCATATATATATATATATATATATATATATATATATATATATATATATATATATATATATATATTCAGTCTCCTTTTTTGTATTTTCAGGCGTAAAGGTGTTGGCTGTAGTTTCTATTAGTTTAATCCTGTGTCCTTGTAAATTTCGATGGAATCGTTTGAAGTGAGTAAACTTTGGGTTTTGGTAAACATGTGTATGTAGCAAGTTTTTGTTTAAAGTTTAACTTGGATTTTTTTTATGAGTAGTGCGTAGAGTAGTTGAAGTCTTTCTCCCTGAACGGGCACCAAGTTATGCTTCTATTAAACGTCAATCGTAGGTTATTTACTTGGTCAGTCTGAAGTAATAGTGTATTTTCAAAGTAAAAAAGAGGGAAAGTGTCGTGTCTAAGTGTGAATGTGATGTGTCGTAGTTAAATTTCATCTTCTATAATTTGCACCAACTGTGTAGTTTGAATAGGTGATATTATAATGTAAAAGAGGCCTTGAATTTTTATGTCTAGCAATGTTTACAGTATTGTCTGTGAATGTTGCTGTCAAGATATTGGGACTGTCAGGTATGGGATGGCTGTAAATAATATGTAGTAATGGTATGGTAAGTATAGACCCCTGGGGCACTCCTGCTAAAAACGGTCGAATTGATAAAACAACTGGCGGAGAAAATCTGTCTGAAAGTAAGTATTGCAAAATGAGGAAGTATGTTTGAGGAGGTTCCGTCTTGAGTTTAAAGAGGAAATCATAGTTTCAAACCCTTTCAAACGACTGAGTGATATCCAGAAAAACTCCAGTTGCATTCAGCTTCTGCTCTAGTACTGCCGATACGTAGTCATTGACTGTGTAATTTTTGAGTGGTTGAATGTCAATCTAATCACTACATACAAGATCCTATCTTTTCGATCTCTATACTCAATTCTACAGAGCTTCTGCGGTCCAACGAATGAAAGTGCATTCTTTCCTCGGAACATTCAAAATACCCCTCTTCCACCACCTTCTCTTCCTCCAAACTGACGCTTCCTAACTACATGCAGATAAAGTGAATGTCGTTCTAATATATCAGGCATAAAACATTAGCATGTAATACAGTTTTTAACATATCAGGTACAAATGTTCTCATTTGTATTAATTTTTTTTTATGTTACTCTTAAGAAACATTGTCCCAGAATAAAGTTCAATTTTTATTTTATTCTATTGATCTTTTCCAAGGAATCGGCTTTGTATCATCGATTATCTTTACCGAATCAGTGGGATCTAAAATCGACATTTGGAATCGATACATCCAAAAACATAATGAAAACAAAGCAGTTACAACATTTTCTGTCTTAGTTAAGTGATAATTGAATAAATTGTTCAATATCTATCAGTATCTATTCCTCAACGAACAAGAAATATATCCGTAATCTTCCAATGAAAAATTTTTATCAAACCAAAACTCTCCCAAAGAGAATTATCCTTTTCGTTCCAAAGACAAACGGTATAACGGGATAATAGAAACTGCTGGATAATCAGTCAGCTCGTCACGAATAGACGGAATCATAGTAAACCGAGCTAAAGGGAGCCTGGAAATGAGTCGTCTAAGGGTTTCATCAAGGCTAACAGAACCAACTAGCAATGTTAAACCAACTGTAACCAGCTCGTCATTAGGAACGACAACGGGAAAAGAATTATTGCTCGTCAGCTATTATAAAGTACATCTTAACTACTAGCTGAAAAAAAATAAAATAATTTTTCCTTTCCCCTTCGCAATTCACAGGGTTGCTTACTGTCATTTAGTTCCATCTGTGTTGAATTGAAGTCGGAATAAAAATGAATAATCGATCTCTTCATGGGAAATGAAAAGACTTGCGATAATAAATAAAAAAGAAACTGATAAAGATGAAAGGGGTATCTGATCAGATTAGGAATAATGATGCAGAACTAAAACTAATTTTTTATTAAACATTCCTTTAATGTGTTACTTGGAAGTAATTATTTTATTATAGTATAAGATAGAGGATATAAATCGATTTTTTCACAAAAATATTTTATTAATAACTTTTTTCAATAGAGGATCATGATTTATTATTACACACTTGGTATCATTTACATGCTAACACACATATATGCTACATCATTATAATATATACATTACGGGATTTTCAGTACCATTAGAAAACAACAAACAATTTTTTATCTCCAGATACTGCTTAATTGACAACCGTGGCATCCGAATCAATGCCAAAGTGGAAGGATCCAAATGTTGAAAGGATTAAATATTGCAGTCAACCCCAATAAGACTGACTGTATTATCTTCTTTCAGAAAAATAAGCGTCTCCTTCCTAAAACCTATGAGGTAGCAGGAATTGCTAAGAGACCAGCAGGCAGTATAGTGTACTTAGGTGTCACTCTTGACAGGCACCTCACACTTTCAGGCCACTGCAACAGAAAACTTAAGTCGGTGAGAACAAAGTCTTATAGGCTAAATCACCTGCTGAGCTTAAAAAATCCTTAGCTATGCCGTCCTTCGAAAGGGACGTAAAATGGGGGTCCCGAGCCTGTGCGATGTCAGGTACTTGTTAAAGATCCCTATCATCATTATACCTGGATAGGCAAAATTTAGGACTCCCACCGTAGCATCGTCCGATTAGCCATAGCAACATAAAGTGGCGTTAAACGAAATAAACAAACAAACAAACCTGCTGAGCTCACCAAACCTCTCGCTCCGCCTCAAATTAATGATTTATAAAAGTTTGCTGAGACCGGCTCTCCTTTATGAAGCTTCGATGTTGGCAAACATATCACAATCAACATCGAAACGACTCCAACAGTTTCAGAACGGGGTATTGAGACAATCATTCGACATACAACGTTACAATGGACTAAAACTGGTATATTACACAGAACACTAGACTTACCAAAGGTGACAGGATACATTACAAGAAGACATATCAAATTCTTTGGTAGCCTCAAACACACGACTAACCCACTATTGAACACATCAACACCGACTGAAAAACCACAGAGGTGGCAAAACTACATTAAAACTCTTAGACTTGAATAAGATAACGTAACAGACTCTCTTTCCCAAACTCCTAGTGAGCCCCATCACTGGATCAAGAATTATTTTATTGTTGTTTCATGATTTTTGTTCTTAAAACAGAAATCCCTTAAAATGCATCAAGTGCAGAAAAAGGGATGGATTCATAATTTTTGTAATTGTATTATAAAACATTAACAATTTTAATGTTTAAGTTAAATAAATTAAAAATGTTTTTGGCCGATAGAACAGAAAAAATTGTCGAAGCCTTAAAAAATGTTTATAATCCTCTGTACAGCCAAAGTTCACCCGCAGGAAAACCAAAGCGATGGCAAAAATTATCATAAATATTAAATTATAGCTTTAAGTTATTTTAGTTTGGAATGCGTATACGCATAAATAAACGGTGAGCCTCATCACCTAATTATTAATTTAACTATATAAATTGATAACAAAATTATGCTAAACAAAATATTACTCCTTAAAATGCTAGAAAGCAGTAAAAGTAGATTATATAAAACTTTATTTAAGATGATTACTAGAAAAAAATTATTTATTTAAGTAATTTGAACATTTTAATTTTAACACTCCAGTAGTCGCGCCTCTATATGGAGCATAAGTAGTCGCATGTCATCTGTGAGATGCCTTTTCTATTATGTCCAATTATACTCAAAATATTACTCTAACATTATAGAAAATTGGTAAAATGATTGAAATAATTAAATTTCTAGTCATGGATGTTGATTAAAAAAAATTGTGAAGAAATATAAAACAATGAGGAAAAATGTTGAATGTATAAAATAATGAACACAGTTGTTTTACAAAATATTTGATAGACAAAATAAAAATTAATTCAAAATATATAGACATAATAATTACAAATAAATTTCCAATATTACTTTTTTGAAGTAAAAAATTTAAAACATGTATCAGTCTTTTTTGCGACGACAACAATCAGCACAAATAAAGGAACAATGTTAAATACTGTTCACAATCTTTACATCTGAACTGGGTGTACCTTTTCTTTCTATCTTTTTGACAAGGAACACACCGTTTAAGAGAAATAGTTTCTGTTGTATCTTCATTTTTTTCAACAGTAGAAGCAGTTTCATCTGGTGAGATCTTCTGCACTCTGCTCAACATTTTGGTGGGAAGAGTATTTTTCTTCTCTTCTGCAGCTGTTCTTCTACCAATTCTCTCCCCAGACGTCGGAGAAAAAGTCGCCTAACTGGTACCTCGTTTCCATTCCCTAAAAATATTACTTAGGCGTAAAAAAAATTCTTACAACAGTAGTCACGTAGGAACTCAGAGATGATTCAGTCAATAACTTGTTAACAGTTGACCAGAAGGCTACCAAATCTACACTGGCATGTCTCTCCAACTAGGGTTGGAGGATAGAAGGAGGGAGGGGTTTGCAAGTTTGAACAAGCGCTGGCAACACCCACAAATGTTTCTCTGGAATCTTTAAGATGACATGCGACTACTGGAGTGTTAAAACGTAATTCGGATAGCAGTAGATATAATATATAGACACACTCATGATCAATTGAATGGGTCCGCCGAAAAACGTTCTCAGCGACAAAATTGCCGAAGTGGCGATTTTAAAGGTTTTTAAATGTTTAATAAATAGTACATCATACTATGATATAGTAATCCATTATGTTATTATACATGTAAATATAACAAATTACAAGATGAAAAAAAAAATCTAACTTACAAAACCAACAAGAACTTTAGATTATGATTTTCATTCACTGATTACTCAAAATTTTGTTTGTCGCTAAGGACGTTTTTCGGCGGACCCATTCAAGTGTTTTGTCAGGGAGAAGTTGAGTTAGTTTTAATTTTGAATTTTGTTGTGACTTTTTTTCATATTAAAAAAGTAGCATTTTGACACTAACCGGTTGATGTTGCTCTGATCGAACATTTTATGACAGTTAACTGGTCAGACATTTAATGGAGAATACATTCTGTAACATTACATTTGTCCCTAGGACCTGCCGTTTAGGAGCGATACTGCTTTGAATGAAAAAAGTCACATTTACCTACATTTTTTTAAATATTGGGGATTTTATGACGCGCTCTAGCGCTTGTTGATGTTGCTCTGATAGAAAATTTGTTTGATTGAAATGATGTGGTTGGTAATGCGGGTGTTGAAGTCTTTGGCTGCGTGAAATGGTTTTCTTACAGGCATTCATTGCATCATGGAAGGAATAACCCACCTCATTTTTTTAGAAGTGGGTGCGTTCTTTTTCATATTCATAAGAACAGACTGTCACTAAAATTCTATAAAATAGAGTTACCGTAATAAAATTTATTCTACTCCGTTATTAATATTCTTGATAATTAAATTTTAAATCAATACGAACACCGCTGACGATTTCACAATCACCGATTAAGTGCAAAATTAATTCATTAACTGCCGAAGTAGGACAATGAACGCGACAAAAGACCGTCCTTCATGCATTGGTGCAAAATAAAATAATACCTTATAAGTATCTACCAAGTCCAATTAAAACGCGTCGAAGTAAAGACTCAATCTGTGTGCTGATATCAAGGAAGATAAAACAAATACAGCAATTGTGTTTCTTTTTACAATGATTAATTACAAAGATTTTTGAAAAAAACTATGTAGATGATTGGCTTAAATAATTACTATATCCAAGTTAAGTCATTTACTAAATCCAATTATAAATTATTTACCTAGCTTTTAAATAACCAAAGCTTTTCTACAAAATGTAATAATTATTGAATTTTTGTATTGTAACAAACTCCGCTTATCATTAGAAATATTTCAAATTTTGTTAGAAAATGTGGGATTAAAGTGGCATTTTAAGTTATCAAAACAAAATTATTTTCACGCAATATTTAAAACTAATATAACCATTTTAACTGTATTTTTTTAAAACATTATTTATTATATTTGCGTTGGTTTTATTATTATTTTTTTAAGCTGGTATACAAAATTAAAAAGTTAAAAGATGAAAAGACGAAGTCTTAGTACCCATTAGTACCTCCTATTGCTTGGAATTCATGATTGTTTTTTGAAAATAACCTCTAAGTCGTTTTTTATAATACCTAATGTTTGATTTAAATAATTTTTCTTATTGTTTCTCGACTTTTCCAACATAAATTTCGTTGGTTGAAGTTTTCAATAGTTCAAAGTGATCACGTGTCTATTTATCTAACTATCGTTTCCTTGCTCTGCTGTGAATTTTATTTGAAATACAATTTAAGTTAATTTTTTTTTTTTCCTTTCATAATTTTATATATCATTGCATAATTCATTTATGTTATACTTATGCGATAATATTATTGAGTTATAATTATATTGTATATAATTGTAGTGAGTTAAATGGAACCATAAACCGTTCACTTCCAATACAAGGGAAATAATAAACATTAGCTGACTTGTTCCATTAAAGCCAAAAGAAAAAAAAAATGTAATCAATTTAAATAAAAAAAATTATTTTCATTTCAGAATCCTCTCATGTATATTTTCCAGCGAAGCAGCACCAATGTTCTTGCAATCTATGAAAAACAGTTAAAACTAAAAACAATTAAGTTTTATAAAAAGATATTAACCTTTTTCCTAATGTTTCTTTTCAGTATCTTAAAAAATAAAATAAATAAGAAGAAAAAGTTTTAGAGGAATACACAAATTTTTATTATTTTTTTATTAAAATTTAGTCGACTACTAGAACAGAATTAAAATTGTAGTAACAATGACTCGTATGTTTTATTGCTAACAGGACCCTTATTCGTACAGAAAGAAAATAAAATCTCTCTTACAAGAGTTTATAAACAGAGAAGGTACTAATTGATTTTGTTACAATGTTAAAATAAAAAATAGGCACTTACGATTAAGATAGACAATGGTTTGAGAAGAGCTTTACCTAAACAAAAAAAAAAGCACTCAATAAGATTTAAAAATACAATGTTTTCAAATTTTTTTGGACAGTATTATACAAAACATACTTAGAATTAGAAAAATATATGTAAAGTTGTGTTATGTCTTTTTATGTAAGTGGTTTACTGAAAAAAGTCTCTCTCTCTCTCTCTCTCTCTCTCTCTCTCTCTCTCTCTCTCTCCTCTCTCTCTCTCTCTCTCTCTCTCTCTCTCTCTCTCTCTCTCTCTCTCTCTCTATATCTCTCCTATATATATATATATATATATATATATATATATATATATATATATATATCTTGAAAAATACATAATACAATTTTCATTGACATATCGCTCAATTTTTCCACATCCGAGGGTGATTAGTTGTTCCTTCTACATCGCCAAGACAAAAAAAAAATAAATAAAGATATTTAAGGTCAAATCAAAACATAAATAGAACAAAATAATATTACTAAAATCCCTAGTTCTTTTACATTATATTTACACCTACAGTTGAGGGGCAAAGCAGGTCACAAGAAGAACCCAATGTTTTTCTCATGCCGCGTCACTGTAACTAAAAGCGGAATTCATGGACTATATGTGGAATATGTAAGATATACAGGCAGAAAAAAATGTATATACCTATTGAAACAACTTTTAGAGTTTGTTAAATTGACACTGTTAATTCTAGTAGTTGCAGTGTATGTCAGTGTAGTGTCAATGTATTACTTTAAAATTCGAATTTCTATTCTTCCAAAAAACTTCTTATCAGATAGATTTTTTTTAAAGAGCGACTAAATAATTCAGTGATTTTACTTTTCTGAAGTATGGTTTTGGTTCATAAAAACTTTGAAATCAGGTTCCGATCACATCACCAAAGTTACGAAAACAACTGATGAAGTAAGAATAAACCAGAAATATATTCCATTTACCCCAGGTTGTTTCAAAAGGTTCTTGTACATAATAATTGCTTTATTCATATTATATATTTTAAACATTATTGCGTACTACTCTTCAAGTAAAGCTTATTGCATTCAACTACTTTAACCTATATTTGAATTTAATGCCTTTGCAACTTCTTTGGTTTTAAGGCAAAGAACTCTTCACACTAAACTTTAACGTCCTCCTAATTACCAAACATCCGACATTCAAATATTAGCCTTTATTTATAAAAACCACAATTTAACGGTACAATATCTGTGCTTTAAGCAAGGTAAGGCAGAGCATGAAAATTATGCAGGAGCATTATTAAATAATTTTTTGATTGAGTAATTATTAAAAGCTGCCACAATTCTGGGCAATAAGTAATATAGATGGCTTAATGATTACATACACACATAAGTGGAATATATAAGTTAAAATAATATATATACAAAAATATAATATTAAAATTTAAAAAAATTAAATAATAGTAACAGTAAAAAAAAAAAAAAAAAAAGTATAGATGATTGGAGAACCTCCTTTTTCTTTAAGTCGGTTGAAAATAAGATAAAATTAAATTGAAAGTTAAAAATACAATCATATGAGACGTAAATAATAAATTTTAAATGAAATTGTTGGATTAATTATGAGAATAGGAACTAAGGGTTGTTTTAATGCATAAAGACTTTTATAACAAAAACATACTTATTCATAACCGCTTACGAAAAATAAAATAAAATATATTCCTATATAGATAGTAATATCTGGTGATTGGTAAATTGAGATAGATGAAAGTAGAACTTCTGTTGATTATCGAATATACCCTGAAGCTATAACAGATACGTGATCCAATATGAAATTACTGTTGTACAAACCCAAATAGAGCAGGAGTGCATAAGTGATCATTTGTTTACAGAGCTGTGCTTAGCTAAACAGCAGGTTCGTCGAAGTTGGTGGTTAGGTCAATCATACCGAAAATGATCTATAATAAGATGTTTTGAATAGTTTAACAAATATGTAGATGTAAAGCCACTCCTTATAAAATCTAAGATTATAACTAACACTAAGGGACCTAAAAATAACTGCCTCCAAAGGATAGTTAACCAATATTTTACAGTTCGTCATGAATATGGGTAATTTAATTACCCTATTAATTCGACTACATGAAATGTGGATTTAGCTAGCCAAGGATAGGGGGAGGGGAAGGAAACATGTCTTTCAGCGGCATATTGCTTCATTAATTTTAACGTACCACTTTCGCTTGTCCAGTAGAGGGTGCCTAGAAAGCACATTCTGAACAGCCTCCACTGAAGATAACCTCAGCCAATATTGACTTAAAAAACAGAACAAAGGAGGGAGATCCAGTAAGCACTGAAATAAATAATTTAATAATATTTATACGGGACAGTTTTTATCTACTAAAAATTGTCATCAATTTTAATCCCGATTCGATTTGATAATTAAATGTTTTTACTAATGTAGAAATATAAATACACACATTTACAATTATGTGTACATAAGTTTATATTTACGTATGAAAATGTATTTTAAAAAATTAATTTTGAGACGCAATCAACACATTTAAAAAATTCATAAATTCTTTTTTTTCTGATTGTAAATAACATAATTGTCAACGAACAGTCATTAAAACCATATACCAAGCATTTGAAATACTTTTAATCTCTCTTACTCGTTATTTTTTTTTTTATTATTCGCTAAAAAATAATAATAAAAAAAAAAACTTGTGGGTAAGATCTAAAAAAGAATCTAAAAAATTTTAAAAAAACAACGAAAATTCCTGTAATATTTTTTTAAACAGTATAATCGTTTGAAACCGCAATAAATTTTTCCTTTTAAGTCATATATTAGTTCACTTAAATAATTAATTGACACGTCCCTTATAACTCACTTGAAACTAAAACCTGCAATAAACAAAACTGTGATTTCTCTTTTGAATAATGAAACTTTAAATTCCAATTAAAAATAAATAAATAAAAACTTTAGAAACGTATTTCCATCAGATGCTGATATTTGGCTGTAAGATAAGTGAAAACGAAATCGAACAGCCTTCAAAATGTTAAAACAGTATTCGCCAGATTTCTTTATCCAGCCATTTATGAGGAAATTCAATAGGACTTTGTGATCTGTTTTTATTCCATCGAATAATGTCACATGGATAAAACTTTATAAAACAGTTATTTTTATATTTTAAAAAATGACAGTAACAATTAGTAAACAGGAAAGATCATTTGTAGTGGAGAAATAATTAACTCCTGGAATATATTTATTGCAGAAATATATTTCTTCACTTTTTGCTGTATACAAAATAATTAATCGTTTACTATAGATATGAAATAAGAATAATAACAATCATTATTATTATAGTTGATATTTGTATTATTAGAGAGGTTTAAGTATTAATATTTATAATCATAATTTTAACGTTTAATATTTAAATTTATTTTGGAACAGATGCTTAAAAACATATATAAGTGTATTAAAAATTTAGTTATTGAAATTTACAACTATACTATAAATAATGTCTATGGTGAAATAGTAATATGGCCCTTAGTTAAGTAAAACGAGAACCTGACAGAGAAGTTACTCATTATTTGAACAACTGTTTCATATTAGAAGATCTCGAATCCACCTTTGTAAAGGGTTATGTAACCAATTAAAAATCATATATGTAAAACATTAAAGCACTAATAAGTATTCATTGTAGAAATAAATTCCTCAGGAAACTGCACCCTCCGTGTCAAGGAAACGGAAGGGAACTCAGGTAAATGCTGATAACATCTTAGTACTAAAGGTTTTCTTAAATTGGATGAAGTTGTTCCTAGCCAGAGTATTAACCCTTTAACGGGCAAGGCTGGGATTTTTTAATACATTTCTTCTTTTTTTTCTCTTTGAATGGCTATAGCCACGCTAACCCCCACTCTTGTATCATGAAATGTAAGGTTAAATAAAGGATATTAGACAATAATGAGTAGGATAATGCGTCGGACATTACGTCATTTAATTAAGCAAAAGGCATGAAATATGTGTATCCTCCAGGATATATCGCCTGTTAAAGAGTTAATCACAAATGGCTTCATTAATTATATTTCGTAAATCAATATGATTTAAACGTTAAGAGCTTCAGTGCACCTAAAAGCAGATTTAATCAGAAAGCATTACTTCAATCACAAGGAAGATATCACCATAAGCTCTGTCACCGATACCGCATTTATCAGAGTCGATAAATGCACGTCAGATTATCGTAATTATTCAGACATATATCCAGTTATTATTCAACAGTCGACGTCAATGCCGTGAAGGGACCATTGTAGTCTAAGGTACAATGGGAGAGCTAAAGAACCCACCCCCACGAGGTATAGAAGGACCTGAGATACCCAGGGTTCCCATAGAGGTTCTGGTCTGTAACAACAAGGTAGTATTTTACACTGGGTCACAGTTACGGTGCGAGTGTCAGCAGAGATCTTGGAGTTGATATGCATATTACGCAGAAGATTAATTACTGGGTAATAATAGTTTCATTCGTAAGCATTGTATATGGAGTTTGATGTAATACAGTATACTCAATTTTAAATAGTCACACGATAGAAAGAGATTTGTGGTCCTGTTACCTTATGTTTTTTTCCAGCCGTGTTTCTTCACCTTTTCACCAAAAGTTGAACTTTTTAGGTATCTTTTAAGTATTCTAACCACGAAAGTACACCTTTCCATAAGCTAAAGTTATAAAAACTGTGTGTGTCGAAATACCAGGTCGTTTCAAGCGTTAAATTTTTTTCTGGGTAGTTTAAAAATTCAATGAATTATTCATTAAAATAATCACCATTACAACTAATAACTTTATTCCACAGTGAGGTAAGATCCCAAACACCGTTTTTTTTTTTTTTTTTTTTTAGATGATTGATCTTTGCTGGTAAAAAACTGTAGGTGCTAGCGACAAATGATATATAACAAAAAGTATTTTCCATTTAATTTCTGATAAGATAACTATGGGAAAGTTTTCGATTTGAGCTACACTAATAGAGCTAGAGCATGTCAAAATGTTACATTTTTGAGGGAGAAAAAAATAACACATTTGAATGTGGAAAAAAAGTTACTACCTGACTTTTTTCATTCAAATCAATATAACTCCTAAACGGTAGGTCGTAGTGACAAATAATATAAAACAAAAAATATTTTACTTTAAATTTCTGACTTGAGAACTTCTGTATAACTTTCTGTCCGAGCACAACAGTTAAAGAGCGTGTCTAAAAAGCCCAAACAATTAAACAAATTAAGCATACGCAATTTTTCATTCAAATCCCTAAACGGTAGGTCCCAGCGACAAATGTTATATAACAAAATATATTTTATATTAAATTTCTAATGGGAAAACAAATGACAAATTGAGCTGGAGCTTGTGAAATTGTTACATTTTTGAGTGTGATGAAAACGTTACTCCAAAAATGTATAGACCCCCAGAAAGAAGACCACAATCATGTCAAAAGGGTAATATTATGTATGTATATATATATATATATATATATATATATATATATATATATATATATATATATATATATATATATATAATAATCACGCCATAAGTTATAACAAACATATTTCATGATATTATTTGAAGATAAATTACAGTTGAACCCATTGTATAAAACTCTTTAAGCATAATGTTGCAGCATATTTTGTTATTTCGCTTTTTAATTTAACTAACAAAGATTTTCTTGACACATTGTTTGTTCTTGGCCTCCGGCTGCTTTAATCCTGATCAGTGGCTCAAAACAGGGTTGAAAGATCCTTGGAGGAAGGGCTATTGAACAAAAAATTACACAAGGAGCGCGCGCACAGGTAGAAAGGCGCAAAAGTAAACGATTGTCATTTCCTGTCGGTTTTCCTTTCCTTTTTTGAAGCTCTTTTTCATCCTCTTTTTGTTCACCTGTTCCCAGTGTGTGGGGGTGCGATAAAGCTCACTGTAACATTTGTTCAAGCCACTTACATTCCACATAACATACAGTACAAGAGCGAAAGCCCCAAAAAATGATCTGAATTTATTAAGACTAGTGTTCTGATAGTTGATTTCACTGCAAACACGCTAACATACTCTGGTAAGTCAAGCGTACGCAGGTAATGCAATGGATTTGTTAAAGCTGAAAATTACTCTACAACTTCTTTGTTATGTTTTAATCAATGTTATTTTAATCAGTCAGCTGAATAACAGAACTGAGCTGGTCAGTCAATCCAAATGTATGAATTAAAAATAAATAATGTGCAATGAGTTTATTTAGCTTAAACATTTTTTGTTGGTTGATATTGATCTAAACACATTACCATACGTTTCGTCAGTCAGCGAAAAAAACAAATGCAAATTTTGCGCCGCGCCATCACCGTTGCGGACGGCATGCTCGCTCATAAACTCATACTCTTCTTTTATATTATATAAGTATATTCTCTTATATTATATATGAATATTAGAAATAATTATATTTCTTTTATATATTTGAAGAATGTATTTAACGCTTCTAGTAACAATTAAATTTTCATATATTTTTATATATTGAACAGTTGAAACAAATTTGTTAGTGTATACATTTTTCTAAATAGCATCCTATAAAACTTACTAAATAAATTTTTAAAAAATAGCTATTAACGTGATTAGTATTGAACTATTACCAATAAAACTGTCCCAAAATAAGGTTTATTTTTCATTTCATTTCATAAAACTACGAATCATAGTTATAAATAAATGTTTCTAATATTTAAAATTATGATAAAAAAACAAAACAAAAAAACATTCGATTGCCAAAAATTACATTAGGCAATATTAGTACGAGCATTGTGAGGCAAAATGTAATAGAAAGAGTGGTTCTTCATGCCAGATTTTAATTTATATATCTATAAGTTCAAACCAATTCTGTTGCTTTATCGTAATTCCTTTATAAAATGAACTATTTTCAAATAAAAATTTAAAAAATATATGATCTCCTTAGAAAAAATTACACAGGTACAACTTTAAGTTTTAAAAATTCGTAAACTTCAAAAAATAAAAAATTAAATAATATCTCCTATATAATCCTTTTTTTTTTTGTAACATTTAAGTCCATTCAGCTCCTCCAGACAAAATGACGTCTAGGAGCGATTTTCAGCAAATTTACTTGTATGAGTTCAAACTCGGTCGAAGTGATGCGCAAATGGCACGAAATATTAATGAAGTTTGGGGGCCAGGTACCATTAATGAATCTACAGTGCAACGATGGTTTCAAAAATTCCGTAGTGGAATTTTGACCTTTTAAACAAAGAAGGTGGTGGCCGTCCCTCTGCTATTGACAACAACCAGTTAAAGGCATTAGTTGAAGCTGACCCAAAACTACTCGAGAAATAGCGGAAGAACTCGATGTGGATCAGTCAACAATCGTACGCCATCTCAAGGTAATTGGAAAAACAATCGATGTTTTTTCAGAATGCCAAAAACCTGCATTATTTTTGCATCAACCTCATAAAAATACGATTAATGTGCAATTCATAAATCTATTTTAGCCAAAATTAAAAGTGATATTGCCTTTAACTCAGTCAGATGTAAGAATCTTTATGCAAGGGAAATGTTTCTCTATGTTTACTTGTCCAAATAACAATCAAAATTTGAATAGATGTAATAGAATACGCTAGCTAGCTTCTAAATAGTTCCTAATAGAAAAAAAAAACACAAAAACTCTGACAGAGAATAGTCAATTTAGCTGTCAAAACAGAAGGGCTTAATGAAGGATCACCATTAATGAAAAAAAATTCACCATTTTATTTTTTTTTTTTTTTAAACCTGGACGAGATTCGATTATTTTCCGCCACTCACGTTAACGAGGTGCGGGCAGATAAGATCTCTAACAAACAGGCAGACCCTTGCAGGTAGTGGCCCTTTGGAATCTGTAAAATGTATCCAGGAACAGGCTGTTAGGGCTAGGATTGGTAACGGAAGCCGACAGGTACCTAAGGTATAACTGACTTCCTGAGGGGTCAGTAATATAAAATGTACATGGTGAATATAGAACTGGTGATATAATTTACTAAAATTTCAACAGATATGACAAAAAATAATTAAAAAATAGGACTTTTGTAATAGCAATGGTGCAGACTGAATTAAATTACTAGAATTGGGGCATTTATTTATATTTTATTTTAAATCCCAAACTTAATAAAACCGTCGAAAAAAAAGTAACTTGTTTTCACTTAATATCACAAAATTTTAATCTAAAGTAATTTAGAATTATAGAGCCCTCACTCGGCCTCCACTGGATACTGACAAACAGTGACGCAGCTGAGGGAGCAGAACTGGGATTTCTATGGACCTTACATCTCCCTCTATAAGTGTAGAGACATGTTTGGTTATTGTATATACAATATACACTTGGCTGAGCGTATATTGCAATTAGAGTATGATTCTATTTTAACTTTTATTTTATTATTTTATTTTATTTTAACTATATTGTACTCAAAAATGACTACAAGTCCGCAGCAGCATCAATCCACAACCTCGAAATCAGGCGCCTCAATCTTCTAATCCCATCCTTCCCATCAACCTCCAGCACCATTCCCATTTCCATCTTAGATTCAACAGTTCCTACTAAAACTTCCTTTTCAACATACTCTTCTTCCTCAAAACATCACGCAAAAAGCCCCTAGCTGTCATTTTTAGGTATGAAAATAGCCTCCATAAACGTCTAGATAATTTTACGTGTTTCTACATGATAATCACATACATATAGCATTACTAATTGAAACCCACTTCTCAAGACGATCATATTTTCACATACGTGACTACATCACTTGTAGATCAGACAACACATCATCAGGAATATTGCATCCAACATAAATATAAATCAATATTTTGGAGTAAATAAATATTATGACTCCATATTTATCGTTTCATATGTACTCCAACTGGACCAAAATTCTTCCATAGGTTGCCAACCTATTCAAGCTAGAAAGAGAAAGGCAATATTCATTCCTCGGAACACAGCCAAATTCTTACCAGATTTCATGAATTTAACACACTCCCCCTTCAAGACCTTTTTGGGAATTCATTTTGACTATTTTTCAGCAAGTCTTCCTTACCGGCATTTTTTTAAACGTATACGTATAATACTAGTATGGCTAAATTATTTTCTTTTACATGACTTTGACAAATAATTATTATATCAATAATTTTGAGAGAGACGATTTCATAGTCTTTTCGTTTCGTTTAGAATCGATCGGTAATAGGATGTTTTATGTAAAGTAATCGATACCAAATGGGGCTACATAACTGATGCATCACACTTCAAACGGAATAAGACTGACATCCCTCATCGCTCATCCCTTGCAGGCAGTATTGCATTATTCAGGCAGGAAGATAGCTCCAATATCGTGTATCCATGTTTTGACATTGATCCAGTTATTGGAAACCTTGTATGTCAATGTTTTATTACAGAATAAAAGAAAACTTGTATATGTATATATTTTATGTCCATTATATGAGTTTATATGTCCATATATATCTTCAATGTGATTTAAGATTTACCAATCTGAGGTAATTACAATTATTCTTATCATATTCTGAGAGACTTTATTATTTTAATGTATTTTTGGGGCACAAGTTAAAGTTGTGTTTGTTGTAAATTATCATAAATTCACATTTATGTTTTTATTATAATAAAATTACAAAGTAAATTATTTCGTATATCTTATTTCCGTTTTGGTTCTTCAACGATAAGAATCCATAATGAATAATCTGATACAAAAATATAAGAAAACGTGCAATTTAAAATATTTTTAAATTGTAGAAAATGATAAAATAAAACTTAACAAATCACTTCGTTATAAAAGTAAGCAGCAAACTCAATTTCTAATATAAATTTATATGTTGATGTTTTATACTGCGTTTCACTGAATTTTATGGATGTTATTACAATCCATTGAATGATGTTATTAATAAACATCGAAAACATTATTTTTTTTTGTTTTTTAATTTCGGAGTAAATAGTATCATCATCTAGTGTAATTACATAAAAATAAAGGATCAAAATGTAATTGTGTAAAATGACGTTTATTAGTGGAGGTGATGTGGTGAGCATTTACGTACGAGATAAAATTAATTTTCTCAACACAGAAGTTATGAATTCCACAGAGTACAAGGATACATCAGTATAGTTTCCATAAACTTATATTTTTCTTTCTTTTTTTTAATATCAATTTATTGAAATTTACAACTGTACAAATATACATCAAGTAAATGTGATAACATGTCAAAACTACTCATCAGTAGCACTTCAATAAAAACTCTACACTAAAAGATCTTCTTTTCAGACGCCTCGGAGGATTATCGCAAATGGAGTGGGAAGCAAGTTGAGAAACTAGTGGATTTGTGTGGTTATGGAGCTTACTATGAAAGGATAGGTATCTGGTATGGGCTAACTCAGCAACATATGGAACATTAAGGTCTTTATGGATAAGTTTATTTGTAACAAAGGAAGGAGCATTAAGGATTTTTTGAAGGATTTTGGATTGTAAGGATTGGATACGAGAAGAATTAGAAGGTTTAGTTGAGCATCAAAGCTCAATTCCATATTTACAAATAGGTCTGATAACTGCCATGTAAATGAGTCTTTTATGGTAAAGCGGAAGGTTTAAGCGTTTGTCTAGTAAATGATGAAGTCGGAAACGACGAGCAGTTTCCTGTCGTTTTAGTCTTTAGGATTCTAAGTGAAACGTTTGTTCAAGTGGAGCCCTAGGTAGCGGATCTGTTCAACAACAGGAATGTTATTAAAGGACAGTAGGACATGGGTATCTGCATTGGGCTAATTCAGCAACATATGGAACATTAAGATCTGTATGGATAAGTTTATTTGTGGCATCATAAGGAGCATTGAGGATTTTAGGAAATATTTTAAATTGCAAGGATTGGATGGTTTAGTGGAGCCCCAAAGCTCAACTCCGTACGTCCAAATAGGTCTAATCACAGTCATGTAAATAAGTCTTTTGTAATTGATTGGGAGCTTTGAACGTTTGTCTAGCCAATTTTGAAATAGTGTGTATCTTAAATCTAACAATCTTTATTCTAAATACTGATATAAACAAATTAACTGCTTTAAAAGCATTTATGTACGTTTATGACATGTTCCTTCGAATTCACAAACCAACTCAAATTAATATTAAATAGTCAAATTATTCTTTCTTTTATAATTTTTTTTTTTTTTAACAGTTAACAAAACTTGCATTACATAAAATTTTTAAGTGACAGTGAAGTCAAAATGTATAAGTTAATGAGTTTCAGAACTCTTCTAGTACCAATTCTCTACACCTAATCTCTCATACCATGAATGAGTATTTTAAAATACACCACAGAACTACTTATGAAACATTTTATTACCTTACACTGGGAATTCTACATGTTTCCCGATGCTAGTAAATCCTCATTCGTTGGCATATAAATAAAAAGAACTATTAAAAAAATAAATACTGCCGAGGGCTATGGGAGCTAACAAGAGGATGATCACACTACATCAAGATATGATAATAACAAATAGAATGCAGCCCTTGAAATTTTCTTTACATGTCAGGTAGTGGGCGTGAAGAATATTTCAATATATTTTCAAAGGTAGTCGTAAATTCCTAGGGTTTAACCTTAACTATAAATCAGAGTTAGTTAGAGTTGTCAGTTACTGTAGATGTTAAGAGGGCATAAGGTTTTCGTCATCTACTAATGAAGGGAAATATCTTATTTATTGCTGAATACTTTCGAAATCTGCTACACTTAGCACGCGTATCAGTCCAATTGAAAATTATTTCAAAAATATGTACAAATCAAATACATTAATTAATTATGAGAATGAATATTCATATGTCTCTATATTCTTCTGTTACTGTTTTTCTTATTTTCCAATCATCTTTTTGTTATTCAGTTATATTAGTACATAATATCATTCTCCTCTTAATGGTACCGTATTAAAAAAGGCCAAACAAAATTGGCCTAACTAAGCTAAATAAATAACTAGAAATATTAGGTACTAACAGCCAATAGATTCGTTGAAATTGAAAAATAGGCAGGCTTATAGCTGTATTTTATTTTTCGATTCAACATTAGTAGAACTATTATAAAAGTAAAAATGCATAGATCGTTTTAAAAGTTATAATTATAATATTTATAATATTATGTATTATAATAACTACTTTTTAATGTACTCCAATAAATAATTCTGTAAAAAAAAATGTACTCTACATCAAAGAAAAACTTCAAGATGCACTTAATCGTATTAATGAATGGTCTCTATCTATGTATGCACTTTAGTAGAAGAAAAAAGATACCTCAACCATCAGAACCTTTCTGGGTGATGTCAATACCTGCGAATTTTTAGGTTTGATATTCGATAGACGTCTATCTTGGGAATGTCATATACAATTCTTGGAAGGAAGATGCACTGAGAAACTGAAAATACTAAGAGTACTTACAAGGTGGAACAAATCGGAGACGGACAGAAATGCAATGCTTAAAATATATGTAGCTATGATCAGCTCCAATATAGATGATGGCAGTTTTATTTATGGATCAGCTCGCAAAAATAATATAACTGAACTCGATTCCGTGCACCACACAGGAATACGTCTCGCAACTGGAGCTTTCAGGACAAGTCCGACACAAAGCATCTGTGTCGAATCTGGTATTACGCCTCTGTTCTTCAGAAGACAAAAACTAGCTGTAAACTATATAATAAGCAAATTATGCCCTTAAAGCACTCACCCAACTCACAAATACATCTTCCAACCCAGATTCTCTAGAAAATTTCAACAGCAGAATAATACCATATTACCATTGGCAGAATGAATATCTAATATTTCTAAATTAAAGTCTATCAAATTAAACTCAATTGAAACTGACATACCTCCATGGTCTTACATTCAACCAAAATAAAACCTGCGTCTGTGAAAATATCCCAAAGAACGTACAAAACCTGAAGAATACAGAAAACACTTCGACAATATCATCTCTTCCTTACCTGATCATTTATTAATATTCACAGACGGATCATTCATAAAAAACTCCTAAGTACAAATTACACAAACTTTGCAGTATTTATATGGCTGAAATTAATGTCATCGCCATGGCTTTACGATACTACTTGAGCTCGGCCATTGAATATGTTGACCTGGTGTCAGACTCACTCAGCGCTTTAAGCTCCATGAAAATATAATGATATATATAGAATGATATATAATAGAATGATAATATAATGAAGGTATTATTTAACGTCTTGAAAGCTTATATCGAATCGAACTTTATAATCCTAAACCTATCTTTGTATATTTTGTTATCACATAAAACTATATATGAAATATTTTTTTTATTTATCACTTTTTTTATTGTAATCAATAAGATTTAAAGGGAGGGTTATAAAAATATACACCTGAAGAATATGAATCATACTTAAAACAAAACTCAATTTCATTTAAAAACAAAATCGTAAAATTAAAATCACTCAGAGTCCGGAAATAAACAGAAGAGATTGATGGACGAAGTGGCTGCCTGGCCTCCCGAGGAGGTTATTAACTTTACAGGCTGACACTTTTATCATTGTCTCTTCTACAACGGAAATCAAGCGCTTTGTTGTCGCTTTGTGAGGCGGCATCTCTCATTGGAGGAATTGAATCTTCTTGTGTACTCATTGTCCACACCTCTTTTTCTCGCCTCAAAGAATCAACAGGAAGTAATATGGGAATACAGTTATTAATAGAAGATATGAAGTTTGGATCTATTAAATTGAAAGAAAACAAAAAACTAGTCTGAATATGAAACAAAGATGGACGCACTTGCACTGTATCAGTAATAAAAAAGGTATTATGGATTAATGCATTATAACTGTTAGCCATTTATTTCCTGAATTAATTCATTAATTAAACCTGCATATTAGAAATGTAGCCAAGCAAGGTATGCGACGATTATACTTCCTAAAGAACATTCGGAGGAGGAAATTCAAAAAAGAAAGAAGTAATAATTTAATCCTTTTTGCTAGGTGCGAGTAAACCTATGGAAGACGCTCTGGATTCTCTAATGAAGATCAGAAGAAACTACCATATAATTCAAGATTCCTAATTCCCATGGATTTTATATTTACCCAACTATATCTCAAGGTTCCAAATGGAGCGATGGAGTGATGGAGTGGGGTGGTGGAGTGACTGAGATTTCAGGACCCCACTGACGATCACTCCATTCCCTCATTCTATAAGCTTAATTAGTGGTTTTTACATTATTAATATTAAAATTAATATTTATTATTATTATTATTATTGTTAATAAGACGGGCTACAGGTAGTTAGGAAAGGCTTAATAAGTGATCAGTAATCATGGATTTTATTATTATTGTTATCATTATAGATTTTATATTAAATCTAAATAACAATTTAGATATTTTTTTCATTATTATTATTGTTAATGTTTCATATTATAACAAAAATATTTTTATAGTAAATTGTCACTTGACAGGTTTTACACAAAAGAATTTATTCTAATCGCTGTTAAGTGCATACTTTTTTAAACCAGTTTTTAAAAAAAAAGATGTAAAAACTAACAAAAATTAAAAGAAAACTTAAGAGATTCTTCATCGTAATGAGAAATGATTTATTAAAAGTTACAAGTATTAAAAATAGATTTTCTCAATTTTTCGATTAAGAAAAAACAGCCAAACTTTTAAACACGTTTTTCCAAAAATATGATTTTTGCTCTGATCACACTATTCACACACCTACCACAGTATTAATATTTTCAAAAATGTAAAAATTTATCTAGCATCAATGATAATTTAATTTAACGTGATACCAGAATTTCAAACATACTATCTGACTCAAAACTGTCATCAATTAAACAGTACACTCGCTTAGAGACACAACATTTCTTTTCCCTTACAATATCCGTAAATCCCATCATACAAAACAAAGGAGACTATGATAAGACATCTCTAAAAAGATACAACCACAAACGTACTAAAGATATATCAATACACATAACATGAAATAATATATTTCGCTTTTATAATAAAAATTATTTCAATTACTCATTATTCTAAGTAATATCCATAATATCTATTTTAAGTAATTTATTGTTATTTGTATGCACATTGTTTATTTCTCATTTACTTTTTTTTTCTTTTATTGTGTATGTTTTTTGTTTTTTTTTTTCAATTTTTTCTACTGTAAATATCTTAAAATAGGTAAAAAACAAAAACAAAAACAAAGCTGCTATAACATGCATTAGGGATAAGTCACCTTTCACATGTAACTATATGTATATAATGGCCTTTTCACAACAATTGTAACAAAAATGTTTTAAAAAAAAATATCATATTGTCAAGAAAATAAAAAAATTACTTATTTAAATAGCATTGGTAATTGTATTATCAATTTAATTATTGGCTATGTTTTCACATCATTTAATAATCATTAATTTTTAATTAAAATAAAATAGATTTGAAAACCCGAGTCTCGGTTGCATAATCAATATATTTCATAATTTATATTGACTATACTGTTTGTAGAAACGTGTTTTGCTGTTTTTCACAAACAGGGTAGCTCTTTATGCATGTTTATAAAATGTGTGACGAATCCTCGCCTAGCAGACATTGTTAACAGAACAATGTTGTAGTGATCACTACAACTGCTGTGAGTAAACTGTTCCAAAAAAAAAGGCCAGTTTTCCCCACGCACGATCCAACCAACGATCCAGAATAAATCAAATTAAGAACTTCGCTTCTATTTCAAGATAATTTTTTTCGCTATTGTAATGTAAAGGGGGGAGAACCATCGCTTGCTAACTTGAGCCGTAAGTGTGGGAATAAGTAGTCCGCACTCCGCCTCACTCATGACAGGCAGTCAGGTGGCCAGAGTGACTGATCGCCGCGAGAATATTCCCTCGAGTCCTAAGTGAATGTTGGACACACCACCTCGGGGCATTTCTCATCCCGCTGTCAACTATATACAGCATTGTCTGTCTCTGTGTCTTATTATCTCCCGACCTATCTCAATCCTCCTTTTCTTGTCTCGTTCGCAGGTCCATATTTGTTTATTTTCTTGTCGACGAAAAATGTTTGATGATTGATCGTCCCACATTAGCATAACAAATCGAGTCCAAAGGACAGATAAAGTCACTGCTCAATCAAACAAAATTTATACTCCAGCATAAATAAGTAACAACTAGAATTCCTAGTGTCAGTTCTTTACTCTAAATTTCGAAATATTTCGATGATCGGAAATCTTCCTGTACTTTTTTTTTTTTTTTTTCACAATTTTGTTGTTTTTTTATTATACGTAATAAGGTGATGAATTACCTTCGAACTACCGAAAGTAGGTTTGAATCTGGCTGAGGTAGATGAACTATTATTATACCAGCCCTGGATAGACTTTGGGGTCGAGAACTCATTCTGAGGCAAACCCAGCCACTATTAAGTGGGTATCCTTAACCGGGGGAAAAACCGGGCGGTTGAGCTAATTAATTCAAACCAGATAATCTATTTTCACTACTGCTAGTCATAACACTACCAATACTGGTCACTACTGAATATAACATTTAGGTCCTTCTATGGTACATAATAAACATTGTATCAAAATAATCTATTTATTATTTCATTTGTAGAATGTTTTCTTATTTTTCTGTTTATATATCTAATTAGAGTCTATGTATACATTATCATTGTTATATTATTGTTTCTTCTTTATTTTATTTATATTATTTATTCATTGTGTCTCTGACCAATAGTAACTAATTTTATTTATTTCTGTACTTATTTGCTATTTCTAAGGTACTTGGTTCCAGAATAAAATTATTTTTCTGTTCTAAAAAAAAAGAATCAGGTTCTATGAAGTTAACGTGTTCCTGTAAGTATTTTTCCACTTCTCTAAACCTGCTCCCTTCGGTATTCTTTCCGTCAAAATACGCGCAAATGCGGTTGGACAATCTTGCAGTTAATATTAATATTATAATATTTCTAATAATACATTCCAGCTTCAAGGACATATTAGAGTCTAGTGTGAATTAATATTAATGTTATTAATAATGGTATATTATTATTATTAATTAATGATTGTAAATACTAATGTAAATTATACCTATTATACCTAAAAACGTACCGTGTATCTTTGCTTTGATCCTTGATCTTAACTGAGATAATCCGAGGGTCTGGAAGTCATAAGACATTGCAGGTACCTTATTTATTTTTGTATTTATTTATTAATTTCAACAATTATCGCCTATTTTATGTTATTATTTATTATATTCTGTTTTACTATGCGCTTTATTTAATTTTGTACTTATTTTATTTCTTGTTTATTTTATTTCATTCCTTGTGTATTTAGAGGTTGTTTAATTGAATTTAATTACTTTATTTCTTTTACATTTTTTTATATCATAAAGTGTGAATGAGTCTTTGTCAGCCATATTACTCATTTTCCTTGAGTAAGGTAACTTGTAATTATTTAAAATAAAAATAAAAAAAATGTATTTATCATTTTTACTGATACCACATAATCCAATTTTGGTTCCATTCATTCAATTGATTCCATTTAATTCAATTTGAGTCCACAATAGTTCGCTTTTTTTATTACTATAGTATATCTATAGTACCTAAAGATGTTGTCTGTATAGATGTGATACAGATATAAGTAAAGATAAGCAGTATGTTTCTAATGGAACCGAACTTTAAGTAGAAACAATATTATCATAAAATGGGAACTTCTATTTCTGATGTTTCCATCGAGAATCCCCTCGACAAACAAAACGTAAGTGGAAAAGTTCTTTGCTGTGAAAACATGGCAGTTATCCTGTAAGGACCTGATACCCGACCAATAAGAGACGTGGAGAGGTGGAACATTATCGGGTACCAGACCTCTGTCAACAAGGGACACATTTGATTCACCTCGACAAACACGACCCGCAAACAACATCGATCTTTTGTCAGCTATCAGATGGATGAAAATCTCTGTTCCACCGCTTGCTAAATCCAACAATCTATATTAGTAGACCGTAAATTTGCTTTCACTATTGAGGTAAATTATTTTAAAAGCTAAGGAGTGCATGAATTTACTCCAACCTATTACTACACATTTATAGTTTAAGGAGCTAAACTTGCTTCTCTCAACCTCCAATGACATCTTCTACAGATTGAAGCTTGGTGCAGCAAGTGGGGAATAAAAATATATGAAGCCAAATGCAGTCATATAACTTTTAACCTTCGCCGCAAATCCTGTCCACCCATCCACTTCAATAACATCCCTATTCCTATATCCGACACAGTACGTTACCTTAGCTTTCATCTTGAAAAAATACTAACTTGGAACCCTCACACTAGACTCAAAAGACAAAAACTCAATAGAAGATTCAGCCAACTTTACAGACTACTTGGCAGGAATTCTCATCTTTCAGTTGATAACAAACTCCTAATATTCAAAACAATCTTAAAACCAATATGGACCTATGGACTTGGACTGTGGGGAACAGCTTAACAATCTAATATCAAACGCATTCAAACTTTCCAATCCAAAGTCCTCCGAACAATAGTCAATGCACCTTATTATGTTACCAATAAAACCCTACACGATGACCTGAAAATAGCTTTTGTCCTTGATATCATTCCTTCAAAACTCCCAAAATTTCATCAAAATCTATCCAATCATCCCATCATATCCCATCATCCAATCATTTTGTAATATAATATTATGCTGGAGTCCTGGTAATGGCAAATTTCCCCACTCAGGTCCTGAGCATATGTGGCTATAGCGCTCCCACTCAGCCTCCACTGTAGTGGGGCTGCACAGTGATGCAGCTGAGAGAGCAGCGCTGGGATCTCTACGGGTCTGGCCTCGACTCCCAATAAGTGGGGGAATAGGCTGAGTGTGTCTGTATTGTACAAAAAGTAAGAATGTATCTTAATTTTTATTATTTCATTTTATGTTTAATAATTGAATTATTAGTTTTATTTTTATAATTTTATTTGTTTTATTTTTATCTTTTATTATCATTACTTTTGTGTGTATATGTACTTGTATATTCATACAATTATGAATGAAAATATCTCTATAACTGTTACCTGTTGCCCTTCATTGAGGCAGATATATTTCAATAAAAAATAACTTGGGAAGTTTATATATAAACAAGCAGTTAAACATTACATTTTTATGACATAACTCTATCTAGTAATTAATTTCATCACGAAAAACATTGCAATAATTTAGAAAACTAATGCCATGGTGGTAAGATTCCAAATATTCTTTCTTGTGTCTGTTGGCATATACATTTTATGCTACATAAATATGTTTTTTTAACTTTCACAATCAATTTCTCTTCGAATTATATGATTTAGGAAACTATATATATATATATATATATATATATATATATATATATATATATATATATATTTAGAGACCATCAATCGCACTAGGCAAGGTCTATAGTTTTGAGATAGAATATCAATTTCAGTAAAAGAATATTTCAATTTCCACATAAAAATACTTCTTTCTTTTTTTTTACATATAAAAAAGGGCAACATTCCTAAGTACAGAGATAGATCTGTTGCAGCCGCGTGGGCAGTATAACGGAATATCCAATGACCCCGATATTTCAGTCAGCAAATTCTGCATCTCTGGAATTATTTACGTAAAAAGATTTTCTTTACATACCGATACCTAGAAGGCTAAAGACAAATTATTACCGCAAAGCTCCCTATATATAGTGGCAGTGTATTGTACCCAAGACCGCTAATGCGAAGGGTTTATCGGAGGAATCTTAAGCCTGCCGCAGTATGCGGAAAAAAATATATATGTCGACATATCGTACGTATTTTGAAATGCAAGGATATACCTTCTGGTATGCCATATACAGAAAACTGTTACCATTTTATGAGTTGTTATTATTTTTTTAATGTGTCCGAGTTAAACTTTCAACTAAAGACAAAACTATTTTACTCATACGAACCTAAGCTGAGTTCCACCCAAAGGTATTGTCATTATTCGAGATACAAGAATAGTACTTAAAGATATTACACACTCTGCACACTATTGACATTTTGTTGTTAATACTCCTTGTTTACTAGATAAGATGTTAAAAAAAGATAGATATGTACAATTATGGAAAGATTAACTTAGAATTGTGAGCAAATACCAATATGAACGTACGCCTCTCAAAATGTAATAGCTAAAAATACCCGCATTAAAAAAATACAGATTTTTCAACAAAAAAATGTTAAGACTAATTGCACAATCACTCTGGTAGTCGATAATAGAACATTACACACACAATTACGCATACCTCCATCAACAAACCTTCCAAAGTTGGAGTTGGTTGAGAGAACTACTCGGATACAATTAATTCAAAATCATTTTAGGGGTGATTAAATAACATATAAATAATATTTCATATTCTCATCACATCTGCTCATTTTTTCGAGATAAATGACATGTCTGGATTTAAGAAATCAAAGTTTAAAAAAGAAATTAATGAAACATTAGTTACAAAACGATCAATGTAATTAATACGATATAAATATCAAAAATGCATGTTATGCTAATGTATTTTATAGGATTTGAATATAATGTCATTCCACCATACTTCTCTCCTTTGCCCATCCTAAACCCGATTTTTAAATACTTCCTCACAATCAGAAGCTACAAATGGGTGATTATTCGTAATAAATTATTTACTCACAAAACGTTTTACCTAACGGAATTTAAGTTGTTAATTGAACACCACATATTACACAGTATTTTTCATGATTATTTTAATATATGTGTTTTAGAGCGCCGAATAAATATTTGACCAATTGATGGTACTATTTTAGGTAAATTCATTTCAAGAAGGAACAGGAAAAATTGGTAAAAACCTAAACGTTGCTCTACTTGCCTGACTACCAACACATTACATTTGTTGCAACAACAGGTGCTCATAGATGCTATAACTTGTTGAACAACGTAACTTGCTTTTACCTTCCCATTTGATATCAGGTCACTTTTTTCCATTCATATAATAAATGTAATACGTAAATTGTATGTTGTTAGAACTGACGAAGAATGTTTAACATTCCTAACTAGTATTTAAATAATATTAATACCATAGAAGTTACAAATAATTCTCTAATTTCTGTAATAGTGAATGTTAGCCAATAGAGAAATAAGACGCATTTCATTGTACATTGTTCAGCGTAGGTACTAATCTACATATTCAAATATCTACTGGAATTCGTATCCCTGAAATAATTAAATATAATAAATCCCACATCCAGCCTCAATAAGATTAAATAAACATGGTTTTCAAGCATAGTATAGCACTTTGCTAAGTTAAACCAATCATGACATTAGTCCTTGACAATACTAAATGAAATAGGAAATTAATGTTGGCGTCGAATTTCAAATCTAGCCAGGTCCATTATTGAAAATTTGTCCAAAGCTATAAGAATAAAGGGAGGTTTGGCTGGATTAGGTAGAGGCCATATTTTCGGCATGACCGTTTTCAATATGATTTAACTGCCTTTGAGATAAAACCTTCCACCTAAAGATATTCTAGTAGAAAAAATAATTATAAAAAAAAAAAAATCTTGAAATTGGACTTGGCTTATTCTGGAATTCTGTGCCTTAATAACAGTTGCATTTTATAATCATGTCAGTATTTGTTTCATTGAATCCGTCGTTGATATTCACTGAAGCTTCGATCAAAAGTGAGGACGCGAAGGTAGTGGCCGACATTATCTTCGATTCAATCGACCTTTGGAGGCTGTTGAGTGTTTTTTTCTTTGGTCAGAATCCGCAATCTATTTTGGAGGGGGGGGGATGGGGCAATTTTCCTCCAATTGACCACGTTCAGTTACGACTCAGTTTACGGTAGCCAAGGATCCATGGTTCCCAGGCGGACATTTGAGATCCTTTGTTAACAAAAACAAAATGATTTTAAACTTATTATTTAATAAGTTTAAATTTAAAAAAATATATATTAATTATTTCATAATATATTAAGACCCAGTTTTATACAAAGTGCATTGCTCTTAAACCATTCAGGATTAACATATACACTCTTCAGATATGTTATAAATACTTTTTTGACAGATTAGCAACAATAGTCAAATCGATTACTAATAACACTACAATATATATAATGTTGAAGCGTTTAATATGTGTTAATCTATTTTTCATCTTTGCGTTTCCTTTATATATCATAATTAGGGATCGGATTCGTATGTATTTACATATTTTTTTTCTAGGCTCTTTTTCAGACGTTTTCCAACTAGAAGAGTTCATACTGACACTTTTCAAGCCGTTTGAGCCTACTTTTATTTCACATATATCACATATTTGCATGTTATTGCATATTTATACATATTTGATCAAAATAAATACATATTTCCACATATTTTTCATTTTGGGCATATTTTCAAATTTGTAGGTGGTTGACAGGGACTATGAACCACAGACTGTAGGGCTGTGAATCACAGTGGGTACAATAGTTCAGTAAAATAAGACTCCAAAAGGACGTTTTAAAAAAAAAACTGCCGATCTTTTATTCTTAACGAATCTTCGTGTTTTTTGTGATGCTGAATCCGAATCTGAACTTAGCTACCACGGTAGCGATCGGCTGATAATTCAAAATCGCAAAAAACGCCCAAAATACCGGTTAATTTCGTTTTTACCTTTAACACGAAAACGAAGCTTTTTTCGAAAAAAGTCTGCAAATATTAAATATTGCTGTAACCAGAACCAGAAACAACTCCAAAATCGGACCATTTTTCGCGAAGTTATGGTCTTGGGAAAAATTGTAGAAATTGGCCAACTTGCGGCTTAATTCCAACACAATTTGTCCAATCCCAAATTCCTTTTTTTTTTTTTTTCTCAAAGCTGGTTAAAGTTACTATTAGATCCTATATATTTATATTCAATCTTGTGAAACACCCACGCTAGCAAGTTAAATGTGTGTGTTTTGACAATTATGACAAGTTCAGTGGGCTAGCTTGGGTATTTCATGGGATTTAATATAAATTACATATATATGACCAAATTGTAAATTTAATCAACTTTGAGATGAAAAAAAGAAATTTGATATCGGACAAATAGTTTTGGAATTATAGTAAAAATATCCTTAAAAAACGTGATTCACAATAGAACGGGAATTGTAGCGTTCTGGTATGTTTATTTTATAAGACCTAATTTAAACTTGATATATGACGCCTAATAGTATATTTAACTAGCTTTTAGAAGAAAAAAGTAATTTTAGATCTGACTAATAGTTTTGGAGATATAGCCTAAAGAGTACGACAGATCATCGTCGCTTTACGTTCCAACATTTGAAATTCCATGTGGTTGCAAACAATTTCGCAGAGAGTAGTTTTCAAAATTGAAAATTTAACACATCTTTTATTATTATACATATACTGTAAAAATGTTCTTTTGTTGTATAAATCATTATAACTAGTAAAAAAAAATTCTTTTGTTCCTAAAAATGATTAAAAATTGTAAAAGTGTTCTTTTATTGTATATATCATTATAACTTGAAAAAAAAAATTCCATTTTTATAAAAAAAATGTCCATTTTACTTAAATTTTTCTGAAAAAATTTTAAGAAAATCACATATTTAACGAAAATAAATGCATATTTTAATTAAATATTTGGCATTTTTTAAATACATAAAAATCCAATCCCTGATCATAATAATATATATTTATATTTTGAATATTTATATATTTAATACAATGACATGGTTTCTCAGTAATAATTAATTTATTTATCTTCTATCATCTACTTAGGCTACCTTATTTGACGTAATATTTTACTCCAACGAACTAACACAAAAAACTGTTCTCGGCAAAGAAGAGGTCAGCATAAAGAGGTCATAGTACAAAGATTCGATTAGGAGCACAGTTAAAAACCGCACTTCATTTCATCTTAACCCATGTTCCGACTTTCTTTGTGATCAACAGACCATCGATGGAAATGATCCTACCATTCAATAATATGAATCAGAGTGAACCGATGCTTCTAAATAATTATAATTGTATATACCATTTCAATAACGTTAATTATTATTTAAATTCATTTAAATCGTAACAAAACGTTCCCTCCAAAACGAAAAAATTCTGTGATTGTTTTTATTTTTAGTTGAAAAAAAAAAAAAAAAGCTGAATTAATAGTCTGATACCACAAAATATTGAAGACGAAATACTTACTGTCAGCATTCCGATTTTGAAAAATGAAAAATAATAATACTAGTAAACAAATTTCACTACAAAATGTATTCCTATATTTCAGGTAAATATGACTATTTAGTTTTTATTTTTTATGCCAACACTTCGTCTACATCATCATAGCCGATTATACAGAAAAATATAAAGAAACAAAATACTCGAGCGCAAAGTCACTCTCCAAGGGAATTTAATGGTACTCTTCTAAGCTCCCTTAGACACTGAATTTTACATTACTTTATTTTATTTATAATCTTTATAACCCACCGTTGTTGTGTTCGAAACTTAATAAATATAAATTTATTTATTTATTTGTTTAAAATATAAATTTATATATTTATTAAATATATATATATTTAAAAAAATAAATATTTGTTAATCTAACATGATCTTATTTTATATCAGAAATTCTTTAATCATATTATTTAAATATAACACAGTCCATATTAATATATCTATTGCCTACATAAATTAAGATTATACTAAAACGGTTTTGAGCAGTATTAATTTCAGAAACGTTACACGAGTTTAAAAGATTTCCAAACTTTATTTATACAAATTTTAGGTTTATAGCCCAATAATTTTATAACTAAAACAACGAACAGAATACAAATAAATAATAGAACAAAAAAATACTCGAATTCCCCGCACCTAGTCGAAAACCTTTGCAAATTTAATAAAGTATAATTCGTGCCATCTCAACTTTTTTTCAGCTTTAACAATCTTTTTTTGCCCCACTTTATTTACCCTCCATAATTCCACTATGTATCCAACAAAATAAAATCTTTAAACTAAATACAAATCTTTATATTTCAGCAAGCAATAAAAAAAATCATTCTTAATGTATCGTCTTTATAATCAAAACCAATCCATTAATTTTATTCATTTCAGTTCAGCAGTTTTAAAAGATGTCATTTTCTGAGAAGATTTATAGAAAAATGTTTACTTTAAAAACAAATAATAGATTTCATGTTCATTCTGAATTAACCAGGAGTCAACCAAGCATACCTTTAACTATTCAACATCATAGTACCGTTATCATTACAATCATTTGATTTTTGCCGTATAAAGTCGGACATTTGGGAGAGCAGAAAAAAGTTTTAGGTGCCGAAAACTACGACAACCTTAGTTGATAATTTAAAATTACTGTTTAAGAAAGTGTGAATGAAATCAAAGCATCCCTAAAATACGCAATGATATAAAGGCAATGGTAAAGGAAAAATAAATTTATTACCTACATTAACATTCCACTTTGGGTTTGGAGGAGGAAGGACTATGTAACAATATTTTGAGAAATTTAGGTTTAAAGTTTTTTTTTTTGTTTTTTTTTATAAACATTTTCCTTTAACAGTAAAGTATTACATATCCCCTGCATCTTCTTCGTATATCTTTTTCCAATTGTTTTGAAATATTCACACTTTGCTGCCATTTTAATTTTAATTTTAATTTTTCATAACATTAGCTGAACAACATAAGTAAGCAAGTTAGTAAACATAATCCTGGTGCTCAGTGTATAATATAGTATGTAGACAAACAACACAAATTCCATTCCATCGATTTTCTTGAACAAGACGACGCGGTGTCAGACATAATTAAACAGACACTGACCAAGCAGATGGCCAGTTTTGGTTGGGTTCGGCGGGAATTACTGAGTGAGAGGGGTCAGGCACAGTCAGACAAATATCCAGTCCAACTGTTCCCTTCTCAGTTTGTATTCCGAACATATATATATATATATATATATATATATATATATATATATATATATATATATATATATATATATATATATATATATATATATATATATATATCATAAACATACAACTTCCTATCCTTTTATATTAATCCTTTTTTCTCTATTGAACAAATCTACTGCCTAGAACCCCATCTCAAACATCATAGTTGGAATACACGCACAAGAATGAATCTAAATTAAACTACTCGTCGTTCATGATTTCAATTAATCGCAAAATATTTGGATTACCGTGTAATTCACATCGTATCCATCCAATCCTAACTATATCTTTAACGATCCTTATCGCTTCACCAATAAACACATCCATAATATACTTAACTTTGCTGGCGTTGCTATAAACAAAAATAGGTGCTTACTAAAAAAAATAAATAACCAAAAAATAATTTCCCCCAGGGATGGAAAGTGTGGCATTAAATGCTATTCGAAAAAAAAAATGTAATAAAATTATTTTTGTTACAGTTAAAATTATATAGTTTTCTCTTATTAAACTAAATCACAGTGTAATTAATATCGCATTAAAAGGAAGAAAGTATGTAAATGATATACAAAGATGTAACAACAAAAGCCTAAAATATAATGTTATATATGACTTCGGAATGAATACCATCAAATTTCCAAAAACCTTTATTTTCACCACAAGCAAAGATCAAAATGTTTAAGCTTCGAATCAACAAAGAACTCGTTGCTTCCTAAAGTAAAATTAACTTTACATACATTATTGTTCATTGTGGCTAAATAGATAGTTCCTCGGGTACATAAAATGTGCAAAGGCACATAAAGCATTAACGATGCACAATTTATTACTTAATCTTAAGAAAGTATAATTTTTTTTCCTTTATTCGGACATTTTTTGAGCAAATATACCTCAAAGATCGGATTAAAACAACTAATTCATTGAGTTATCTATTAACAATTTTTGTGACAAGAAACATCAAGTAAAAGTGCAGATTGCTTAGCTAATATTAGTTTTAAATGAAACAAGATGTTTGTGTTGCATCAATTTTATTTCGAATCAGGATTTAATAATTATAACTTATTAATTAATTTTATTGTAAATTATGCTTCAGGACTAATCATAGAGATATAACATGCAGCGTTCTCAACATGCACCTTATGTGAGATTTTGATAAATCTACAAGGAGAATTAGATATGATAAGTTATGGGCTGAAATATGATCGCTTAAAAATATTTTCATATTTTTAACATTTAAATTTGTGAGAAATTCATTTTTTAAAAGAATTTGAGCTTGCTATGTTTCAATTGCTTTGAAGTCTATAAGTTATTTACGGTTTCTGGAATTTTCTCTAGAATTTAAGGGGTACGTACCACACCCAAAAAAAAAAAAAAAAAAAATATATATATATATATATATATATATATATATATATATATATATATATATAAACTGCCTTGACATTAAAAATCGGTTTCCACGTCCAATAGGATTTCAAGACATATTTTAAGAAAACAAAACACTCATTTACAGACAATAATTTGACCTATTTGGACATACGGTCCAAGCTTTGGTGTTCCACTAAACCGTTCAATCCTTTTTGTATCCTAGTCCTTATGATCCCAAATCCTTCTTAAAACCCTCAACGCTAATTAATATGTCATAAATAAACTTATCCATAGTTATCTATACGTCCTATGTGTGGCTAAATTGACTTAAACCAGATATGCTTCCATGATAATCTTCATACCCACTCGGACCTGCAAGTCCCCATTTTCCCATTCTATTCCTGATAACCCACCGAGGTGTCTGAAACGAAGATTAACTAGAGACTTAATGTAGATTTTATTGAAGTGCTACTAATGAGTAGTTTACTTACTAGTTACTGATAAGTCATTATAATCATATTTTCTCACATTTACTTGGTAAATATATATTAATTACGGTTTAAAATACCAAAAAATATATAAGAAAAAAAAAGAAACAAAGATATGAATACTTTAGAAAAACGAATTGACGGTGAAAGTACGGACCTGGAATTTGTCTGAATAAGACACCAGGAGCAGTGATACCATCATGCAACACACCTCTCGTCTTCTAATACACATTTCGTATTTATTTATTTAAGTCTTCCAAATAAGTTTGAAGTTTCTTTTCTTGACGCATAAAAAACTTCCCAAATACATAATAATACCAAGTAACACACATGCATGAAAATTTATTCATAGGTGACTGGTTCTATATCACTAAATTTAATAGATATATCTCAAAAATAATTTATTATTAATTGATAAAAATAACGTCAGTAAGTATTTGGGCTCCTCAAAAGAATCATTTGTTTCTTTATTCTCTGCACTTTCTAAAAAATATGAGCTCCTATGAAAAACATCTATTAGCTTAAAATCCGATTATCTAATTAAAAAAAAATAATATAATGACAACATAATACAGGGTATGTAATTAAACATAAATAATTGTAGATTTTTACTTATCCTCGGTATTTAGATACAATTAGCGACAAAATTAAATGTGATGCTCAAAAATTCCAGCAGATTATCTTGGGGTTGGGAGCCCGGAAAATTATATACTAAGATGGCGAGCTTATTCAAGCTACACTGTTTATTTATTTCAATGCCGAGCGTCAATAAAGTTTTCTATTCATACAGAAAAATATACATATAAAAATAATTATTACAATTGAAAAAAAGAATAAAGACAAATTAACAAAATTCTGTGTTTTGGTAGATAGGCATTGTGAAGTAATATCATCGAATAAACTGACTAAGTAAAATTTATCTAATCTCAAAATTTAAGTTGGCAAAGAATTAATAAAATATTTTAAGAAATGACTGATATTTCATAAAACAACGAAAGGTGAGGGAAAAAAAGGAGGATTGGCCATAGCCTTTGCTGATTTCTTCCCTTTCAGGCACACAGGAATTTTTATAAAACTTAAGGATGTCTAAATTTTTCTAATTATGAATTATTTATTTCTTCTATCTTTTATTTGATTTGTAATTACATTTAGCTTAATTTATTCCTCGTCCCAACATATAATACATTTATTTTTATTATTGTGTAATGGAATATACCTCTATTTGTTTTTATTATTAAAGCACAATCTTTTTTGAAATTCAAATAAAGCGAATAAAAATATTAAAATATGTACAATTTATAAAGGATTGATAACGCAGACTTGGGCCCGGGTATTCACAATTCAGGACTTCTGAGCTGTAACTTGCCAAAAACTTTAGAGATTGGAAGACGTGAGAACCTGGCAATGTGTTTCCATAATTCAGAAGCCGCTTGTTTTCAATTTCTATGCAAAGCAGTTAATTATTAAACGCTGCTTTGCTTCTTTGTTCACACATTCATACGGTTCAATTAATTTATAAACCAACGTCTATAAAGACGGTAAAGCGTCTTAAAGGTAAGTTGTAAGCAAGAGGTTCACGAAGCACACTCTCTCTGGGAACCCGAGTCAAATAAAAGGGTAAAGAGGTGTAAACTTATTGATAATTTATAATACGTTAACAACAAGAATTGGCCGTCATTTCCTAAAGGATAAATACTTAAAATATTTCAATGAGGTCGTTTTAAGTACTTCTAAAATACTTATTAATATAACATAACATAACAATCCAAATCTAATTGATACATTTAATAATTATATGCATTACAATTAAAATTAAAAGCTGTAACACTACAATGCTTTTAAGGTCTTAGGTAAGGGCCTAGGTACGTTTGCACACTTTCATGGCCAATAGTTGTGCGAGTTTACCAGAATCCCATCCAACCACAAGGTTTTTCCCACTAGTATAATATATATTATACTTTTTTTATTAAATAATAAAAGAATGAACTGTAAAGAGATCATATGAGGAGTAATATTTTTGAAATGAACTTGTCCACATCAGTAAATAAAAGAGAATAAAACCTACTCCAGTCCTCCTCCTGCTGTTAAATCCAAAAAAATTATACCATTTAAATCATTGATAGATTTTTAAAAACGAAAAAAATAAATAAATTGTGTGTGCAGCACGCAAGGCTTTTTCACAAAATAAAAAATTGACCGAACGTGGTGTGTGTCAAAAATATATGAAATACGATTTCTCTAAAAATGTACTCGCAAATTTGGGCCACATTCTACAAATCTCTATATCTGTAAATAGAAGAGGACCGTGATGGCCGAGAGCGTTGGTACGAATGTGTCTGTACTCCGAATGCCTCGTCCAGGTCACGGAAATCGCAGCCTAGTCTTGTCAAGAATAGGTAGGCAAACTATAGGTTAACTCTCCCTCATACAAACGAAAAAAACATAATTAAATTGAGAGTGCAGCTTGCAAGGCTTATTCAGAAAATAAAAAATAAAAAAAATTGACCGAAAGTGGTATGTATCGAAAATATATGAAAACGATTTCTATAAGAATATAAAACACTATTATCGTGAATTTGGGCCACATTCTAAAGGTCTCTATATCTGTAGATTGAAGATGACCGTGATGGCCGAGCGCGTTGATGCGAATGTGTTTGTACTCTGAATGACTGGTACGGAAGGTCACGGAAATCTCGGTCTAAACTTGTCAAGAATAGGTTGGCAACCTATAGGTTAACCCTCCCTCTTACCCTACTTGGAGTACCTTAACGTAAAGCCCAACAAATATCAGTAGGAATATGTATTCCAACGAAATAACAGTAATCGTACAGTAAGATATCATTGGAAGATATAAGAACTTATTTTTTATCGGAATAAGAAAATAAAAGTAAGCTTGTCATCAAACGTAGATATGCATTATCGTGACTTTGATTAAATAACGATTTATATTGTATAATCTACAATACTTTTTGATTATTTTAAAATATTTTTAGCCGATATAATAAATTTTGATCATGCATTATTTTTCTCTGGTTCTCTGAGAAAATAGAAAAGAGGCAAGTGAATACGTCAGCGTATAAGACTATTATAATAGAATTGAATAAATTATTTTAATTAAATACGACTTTTTCAAGTTAGATGTCTCTAGATAATCGAGTTCAATAATACACTTTAAAAAAATAACACTGCACTACTATTTTTTCAAAAAATTCTAGTTTTTGTATTCATGCAATTGCTAATGAGTTTTATAATTTCATAATTTAATCAATAAGACTTTACAATTTTAATCAAAATGAGTGAGTATAGAGGGCTTGAATATTTTTACCTTTACAATTACAATTACAAATACTGGAGAAAATTCCAGTTGCCGATAAAACTATATCAGAGTACTATTGGGAAGTTGTGTGCGAATTCAATGAATGGCAGTAACTGGAGAAGGCAGTCACGCTGGAGCTGACAGTCCTCCAGCGCCGCCTGGAAGCAGAAGTGAGAGGAATTAGGGAGATGGAAGGGGCGTAGACCTCGTCATAGGCAATACAATAGCCTTTTTGTATCTGGAACGAATTTCCTATAACCATATTCTTATACAAAATACTCGTTCAAATTTTTCATTAGCGGCATATTTCAGAACAAAAGAACTGATTAATAAGAAGAAAGCAGTGGTATAGTAAACCGTCCTGTGGAAGTATAATCGCTAAAAGCACTGCGAATTTTATATTTTTCATTATCGCCAGTTGAGTTAACTACGTACATAAATAATGAAAAAAGAAGTCAAAAATGTGTGCATTGTGGAGTTTTGATTTGTGTTTGATAGAGAAGAGTGCAACAGAAGATAGGGGGGGGGGATGTTAACACTAAAAGTACTATTTTTTTTTTTTTTTAATTAAAATTAATATGCAATAGAAACAATTGATTACATATATATATATATATATATATATATATATATATATATATATATATATATATATATATATATATATATATTGTTTGCTCCAAAATTTCTAATATTTTCTATTATTATCCAGCTAAGGCATAAACAAGAAGTGTATCCCATCATATGTGAGTGTGAGGCATTTATGAGAACATAAATCTTTATCAGTAAGGACTTATAATAATAATTATAAAAAATATAGATAAACTAAATTCCTGAATATTTTCCAAGCTAGATTTCCCACCATCATATCTTTTTTTTTTACAATATTAACGTTAACTATTGACAATAAAAATATTACAAGTTCCCACTATAGACTCACCTTTGCTTGGCTGAATCACTAAAAACTCTTGACAAGTGAGATGACAGTATGGAATGTTGCGCGTCGTAGCGAACTAGAAGAGCCGAGTGAAGGAGAGAGAGAAGGACCAATACAGGCTGGAGATCGGACCCCGACTGACAGAGGGGTCCCGCCGGCAGAGCCTTATCCCATCCCCTCCCCCAAGCAACGGTAAGGCATATCTCCCGCATCCGGTATGCCTTTCTTGCAAGTTTCCACCCAAACCGAGGGACAGGAGACTGACCGATTACTCACGATGTATCCCTCAAGATCCGGCGGATGGCCGATTCGGAAAAGGTAAAGGTGCAAGTAAAGAAAGAACAACATTGAACAAAAAAGTATTTATACTTACACCAGCCTAGTGCATCCTCTATGTACTATACTCTATAAACCTGAGGGTATTTTATTTTAAACTAATAAGTATACATAAGTTGATACAAAAGTATCAATCATACATATATTTGTGGCACTTGTGAATAGTACAATTATACTGAATATATGGATACCATTTATGCTAAGTGAAATTTTGTGAATTTTGGGTTAAAGGTATCACCAGAAAGCTAATTTGTTTATCACCAGAACTCCAAAATAGAACTTCCGCCGGTGAAAAATGAGTAAGTGCACATGTCCCTTCTTACACAAACGCAAAATCCCTTTATTATTTTTTTTGTTTGTACTTATATGGGGACGTTTTGAGTTGTAACTTACAGATTTGAATGCCGATTTTTGTGTGGGTAGTAGAGACCGATAATAGTGCAAAACTGGAGTTATAGCCGCCTATGAGCATTAGGAGCCGAGAAACAAAATAAAATATGAAAATCGCGTATTATTTTTTCTCAGCTCTCTGTCAAGATAGAGAAATGATTCTTTCACGTTAAATTGTAGGTTTGTATGCTATTTGAAATAAAAATACTTTTGTTATGCTCAAGACACGACCCGGCTTTAGGGTGCTCAAAAACTCCAATAAAATGACAAAATTCCAAGGAAATCCGCTGTAAATCAGTGGCAAATGATTTTCATGAACAACTGATCTCAAATCTCGATTGAACGCTCATATGTGAAATTTTATCAAAATCAATAAATAATGATTTTTACCCCTTTCAGAGAGGTTAAAATTTTTAAGTTGAGATTTCATCAACAATTCTAACGGCCATAACAACTGCTGTGTTCAACCGATTACAATAGTAATAGCACCACAAATATCAACATACATTCTGCTTTTTATCCATACAGATAACATTGGGTTTACTCCAGGGTTTAGTGGACAAACAAAAACTCATGTGATTGAAAAAATCCGAGGTCAACTATAAATTGAGATATCTCAATAAGAAGAAATCCTGTGACCTCCGGATTTGGGCTAAACTATGCAGTCTATATGACCTTAAAATTTGGTTTTAATCGGTGGCGAAATATGTGACATAACGCAAATTATTTACATTTTGTCAGAAATTGACAGACACCCTTTCTTTCTTGCCTTCTAAAATCCTACAAAATTTAAAAGGTAAAAAAAAATTTATTTTTGATTTTGACTGAATTTAGTATCTACATGTTTTTTGAGATGAGGAGTCTGAAAATAATGTCAGTTTTTAGTTTAAAAATTTTCCTTACCTATATTATATAAATACAACGTTATTACAAATAAGACCATTTTAAAAAAATATAGGTTAGGGAAGTTTTTTTAAAACTAAAACCTGATATTAATGTTAGATTGTTCATCAATCTTAGGTTTTCAATGCAATTTTAAATAAAAATATGGGTGAAGAAATCTAAAAACTGATATCATTTACAGATTCCTCATCTCAAAAAACAGGCTGAAACTAAATTTTGTCGAAATTTACACATTTAACAGACTCTTCTGAGGTAAATTAATAACCTACTCTCTAGCATTAAGAAATACTGTTCGGGTAACGTTCGCTGAACCTAAATCTCTGAGACCATATCCACTGAACCACCATATGACTGACGATGCATAACTATAAAGCTGTTGCAAGTTAAGAAATAGGCAACAAATTAAAAAAAAAAAAGTTTACCTTTCAAATTTTGTATTATTTTAGAAGGCAAGAGGCTGTCAATTTCTGAAAAAAATTAAATAATCCAAGTTATCTTACATATTTTGCCACCACTTAAAATTTTAAAGTCATCTAGAAGCCGTAAAACTGCATAGTTTAGCCCAAATCCGGAGGTCACAGGATTTCTTCTTATTGAGATATCTCAATTTATAGTTGACCTCGGATTTTTTCAATCACATGAGTTTTTGTTTGTCCACTAAACCCTTGAGTAAACCCAATGTTATCTGTATGGATAAAAAGCAGAATGTATGTTGATATTTGCGGTGATATTACTCTTGTGATCGGTTGAACACAGCAGTTGTTACGGCCGTTAGAAATTGTTAATGAAATTTCAACTTCAAAATTTAAACCTCCTTGAAAGGGGTTAAAAAATGGCGAATATGTATATCTATATATAATTATATATTATGATGTAAAATACCGAAAGCCATTTTTAGCTAAAAGCTCTAACAAATTATTTACACATGAAAGCAAATCGCACTCTCCGTGCCAGTCGTGGGATATCTCGAAAACTTCCATTTTTGAGTAACTATGTATAAATGTAGTAAGAACGGTCCCCTACGGACAGGATAGCTCCAGTTGCGATAAAAGCCGTCTGGGAAATATTTTTCTAATTGTTCTAGTAAAGTAGAGAACCCCTTCCTTGTGCAAGAGTGAGGCATTTTTCTACGAGACAGATCATGAAATTTTGAGGTGTCTCGCAACTGCACTGGGATGTGATATCCAATTTTAAACACTCCGCCTCATGAGAACCTTCGCTTCAAAATTATGTTCCAATCCCCTTTTTCTTCGTAATGATGAAACTCTATAATACAGATTAACTATATTTTGTAAACAAATCAGTGTAATTGTCCCACAACCTTGAAAAATGTCGAGGTTCTCACTAACGCTGTCAGAAGATCCTTCACCAGCAGCGTACTTCCTCCCACCAATGAGATTATAGATTTACATTTTTTCTCATTCTTCATTAAAGCATAGCTTACTGTCATGATATCTCTAGACTGGACCACAAGTCTCCAACACATCTTAAAGCTAACAATTACATGTACAACAACACTGACCAATCATTTTGAGAAGCTATGAGTTTGTGATCCTAATGTTTTCCGCTATTCTTAATTAAAACTTCAATGACTAAAGACGTTTTCTAATCTTACAAATGATTTTAATTCATTTTAAATCATTTATTTTAAAGTCTTCATATAAAATTTTTAAAAATAATTGAATCTTTAGCAGCTAAACATAAATTAATTTCGAAATGAAAATAAATTTATTTGCCCAAGGACAAAGTCCACCTAAACATAATTTAAAATACATATAGCAATTTTCACATATAGGAGATATCTTCTAGTACTTAAACTAAATCAAAGTACTTACTTAATTTAAAGTACTTACAATAAACTAAAGCAATTACTTACAGAACACTGATCAACTAAACATTACTACGAGTATAACGATTTCACTTATAAAAGTCAGACGCTTGTAAATATCATGGACTGACTCAACAAACTTTCTTGCACACTTTAAATTGCTGCTACTTGTAGGAAGATGATAAGCATAATTTAGTTAAAGCTTCACTAATGCCAGAGGTTAGGTAGTCTCTACAACAGGAAACTTTATGTCAAGTATGAGTAGGGATTGCAAACAGCAACCATTTAAACTGGAGTATGACTAATTGCGTTTTTTTCTGTTGACACTAGAATTTTTTTTGACATTGATATGCCTTTTGGCAGGTGGTCAATAGTTTTTTGGTGTAACGTTTTTTTCACAGTCGAAAATGTAACATTTTTACAAGCTCTAGCTCAGTTGGTGTTGCTCAGATAGATTGTCCGTAGATCTATTATTTAATGGAGAATATTTTATGTTATATATCATTTGCCACTAGGACCAAACGTTTCGGAGCTATATTGGTTTGAATGAATTAAGTCAGGTATGCCTAATTATTTTTATTAGCTCTGTTGGTATAGCTCAGATCGAGAATTGACGACAGTTCCTTGTCAGAAATATAATTTTTTGTTTTATATTATTTGTCGCTAGGGCCTACAGTTTAGAAGCTATAGTTGTTGAATGAAAAAAGTCACGTTGTAACGTTTTTTTTCACCCTCAAAAATGTAACATTTTGACAAGCTCTAGCTCTGTTGATGTTCAGATCGAAAATTTGCCGATAGTTTTCTCGTAAGAGATTTAATGGAAAATATTCTTTCACCAGTCTGAACTTCACGGTGGGAAGTAAAATAATATCAAAACTAAATAAAACTTATTTCTGTCTAATGAAAAATGAACTATTTTATGAGAGTGACTTATGAAGGTCATCTTAGGAAATAGTGTGCCATTTGGGAAACGAGTCATAGCAAACAGAAAGGACAGACTTTCGCGGACATCTCTCCTCCCAGGTGGGGGTGCCACTTCTCTGCGATAGCATTCCGGCTATTCTACCAACTGTCACAAAGGAAACTTCCTAAGAACCTACGGTGCGAAACGCCTGTCAGAACTATCTCGAAAAAGTTTCGATTTTTTTCTGTCACGTCTTTTTATCAGGCTACATAAAAAAAAGTAACCTATTAAAGAATATTGGATGAGTAAGTAAATAATACAGTCATCTGGATAATTTGAAGTTAAAAGAGGCATAAAAAACCTCGAATTATGAAGAGTTTAAAATACTATGAGTGGGTTGAATGTATGTTAAAATACTGGTACTACAAGCAACTTTAATCTCAACGAAGAAAATACAAATATCAAAATTTGGTCTTTTCATAGAGTTTTGAGAGAAATGTGACAGTGAGATATACAGAAAGGAAAAACTAACATTTTACTCTCCGGGACAATAATTAATAGACGAAATTTAAGAGCATCAAATGAACTGCTTGGGTGAGGTTGTCAAAAGTCGTTTTGATTTACTTCGTCAAACCTCTATTTATCCATCTTGAAAAGGAACCAAAAATTACATGATAAGAAGGGCTGTAAAATAAAAGCATTTGTACGTTTCTCCTTACCAACTAAAACATCTTATTAGATATTTCATCAAATGCATATTTTTTTGGCATTTATTTTTGCCTAAATTGGCGATTTTTTATTGCGTGGACGAAGGATCTAGTTGGAAAGTATGTACGTCAGTTCACAATTGAAACTTTTGAAGACATTTGCATATTGTTTTTATAGAGTTGTAACAATTACTGTACGATTTTTAGTAATACTTCAAGGCATGTCTTGTCTTGGGCTCTTTAATATTTAATATACTTCAAGTAAACTGGATAAACAAATGTTCGCTGACCATCTAGGCAAAAAAGATTAAATCGAAAAATAATATTTTTGGACCAGATGGCCGAGCTAGTTAGGGCGAGGGTCTCAGCACGCTCGGTACGGAAGATTGTGGGCTCGAATCCCACCTGGGCGGGTTAAAATTTATTTTGTAGGTCCTCCACGAAATTAATCTTGACCTTTCTACCATGGCTAAATAGGTTGGTGACCTGTAGGATACCAGTCATTCCTGCCTTAGTTGGAGTACAAAAAGCATAAACAAACAAACAATAAAATATGATAATAATATAAATGATTTACGTGGTATTGAATAGACTCCACAAGTAGTAAGGGCTACATCAGAGTCAAACCTACAGGATTGATAATCTCCGAAACAATATCAATAATATTATGCACACATGTGGTAAGTGAAAGATTTATCGAAAATGTGATAAATGCATATACGACACTTGTCTAATGTAAAGAACGTTGTGCACAAATGTAATGCGCGATGTCTTAGTTCTTCTCTTTGAAGCAGATCGTTTTAAATGTGATAAGTAAAATCTAGTTGAATGTTATATTAAGCATCCCTTTTCCAACGCTGTCTTGAAAAATTGATAAGTTTGAACTTACCACATTTTTGCACACCATCGATATAAATCCAAAAGAAAGGAAATATTAAACATACTGCTAGAATATTAAAACGTAAATGAAAATATTTCTAATGTTTGTTCATTACTATTGTAATAAGAGACAGATTCCAGAAAATAACCAGTCAGGTATGTGTTTTAAAAAAATAATGCCAGTCTACTGATTGAAGAAAAGGACTGAAATAATTAGTAACCTAGCCACTATCTAGCCACCATCTAGCCTTGCAGGAAAGATGAGGAAGAAACACATGAAAAAGTATAAAACATTTTCTAATACCTAAAATATACAACAATCTTGTAGAAGGTGAACATTTACAATTTATACAATTCAATAATCCCTTATCACCGTTCAATACAAAGCGATGTATTAGGATGACTTTCTAATACAATTCAGTTTAGTTTTAAAAATTTCCATACTTAAATATTAAATTATATCCCTTGTAAAATTATGATTGCGGAAATATTAAATATATTAGAACATAATATAATCCATTAGATTTATACACTAGTGACGCAGCTGAGAAAACTGCGTTGGGATTACTGCGGGCCTGGCTTGCCCTCCTCGGTTTTATTTACATTTATAGTGTGATTGTGCTTTTTGAATTTCTTTTTAATGTTTATTTTCGTGTGTATTATTACTACGTTTATATTCTTTGTTCTTGTATTTTATGATTTATTTTGTAGTAATGTTTACAAAGTTTGTATCTTGTGCAGTCAGAGGATTTTTTTGTTTATTTTTTATTGTGTGATTAGATCCGTTGTCATCCATATTATTCATTCCCTTTTAGAGAGACAAGTTCTAAATTACTCAATAAAACAATAGTTATTATATATATATATATATATATATATATATATATATATATATATATATATATATATATATATTGTTTATGTTGTTAGCAACTGTATTTATGTTGATGAACACGTCGTTTAAGATATTGTTCCAATGTACCGAAATAAGACTTGCCACAACTATCTTCAAACGGAATTTCGTAAATAATATTAGACTGTAATTCTAACTTATCTATATCTTTGGTTTTGGTGAATAATCTATGAATGGTGGAGGTATTTTTGAATGTGACAGTGCAGTCAGTTTTATGGTTATTTGTGAGTGTTTTTCTGAGTATTTCTGATAGTGTTTGGGAATACAACCAGTTGGGATATCCCCCTAATCCTTGTAACTGTTTTTCGAAAATTACCCGGGTCAGTTGTGTACTAGAATTGTTAGAATTTAGTTAGTCGATACCATATTCACCAGTAACATTGTAAGTAGTTTCATACTCCTCTATATTCTGTAATTATGTATATTTTCAACCGACTTCAAAAAAGAGGAGGTTCTCAACTCGTCTGTATTTTTTTTGTGTGTGTGTGTGTGTGTATGTTACGCGATTACTCCGTCAATTCTAAATCAATTTTGATGATTCTTTTTTAGATCGATAGGGAATACTTCTGAGGTGGTCCCATTAAAAAATATTTTGAAATCGACGTAGCACTTTATAAGAAAAATCAAAAAAACCGTTCATAAAATCACTTATTAACTGTTTTTTTTTATTTATCTTAAAAAGTGCTGCGTTGATTTCAAAATATTTTTCATGGGACCATCTCTAACGTATGCCCTACCGATCTAAAAAATAATCTTCAGAATTGACGGAGTAATCGCGTAACATACAAAAACAAAATAAAAAAATATATAGATGAGTTGAGAACCTCCGTCAATTCTTAATCAATTTTGATGATTCTTTTTTTGGCCGGTGGGGCATACTTCAGAGGTAGTCCCATAAAAAATATTTTGAAATCAACGCAGCACTTTTTAAGAAAAATCAAAAAACCAGTTAATAAAAATCACTGTTATATAACCTTACATTTTAAACATATTTATGATTATGATTATCTAAAATCTTCATGGTAACTATATCTAAATTATTAACAAAAATAATTTACACATACAGTCAACTCTCGATGTGTTTTACTTCGATAAGCTAAATTCTTAAATTCTTAAAGTCGAACAAAATCTGCGGTCTCACCTCAATGAAACGATTTCAGATAAAGAACGTGAAAATAAGTAGAACTGAAAATAGGGTTCAAAAGAAAGAACTTCTATTACCACCTCTATGAAACGAACTATTAGAAGTCTTCGCCTCTATAACTCGAACTCAAATTAAAAGAATTTCATGTGTAATTTATATTCCGTTTTCCCGTCATTGTTTATCTTTCCAGTTCATAGTTACATCAGTCACTTATTATTAGTTATTCACTCGAGTGAATAATTTTACAGTGGTTATTGTGAATTCTTTCAATTAACGAAAAGTTAAAATTGATTTGCAAAGTGGAGAAATGAGAAAGAAGTTGGGCCTTTGTTGCTAGTGAATTCCGAATTCCGCGTAGTTCTCTTTCAACCATCTTAAAGAATAAAAAAAAGATCGCCACTGGTGGAAGGCGGTAAGTCTACTTATAGGCACCCTCAGAAAAAAGCGCAGTTCAGCTGAAAGTTAAATGATAAATTGTTACCGGGTATTTAATTTTCTGTATCAATGATTTTATATGTATGTACAAACAACTTTCCCATTAATGAAAATTTACGTAATGATTTCAACTACAATTTTGTGTTCAATTTTCCCATTTACATGCAGATAAGCAGAATGATAAACTCGATAATTCTTTGTTCAGTAAGTCGAACTATTTTTCAGGGTAGATTGAAGATCGATAATTGACTGTATAAACAAAAATATACTCACCACTAAAAAGTAAAAAATAAAAATAATTTTTAGGAAAAAAACAAAACCGACTTCAAGATTAAACCTATATAATTAAACGAACTAAAAAATAAAAAATAGTATTTTAATTGCTTCGAAACAAAAACCATTAAATGACAATCAACGAAATTATCGATACTTATATACCTATTCACAATTTATGATCACTTATTTTTGGAGTCGGTGCCAACCAAAAAAAAAAAAAGAATTTGAAAAGAAATGGTAATTGTAAAGATGCTCCCACTGTTTCATCACCGCCACACCACTGTCTCCGGCCATTCGAAAGTTTATTGCTAAGGCAAGATTAAACTGACCTTCTTGGCTAGCACCGACTCTAAAAATAACTGATCATAAATTGTGAATAGATATTTACAAGTATCGATAATTTCGTTGGTTGTCATTTAATGGTTTTTGTTTCGAAGCAATTAAAATATTATTTTTTATTTTTTAGTTCGTTTAATTATATAGGTTTAATCTTGAAGTCGGTTTTGTTTTTTTCCTAAAAATTATTTTTATTATTATTCTAGTATATGTTCTTATATACTTATATTGTAACTAACTTTAAGTTTTGAAATAACTTGTATAACTTATATAATTTTATTGTAACCTGTTTTTCACTGTAAGGCATGATTATGAGAACAATATAGTCTCGAAACGTCACCAAAATATTTTTTTTTATTTATTGACTAAACCTCAAGAACCTTACTAAACATTTAAGTTCAATAGTAACAGTTAAGAAATGTATCCATATATATATATATAATAATTACTATAACATTAATTAAAAATATATATAATTTATAACATTAATTAAAAATATATATTTTAATATTTAAAAATTTCGGTCAATGTAAATAATAGAACAGTATAATTTATTTACAATGAATTATAAGACTGATTAATGTATAGCGAGTCAATGATTTTTTAACTAAGAACCTTTTAAATGACCACCAAACGTACTTTTTCTTCAATTCATCAAATAAAAAAATAAAATAAGTTGGCTGTTAAATATTAAAAATAAAATGAGATTGCTGACTAAAGTCCTTAAGTCCAATTATCTATTCTCTAAGGTTGAGTTCTGACTACATGACGCTACATTCACACCGCAATATAACTGGTATCTCATAAGTGTTGCGTAGATCACTGGCTTGGAAAGATGGTTCCAATATCACAGTGACATGAGGGCGGTGGATTGCCATTTCAGATTCCAGAGACATCGTTCAAAACAGAACCCGCATTGTTTGATCAAAGAGAGTGCAATGAGTTCTATGAACTAGTCAAGTTGATCTAGGTACTTATGTTCCAACAGTTCAACTACTGGCAAACAGTGATGGGCAAACATTAATCATTGCTAAAAGTAAATCAAACATTAATCATATCTTTTTGACAACTAATTTCCTGGGAACAATCAACTAATTTAATAATGATTAAATCTTTCATTTTTAATGAACTAATGATCATTTGACTTAAATATTTAATCATTGTTAAATTAGGTAATTGAATCCATGAATTTAGTTGCGAAATAGCTATGATTAAATTTTAGCTATCATAAAATTTTTCCCAACTCTGATGAAAACCCCAGCCAGCAGTGATTGCATGTTTTTTTATCATTGCTACACAAGTCAAACTTAGCTCTATATAACTTGTAAATAAAACGTGAATTTACAGTATTGCAATCGTATACAATATTCAAAATAAGTTTTTCATTTAGCATTCAATATGATATTCCACCGAACAGTAATGAGTTGTTCTGTTCTACACTAAACCACTCTTACTTAACTATACTAACATTTACCCACAGAATCGGTTAGTAGGTAATTCCCCTTAATTTAAATTTATTTAATAAAATACAAAGTTTTGAAGTTCATGCCAAGACCACATGTATTTATAAACCTGTTTGTTTTTTTTTTTTGTCTTGTTAATAACTTCTTATTAAGCTCTTATTAAATATATATTAATCTATAGATTATATAGATTATATATATATATATATATATATATATATATATATATATATATATATTGTAAAAACAGGGAGTTTTCAATCAACGGTTTATAACAAGGAACAAGAGATTTAATACAGACACTCATGCAGAATTGTATGAAATAACAATATGAACTGGTAATCACTTACAGACCACGCTGCTTTCATTACTTAGCGTTACACTGTCCCCTAGCAACGAGTGCATACTCCTTGGCTAGTTTAGGCCGCCTAGCAACAGGGAGAGTTCTTGTTTCGTTACTATATATACATATATATGTATATGTATATTTCTCCCGACCTCCAAGTCTGTCTACAGTCGTCCACGTGTCGGGGATCTCAAGAAATCTGCGAGCTCCCGAATCCAGAGCCTTACCCACTTTGTAATGTAAATTTCTTATAATATATTTATTTCGTTTACAATAACATATAATATTGGTAAACAATGTTACTCTGACAAGATTCTACTTTGATATGTCTAATCTCTCATAAATTTGAAAGACGACTGTCTGAGAAATATTGTTGTCACGTTTTCCAGTCGTCAGTTAGTCTTAAGGATATGCAAAATATAATTTCAAGTTTATATATGTTTTTATAATAGAGTGTTAAACTAAGAAAAATTTAGATTATTTAACTAAGAAGAGAAATTTTAACTTACACATTTATATTGGGTCAATAAAATGTTTTTGCAAATTAATTCTAATACTTGAAATTCCGAATATCGCATTCATGAAATAGCAATCAGTAAGAAGTTTTTTTACATTAATTGGGCCAGAAACAAATATATATCATTATACACATGTTAAAGTTTTAATTCCAGACTGCTACCCAGAACAATACAGATTTTCAGTACGAAAATAAATAGAAAATAGAAAATTAAGGTTATAAATTTTATTACATCATCGAATGGATTGAACCGAGGAAGAAAGTAATTTATGGTAACTTCTCTTTCAAATCAAATTGAAAATATAATATTCAATGGACTTATACATCTCCAGAAGTTTTTTAAGAAATCTCCTTCGGCAGAGAGGGACATACCTTTGATGTGTGGCCCTCTTCGAAATGTATTCCTCTCAAGGCCCCTACTTGTTGGAAGGTCTTTAATAAATAAGTTTGGGCCGGCAGGCAGTGGAAGAAGTATTATCCAAGCCATGAAATATCCAAATCTCCCCGAATCGGTTCCAAAACGGAAAGACAAACAAGAGAAGGCTCTCCGGACCCTCCAAAGGCATCTCCATATTTCACCATAGGGCTACCCTCCATCACTATTGCATATCCTAACTTCGCCGAAGGAATGGTAGCTGTAGGGAGTACTGATTCATACCTCAGAGAAAATTACCTACTTATACTTCTCTTGTCGTGTATAAGATCAGCTGAAGTTACCATTTGTCCTTAACTTTTTATAAATAATAGGATGAATAAAAAAATTACTATTTTTCATTACCCGAAATTGATATATTTTTTCTTTATTGTTACATAACAATAATATTTAAAATAGAACCCACTATAATACACAACCACTTCCCTTCTTTCAGCCCGCTGCTTGACCTCTTTCAGGTACAAACTTGGACTGGCTATCAAAAAGTTCTGAGCCGTTTAATCAAAATTCATTCATTTTTTCTTCTCTTCAAGAAATGGCCCATACATCGAAACAAATAAAAATTTGAATGTGGCAGAGTGGGTGTTGAAAAAGTTCGATACCATCAATATTATTTAACTTTTGCTGTCTGTTTTCAATGTAGATCCTTTGGAATTGAACAAACTAGATAACGCAGAAACAGTTTCGACTATATTCTATCTATTTATGTAATCGAGGTTAGAGTTCATTGTGCGACTATCAGGAACTTGTGATGGATTACTCCTTCGCAGTTTAAAAAGAGTAAAAGCAATGTATTTATTTCTGCAATCTAGACCGTTCAATCCTCACGAGCATATTTACTACAGTTTCTAAGCGGCTGGACAAGATTTTTTCCAATAATATCATAGGCTGAGGAAAATTTCCTCAATTAAAAGGTCCTGCTTTTACAATAAAAAAAAAATGAACAAACGCTACATCGAGGGAGTCCTTTGTATATAAATTAGCTTAGATTTGGGTTCTATGCTAATTTAACATTGTCTTAAACAATCAATAACATGAACGTGTTTATAGTTCTAGGGGTTCTTACATTTGACGAAACGATCATTTTTTTTTTTTTTTTAATATCCTATTCTATATAATATATTGTTTGTATATTTGAAAAAAATATCTACAACCTAATTTAAACAATCTTATCAGATACGATTTTTTAATGCTTTAATTTGCCATATCTCATCGTCCCTTTATTTATTCTAGTATAAATTGACCTTTAAATTTTTACACTTAAAATAAATGACAGTCTTAAAATAAAATTAAATTTTAGGTGAACAAGCTCAATATATGAATCCTATGGTTAGAAATCTCTTCTCAAAAGAAGTGAAACTTGAGAATTCAATTTCGTCCAGTGCGGGGCCATTCTCCTATTTCTTTTCGAACTTTTTCTTTTTAAGAGAGAGAAAACTTGTGCACCGCATAGGTTTTCAACTCGCCTGGCGGTTGGTCTCTATGTTGGGCCGGGATGATGCATTGTACCATCAGAAAGAACCCATTCAATGCTTAAATAAGCGAAAAATGTATGTCGAATACGTTGATGGTGTTGTTTTTTTCTTAATTTCAGTATTTTAGGCTCAATTAAATCAATAAATTCCTTCATTACAAAAACTTTACAATCAAATTACGTCACGAATAAAATTGTACAAATTGAACTGAATTGAGGGTTCCACGAAGGATTTTGGATTGTGAGAATTGGATGCGAGAATATAAAACAAATTAACAATGAATTAACAAGTCTATTTTTAAAATATAAAAATTAATAGCAAACTATGGCCTCGAGAAACATGCCAGAGAATACCCGTAAAAGGAGATGTTTGAGGGATCTACTTGGCTAAAATTAATTAAATATCATGTTACAAGCAAAAACCGTTGGGTCCTGACCTCACTCATTATGGCATGAAAGCTGCTTGCATTATACCCGATGCCTTAGCTCACAGATGTGTTAAGTGCAAATTTTGACAAAAATGTTTTGTATTCTATTCAGCAGCTTAAACAAAATAAGAACGTCGATAAGCAATTTTTTTTTAAAATTTCGATCTTAAATTTTGACCTTTTTGAGATTTCGATGAAGCTGGTTATGGTTCCATACCATTCAGCACCTTACTAAAAAAAAATTGTGACAAACTTTTTTTTTTTTTAATTTTTTCACTCCCGAAGTAGCTGTTTTCTTAAAGTCGTCATCAGTGTGGAAGTTATTTATTGACATGAATAAATAATTGGCCATGGTAATGACGGAAGGAAATGACGAAACGACATTCACAAATTTCTCTTAAAAAAGTATTTGATGTGCGAAACAAGAAATGTTATCACTTTTAAGAAGGAAAGAAGGGGGAAAACATAAAACAATTTTAAAGTTTTAAATTCATACGGAAAAGCATTAAAACTGAGACCGTTGAAATGACGGTAACTTAGCTTTCCAATGAAAGAACAAGGCAACACACAATGAGGCAAAAGGGCCAAAAATGGGTAAAAATCTCATATTATCTAAAAGATACGTACTATAAGCAAGAAATTTTGAATTCATACATTTCATAAGACGCTGAATCGAATGCTATCATATTTATTTATTTCATCAGCTGATCAGAAAGAATCAAAATTTAAGAACAAAAAGTCAAAAATGTAAAAAAAAAACAAGCTTGGGGTATACGTATAGGTTTGCTATAAAAGCTGCAGAGTCAAATAAAACCAAAACCAAAGCCGAAAAAAATATGCATCAGCATGGAGCCAAGTTTTAAGTTAAAAATTAGAGATAAAAATATATATTATATGATTTCGTTTCGTGATTTTTTGTAGTCCTAAATTGAATGAAATTTAATCTAATACTGACCCAAGTTCCTAGAATTAGGTTAAAATTTATTATTACGTAATGTTGATAATACGAATCTTCGTATAATTAGTGTATTACTATATTAACATTTTTTTTATTTTTTCTATTTTGTGGTATGTTTTTTTTATAAAAGTAATCAAAATTTTTTTTATCAAAGGTTTTTCTTTTTCCATTATTTCTGATTTTATTTTTATTAGAAATGATTTGTGAATTGTTTTTGATAGATTCGAATTCATTAGAATCCCATAGTTTTAAAATATTGTAAATTCCAAAATTTGGTAAACTTTTTTTTTCTGTTATAATTTAATTTTAATTTGTAATTTAGTGGAACATATCGTTCATGGGCTGCAATAGTGGCACGACTCAAATAAATCGCGTTTTGGAGTAAGAACAGGTATAAATATGAAAACACACATTCTTTTCAAGATGGCAGAATTGTCGCTATTGTATTATGTGATTAATCCCAAATATTGGCTGCAATACTGACACTACTCAGTTTTCGTCCAACGCTTAATATGATCAGGGTACGATTTTGCCAGCAGTGACTCATTTTCAGTTGGGCTAGTATTGCAGAAATTTACAATTAAATCTATAACACATAAATTTCTTGTAAATGAGCACATCCAAAATGAGGGTGACTGTGTCCCCAATATAATTGAAAAATATATAAAAAGATCATTGAAATCAGGTACAATCCACACTCCATCGCAATAAGCCACATTAATTAGGACCGCAAGGAAAGAAGGCAGCCTTTTCAAGCTCTGCGAAATGGGATATGATGACTTCTATGACATAAAAGTTCTCAAGAGCCATACTTTTATTTTACTCTAAAAACTAAGAATGAAACACTTCAATTCAGCTATATTTGCATTATAAAGATAGATAAGCTATAGTTTTTTCTACAAAACATCTTACAAGCAAACCGATTTTAAATTGGTCAACATCAAATTGTCAAAATGTAGAAAATGTTTGCAGTCCTTCGAGCAAGCAACACTATAAAAAACTTACAGTAAACCAATTAAAATATCTAAAAAGAAATTTGACGGTCTACAAAGTTTAGTCGCCAGCAATGCAATACCAAGGTCCCACTCAAATTTCTACAACAGTCTCCAATTTCAATGTTAATTAATATAAAGAAGATTTGCTTTGAACTCAAACAATTTTGTCGTTCTCTGTATTCTATTTAAAATTTTGTTACAACGTCACTATTAACTTTTAAAATGTTATTAATCGTATGCTCTTACGTAGATATCGAGCATGTTTTTTTTTTTTAAGTTTCCTATTATATAATCTTTGTTTTTAATAAAGTTTAATTTAGATTTTGTAATTTTTGTTGTTACTACAACCTTTATAATGCCTAGTTAGTCTATTTAATGAAAAAAGGTCTTGCTGCAATAGTGGTATAACTCAAAATATTTTTTGAAAACTGGCATTTGAAAAATAAATTTAAAAAAATAAAATCAAAATCATACACACATTATTAAATGACTCTTAAGAGAAAATATCAACTTGAAGATAATCTTCGTTTCAGCAAACTAAAGTATTTCCTATGCATTTTCCTTAGCAATGAAAACTTTAAACCCACTTATCTCGAACCATGACTTTTTGAGTTGTGTCGATATTGCAGCCCATGAGCGATAGGCGAAAAATGAATCTTGTGAAATACCCAAGCCTATGATATAAAATAATAAAATAAATAAATATGGCAGTCGCCAGCAGAGAATTGAGGTATTGAGTGATACAAATAATAGCCCTATAACTTGGTCATCCAACGGGGACACATGTACCAATATTGTTGTATTTAATTTATTTTATTTTTTTGAAGAGCTATATTTAATCTTGCTCCTATATCCTGGGTCTAAGACTCGTAAGAGATTTATGTGTGTTATTTTTTAATCAAAAACTAGAAATCAAATCTGGACAGAAAACATTTTAAAATAGATAAATATATATAATTAGGACCGAAAGGAAAAAAGGCAGCCCTTGAGTATAAATATATATACATTTAATAAGACAGACTAATGAAAACAAATATACATATACAGTAACCCAATTTTTACGAAAAATAACACATTAATTCATCCCCTGAACAAATACACTGCCGAAGCCAGGATTTATACTTATAACACTGTTTCCTAAATACATATGCTTCAATTTGAACCCTCACAGAGAGCCTATTTCGGTGGAGCTAATTTTTTTAAAGACCAAGTGAAATGAAGACAAGTTAGATTGACGAGACAGGTAACTTTGAAAATTCGTGGCAGTCAAGGCTATGCCTACATTAACGAAATAAAAATCCTCCATAAACCAGCACACATTACTACTAAAGTTCAAAAGGTTTAAAAAAATTTTGCAATACAATTCAGTCTTATAAAAAATAATTTTAATCGAACTTTAACTATGTTATTTTCTCAACTCCAGAAACGGGTAACTTCAAGATCGTGTACAGATCCTGGTAATGGAATAATAGAAAAATCAGTTCCATAACCTTGTACTACATTTATTTAGGTGTTCAGAAATAATATATATATATTTTTTTTTTATTTTAATCATCGAATTTTAGGGTTTTTTTTTCCACTTCTGTCCCACTGCGTGGCATGCGCTGACAAACTGAAGGAAGGTAGTGAGAACATTTAAAACTTCTCTCGAAGGTGTTGCCATTACTGAAATGAACTCTTTGGATCACTAAATCCCCACTTGATGGATGTATGATTCAATTATTCATTCGCCCAAGCAATGACGTCTTTTCCGAGTTACAATTTCCATCTTATCACTGATTAAAAACCGGTGTAAAAGTTGGAGGATCAAAGTTAATGAATCGAAATGTACCCACGTAACTTTTACCTCTACCACATATCCTGCTCTCCTGTTTATATCAGCAATATTCCACTACCCATAGCTGCACAGTATGGTATCTTGGCTTCTACTTAGACATAAGACTTACTTAGAACCCTCACACTAGACTTAGAAGACAAGAACTTAACAAACGCTTCAGCCAGTTGTACAGACTACTAAATAGGACATCCCAGCTTTCCACTGAAAACAAACTCCTCATATACAAAACCATCATTAAACCTATTTGGACCTTTGGACTTGAACTGTGGGTGACAGCAAAACAATCGAATATCAGACGCATTCAATCCTTCCAATCCAAAGCCCTTCGAACTATCGTAAATGCTCCATATCATGTCTCCAACAAAACCCTTCATAATGATCTCAATATACCTTTTGTCCTTGACCTTATACCCATTAAATTCACCAATTCCGTCAAAATCTTTCTAACCATCCTAACCCTCTGGCTCATTCATTATCCGGTTCAACACATCCTTATAAAGCAATGGCCACGAGACCTATTGTAAATATTTACTATTGGAGTTCTGGCAATGGCCAGCTTTTCGACTCAAGTCCTGTGCGCCTGAGCCATAGCGCTCACTCTCAGCCTCCACTGGATTTTACTAGTGACGCAGCTGATAGAACAGCGCTGGGAACTCTCTGTGCCCTCCTTATGGGGCGAGCTTGGAATTGGGTTGTTCCCTGGAATGTTTGTAAATTTTGTATAAAGAGTAAGAATGTAGTTATGATTGTTTCTTTTCTTTCTTAATCTTATTTTTTTATTTATTTATTTTTTATTGTTTAGTTCCAAAAATCATTACTTATTTTATATTATCTTTTATTATATTCTATTTTTATCTCTTGTATATTTTATTTTGTTTCTAGTATTTTTAAAGGCTGTTTAGTTTAATTTTCTTGTCATTGTACATATTGTGTGAATGAGTCTCTGTCATCAATATTACTCATTGCCCTTGAGTGAGACAGCTTCTAATTATTCTAATAAAAAGTAAAAAAAAAAAATTCAAAAAAAAATTTATTAGTGTATCATTGAGATCAAACAGCGTGTTATATTCACAGTCCTTCTTTGATTTTACAATCGCAGGAACAAATGTTGAGAAATAATTGAATACTATCATCCAAAGTATCTAGTTTAAAATAAGATTATCATTGGTGACAAACCACCGTAATGGCAAATAAGTTAAAAATCAATCAGATTTGATTACAAAAACACAAAAAATTGTTATAATTTCCATTTTATAAGTAAGAGTTCAGTTCACAGAAAAATTTTATAACCAAAAAAAGAGGCCGAAATTCCAGGTTTTTCACTGAACAGGTAGTGACAAGAAGTAGCCCAGAGTTTGAGAATCACCCATAAAACAATTACTAAAAAATCACTGTTATATAACCTTACATTATAACATATTACTCTATGGTGACTAAATCTAAATTATTAACACAAATAATTTGCATATATAAACAGAAATAGGTACCGATAAAAATTGAAAAATGAAGTCAGTTTTAAGATTAAAAATAAACCGACTTCAAGATTAAACCTACATTTATTAGTTTGAGCCTGTGCGAACAAAAAATAACAGAAATAGAAAGAAAGCTACACATTGTAAAGAAGAGCAGAAAGTTTGTTGCAAACCCTGATTAAACTGACCTTCTTGGCTGGCACCGACTCCGAAAATAACTCGTCATAAATTGTGAATAAGAGTATAAGTATCGATAGTTTTGTTGATTGTTCTTTAATGCTATTTTCTTCGAAGTATTTAAAATATTATTTTTTACTTTGCAGTTCAACTTTCCACATGTGGATTTAATCTCAAAGTTGGTATTTGTTTTGTTTTATTTATTTTTTATAAAAGTTAACTTTATTTCATAACTGAAAAGGCAATTACGTTATATAAAACAAAATTGAAAATAATAATAATAATAAAACTGGAAAAACAAACAATGTTTTAATCCAGGCTTAAATATTTCTGTTCCTTTCCTAAATAATTCCCTACTCTTCCATTAAAAACTCATACCCATATTTTTGTAATCATGCTTTCAGGGATCTGGAAATTAAGGCCAGAATACCGTCTAATATAGCTCTTTCGTTGCAAGTCATTTTCATGTTTTATCATTCATAAATCTATTTAATTATTATATGTATAATACTCAATTCTAATAAAGAAGTTTTAAAAAAGACATGTTTAACAAATAAATTTGAAATTTTCAAAAACGTGGTAGAAATTGTTCTCCGTCATGGAAAAGTTTTTCGAGATGTTTAAGTGAATGTTAAAATTAAAATATTTTTTCACATTAAATTTTTCTAGTATGATTTTCTGATATAGTTATTTTATTAAATAGTGCCCAAATATTAGTAGTTGAATTCAGTTTATAGGTACCAAACGAAATGACTCGCAATGGTTTTGTAATAAAATCATAGATTTAGTATTTCAATTGATAATTATTTCTTCATTAAAGAAAAAAATGTTTACAATATATAATGTATATTTAAAGGTTTGTTAATAATAAATCTGGCATTAATGGAGAGGCGAGGAAAATTAATTATTTTAAAACACTAAAACAAAGATGATAGTTGATTTGAATGAATTGACATAATAAAAAGAAATCAATTTACTGTACCTAGACTTAAACTGCTCATCGTTTTCGACTACTTCAACATTTACTTGACAAGCGATCAAAGCTTTCAATTAATTACAAAAGACTTATTTACGTGACTGCAATTAGACCCTTTTGGACATAGGGATTTGGGCTTTAGGGCTTCACTAAACCTTTCAATTCTTCTTGTATCCAATCCTTACTATCCAAAATATTTTCTGAAATCCTAAATGCTCCTTATGATGCCACAAATAAACTTATCCATAACGATCTAAACGGCCCATATATTTTCCATGCACGATACCAATCCTTCTACAACAAGCTAATACCCAACTGAATCTACTAGTCTCCCAACTTGCTTCTCACTCTAATCCCGATAAGCCTCCGAGGCACCCTAAAGAAGATGGTATCGAAACCATACCGAAGTAAAACTTTAATTAATTAAGTGCTACTAATGAGAAGTTTCTTTACAAGTTATTATAATAATATTCCACACCTTTATTTGATTTATAAATTGTGTACAGTTGTAGATATCAATTATATTCTATATCGGGCGCTACAGTCCATGAAGGACCTGGGCCTCTGCACACAGCTTTCTCCACTCTTCTCTGTCAGCGGCCACGTTCCTCCACTTCTGGATATTTAGCCGCCGTATGTTACCCTCCACATCATCCATTCATCTTTGCCTGGGCCAGGCCCTTCTTCTTGTTCCTCCTGGTGTTCCAGTCTACATTTTTTAGACATCAATAAAGTATTTTAAAGAAATCCACCGATGTTTTGACTTTCTTCAGCTTCCATCGTGCTGGACTGTTAATGATTAATATTTTTGTTGATATGTAGTAAATTTATGGTACAATACACAAAAGTACAGCCTTAGGGGCTATACGTGTACTTTATTAATGCTCAGATAAACAATTAAAAAGATAAATGAAACATTATTGTAACAAACCTGGCTAATTTATCTTAAGTAACCTGGCAGTGGGATCTTGTTATTGCCCCCCGCGAGTCTGGCGGCTTAACCCACAAGTGCGCCCCCAAGCTCAGCCTGGATGACAGATGGACACCAATTAGTTAGTGACTCAAAGGCTAATCTCAAAGCGGTTATTCTTTTTGGTTGGGCATTATAGGGCATTAGAATGGTTTATATAAGGGTTTTACGAGGAAAGTGAATTATATCCCATGATAAGTCACTGGCTTCCTGTGTTTCTTAACATTCCTTATGGAATATTAAGGTTTTTTTTTTTTCATCATTTTTTTTTGGGATATCGTCCTAATTCTATTTAGGAATGTTTTTGTTAACCGCGAGTTAGTTACGCGCCAAGGCGGAACTATAATAGTCCAGTCGATTCAGAAAGGTGAAAAAATCTCTCATGTTCCTGCAACCAGTTTGTTAGTAAACAAACTAACCAAACACTACTATATTCTAAAGAAGTATATTCCCCGTAAGTCGATAGGGATAAGAGACCGCAGTACCGAAACACATAATCATCAAACGAACGTCACATATTGGAGTGAATTCAGCAACACAAAATGTCCGTAGTCAAACGCGTTGTGCCGACAGATCTTGCTTCTTAAAAAAACTCCGGAAATAGTTATCCGACTTTGAAGGATGAGGTGTCATTCGATCAATCATTAATCTATTTAAAGTAATACAAATAATAATTAAAAAAAAAATAAAAATACAAGTCGCACGAGCGATGCCAACGTATAATATTTATAATGTCCGGAAGCCTTTTGCTCCGTAGGAAACTTGTACTGCTCTGAATGTTATACTCCAGAAATAATACTAAACCTTCTGCTCCAACTGAAACATCCACGGGTGTTCGTGTTGAAGATTGATTTTCCTTTCGTCTTTACTCACTGAATTTCTAACATAGCCAACAGCCACCTTTCACTATTCTGTCAATTCAATACTCTATAATGCAGTGAAAACTAAATGCCTTGTGAAAGGGCAAGCAGATAGCGCATATTTAGCCGCGACGCACTGCTCCGCATCGTCTCTTGATTGATTCGAAAACAACCTTTGGCGATAGAAAGTAGAAGGAGCCATGGGGTTGACGAAAGCTTTCTCTACAGAGTATTATATCTGGGTTGGCAGCCCAGAAAGAACAACGTGAACTGTAGCCTTTCTCTGGAACTGGAACTGGATATTATAACGTGTCCTTTTGGAGCGGTTCATTAAGGTCGCTTCTTTAGTCCTCATTCACACTCCTGCTTAGAACGAACGCAAGTATATTGTGGCTGTAGCCACTCATAAAGTACTTAGTTCACACGCGTGAGATGGGAAAGTGATTGTTTACGTCCAGGAAATGAGCAGTGCAATCAAACCGTAAATATGGGCCATAGTTTGTTTAAGTGTGCCATTGACTATGAGAAGTCGCAAATAAAACAAGACTATTCAGAATTTTAGTTCACCTTTCTCCATTAGGTGGGATAGGACCTAGCTCTAGTGGCGTAACCCTGGAATCAAAACCACGAGAGATTATCACACAAGATACGACTGTATCTTCATTATTAAATATCTTAGATATTTTCTCCTTTCAATGTCTCCAACAGTACCCTACATAATGTTCTGAATATCTTTAGCTCTCGACCTCATACCGATTAAATTTTAAAAATTCCATCGCAACCTTTCCTACCATCCTAATCCTGTAGCTCAATCATTATCCAATTTCTCACATCCTGATAACCCCCCTCGCATCTTAAAACGGCAGTGGACCCGAGATCTTTCGTAAAAATGTAATAATGCTGGAGTTCTGGCAATAAGCATCTTCTCCACTCATGCACTGAGTGACTGTACTATTGCGCTCTCACTCAGTCACTATTGTTCTTTTTTATACGAGTGACAGCTGAGAGAGAAGAGCTAGGATCTCTTTGATCTGGCCTGTCCATCCATAAGTAGAGGGACAGGTCTGGTTGGGGTCTCCAGGATGAGTGTATATTTTATTTAAAGTATGATTGTATTTTTAACTTTTAATTAACTTTTAAATATTATTATTATTATTTAATTTATATACTTAATAGTTTATATTATTTATGTATCACCAGGACTTTTTTGTTCTCTTTTTTTTCATTCTTCTTTTTTATTTAATTTGTATTGTAAATAATGTGTGAATGTAATTATAAAGCCAGCCAGATTACTTATTGCCCACATTTGTGGCAGATTGTAATAACTACTCAACAAATGTTTTTATTTAAAAGATAATTCTTACTGAAAACTAGATTAAATTTTTTGAGACGTAAATGTTTAAAAAGAAAAACATGATAGGTTAATCAAATGCAAACTACAAACTTGTCCTTTACAATTCGAACTAAATTGTTAAAATAATACTATAGATTCAGTTCACTAAAGCAGAATACATTAAAAAAAGTTACTGATGCATTAGGTCATTTAGGTCATTTTTTTTTTTTTTAGGTAACTTTAAAATACTTCATCAGTCTATGGTCAACCATATTAAAAAATTTCTCCATTCAGCATACCCAAAAGAGAATTGAATTAAAATAAATTTATAACTGAATAGTCCAGTCGATTTATAAATCGAAGTTCATTAAAGCGCATGCGGCAAGTCACACTTCTCCGCGAAAACAGGTTTTTCAATACTCTTTAAGCTATAACTTCGAAACTATTAATCCCATCCAAAATTTCATTTTTGCATCTGAAAGCTAATTAAATTTACAAGTTCATCCAATAATTGATTATGATTAAATTCAGAGAAATACCCACGCCAGAACTATATTTGTATATTTTGACGAAATATGCCGATTATAATATGTTCCGTGGGCTGGTATGTGTGTTTCAAGAACTTTAATCAAAATTTAATATATAGGATCTAATAGTTAACTCAAGCAGCTTAAATTTTGGATGGGAATAATAGTATCAATACCTTCCGCCCCCCCCCCTCCATTCCCTCCATGTTCCCTGGCCCGAAAACGCCAGAACTTTAGTATGTTAACTTCCTAACAACCCTGAGCAAGTTTCCGAAGAAAAACCTTGGATTACGACAACGCACTGTTCACTTTCTTTTCCACCTTTATTGGCTGGATCAATCAATAAACACCCATTTCGCTGGATTACTCTAGAATGGAAAAAATTAACTTCCGTAAATAAACAGCTCATGTTGTTTTTTTTTTTGTTTGTTGTAAGTTGTGTCATATCTACGTAAACCTACAACTTTCTGATCAACAATATTCTTCCACTAATCCCTGTTGAACATAATCGCTACCTAAGACTCCATCTGGCCAAACGTGATACATGGAATCGACATACAAGACAGAGATAAACAAAAAACTGTTTGTCGATATAGACTGCTCCAACATTTACTACTACAAACAGTTCCAACTCTTTTCGTATCTTGTCTTTGCAATCCAAAATTCATCAAAAAGCCTGCAATACGACTCATAATATCATAAATTAACTTATCCACAATGATCTAAATGTATCATAACTTGCAGAATTGGCCCAAATCTGATACCTATCCATCCATAATAAGTCTAGTTGTATTCTAACTTGCTTCCTTATCCATTCAGATAACTCTCCAAGGCTTCTGAGAAGATGGTCCTGGGACCTTCTAATGTGGAATTTTATTTGAGATCTATAATTAGTAGTTTCTTTACAAGTTATGGAAATAATTTTCCAAACATTTACTTGATGTATATATTGTTCACAGTAGTAAATATAAATAAATATATAATTTAAAAATAAAAAGAAGATTGATAAATGGAATTCAGCACCAGAACGAAATGTCAAAACATATAAACCGGAATGCCAAGAAGATTGAAAAAGAGCGTTTTCCGAATGAGGTCGTAATGAAAAGAGCGTAATATTATTCAAAATAAGTGATCCGGTTGTCTATCGTTTTCCTGTAATGGGAAATAACGAAGAAAAAAAAAAAAAAAAAAAAAAAAAAAAAAAAAAACAATACGTCATAAAACCTCTTTCGTATATATGAAATATTAATTAATGTTAATTGGGTAGCTATGAGGAAATACACTCAACAGTCCAGTCCTCCAGAGAAGGAACATAAGCCGGAAGCGATAGATAATTGCAGATTTCACTGCTACTACGACCGCCTGAAAACACGTTCGCGAAACGTGTCCCTTCCGACTGAATCACTTTAATTAAAACTCATTGTTGCTTCTTAATCCTCTTCACGGTTTAGGCAGCCATCTAGGTTTCAGTTTCGTCTGTTATTACCGCTTTGTCGTTTTCGTTTCCAGATTTATCGGAATTGATCTCTTTTAAATAGGAATCAGTACCGTTGTTATTAAATACACTGAGGATTCTTTTGCCCATTAAGAGCCAATGGTTCTTTTGATTTTATTCCTGTTATTTTAAATATATATATATTTATGTATAAGATCTAGCCCATATACTCAGGGAATAAGCTCTAAAAACCCCTTCGGGGTCACTTCTTGTTTATCAGTCACGAAAGTGAGCTAGGGATAAATCAAGATTTCATCAAATCAAAGTTGTCATAAGAAGAGAAAAAAATTGTGAAGATAAGAAATGATTATTCATTTATTGTTAATGAAATGGTTATACATTATTGTAGAAGAACAACGGTTCAAATAATATTTTTTCTATTTTCCAGCAAAGCAAGTTTTTCTTCAAAACGATACAACTATCATAAACGCTTTGGTTTTTTTCTTTCAAATCATAACAATAATTAAAAAGATATCACAATATTTAAAAATAATAGACGGCATTATAAACTCAATTCATAAAAAGAAAAAAGAATTGACCCGTTTTTACCCTGTAATCTTCAAATCAAATAATTATAAATTTTAAATCACTCAACAATTTAAAAACTGTAAAATACTTTATATTTCGCGTTTTTTTAAGGTAAATTAAATATCTTGACAAGTTATTGCAGATATATTACCGCAAACGTTACCAGGGAGGGAAATGACTGCTAAAATATTCTGTAATGTAAAGTTGTTATTGTTAAAAAAAAAAAATATAATAAAATTTAATCCTAAACCAAAATCCCTAACCACTTAAAATGTAGTTGAAGTGGAAGTGTGATTGAGGTGTTGATGAATTTGGCCAAGAATCCAGTAGGCTGACAAACGTGTAGTAAAGGATGAAGAAAAGCACTTAATCGAAAATCTAGGATAATCGATTTTTTCATATATTTCATCACGAAGATGGGTTCTGATACTTACATAACATATGGACGAAAAATATAGAAATAATAAAAATATATATCATATGTTGACAATTTTCGTAAATATTTTGAAGCAATTTTAATATTCTGTTCATTGTAAAACATTCAGAGCTTCCATAAATTTTAATCCAGCCTAACTTATATATCACTGAGCAGCAATGACAAAGGATCTCTTGGATGAAAGTTTCCTTATCAAAGCTTACAACAGGGCTATCCAAATAGCCAAGGAACCCGCAATACCAGCCAACGAAAGGCTCAACATGCAGTCAGCGTTTCCTACAGCAGTAAGGCCACCACAGCAGATCAATTACCCCAAGCGATTTGGACAGCATTGACAATTAGGGAATAGTTCAACGAAAATAATCAATAACGTTAATAGATAGAAGTACAGAGTAGTTTATTAAATATTTAATATGAGCCTTACATGGCACTAAAGGTTTAATGCAACGAGGAACCGAGGCGTTGAATGAAGCAACAAACAGAAATGTATCAGAATGAAACCTATCCTAACAACAGTACCTTATATACATAATAATAAACGATAACTTTAGTGCATTTTTTATTTTTTTATCTGAGGTGGTGACATGTGTGCCTCAATCTGCTTGAGTGGCATTTAGTAACAGGCCAAATACGGTCAGTGAGGTACAACTTTCATTTCCGAGCTGAACCTTATCATAAATCGCAGACGTTAACCTCCTAAAATTAAAAAGACCAGGCTGGTAACCTTTTGGGTGAACCTTCCAATCTATATCTATATCTATACTATTATATAAAAGGACAAGCCATTTTTCGTTTGTGACCACTAACCGCGAAAAAACCAATCTGTACCAAATTTTGACCACATCATCTTTATAGTTCCAGGATGGTTTAGCAATAATAAAATGTGCTGATTTTCCATTAATTTTCTATTTAAAAAGGGATAAATAAGAGGTGCACGGTGAAGTGTGAAAATTGACCGATAGGTGGCGAACGCTATTCATGAGAGGTTACAAAGAAAAGGTGTATGGAGCTAGACTTTGATAACTAAATTTACTTATATTCAATTAAATTGTTAAAAATGATTTAAATTTGTGGAACGACATGTGGTTCCCAGTGAAGTTTTAAAATCAACCGATATTGTGGTTAGCACCATTCCCTCATATAGTTTGAAACTACTGAGCCCAACTATACCGAATTTTCACTTCATCATTTTTTTAGTTCTAGGAAGGTTTAGCTATAATAACATTTCAAATAATAAAAATTCAAATGTACAATGTCATGCCACTCTACTAGTAATGATATCTTTGGTTGGCAGTGATGTTTAAAGTTGTAAATACACAACCAATCACTACAAACATTCCCCTCTTTGTTCGTTCATCGCATATATTTCTTCCGTTTCATATAAAAATGTATACTTGACAGCTGAGGAAAGTCGATCTAGCATCTAAATCCTACCCTAGATTGCCTAGAGATCCAAGAACCCACGAATAAATCTTGAGCTTCCCACCCTGGCTAGAATAGGTTGGTAACCTGTATGATAACCCGTCCTTCCTGCCTGTTGGAGTACATAAGGACGATAAAATCAAACAAACAATCAAACAGAGAGCCAAGCGATTTGGCCTCCACCTCCCTACATCAATGGTAATCATACTACCGTCGAATGGGTGCGTTATTATTTTTACAAAATAAATAAATAAAACGGCCTAGTTGATGTATGTATGATGGTTTGGAAGGATTAACACAATTACAGATCTATTAATTATTAAATTATTATTTACCACTCCTTTTGGTATTTATTAGTCGAAGGCCAGATTCTAATTTTTAACATTCATCACCAGTTCTGAAATCATTCAAAAATTCAATACAATAGCAATTTGATTTGACTGCTATAAGGACACTGTTTTACAGATCTGCCAGGATCTGACGATTTTTTGAGGCCGAAGGACATCCTTGGCCACTCTCTCCTTCCACAATTAGAATTAGCTTTTTCGTCCTTAAGGATGCTGTTTTAAGATGGCGGAATGTTATTAGTTTTTTTTGTCCTTAAGGATTAATATGTTTTTAACATACACATGCCTAAAGAAAAAATAATTATTTTATTGGTAGATATTAAAATACTGATAAAAAAAAATCACCTATAATTTTCTTTCATTCGTCTTCTTCCTCACCTAAATCTCTGGGTACAGATCCTGCTTAGATTTCAGCTCTTCATAGAATCGCCTAAATGCTGGACTTATGTAGGGAAAAAGATTTAACAGATCTTTCTTCTTTTATGCCGCTACCGGAAGTGATTCAACATATCTGATTGCTGGCCCTAATTTTGTAGCCTGCCCTTTTCAAAAAACTTACTGTTTTAAAAATAACATTTATATCGAGAGTCGACTTGTAGTAGAGAACACCGCAGCTATCTTTGTTATAGTTAAGCCATCTTACCTTCCCCCAATGCATGGTGCTTGATTAAATATATTAATTTAAAAATGTAACACAAAAATTCTAATGCATGTTGATAAGCACCAAATAAAGCAACGTTTAACTACAAAGTGATTGAAGGAAGATGATCATCAGCTGACTAAAAAGGTAAATAGACAATGCTTTAGGTTTTTTATGTTAGAGCAGTCTATATGACTTCTCTTTATATGACTTCTCTCTATATGACTGATTTTCTTCTTATTGGAAACAAATTTAAAATAGGGCAATGGAAATATTTGTCTGGTCATTTGAGCAAGTTTTTGTATTAATTTCATTTCAATAGCATAACTCCTCGTTTTATTCTTATTTTTCATCTACATGTTTCGGGATTCTATTCCCATCTTCAGGATTCTAAAACTTGTTTCTGTGTTGTTTTTTTTCCACATTGCCACTAATAATAAAAGGTACTACACCACTTTTACAGTTGACTTGAGGTGGTATCCTTGATTCTGGTCGTGAACGGCGAACGGCTGACGGTAGTACTCAGTCATTATTGAGCGTTACTACTTTGTTGCCATGTCTCCCATCATTAAAACGAGGAGTTCGTTGACCAAAAATCCTAAATAAAGATAAAAGCAGAAATGTTTTATATAGCGAATTCACAATAATATACCGAATAAAGTAAGCGATAAAGTTACTAATAGACCGAGATCCCAAATATCAACCCTTCTTTTCAAATGCATGGGTGTAATCCATCTACTGTTCTGAATGTAAATTTATGACCAAGCAAATCAAGGTCTGCCCCACAATAAAATGGAGAGGAGGAAAGTGTTAAAAATCGTATGTTCTTATCCGTTTGAGCAAGCCGAAACCTTTACTTTAAGAACATTTTGTTTCACATGTTGTTTAATCAAACAGAATTTGCAAGAAATTTAGTTCTATTCATTTTTTTCTCAGATCAATAGTTTTTAAAGGAATAATAGGAGGAAGGAAAAATTGATGAAACGTTTGTTGGTACTCTTTTGGCTATAACTCCGAAACTATTTGCCGAATCAAAAATTTCTTTTTTTATCAGAAAGCTAGTCAAATTTACTATCAGACCCCATACATGAAATTTCGTGTTTAGGCACATTTCTCGCTATAACACATAAAATATCCGATTTTCTTTCAACTCACTTCGAAACTGATTAAATTTTCTATCAGATCCTATATATGAAATTTGATTAAATCCAGTGAAATACCAATGCTAACAAGTTAAAAGCCGTGTACTGTTGTGAAATCCAACTATTTTTTGACACATTTTTCGCTATAACTCCAAAAATATTTGTGCGATCCCAAATTACATTTTTTCACTTAAAGCTGGTTAGATTTACTATCAGATCCCATAACAATGAAATATTGATTGAATATAGTGAAATAACCTCGCCAGCCCACTTAGCATGTCAAAATCGTCATATGTTGCCAGATCATATACATTTAGCGTGCTGGCGTGGGTGTTTTACGGAATATTACCAATATTTTTTTACGTGGTCTGATAGTATGTTTATGCAGCTTTAAGGTTAAAAAATGAAATTTAGGATTGGAAAAATAGTTTCAGAGTTAAAGCCAAAAGAATACCGATAAACGTGAAATTAGCCAGTTTCTTCAATTTTTCCTTCCCCACACAGCTCTCAAACAATTGGTCTGAGGGAAAAAATAAATAAAACCAAATTTTTTGGGCTTTAATAATGTATAGAACACAAAATGTTTTAAAATTAATGGTTTCTGAGTAAGAGCATACAATTTTCAACTCTCCCACCCCCGCCCCCCGCCTGAATCCGTCGCTATTCCGAGGAACACTTTTTACTATATTTAGAGCTAAGAGTGATAAACAACTTCTAGCTGTCAGATCTTCTTTTTTGGAGTACAAGATGTTCGATGCTAATTTCCCTGTAGGATAAAGGTTTGTTGTTAGCAAACTATAGTGAGTGTTTTAAGGTGTAAATGTGATTTGCTTATCCGTTGCTAATGAGAAAGAATACAAATAACGTTGCTGAGGGTGAGGAATTCCACGATTTCATCTTTTGGAACGTTACGGTACGTGGTCAGTACCATGCAGTACTTCTAACGTAATCTAGTGATTAGTAATGTAATTGTGGTCTACAGTAGATGGGAGAATTGACCACAATATTCTCCATTCCGTCTGGGCATCGTTTTTACAGTTAGGTGTGTTCATCTGAGATGGTGTTACAGGTTTCCATAGGTATGTAAATGCTACTCCTGAAATATAATACAGTTTAGTAACTATTTTTAATATCTTCTTTGGATTTAAGTGAACCACGATTAAATTCGAATTTTTTTTTTTTTTTTTCAATCAGAAAATAATTCATAATCAAAATTGTTTTTTAAGTTTAAAGAGATACTTTGAGTTGTTTTATATAAAAGAACAAATATTATTGAGAAAAATTATTCTTTCAGATGTATGTAAATTTAGGAGGAAAACGTAATAAAATTTTGTAGTACCCTAATTAGTTTTATATTTATCAGTTTTTTCCAGTTCGATTATAATGTTTATCTATAATTGAATGGGTCCGAAAAACGTTCTAAGCGACAAAATTTTAAACTTTTTTAAATGTATTATAAATAATACATCATAGTATGATATAGGAATCCATTATGTTATTATACATGTAAATATAACAAATTAAAAGGTGAAAAAAAAATCTAACTTACAAAAATAACAATAACTTTAAATTATGATTTTCTTTCACTGATTACTCAAAATTTTGTTTGTCGCTTAGAATGTTTTTCGGCGGAGCCATTCAATTATATTTACCAATTTTTATAAATTATATTATACAATTCAATATAATTATATTTAATTGCATAGGAATTACTAGCTTCATATATTAATTGTACACCATAAATTTTAAATTTGCTCTCCTCCAATAATCAAATAAGCTATATTCAGATTTAATCAAAAAGCCAAAGCCTTTGATATGAGGTGCAGACAATATAGAACAATTGGGTCGTGTTCAAAAGATAGCTTTTTGTACCAATTCCTAACTTTATAATATTCTGAGTCACTAATCAGGCCACAGAGAAATTAATAATTCCCTTAACTGTTCTAGATTAACTAGGAAATCAAAAGGCGTGACTATTAGACTATTTAGGGTGGGGACGATGTTAGTTTGTTTACTACGGCTTAACGTCCTTATGTACTCCAACTTGGGCAGGTAAGACGGATTACCCTACTGGTTATCAACCTATTCTAGCCAGATTAGGAAAGTCAATATTTTTTCCGTGGATCCACCAAGAAATAAATTTCAACCCGCCTATTCAAGGATTCAAACCTACTACCTACTGTACAGAGCGTACAGAGACCCACGCTTCAACGCGCTCCAAGACCAGATTTTGGGGTTATATCGAATAGGGGTTATAATAGGGCGATGGCTATATAAAAGGCTGGAAAAATATACTCGAGGTATTGTCTTGATTGTCTGTCTTGCTGACCCGGACTTGACAGAGCCGAAACCGATATAACAAGTGTATATATTTTTCTCTTTTAAAAAGATCAATAATTCGAAACGGATTAGAGAATTTCCTGTTACTGATATGATAGGAAAATGCCGTGAGATATGTTACTGAAGAGGAGATGGGCCGTGGAAGTGAGCTATTAGTGACAGGTGAGATAAGAAGACAACCACTGCTATTGAAGGGTTTGGGCCCTCACAACGGTACAAGTCCTAATGACTTGGCTAATGACCGACTGGGGCCAATTAGCATGTCACGGTTTGGTCTTCAGCCTCCCACATCTCTGTCCACATATGGATCCCCTTTAGGTTCCTTAATCAATCTTTTATCGAGAAAGAGGAATTTCAGTTAATATCGTTAATGAATCACATCTACAGTTACATTGGACAGGGAAGCATTATATTTCTAACAGATTTTAGGTTAAATTAATTAAGCAACTATAATACAACAAATTTACCTTCACAACCACTCATAAATCTCAATTCCTATATATAGGTATAGTTTGCAGAAAAGAGAAGTTATCTTTCTCTCATTAAAAGTGAATATTACCGTCAGCTATACCATTTTTTTTGTCAGAACTGAATAAAAATGACGGAGAAAACTGAAGAATTATCTTCCTCGATCCTAATTTAAGAGTCATATCATACGTATTCTGAAAGAACCTAAGGGTTGCCGATATAGTTCAACCCAATCCCATAAAACACCTAATTTGCATGAAAAATGGAGGTAAAAACCACATTTCAAAAAGGAAAAAAAAATTATTTAGGTACCACAAAGTTTTAAAATGGCTTTTACTGTCAAAGAGATTTTTCATAATAACTAAAAAGATTGTAATATATTACTTAAATAATATATTAAATATTTAATTTAAGAACAAGCTGGTCAAGAGCCATAAGCTAAACGTTCAAGTTCAAAAAACTTTATATAGAGTGTGAAGATTTTGACTTGTCTTGCAGGTCTTCTTCAGAGCTAAAAATAACAATACTGGATGTAACCAAATGATAACAAAAGATTAACAAATAAAGAAAATTAAATTACAAAGGTGATATCTAAAATCTTAGATCTGAAGAAGAAATGCAAGATAGGTCGAAACTTTTTATTACTCCTGATTGCATACCAGACTACCTTCTTCATAAATTATATAGAACAGCCAATCATTAAATATTTATTAAATTTTTTTTTTCTTAAATTAAGTCTTAAGTTAACTTAGAAAGAAACTCAATTAAAAAATGTATTCAATCACATAATTTATAAACTGTAATTATGAAAACAAAAGAGTATTTCATCCTAATAAAAGTTTGTGGAGAATCAATAACCATAAGTAAGCCTTCGGTGGAAAAAGGTGTTATCTCAGTTTTTAGCAAGTCAGTAAAAGGTGAGTCATCAGCAGATTTATTAAAAAATATTAGAGTAAGATTAGATACAAAACTAAAATAAACAATCGATGATAAATAGAAACAATTTTATAAAAAAAAAAAGAATACAAACGTCCGTAAAAGTTCCAAACGTGTAACGCTAAAATGCTTCTCTTAAACATTTTAATAAAGGGGCCATTCCATGTCAAATCAACTAATAGTTTGAACGTTGACCTCTCCGATTTTTATGATTTTTGGTATGGAAGTACATACCAAAAATGGTTAAAATGTAAAATATTACAATTTTCTGACTTTTGGCTTTTGAGTTAGCTTTTACTAATCCACAACTGCTTTAAGCCCTGACTCAATATATTCAAAATTACGCCATTTAAAATTTTTTGCACCTAGAGAGCTCAGATTTGCGGCATTCTTTTCCATTTTTTTTTTTTAATGGACTGTGGACAAATTTCAAACGACATTAGGGCGGAGTGGCTCCCCCCAATAGTAATTGTTTTTAGCACCCCCAAAAATATTTTGCTACTAACATTTATACATTTTATTCAAGGAAGTATTTAAAAACAGTGACAACATCTAAATTTTGCGTAAAATCTTTTAATAAAGATGATAACTTCAACTTATAAGCACTTAAAGAAAATTTTAATCACTTTATACATTTTTCGAAGAAAAAAAAAAAATACGTACCCTTTGATTTTTCGATTCATACTATAACTGACTACATATGGGAAAAATTTCAGAATGGGATAGAAATGGATACTTGACAAAAAAAATTCTTTTTTTTTTTTTTAATGAAAAGTTGAAAATTTTCAAACGTCATCGGGGCGGGGCTCCTTTTAACAGTAATTGTTATCAGTGCCCCCCAAAATATTTTGCAATAAGCATTTATATATCTTACTCAAAGAATTATTTAGAAAAAGTGACTATAACAACATGTTCTTTATAATCTTTAAATATACAATATTTATACAAAGCCAGAGAAGATAACATCATCTCATCAGTACTTAGATTTTACGTCCTTCCCGTTACTGTGGATGGATCAACTTTTTGCAAAAGAGTATTTCCGGGCACATCTAATACTTTGTGGGTCTATAGGTTGTTGGTAGAAGAAGGAAAAGGCTTGACCTGTTGGATGTAAAAAGATTATTCTATACATTTAGTTGTTATTTTTTCCTCAATAAATCTCAGCTACCACAAGTTTTCATAAGTGAATATCACAAGATCTGAGGACATATTTTTCTAATTAGTTGATGTTATTTGTTACACTGTTGTCATTCAATGACGGGATTCATCTTGGCTGAAATAATATGGTCTGGCAGTAATTTTTACTGGTGGTAAATGAATGAAATTTTTGTGTCCCTATAATTGCTTTTGATTAACTAAGCCTATAGACGTCTTTCCTATTTTTATATGGCACTAACATCAAAGAAGCGGGTGATTATTTTAATTTTATTTAAAGTAGTTTCTTCTGGGAAACATAAGAGACAACTGTATTGTGCTCCAAACATTCTGAAATGAAGACATATTTAAGATTTTTCAATTCCTCCCCCATTCGTGATAAAAAAAGAAGGGATGTTAACACCAACGGATTTGGAACATTATCTCTTCAGGTTTGGTGACAGTAGCTTATCTCTTGGTAGTTGAGATACAAAAGAACACGTATAGTCATTTCACACCCAAAAGGTACATTTCGTTCTTTCTTCTACCCACATCTAAGTGCTTATAAGTTGAAGTTATCATCTTTATTAAAAGATTTTACGCAAAATTTAGATGTTGTCACTGTTTTTAAATACTTCCTTGAATAAAATGTATAAATGTTAGTAGCAAAATATTTTTGGGGGTGCTAAAAACAATTACTATTGGGAGGAGCCACTCCGCCCTAATGTCGTTTGAAATTTGTCCACAGTCCATTAAAAAACTCCATTCTGAAACTATGCTCACATATAGTCAGTTATAGTGAGGCAATTTCACAAAACCACAACTAGATTTAACCCAAACATCCTTTTTAATCACATTCTATATCATTTTAATATTGATTATGTTGAGTTATCATGAATGTGACTATACAAATAGGATCAATAATTAACATCCATAACAGTAAAATAACTAAGCACATTACTTAAATCATTAGGTACTGGAGAAACGATAAAACATATCAAATCACACAAACAATGTCAACACACTTCTATATAATTAAGTTCACCGCTTTTCCATCCAACTAGTTTTTAGAGATTACTAACCAATAACTACTTAACTACTGATTCTTCTAGGTGTGACCAGTTGATTTATGAAGACCACTAGAGAATCATCCTGACCAAAAGAATAATTATAATATAACATAAGACTGTTCTGCTAGTATTTTAAAATTATATACGATTACTTGGTAGTAATTATACTTATCGAAAGCAATACAAAAGTAAATCAATGATACACAAGGATAGGTAGAAATGCCTTCCCCTGTAAAAACATATTTATCAGTCCATAAGATTCACCTCAAAAATTCGTATTCTTCATCATCTGCGTTTAGAAGCTAAAAGTAAAATTGAGGTCTATGTTCGTTACCATTGAATTTTAAACCTTACATTGAACATCTAATAAAATAAATCCTAAATAATAATAATAGATAAATAAATTTAATAACATAAAATCCTTTGATCGGGTGTCACTTTATTGATAGTTTTCCTTTATTTTCAATTAAACAATACATTTTTTCTTTGCTTTTTATTCCAATGAAGAAATATATATATCTTTTTTATTTATTTTTTTTTCTAGATGATGTAGATAATCGTGGTAAGTAGTCAAGGAAACACAATTAAATTATACTAATTTATTAGGCCGATGATTCGGCATACAATGTCCGTTATCAGGGCTTAAAATAAACAATACATAGCAAACAAAAGTGAATTTAAAAAAATATAGAAAAGAAAAACAGCATGAAAATAGAAAAATAAGTTTCAAAACAAGAAAAAAAATTGTTTTTATAAAGATAAAAAATATTCCTACAAAAGATAAATGGATATCGTTAATGAACGGAAATAGATAAATAAAGAATAACTTTATCCCACCGTGATGCAAGATCCCTAATACCGTTTTTCAAAAAACATTTATCTTTGCTGGTAAAAAACTAATCTAATTTCTATTCTAGGCATTGCTGAACATCAAAACATTTCTGCCGGAGACAATTGTCCAGAGGTATAAAATGGTGATAATCACTGGGTGAAAGGTCGGGATAATATGGCGGGTAGGGCAATGTTTCCCATCCAATTTCCATTAATTTTTCCCTAGTCAACTTTGTGGTACGAGGCCTCTTATTTGCCTCTGATAACTTGTAAGGGGCCCATTTATCAATTTTTTTTTCCCCCCATTTTATGTAGGTATCTCCAGGCTATTGCTTGTGAAATATTTAACTGATTACCTATTAATTAATTCTCGAATTTCCAGTTCGTTGGCTACTCGAGGTCTTCCAGAACGAGTGCCATCTTCAATGGTTTAATCAGCTTGACGAAATTTGAAAAACCAAAATTGAACTTTACGCTCAGAGAGGGTCTTCTCACCAAACACGGAGCATATTTTTCTAGCAGTCTCGGTTGCCTTCAAGCCATGTTTAAATTCTTATAACAAAATTGACATTTTAATAACTTTTTTTTTAATATCTAGCAATGACTGGATTAAAAGGTAATCTCTAGTTCAAAGACAATAAACAATATTGTTTACATTGGAAGAGGTAGAATTGAAAATAAAATTATAACAAATGCGATAGAGAACAAATAAATCTTAACTGATAAAAAAACGATAGGACTTTTGAAACGGCCTGGTAATTTTATATTGTTCTGATTTTCAAAGCCTTTCAATACATTAGTTTACACAGTAACGGTTCATTGACCTGTAGTATATTTTTTTTTATTCTTCATCGGTTGAGAAGTGGTAGGGTTTTGAAAAGAAGTGTTCGGATCTCATTTTTCGGGAGCGTTCAAGCGCCGCTAATAGACGGTCCTCCTCGGGTTTCGCCGGTAAAGAACGCTTTGAGAAGCTGAAGCTTGTTAGATGAGCGAAATAAATCTCTTTGACGCCAATTTAGTGGTTGCGGCTGAGGGTTTTCTTAAATTATTTAGTTTGTGGGACCCTTAGCAGACTGTGGAGAAAAACAACAAACAAATCAATATGTGGCAGCTCCCCTGTCATAATACTTGAGGGTAAGGGGTCCCACTTCCTCCTGGGCCCACCCTCTGTAGACGTTCCCCCATCTAATTTGTAGAAGCTTAAGCTAATAACAGTTCGCTTCATCGGGAATTCTAGAGTACTTTATTCCTTCCTCAAATACTGATCGACGGCCAACATCCCTGCCTAAGGGTCTTACAGGATAAGTGGTAAAATTACTGATATTTCGAGATCTTAATTTTGACGTACGTGATTCAACTAATTGGACCCATTTCAGGAAATTTTCACCATTTTTTCTTAGCCGATTTCCAGAATATTCAAGAGATTTATCACACGCATCCTCATGTACTCTTAATCTTCCTACAAATCATTTAACTGTTATGTATATATATAGTCATCATTTATGTATGTATGCTAGTTATTATATATTGATTATTTATATTAATTATTATTATTTTGTATTTAATTTTAAATTTATATTTAATTATAATTTCATATTTTATTTTATATTATGTATTTTTTTTTATGTGGGTTTTTCCTTATTTTTCCTACTGTTTACAGAAGAACATTAAAATGTAAAACTATTTACTAAAGCATAAAACTATGTTAATCATGTAGAGGGATTTAGACCAGCACCTTTATACAAAAAATTATTTGTAATTGTAAATATGTCAATAAAGCCATATTATTATCATCTCGTGCATTCACTAACTATGTATGTAAAGATGAGTTATTGCTATGATAAGGGCTAATCAAAGGTTCCAAAATAAAAGAATAAAAAAATAAAATAATATATACATACGTGTAAATATATATATAAATTCTTACACTTATTTTTCGTTTTTTCATTTAGCAAAGTTTTTAAAAAGTTTAATTATATTTTATATTGTCAAATAAATTATAATTTACATTTAATTTTTAATTTAATAATTATAATTATTATAATTAATTATAATTATAATTATTATTAATATAATAATTATCACGGATAGCTTTTATTATGTAACGGAATCTTGCATCGTAATTTCACCAGCAATCTGATTATCTTGAAAATTTGCACATGTGTCAATACAATAACTGCACAACTTTGTTTTAATGTTCTTACTGAGTCCAATTGAAATTCTCACAAAAAAGAAGGTCTGCCTTGCAAATGATGGAGTAGTAGATTTTATGATTCAGTATGTTCCAGATGGGTCCTGAGAATAAAATACCAAAAATTTGACTACATTTGATTAGGGGAAAATTTTAGAGTGCAAAAAAACCCAACACTTTCTAACTTTTTTCAGATTTTTGTAAAAAAAAAAAAAAAAAAAGATATACAAAAATGCTTAAAATCGGAAAATATGTTATTTACAAAATTAAAGTCTTTTAAATTGTGCTTCTGATGACATCTCTTAAGCTGAATTTTATTCGGCCGTTTAGCTACAATCGATTGTCAAAAATCGACGAATTCCGCCAACTTTCTCAACAAGTTAGTTTTGGTCATGTTTAACAGTCTATAACACAAAAATGGCTTAAATGGTTGAAAATCGTTTTATTGACTTAACCTGTTTGTAATGGAATATTTCAGCGTAGTTTTCACAAATTTTCAGCAATCTGATTGACTTAAAAATTTCCAAACATGTCAAGGACCAATGCCAGTACAATTATTTCTTAATATAGTTCTAATGTCCTCACGAGAACTATGTCAATAAATTAAAATATTTATATTCCAGAGTGCATGAAATATGCAATAGTTTTTGACTTCAGGGTTTCGTTAGGAGTGGTTAGTAGGCAAATATACTAAAAACCTTGCCCCTGAAGAATAAGCATACAGTCGGGAGGGAGGGAAGGGTTTTTCGATTATTACTCAGAAAATACATTTAATATGTTCAATCACTTTTGTTTTTGTGTTATAGGTTACCAACCTTATTTAGTATTTTTATTTTGATTTTAAATTTTGTTTGACAGTAAAATATATTCTGTTGTTGTTTTCGATATGCATTCGTCCAGGCGGTGTTGTGTGCTTAATCCAGACTGTATTTGAAATATTTGTGCCGAATATATATTTGAAAAATATCGAAAACCTATATTAGACTTTGTAAAAATTGCATATCAGTACTTCACATACAATCAGGACAAGCCATGCACCCTCATATTGTTCGCCAAAAATGTGTTGTGTGTCTACGGTTATGGTTTAGCTGGAAAAGAGATGCAGTGAAGTTTGTAACTTCCATAATTTGGCGCGAACCACAAAACCATGATGACGACTGCTACTTCTGGGTTGTGAAAATAAACAGAATAACCCCTGGAAATCGAAGTATTTCGTCATATCCTAAATTATCTTATGCTCAACGATCTCAATGAAAGTCTCGAGAAGTACAACCCAGCACATCTAAACCCTCTGATAACCCAAATCTCTGTGAACGTGAACAAAATATATCAAGTGATGACTCTGATCCAGATTACAAATGTAGCCTTTGAGAACCTCAACCATTTAATCAGAAATAACAAAATGACTTAGTGAGGGATCTGAACTTACCGAAAGAATCTTCAGAATATCTTTAAAAGAAACAAAGTTGCTATATCCCGAAACCAACATTACTTTTTATCGTACCCGAGAAAAGAATCTGTTAACGTATTTTTCTCAAGAGAAGTATTTAGTCTTTTGTAACAATGTTGGCGGTATTTTGCAAAAGGTGGGTTTAATAAACTACAAGCATAGGGATTGGTGTATTTTTATGTAAAGCACCGAAAGAAGTTTTGCCCCATAGCAGTAACAAGCAGCAGTAACTATTGTACATTCGACGACTTTGAAAGAAGAATACACAAATTTTTTATGCAAAGAGATCTACCTAAAGTCATTTATTCAAGGAAATCCTATAAAAGATCATTTGATAATAATGTTTAATAAAATTTTGTAAACATTATGTATTAATTTCCTTACATTTTTTAATCAAAACAGTAAAACTTTATATTTTATAAATATAAATAGCTTTTATAATAAAGCTGTTAGCAATCTCCCAGTATTTTTTTCATAGTCAGGGCCTTTAAAATAACCAGTAACAATAAAAAAAATGGAGGAAACAAAAATTGTGTTGACCAGTGTAATCAATTATGATTAATTAATTTGGAATAAAATTAAAGTAAAACTTATGTTATTAACAAAATAATTCAATATATAGTAAAAAGGTGTGGGGTTCATGATATTAAATATTACAAAAATTTTATTGGTAACTATTTATAAAAGTAGAGTTATTATGAAAATAATCATACTAACAGTAACATATCAATGATGTTCAGCCCCTCCGTAACAAAAGTTTGTTGCACTCCACGCTTTTTTTAGTATAAATTGAATTATATAAAAAATTATTTTCTTGAAATAAAAATTATTTTCTTCTTTTTAGTTTGGTTGTTATTAAAGTGTTTTTTTTTTTTAGTTTTTCAAACTATAATTTTTGCAAACATTATTTAAAGATGCAATGGCATAGTTAAAATATTTTAATGTTTTTGGTAAACTGTTTTAATAACAAATCCTGTACACAGACTTCATATAATTATGAAAATGTTCCCATACATAATTAATTTAATTTGTAGTAAAATATATGTAACGTAATAATCAAAATATATTTTTTGAAAGATTATAAAGTTCACTAAAAATGAATAGAGATTAAACAAAAAAGAAGGTGCTGATTAAGAAGGCATTGAAGGAAGGATAAAAGGGTTTCGGCTAGAGAAAACAATATGAGTCCAGAATACAGTTAAGCAACTTGTCTAGTTAATCACATGGTATTGAGGATCGAATGAAAGAACATACCATATTTTGGGCCCAAGGCAGCATTAAGAAGCAGTTATTTGAGGATGGTGAGGTGGGTTGAACCTGAGAATTTGTCGCAGAGCAGGGAACGGCTTGTTCAAAGAAGAAAAAGTTAAAAGTTGTATGTTGCAAACAGTTTTTTTAGTTGATAAGAGATTTTTCGGAAGGAAGTTAATTGAGTTTAAAAAAACATTAATTATCAAATGAGTAAATTGTCTATAAATATAATTTTATGTTAGGGTTAAGTCTTTATTATAACAGTAGTTTTAATTTTTTTTTTTTTCAATATATCAAGTTTGTGTTCCGATATAGTACTTTTTTTTTGTTTAAATTTTATATATTTTGAAATCATTTTTTTTATACACTACATTCAGAAGTTTTATTTTTTACTGATCATCTATAAATGTAATAATGAAAATGCTATGGTTGACAGTGTGAAATAATAGTAGAGAAATGGTCAGGGATGCCGTCAGGTATATACAAACACATCCAAGTATTTTAGTAAAAAACTTATATTAGCAGTGCCGACGTTTCGACCAGCCTTGCAGGTCTTCTTAAGGGTGATTGTGGTCTGGCTGAAGACACGGCCAACGACCAGACCACCTTCAACCAAACCAGGCCCCGAACTAGGGAGGGGCAGGGGGGGCACGTGCCCCGGGCGGCAAATTTCAGGGGGCGGCAAAATTTGAGATGTAGAAAAAAATAATAAGTTATTAAAAACGTTCTTAAAATTATAATATCACAATCAATATCGTTTAATTTAATTTTGATTTTTTGCATAATTTATAAGCCCTATTATATTGGATATCAAGTTTATTCTTAGGTCTTATAAGAATTACTGATTAATATAAATTAGTAGCCTGAGCGCTTGTAAGCGCTAGTAGCGGGCTCGGGGGCGCGAAAACTGGTGCCTCTCTCTACCCTTTAAAATGACATTGGACTATCTGTTGTCAGTGTTAACAGTTGTGTAGTCTGCGTTTGTTGTAAAAACAGTTGTTATATTTTATTTACATTTAGTTTTTGGTGTATAGTGTTTGTTATTAGTGTTACCGTTTATCAGTGTTTTGTACATTTTAAACTGCGTTTTTTAAATAAATTTCCGAATTATGGATGGCCGAAAACGATTCAGTGGAGCCGAGTATAGAAAACTTGCTAAAGAAAAAAGGAGAAAAAAAAAACAACGTGCTGTCACAAACACCAAAATTAGAAGCTTTTTTTAAAACCCCTAATGTTAATGAAGAGGAAGGCACAAAAGAAAAGTCAGGTAATCAAATATTTATTTTTATTTACCCCTTTTAAGTGCAGGCATACATATTTAAGATCATTTGAATTCACTATTTGTTTTTTTGACCAATAGTAATATTGAATACATCATTAGAAAAAAAAAAAATTACTTTCATTTATTACAATTTGTTTTTGTTTTTTAACATCAATTAATGTTTCTGAATGATGGGGCCCCTCCAATCATTCCATCGAATTATTGTGTACTGTAGAACACTGTAGAGGTGGGACAAAAATAACGTATTCTTTAAAATAACCTATTATTGACTCGGAACTGTTATCACCAATCACCTATTACTGAAAAAACCCTATTACCAGTGATCATATTTTAAAATATCTATAAATAAACCTAAATTTGTATTTTAGAATAACTATATTTTACAATATTAGTCAAATTTATTAAATCTTCCATCGAAAACGATGGAGAAATAACAATAAATTGGGGTTGTTGGTGTAAGGTGTTAGGTTATAACAGATAGAAGAACCGATCGGTTAAGGTTATTCGACCAGTTACCGTTCTTAGATCGGTTCTCAATAACTGTTGAGTAACTTCTGTTATCGAATAACTCATATGGCTGTCCTATTATTGAAGAACCGATAGGTCACGTGATCTAATAACGCAAACAAGAACTGGTCGCAGTGGGTTGTGACGCTCCTAGCGGCCGTGGTTCGAACTAAAACAGAAATTCGTGATCATAGTACAATCATATCACAATAGATGGAGTTCGAAACTGTGAACAAAAATAAATGCTTTGATTTTAATTTGTAAATAAATCTTCATGATTTCCTTTTTTGTTTCATTGCGAATCGATAAAAAATCTCTTGGTTAAGAGAGGTTCTACTTTAATACAAAGTGCTGAAACTTTTAGATGAGCTTTGTAATACCAGATTTAATTTAAATTTACTTAGAATGAAATAGTTCTCCAATATTCAGGGTCTTAATGTTTTCTAATCGTAATTTTAAAAAGTTGAAATGGCTAGTTAATATCAAATGCTTTTTCTTATGTTATATTACAAATAATAATGTAATGACAAATGAATGTCATTAAAATCTTATGATGATTATAATGAATAGTTAAAATCTTGCAATGATTATTAAATCATGAAAATACTAGCTTGTTGTAAAATCTGTTTAGACTTTTGTAATTTATAGTTATTCCAAGGATATTTACACTTATATTAGATTCCATCGAGACACTACCTTTTTACCTGTTTGTAAAATATAATACTGCTTTTTGAAGTAAGTATTTAGTCTTTTGATATATAGCTTTTTTATTTTTGTGAATGGTTTCTTTCATAAAACTTTTTAGTTATCATTTTTATGGTTAAATACATTGAAATATTTTTAAATAGATTTGTTAACAAATAAACTGAATATTTTTAATTCATTTTGTTTTTTTTTCCTTTAAAAACTCTGATGTAAATTGATTGAATCTGTATGGTTATTAGTATTGTCCAATATTTTGGTGAAGTATTTATGAGAACAGTTCTTTTAAATAAAAACTCATTGTAATTGTACAATGATAATGTGGAGTGTTGATAAATTTGTACAAACTTTATTGTAATTTGTTTTGTTTTTTTATATAGTTTTAGTCCATACATTATCTCATTTTGTGATTTTTATAATTACCCTTTCTGTTCTGGAAACTTATAAAATGAAAAATACCTTCAGGTTTGTTCAGTTATTGTATCCTAATCTTTATCAGTTATTTGTTCAAAACATCTTTTGATCAACTAATCTTTCTCTTGTTTGCTGCCATACCTTTCTTTACATCCCCTATCCACAATTTCCTCAGACATCCTTCAACCTAATCTCTAATCTGTTCAGGAAAATATACTATGGCCTCTGTTTTGATACATCCTTTTTGAATGAGCTCCTGGTTTAAATACTCTTTAAAATATTTTTTTCCTCAATTAGGATTGATGACTTAATTCCAATAAAAGTGGCAATTAATTCATGAAACCCTAATTGTATTGATCCTTATATACCATCATGTGTACCTCAAGTGATTTTTTCCTTCCTCATATATTGTCTTATGATATTATTAGAAACATGATGGGCTCTTATTATGAAATAACTTCCACTCTGAGTACCCATCTCTAAAGATAGTAGCGTTTAAGCTTTTTCTTCTCCACACCACAGATTTTAGCAAATTTAAAGACAATTTATAGTGATAAGGAAAGATATAATCATCTTATTTTATTATTATTTTTTTTTTTTTAAAGGAAACATTTTTATTCCACAGGAACGAGTTTAGGATTCCTACAGTCTTCCTTTCTCTTAATATTTTCAATGAAATATCTTAATTAATAGAGGATTCCTTTCCAGGAAGGATTAGTAGACCTCTAATTTTCAATGCTAAAAAATGTGCTTGAAGAGTTGAGGGACAAAAACTCTTTCTTCTTTAGATTTATTTCCATGCCCTTTTCAGAATACTGCTTAGAGTTTCCTCAGCATGTATTCTAGATCACATTCCTCAGTGGCAATGAGTTGATAAACTCCTGCAATTTGTATTATGAATTAGATATCTTTCAAAATCTCCAAACCCGTGTGTTAATATTTCTCTCCTATTTCTAGAAAGGTTGTTTAATAACTATGTTAAAGAGCGTAGATGATTAGCAGCAACTTTGATTTAATCCTTTGGTGATGTGTAATGCTGAGGGGACATGATATCAAAACTTTTTTTTTTAAATACTTTTGTATACAATTAGTAACGCTGCTATTTCAAAATTTAATTCCCAATTCTGCACCTTTATAAAGGCCTTGTATGCCTTATCTCAGACTATCACTTATCTCTGACAAACAGTGCTTTCCACACCTTATTTAAAGGACCTAAGTCAAAGCTTTCTAAAGGTGGATAAAGGCTAAATTTACCTCCTGGACCAGAAGTCTTGGAAGTCCACCAAATGCTTTAAAAAAAAATTGGGATATAGTAAAAACTTGACCTAAGATGGCCCAGCCTGAATCCTGCTTCTACCTCTGTTTTTTTCTTCTTTATTTTATCTTACAGCCAATATTTTAATACACAATACATGCTTAGGTAACAGATTGATACAAGCTACTTGTAATTGTTGAGTCTTTATAATTGTTCAAATATGTTTTACTAACACCTATATGTATTTTTTAAAAATAAAATCTTGGCAGTACAATTAAATAAGGACAATGTTTTTTAAAGATTTATTTAGCTGAATTCGTTTGTATCATAGTTGGCCGATTTATTTTTAATTTGTTATATATTTTGACAACTTTTAATTGGCTTCTAAAATTTTTTGTTAAAAAAAAATTGACACAATAATTTTGGTTGATTTTGTGTTATTTATCATTTGTAAGATTACTAAATAAACAAATTATTAACATTATTAGCAATGGCGAGGAGGATAAATTAATGAATTACCAGTCAAAATGTCTAAAAGTAAGTTTTTAATAGGTTAGAACCACTAGCGCCAGGTCGGTGATCGAAAACTGAACGATGGCTGGCAATAGGTTATTCTAATAACAGTTGAGAACTGTTGTAGAACTGGAGTGATTGTAATAACTGCAGTGATTCTAATAACTGGCGTTATTGTAAGAACTGCAGTGATTCTAAGCGTTATTGGATCCCGAAGAGTTATTGGCAACAGCAGTGATTGACGGGCGCGCATTCTAGCGGTAGGGCAGGGGTTTACTTGAATCACCTATTACTGGAATAACCTATTATTGGAACCTATTACTGGGATAGAGCCATAACGTAGTAACCTAATACCAAAAAATAACTGTTTAGCCCACCTCTAGAACACTGTGCCCGGAAATGGTTTAATAATTAAATTATAACACATAAGGGAAGAGAAGGAATTAATTGCGGCTTTATAGTGTAGGACTATATTCCTATTATATAAGTTCTAAATATTTCTGGAACCCCGGCGACTGAGTCGGCGAGTTCACAATGAAAACTTCTTAGAAAACGTTATTTTGAATGAAACCCACTAATACGTTTTCACTCCTAATCCTTTTGATTCCTTTCGAACTTGGTCTGTTGAAGTGACAATGTTTTATATTTTATATACAGATTACATATGAATTTATTGTTTTCAAAATGAAAAAAAAACGAGGTGGTTAAATAAAATAAAAGACGATAACTCTGGATGTGATTGCTCTAATTGAGTGACTTGACAAATGAGTTTTTTTTTTTTTAAAATTGTATTTATTAACCCTTGCCCAAATTATTATAAGTTACGTATGTAAAAAGAAAACTAAACAGCTATTTTTGTTGTCTCCGGTTAATCCGACTTTTGACTATTCATTCTCACCCCGCCACGGTTCTGAGAATGAAGTTCTACTGTAATGATTGAATTAAGTCAAGATATACAGCTTGATAAATGTATGTTTCCGTCGGATTCTTTTGGCGAATGCATTTAAGCAAAAAAAAAAAAAAAATGAAATAAGTTTACAATTGAAAGTTTTTTTGTTTTTTTATTATTTTTTTTTTATTAATGTTAAAATCTTATTAATAGAATTTTTAAAAGAATCTTTTGGTATTAAAGAGGTAACTGCAGTCCAAGAAGAAGCCAAGCAGCCTGACACCTTTAGCGAGAAAATTACCACTTCTGGTACTAAACTAAAAGTTGAATTTTAAAGTTAAACTTATTTTTAAAAGTTTTTAAATGCGTCTGTTAATATTTTAGATGAATATGAAGTTAAAAAGGAATGTCTGAGTCCTACTGAGGTCGCGAATGAAGATGAATTATTATCTCGTCCAGGCCCTTCAACTGGTCTTCAAGAATCCGAGTTTTCCTTTGATTTTAAAATCCTGGTTCATGGCCACAGAGTTTTTCCGATTCAGAAAGGAGTTTCATAACAAAAATGAGATTCGAAAATATTATTGAGCCAAATTTAAGTAATAGCAGCAGAGAAGGACGTCACTTAACCAAAGATTGGTTTTATAAAGAACTAAAAAATGGGTTAAAAATAAAGAGATCGTGGCTATGCTATAGTGAAACTAATAAAGCACTATATTGTGTTCCCTGCAGGCTGTTTTCACAATTTGCGTCACATCAAGTGTCTTCCTTAGCTAAAGAAAAAGGATTTACTAATTGGAAAAAAATAGGTGAAAAAATTGATGGAACATGAAAATTCAACCAACCACAAAATTTGCTTTTGTTCGTGGAAGGCTTTAGAATCTTGTTTACTAAAGGGAGGTATTGATGCAGAATTTCAAAAGCAGATCCATCAAGAAGAGTCTCACTGGAAGGCAGTGTTGCGCTGCATCGTTGTTGCTATTCTATTCCTGGCAAAGCAAGGGAGTCCGAGGAACAAAAGAAGACTGTGATTTCAGCGACCCGTCCAGTGGAAAATTCTTAAACACAATTGAACTCATCTCGCATTACAGTGTCCCTCTACAACAACATATTAAGAAAGGGCAAATATCCTATTTTTCACATAAAATACAAGATGAGTTTCTTGAAATTATTGCCAATAACGTAAGGCAAAAGATAGTGCAGGACATAATGGATGCGAAATATTTTTCTTTAATATTTGACTGCACTCCGGATATCAGCCACACCGAACAAATGACTCAAATAGTTCGCTACGTTAAAGCTAATACTTCAGAGGTTGAAGAAAGTTTTATTGATTTTTTCCCTGTTAGTGACAAAACAGGTGAAGGTCTCAGCCAAGAGATCCTTAAGAAATTACTCAAAGATGGACTTAACATAAAGGACTGTAAAGGCCAATCCTACGACAACGGGGCAAATATGGCGGGGAAATATAAAGGTGTTCAGTCCAGATTACTTCAGGAGAACGATTTTCCATATTTTGTCCCATGTGCTGCTCACTCCCTCAATTTAGTTGGTGCTAATGCGGCCAGTGATACTATTCAGGCACAGACTTTTTTCGGAACTTTGAATAGTATGTATTCTTTCTTTGTGGCTTCAACTTCACGCTGGGAAATTCTCCGAGAATATGTGCCACTGACATTGAAACCTGAGATCAAGACAAGATGGTCTGCAAGATTAGAAGCTGTCGAAGCTGTATATAAACATTACGGCAAAGTTTTGGAGGCTCTAGAGGATCTTAAAAACCATGATCTGTCAACGCCTCAAACTAAGAGTGAGGCAAGATCCCTTTTGAAAAATATAGGGAAAATTGAATTCATCGTTTTGGCGTGTTTTTTGGCATGGTTGTTTGAAAAAAATCAATCATGTCAATGAGTTTTTGCAAAGAAAAGATATTACAGTAGATTTGGCTGCCCGGAACCTTCAAAGTCTTTTAAAGTTGTTGAAGTCCTGTAGAGAGTTTGCTCCATCTAAAGCCATTACTGAGGGTAAATTCTTAGCAAGTATGAATGATCTACCCTCTCAGTTTTTAGAAAAAGTCCAACAAGTGCTCAGAATGTGTGTCAAGTAGCTATGTTAGAGGTTATTGACCGGATGATTATGGAACTTAATGACAGGTTTAAGGCTTTAGACAATATAAACAGCAAGTTTGGATTTTTAAATGGAGTTCAAATTAGAAAATTACAAGTAAAAGATTTAAAAATTAAAGCAGACGAATTGGCAAACATCTACACTGCGGATCTCAACAAGGAGGAATTTAAATTTGAAATGGAAAGTTTCAAACACCACGCTTTGTCAGTTGACGAGAAATTAAAAGAAGCCACATCAAGAGAAATGTTAAGTCTCATTTATAAAAATAAACTGGAGGAAGGCTACCCGAACATCACTACCGCATCTGGAGAACGAAGTTTTAGCAAACTGAAACTCATCAAGAACTACATGAGAAGTACAATGGGACAGGAGAGGCTCTCTAATCTAAGCATTATATCAATTGAACACCAACGAGCTTCCCTCATCAACTTTGACGACATCATCAGTACATTTGCAGCTAAAAAGGCTAGAAGAATTCAAGTTTAGGTACAATAAAAAACGAACATGTTTTTTTTTCTTTTAATTCTTAACTATATCTAAATCATTTTTTGTTTGTTTTGTTACTGTTAGTTAATTTTAATTAACAATACGGAGGTGTTGTATTTTAATAGTGGGGGGGTGAGGAGGGGGGGGGGGACGGCAAACTGATCTTTGCCCCCCCTGACAAATCTCCTAGTTCCGCCCCTGAACCAAACCACAATCACCCTCAAGAAGACTTGCAAGGCAGGTCGAAACATTGATATGTTAATTATACCTGATTGCATCCCAGACCATTTCTATACTATTATAAATGTAATATTTCAAAAACAACTCTTAGATATTTCATATACCAACATTACAATTTTTTTTTTTTTAAGAAACTAAATATAATTTACTGTTTAATATTTAACAATTTATTTATATTAAATATAATTATTATATTATTTATTTATTAATTTATTTCCGAAATATATGATTTCACTGATAGTAAACATTAAATTCAATTAATATGTAATTCTGTATATAGGATTTTTTCTTTTAACTCTAATTCCCTAGTTGCCGAGAAGAAGTGGATAAGTTTTTTCATTAAGACATTTTTTATTGTTTTCCAAAATCCTTTAATTACTCTAAAAATACCATATGAGCCGAAAATTTACATTTTAAAAGAAGAAGCACAACTTAATCAATCAAAGAAAATTTTAATCCATAATCTCAATGAATTTCGACATTCAACAAGAACAAACTCCTTCCCAGAAGAAATTATCACCTTCAATTGTCAACATGGTGGTCCCTATAATAACATGAAGAAGCATAAGGTGGTATCTACACCTTTTTTAATAAACCGTCATATTTAAACAATTAAATTATCTTAATTGTCGATTACCGGCTAGAGTCATAATTTTTATTTGCAATAAAAGAAAGATAGAACTAAAGATTAAAAAAATAAATAAATAAAGATTCCTTAAATAAAAAAGAGTTATTTTATTTATTTTTTTAAAAAAAGCATCACGAACATCTGCAATGTAATTCTTTAAATTTTTATATTAAATATAAGATTGGATTCTTACTTCAAAGTTCATAAGCTGTTATAATACAATCTGTTACAATTAGGGGAAATTAGTAATATTGCTTCATTTACAGACTTTTAAAAAATAATAATAATACTATAATAATAATGAGATTATATATATATATATATATATATATATATATATATATATATATATATATATATATATATATATAAAAAGATAAGTTGAGTGTAAAAGAAAATTAAAAAAAAAAATTAAAAGGAGAATGAAACACGCTTGATAACTGTTGAAATACAACTGAGATTTTATTGCTCTGAGGCGGATTTATATACTGTTACATTTGTTTGTTGTGACTGTGTATAGGATTAAGCTTGATATAGCCCTGCTTCGGACCTTGACTTCCCCCCTCCAGTTTATGACTATGTTCCATAAACTTTATATTTTAGGCACTTAATACCAATGAGGTACGAGGTGTGATCAAAAAGTTCCAGGACTTTTTATATACTATGGGAATGCAATGTCTCACAGCGATGCGGTTGGCAGCATTGTATTGCCCGACTCAACAGGAACACAGCTGTGTTTGCAGATCAATCATAACATCACTGAAAGTAACATTAGCACAGTTTGTTTGAGGTTAGTTTTATAGAGTTTGTCTATTTTATGAAAATGAATGTGAAAGTAGAGCAACGTGTTTGTGTGAAGTTTTGTGTGAAACTGAACAAAACGTTTTCTGAAACCTTTTTGATGTTACAAGAGGCTTTTAACATCAGTGGTTCAAGAGGTTTAAAGATGGCCGAACATCCACAGACGACGATGCTCGTTCCGGACGCCCTTCAACGTTAATCAATGATGACAATGTTGCTAAAGTGAACGCTCTCGTACGATCAGACCGTCGACTAACAATCCGTGAAATGGCAGAAGAGTGTAACATTTCATTTGGGTCATGTAAGGAAATTTTAACTGAAAAACTTCAAATGCGTCGTGTTGCAGCAAAGTTTGTGCCAAAACTGTTGACTGAAGATCAAAAACAACACCGAACTAATGTTTCTAAGGAACTTCTTCAAAAGGCAAATGACGACGAAAGCTTCTTGAAACATGTCATTACGGGAGACGAGACGTGGGTTTTTGGTTACGATGTGGAAACAAAAGCCCAATCATCACAATGGACATCAAAAGGTTCTCCAAGACCCAAGAAAGCACGCCAAGTCAAATCAAATGTGAAGGTCATGCTTACGGTTTTCTTTGACTGTAAAGGTGTTGTCTACTATGAATTCCTTCCACAAGGTCAAACAATTAATCGTTTTGTTTATCTTGAAACCCTCAGAAAATTGCGTAATGCTGTGAGAAGAAAGAGACCTGAGCTGTGGCAAAGTGGTGATTGGGTCCTTCACCACGACAATGCTCCTGTTTACTCTGCATTAGTTATCCGTAACTTTTGTGTAAAAAACGCAATGACTGTCATTCCTTAGCCCCCTACTCACCTGACCTGGCTCCAGCCGACTTTTTTCTTTTCCCGAAGCTCAAGAGACACCTGAAAGGACGAAGATTTCAAACAGTTGACGAAATTAAAGAAAAAACAACGGAACTGCTAAACACCTTTACAAAAGAAGAGTTTTCTGGGGCCTTTGATCAGTGGAAACACCGGTGGGAAAAGTGTGTAGCTTCCCAAGGGGAGTACTTCGAAGGAGACAAATTTGAATAACCTGTATGTTGTATGAATAAATGTATAAAAATTCAGTCCTGGAACTTTTTGATCACACCTCGTATTAAGGAGTCCATATACTACTTCCCCATATGGTCAAAGGCCGAAGCAGATAACAACATCTTAATCCTACTCTTGTCACTAATCCTACAAATATCAAAGTCTATATTTATAATCCTTACACCTAAGACATAAAAGAAAATTCCAAACTTTATTTACAGAATAAAACCTAAATCTAACTTACGACTAAACACTCACACACAAAATAGAATAAAATTGCTTCTTGCACTAGGAACATACACACAAAATCAAATGAAATCAATATGTGCAAAATTAACTTTCTCCACTTATACAAAACTACAATATACACCTCGCTAAAGATATCAAATCAACCATTTTTACAAGAAATAAAACAATTACTCTATATAAACCAAAACAAAAAAAAAATATTTTCACAGTATTTTACAAACACAAGAATTACTCTGTAACTAAAAAAAAAACTCTTTCTCTCTCCCGTTGTCAACAACGGGACACTCACAGAATAACCTGTTCCTCAATTGGGAACCGTAGTTGCTCAATGTGCACATTTCTCCGCTTCCGCGGCTCTCTGACGCTCTCTAATGTCACGACATTGTGCTCTCTTATAGCAATCACTTGGAATGGCCCTTCATACCGACAGATCTCTTTGCCGCGATTAACCTCTCAATACCCCCTCTGCCCTTGGGATGCCCTGGGGTATTAATGTGCCACCTGATCTCGAGTTCCTTGGCCTCTGCCCTAACCTGAGCGTTATCAAACTCGAGACCCCCATCCGATGAGATTCGATCCGGGACTCCGTAAACTTTGAACCATGCCCGCAAAGCTCCTAATACAGACTCCGCGGACTTGCTTTGCACCAAACAACCTTGCGCGATCTTACTAAAGGTATCCAGGATAGTGACCCACCGATAGCCCCTCCATGTAAATGTGTCGACCTGGAGGTCCAACAATGGGAACGTGAGGCATACCTCGCACGACTCAATGACCTCTTGAATCGTACGCGTCATGCCCCACCAGAAATGCCTCCGTTTCAATGCTTGAAGAGTCTCCTGTGTTCCCCGGTGGTTGGTCTTTCCCTGGTGGTACGAAAGGGTTATCTTTTTTTGCCGGTCTACCTCATAGACCACTTCTACCGACCTTGCGCATCTAATAAAAGTTCTTAGATCGACCCCGATCTTTTCCTCCCTCCAAAGCCTCTTGACTCTGTCCCAAATAGTATACACATGATAAGTTTTCCATGGCTTTGTTACCCCCTTTAAAAGTTTGATCATCGGCTCCTCTCAAATTCCTGGTTCCGTCCAGATGGTGACTATGTTACTCCTCCCGTATTTAGAAAAGTCCGCCTTCGGGAGACCCTCAGTTCTGGTTTTCCAGATAACTTGCTCCCTTTTATCATTAATTATCTCATCCACTTTTTCCATATCTGTGGGCCTCTCATCAACGGAACTCTCATCTTCTTGGGTCTCATTCCAATCTACTTGGGGTTCATTGCGATCTTCTTGGGGCTCATTTTCACCACTTCGCGTGTCCTCTTCACCCTCCCCATCCGGTGACCAATGGCGCAGAAACTGGTGGATATCCCCTGACGTCCCTGCCTCCTCCTCGACAGCGTTAATCATGACAGCGCGCGATAGCCAGTCGGCGACCACGTTCTCCTTCCCCGGTTTGTACACTATCTCGAAATTGTATTGGCTGAGGAATTCCTTCCACCTCGTAACTCTTGCGGAGGACTCCTTCAACTTGCCCACCCGCTGCAATGGTCTATGGTCTGTCTGTATCTTAAATTTCCTCCCAAAGATATACGGGTGGAAGTGATCCACAACCCACACGATTCCGAAAAGTTCCCGCTCTAGCGCGCTGTACCTTGTCTCCGCATCCGTCAGTCGCCTACTTACGAAGGCCACTTATCTCCTTACTGTGACAACAACGCTCTCAACGCGTAGTCACTCGCGTCTGTCGTAATGGTAAATTATCTGTTAAAATCTGGAAACGCGAGTACCCTGTCCTTTTGCAATGCCTCCATACACCGCTTAATATTACTTTCCATCTCCGGTGTAACAAAAATTTTCCGGCCCTTCTTTGATAGGTTATTTGAAGATACCCGGGCAGACGATGTTGAATCTCAGAAGAAGAGGCTAGGTAGAGAGACAAATAATATGTTATCTCACGAGTTGATGACCAAATGTGGTCGAAAAGTTATAGTCCCCATCAGATATCTCAAGTGGTAAAATAGTAGTTAAGTTTTGTATTGTTGACTGGAGCTATTGATTAATTGTATAGTTCTCAAATTTCAATTTGTTTGTTCACTTTATATTTTTATTCTTTTCAAAGATTTTCTTTAAAATTCTACTTTGTTTTGGCATTAGTGTTGAGTCGTTATAAGAAACTCCTCAAGGTGGGAGTATGTGATAAAATTTAGTGTTATTATTTTGTTTCAGTGGTAACACTGATTAGCTTGGAAGGTTATGCTTGGAAAAAATATTTGTTTAGACGCTACTTGTGAAATCATAATAAAGACTTGTTTTGCTCTCTCTTCAAACTTGTTCAGTGTAACCCCAATTATTATTTAACAGTAGATGTAAATTACAAAGAAACCTACTAGGGGAGAGTTGAAACCCAAAAGAACGCAAGGAACGTCTGACATGAGGTAAGTTCTTGCTTATTTCGTATGTATTATGTCCGCATTACGGTTTGTTTACCTTATCTTCCCAATTCTTAGTCTGCCTACTTCGCGTAGTAAATAACAATAATTGTCAGTTTCGTACAACTATTCAGACTATTAAATTCGTTTTTAGTTCAAGAAGTACAATGCCAAATTTATACACAGCAGAAGAGTACGTTGATTTGATTTTCGCGTATGGGGCTGCAAGAGGCCCTATTCCAAGACAACCTGTTATGTTCGCGGGCCGAGCTCGCAAGGAGGTTGACGACATTTTGAATATTTTTTATAATGATCCATCAACAAGTAACCATCGCGCTTTACGCACCCCCTTTTTACGGCACTCCTCGAAGTAATACCACTATGGTGTCAAATGGACGGGTGGTCAGCGCATAATGGACGAGCTATAACGAATTTTCTCAATCAACATACCCAGGAAGATAGATTGAGGAAGTGAGATATGGTCCTGTGCATTGGCCGGCCCGAAGCACAGATTTTTATATTTGGGGTAGGTAAAAAGAGGAATTGTACAGAGTACCCATTCAGGACATTAACCACCTTATCGTAGAATAGCAATGAGAGCTGAACATGTAGAGATTCGAAGAGGAGGAGGCCAGTTCCAGCAACTTTTATAATTTTCAGACATTTCCTTTACTATTTAACATTATTGTAAGAATTAATTTAGTTTTTCTTTGTTATTTACATAAAAAATAAATTGAATAGACCACACAAAATAACCATGACATCAGTTATTTTTCCCTTCCCATTCCAATTGCAATACGAAATTGAGAGATAACTGCAGTTCTGAGTACACCGTTAGAAAGGTGAATAAAGTTCACAACTTTTGTGAGATTCGGCAGCTTGCACTCTATTTTTTTGGAAGAGTAGTGATCCTCAAAACTTTGTCGCTAAAAGAACGTTATTTAAATTTTTATTTTTTGATACATTATTGCGGTTTAAAACGATACTTGTGAACATTAAAAGTGCATAAGACTTGAAGAAAATTTAATGCTGATTTCAAAACTGTAATTTAACGTTGAAAAAAAATGTATGGAAGCACAGAAAATTGAGGTTTTCCTATAAAAAACACGGTTTTCTCGAAATAACCTTTGGAACGGCATATGTCTGGAACGGAATGAGACAGAAACATGCGGTTTCCGTTGTTTAACTACTTTTTTTATTTAGTTTCTCCATTTTACTTATTGTCATCTACTTGCGATACACCAAATTTACTTATTTTTAATTAAATTATTAAAAAGGATTTAAATATGTGGTGCGACATGTGGATCCCAGTGAAGTTTGAAAATCGACTGATTTGTGGCTAGCACCATTAGATATAATATAATACAGTGGACCCTCGTTATAACGCGGGTTAGGGGGAAATGGAACCTCCCGCGTTATAGACGTACCCGCGGTATAACGAGGGCAGAAGTATGAATTATTGGGGGTCAAAAAATAATGAAAATGCACTCTGATATAAACTCGGGCAACAACTAAAGGAATAATACACAGTTTTTAAAAAGGAAGTGAAGGGGATTCTGTGAACCAAGAAGGTAGGAATAGAAACAGCGTACGTCATCTAGGTAGGTTACCGGAAAGATATTCAATCAACATTGTCTAAGCAACACATTTCGGCTTATTTCCAGGACGATACGAGCGATGTACCCACTCTTCCCTAAAGTATTTTTTTAAATTCTAATAAAAATCAAACTTTAAAAAGTTCTAATATTGAAACAAAAACAATGAAACTTGGTTAGACAATCGTAATTAATTCTAAACGACCTATTTAGTTTTACTTCCTACGTTAACAACCAGTTATAATTTTTTTTCTTTACGAATTCCTTTTAATGTTCCGTAAAATTAAGAATGTGTTAAAAAAAAAAAATTAACAAATGTAACTTAATTTTCCGAGTTCCCTTTTCCCCAGAACTTATTAAACTTTGGAACTTTTTCGTTTTTTTAGTTTTTATAACTCAATTTTCTAATGAATTGTTTTTAAGTTTTCTATTGTAGGCTTTAAAACCATAATACGATGTAATTTTATTTTTTATTAATTTTAATTGAATCCGGATCAGGACCGGAGCTTGACCCGCGTTATATCCGAATCCGCGGTATAACGAGCCGCGTTATATCGAGGGTCTACTGTATGTGGTTAGCACCAATAGAATTTACTAAAGTAAAACTACTAAACCTACCTGTACCAAATTTTAACTATGTACATCATCTTCATATTTCTAGGGATTTTTAGCAATGATACAATTTACAATAATAACAATTTAAACGGACAATGTTGAGTGACAGGAACGAGGTTTATCAAACTCTCATATAATTTTATAGAAATTTAAATAAACCAGATGAAATCAATAAAATTATTTCTGACGAATAAAAATTATTGCCTATTCAAAATGTCGATCCTTTGCATTTTTATACAGTGTGTAAAAACATAATTTATCGTAAAATAGTAAAAACATAACTGATAATGCAGCCAGAATTTCTTAATAGTCCCGGTCCATTTAGATTACCAACTCATAGATTAAAATTAAAAATTGGATGTCAAATTATGTTTTTGCATGAACTTCAACCACATAATCTGTGCCATTAGGTACCAGGTTTAAAATTACTGCTATGCATGAAAATATCATTGAAGAAATAATGCTGGATTGCATAAGTAAATACAAGATTTCTATCGATGAACGAATAAACCTTCAATTATTAGTTGAAATTATTTAAGTTAGTTAAGTTAAGTTAAGTTATTTAAGTTTAAATTAGTGTTTTAGTTACCTCGAAGAACTGAAGATGAATGTTTAGCATTCGAAACTAGTTTTCAAATAAAATAATCTCAATAGAAGTGGCATTTAATTCATCAATCCTAATTGAAATTATTTAAGTTTTTTATTTATGAGAGCGGGCAAAGCCGCGACGGGGAGGCTGGGTACACACACACACGCACGCACGCACGCATGCACGCACGCACTCACTCACGCACTCACGCACACACACACACACACACACACACACACACACACACACACACACACACACACACACACACACACACACACACACACACACACACACACACACACACACACACACACACACACACACACACACACACACACACACACACACACAAACAAAACACACACACACACACACACACACACACACACACACACACACACACACACACACACACACACACACACACACACACACGTACTCACGCACGCACACAGAAGCTCAGTCCCAACATTGAAAGTTTATTTCTAGGGTTATAATTCATACATTACAACTAGGCAACACGATCTTGCAGAGATTTAGCTTAGTTGGTTTGTTTACTTTGAATGTAGTTAATATAATAATAATAATTAAAGTTTTATTAAAATGATTTAACAGTTTGCAATTGCACATATTAAATATTATAAGTAATAATATTTAATATGTGCAATTGCTTTATTACCAAAACATGTTATAATTTATAACATGTTTTGGTAATAAAGCAATTTACAATAGTGAGCTTAGCTAAAATGTATATAATTGGGAATGCATTTTTTTTAACATTAGGAAACATAATAAAAACCTACAAAATAAGAAGAAGAAAAAATAAATTGATAAAAACAAATACATAATAAAAACTTACTAAACTGGAATGCAGAATTCATTGCCTTTTTACGTTAAAGTTAATAAACTTTTCGGATAATTAACTCTTATATTATTTTTGTTTCAATAAATTTAATTTCAAGCTAAAACAATAACTTTTGGATGTCTTATTAGCAAAATAGTATTCTAGTATTATGTGGTTTGTACGTTTGTGTATGTATCTTCTTGAGGATTGCTTGTTATAAAGTCGAAAAGTTGAAAAAGGGTTTGGGTATTGGGATTGTTTTTGCTGTTTTCCAGGAAGTAGGAAAGTGGCGAAGGCGGAATATGGAATTGAAAATTTTGGTTAGGAATGTTATTGCTCTTCTGCTAAGATTTCTTATGACTATTGGAGGTATGTTGTCTTCACCCGAAGCTTTTTTTGTTTTAAGATGTTTAATAATATTGATAATTTCTTTTGGTGATACGGAAAAAAAGTTAAGGGGCGCCGTTTTCTGAAGATACTTTTATACAGTTTTGTTTACTTCGCGATTGTGATGGAGTGAGCCAGAGTTAATATAATTTTTTTTTAATACTTCTGAATTTAGGTCTTACTGCAATTTTATGACAAATATTTTGTATCGATTTTTTACCTTTGTCCCTCCAGATTGTTATTAAAATGATCCACTGGCTGCTGAATGCCTTATAATGTTTGAAAAATATCTCGTTCAAAGCTATTTATGTCTAATAAAATGATTATAAAAATTAAAAAAATGAATGTTTAATAGTCAATAAATTTATTTACATTTCATAGGACTTTTAAGATAACCTGCTAAAAATTAAGAAACTCTACCGACTTTCACAATGGTAAAATGATGAGAAACTTAAAAAATTTCTAAGAATCGACGAAATATGTAGCCAAAGTGCTAGTAAAAGCCTAAAAAGCCTAGTAAAAGAGATAATGCACTAATCAACCTTTTAAGGAAAGGAACTAACACTGGAGTGCTGTAAAAGGTTCTTCGCCAGATTTTAGTTTTGTCATCCTACAGATTGGCGTCCATTTGCCTTACTAGAACAATTGGCCCGTTTTCTGAGGTCCTATTAAAGAATTTATAAAATTTTAGGAACGTGTCATTTTGTGTAAGCAAAACATTTGTTATCATATAAATTAGACACAGAACACTCTTCTCGGGGACCATCTATTAAAATAAAACTATAAAAGACAGTTGAAAACGTGATGTTGTAATAGGCACAGCAGACAGCTTGATGGATTCATTGAACAAAGATTTTGTCCACACAACTTGATAATTCTTTTTTAGGACATTAGTAATTTTCTCCAGACGGTCTTAAGACATTGTTTATATACCATGTACAGGGCCGCCGAGAGCCTAACCGGGCCCCGAGGCAAACGCATTGTCAAGCCACTTTAAATCACCCACTCCTTACAGTAGTCACCTTAGCTCGGGCCCCCCAAGAGCCCGGGCCCCGGGGAATTTGCCCCCCGCTGTCAGTGGCCCTGATCATGTCTGAAACACTCCTTAGACGCTTTCTCGTTTCCACGTTTGTCTCTGGTCTCTAGTTTCTCGATAATTACTGGCTGAGGTAGATTCTATACAGCTGCTTGTGCTATTATTATTATTACAAATGAAACAATAGAAAAATTAAACGTTGATGGGCGTGTGAAATTTTTAAACAAACATAATGGATAAAAAGTGATAACAAGATTAAAGTACACTTTAAACGTAAACTTATTTTTACGATTTCCTCATTACGAGGTCCCTGAAGCCATCTTCTTTTCAGATGCCATAGAGGATAAAAAAAAATCAAGAATAAAATTATTAAAATATTGCTAGAAATGGTATGTACCTCTTTTGAGACAGCGAGTTAATGGATAGTGCTGCTGCCTTTCAGTACTTCTGAAAACTACATGTTTTCCCTACCTCGTAGTCAGGTTATGAAGATGTCTTATCTGATCCGCGCTTACGTATTTATTATGTAAGTTTTGCATACTTTTTCAATTTCAATTAATAAGTGTTATTCTAATATTCATACTAACCCCGTTATGAGAATAAGCGCTGTGGTATTATACGGTTCACTGCTGTGAATTATTAAGTTTTGATTAATCGTCTGTTATTTTGTTAAATTTAAAATAAAATAAAATTAAAATCTCTTATATGAGATAGTTATGTTGTAATATTTTAATTCATAATCAATGATATTACTGACTATCCTGCTGCCCTAAACTCAGAAGTCTAACTTATAGACTTTTTTAAATATTAATATTTTTTATTCGCAGCTATGTTTTCTTAGTAAAAATTATAAAATTTAAAAAAGAACCGAGTCTGTCCTATACTTTTGTTGTATGTGAATATTAATGTTTTAGATGTTCTGTGAGCTATAAGAATCAGAACTAGAAAAAAAAAATTAGTTTTTTTTTCAAGTGGCTGTGTTAACCCTTTTCTTGGCATGGTATATCTTGAGATACCATTCCTTTGTATGTGTTTTTTTACAAATTTCAGGCATATTCTGACGAATTTGTATGTTCTTTACCAATGTTTCACTATCACCAAGATCCTCTTTAGTGATTGAAAGCTTAATCTTGGTTTAGTATCTCAGGAAATACCAATTTTTAATTTTTAAAAGAAATAAATTTTGGTCAAATGTTTTTGTATCAATGTTTTATTTGATCTCTTTTAAATGGATTTTACTGGAGAAAGAAAAAGAAATTTTTTTTAAAAATTGTCTTGCCAAGAAAAGGGTTAAGAACATTATTTAAATATCCTTGCTTAAAGTAATACATTCTGTAGCAATAATAACTAGCAAAATGGGGAGTGGCCTGTAATTTTTTCTGGGATTGTATTTACAAATGCCAGAGTTATTAGATCTTAAAGAATCACAAATTTCAATTCAACCATATAATGCAGTTTCCCCATTTGTGCTTAGCATTTAGTATCCCTTAGTTCACTTCTTACAGTAACATTTCTTCAACTGCTTGTTGCCAATCTTAGCCATTTAAATAGTTTTACTAAACTCATGGACAAAATTAGCACATCACCTTGGTCTTTCTAAGTTTCACTTTTTTTTTGTCTTAATTCATTTTTCATAAATAAATTAAGTGATAAATAAACATATATTTTTATTGTTTATGTCAATTTGATCAACATTAGAAGAGTAAATTAGAAAGAAATCAAGAAACATGTTACTATCAGTTTTAATGTGAGAATAAATCACAAACTAATGGAATTATTATGCTTGCTGAATCTTATTATAACAAAAATTTACAACTTTAACTAAGGAGTTGCTCCTCCTCTTGCTAGTCTAACATTTCCAAGATGTCTTGGAGAAAATCCTATTCTTCCATTAGTTTGTTTTGAAGCTTAACAACTTTCGTTGGTTTCGTTGATTCCGAGCTCTAATTCGCCTCTTCAACATATCCCAAACATGCTCTATAGGATTAAGATTCATACTTCTTCCAGATATGCAAAAGATTAATTCCTACTGCCTCGAAGTAGTCATTCACTTTACAAGTTGTATGTGTTCTTGCATTATCTGAAAGATAAAGAAAATTTTCACCAATATTTAATCAAAATGGTATTACATATGCCTTTAGAATGTCTGTCACATACCGCTCTGTAGTCCGTGAGCCCCTGTTTATTATGTGTAACTCTGTACGGGTTTTCGAACTTATGCCAGGCCACCCCATATCAGAGCCACCTCCAAACTATATTCTTAGAGAAATGTTGCAGGCAGCAAACCGCTCTCCAGGGTGCCTTAGCACCCTTACCTGACCATCTCAAGGATGTAGGGGATTTGTCACAGAGCAAAACCATTTTCTAATCAGCAATTTTCCAATGTGTTTACCTCTGTGAAAATTAAAGCTTGGCTATCTGATTCTCTCTAGTGATAAGTGGCCTTGGGGTATAGGGCATTTGGTGGAGGTAAAATTTGCTTCACGTAGGCTTTGTCTTATGTTTGACCTGAAATCAACGCTTTCTGGCCAAATGAAGCTTATTTCTCAGTTGAAGATTTGTGGATTGACCCTCAGTGGACCTTGCCTGGGCTTCTCACAGTTGTTTCCTGTCTGCCTGAATCAATGGAGTACCCTGCTAACCGATAATTGGTTTATTCCCAAGCGTTTGCCACTCATCTTTGAGAAAAGCCTTCACCCAAGAGTGTTTGTACTCTAATTGTGTTTTTTCCATGTTTAGGGTCTAAAAAGCTCAAACTTAAGACAAAAATTAATAACTACAAGAAATTACCATTTTCTTAAAAATTACTATTACAAAGAAACACATAAAATTATTAGTAAAAAGAAACATGATAGGACACAGTCGGAAGTGTTCCCGAGTACAGTGAGGGACAATAAAATATCAATCAATACAACCGACTGACGATAGAGCAACTGCTATTGTAAACATATTATACAGAGAAAAAAAAAGCTTTAGACAGGCAGAGCTCAAAAGAATGCTAAAATTAATAGTCAAGTAATAAAGATTAAATAGTACTTAACAATACCATAATAAAACTGATGTAAATTTTAAATTATAAAGAAGTAAAAAACAAAATTATCCTATTCTTAATCCTAGAAGATTAAGCGGTGGCTGGACGATGTCGAGGCTGACCTTCGGTTCCTGGGGGTAGCGGAATGGAGAGAAGCTGCAAAGAATCGGTCCGAATGGATAAAGGTTGTGGAGGAGGCCAAGGTCCTTCATGGACCATAGCGCCAGTAGAGAGAGAGAAAAAACAAAAATAGTATCTCCACAATAATACTTCTATACTCTGAATAGTATCTCTACAAATTAAATAGTATCTAAAAACAGTATAGTGCCTCTGACCATGTTACAGTACATGGCACCTTAAAATAAAATAAATAAAGACAGTATAATTTAATTTAATCTTGATTATACAGTATGATCAATTAAAATTTATACATTATCCTTACCAACACTTAACTAAACAGGGATAATAAAATATTTTTAATTTGTTTTTAGGATGATCGTAAAATAATAATAGATATTCTCCATAGTAGAATGAGAAGTTCTATGTTAAACAGCATACCCACCCTCCCTTCTTGGATGAGCATAAGCCTAAGTGCTCATCCGGGGAAGTAGGGAAAGCGTAGGAGACCTGGTCTCCGGGCCAGTGATCATTCCAGGCCTCTGGGGCTTAGCCCCAAAATGGTACTACAGGGGTGAGAGACCTAGCCAGTCTCACCAATGGGTGGTGGCCGGGGTATAGCCATTCACAGACGTAGTGATCGTGGTTAGAAGGCTGGGTGAGAAGCAAACCAGGTGTTTGGTGATGGCTCAACTCATTAGAAGCGAGATGGATGGTATCCTTCTCCTAGGTTCGCAGCAACAACTATGTGGAGATCCTTGGTCTTGGGGAAAGGATGGTAGGTAAGGCCAAACGGCTGTGTATTTCTTCCATCTCTTATGGGACTATCTTACTCACGTAATCGCTGTCCCTCACTGTACTAAGAAGAGATTTTGTAGATATATGAAATTTCTTTGGCTAAATTTGATTATTTAATTATTTCTTAACTAATCTCTTAAAATTTTTCAGCAAGAAGCAACCTATATTTTTTATTACCTGAGAAGTGAAAATGGGAGAACCAGTTGTAACAGTTGTTGATGATTCTGGTTTTTTAGATAAATTCAAATCAGTTATAGAATCCATAGCTAATCAATCAATAAAGGAACATGGGATCTGTAATGTAGGCCTATCAGGTAAATGCTAGTGTTACTTAAATTTCAAACTAACAAGTCAGAATCTATTCACTTTTTAGAATAATTATTAATTGGTTAATAACCTACTGTTTTGGAAAGTAATGCTGTCAACTTAAAACCAGATCTGCATGACACCTATCTCTTTCTGTGCCAGGTTATCACATCAAATATATTATTGGGTTGTCACACATGAAATGAACGTTTTTAGAACCAGGAAGAAAACAAAAATTTGAAATCAAATTTTAACATATTATTTATTCAAAGTATTTACCATCATTTGCGATACACTTCTGCCATCGGCTTACCAAGTTTTCTATCCCAGATTTGAAAAACGTTGAGTCATGTGATGAAAGGAATTCATAAAATGCATTTTAATGTCTAAATCATTGGTCAAGAATTTTCCTCGCAAAAAGTTGTCCAAACTCCGAAAAAAGTGGTAGTCTTATCCCCGAAAAAGGGGATGGATCAGTGTAATATGGGGTGTTTGGTAAGACTTCATAGCCCAACTCCTTTAATTTATTCACTGTCTGTATTGAAATATGAGGTCGGGCGTTATCATGAAGGAGAATAGGTCCTTTCCTGTTTACCAGTACCTGCTGTTGCTTGATCAAATTTTGATGCATTTGGTCAATTTCTTGGCAGTATGATGTTGAATCAATTGTTTTTCCCTTTGGCAGAAAAGAAAAATTAATGACCCCGGCCATAGACCACTATACAGTAACCATTAACTTTTTTGGATGGAGATTCTGTTTCGGCATGCAAAGAAATACACGTCTCTAGACGTTTCCATTGCTGACGTTCGTTGAGCTCGTGTGGGAATCGAGCTTTTTTGCCTTTCCGATTAATTTTAAATGCCTGGAAACTGTCGTACGACTTGTGCCTATCTCTGACACATATTCTCTGACTGTTTTATGAGCGTCTTCTTCCACAGCATTCTTAAGATCTTCATTCTCTATTGATGTTTGAGGCCATCCGCGGGGCAGATTTTCTAATGTCATATCTCCTGAAGAAAATTTTGTAAACCAACGACGGATGGTTCTTTCATTAGCACTTCCTTCACCAAATACAAAATTAATATTTCTTACTGCCTGGGCAGCGGAATAACCGAGTTTGTACTCATAAAACAAAAACCTTTTGGAAATCACGTGTTTCCATGGCCACGGTTAAAATTATACTAAAATCTGTAAGCCTACTTGGGAAAAAAAACAAACACAGTTTGCAAATAGCGAATTAACTAGTTCTTATTATAGATAGTAAATATTTTGCTAGGAATCAACAGGCAATGCTTTTATTCTCTGTTAAGATTAAGATTTAAAAAATCGGACATTTGATGTGTGACAACCCAATAACATGACCCACCCTCCCTCAATCTGGCTTACTTTACTGTAATTATTTATACAGATCATAATTTCTCCAATCTCCAGTACTACTACCTTTTAACATTTGATGCAATTTCTTGTTCTCTTATTTGTTTTATGAGATCATATCAAATTATGTTTTTAAAAACATAGACACTATACTCATGTTTCAATTTGAGTATAGTGGGGTCACATGTACCTCTTGCTTGATTTAAAGTTGAACAAAATTTGTAAATCATTTACTGAGATTAGCCACTTGCCTCTACAGCTAATAAGCCCTGTTACAGGTTAGATCCATGTGAATTACAGCTTTTACAATTAGGATTGATACATTAATTGCCACTTCTATTGGGATTATTTTATTAGAATACTAGTTTCGAATGTTAAACATTCATATTCAGTTTCTAAAACATACAAAAATTTTCAACAAATCATTTCTATGTTACATGGATTATATATACTAAAGTTTTTAAAAATATAAGACAAGAAATCAAACATCGGTACTCACATGAGGACATCTAAGAGATATCCATCCTGGAAAGGGAAAGAGGGCCGGTAGGTTAAATTTTTTGGGGTTTACTATGGGATTTCCCTTATGACTCACTGAATTTTTTCGTTCCTATTGGAAACAAATTTAAAATGGGGCTATTGGAAATGTTTATCTGGTCATTTAAACAAAAATCTGGATCAGTTTTAAACGATTTATTATTTCATATGATTTATAAATATTTAATTTTAGGCTATTTTCTACTTGTATTATTTTTACTCCCGAGCCGTTATTAAGTTTATGGTTATTTTCATTAAGATAAATAGCGAAATAGGAATTTTGGGTCTTATTATTGTATGCTCTTATATGTTCTTTTACTCTTTCATTTACCTATCGTCCAGTTTTTACCATGCATTTTGCTTCAGAGTCATTACATTTTAGTTTGTACACACCACTTTTTTGGAAAGGGTATATTTTGTCTTCAGGTAAAGGGAAATATGATGAGGTTTATTTATTTTAAATGCAGGGTTTAAAACTAATTTTTCGGTAATAATTCCGATAATTAGGTTTAAACCCTGCAAGGTTATAATAGAAGGGACTCAGGTAAATCTCATAGTAAGCTGTTGAAAAATTAATAACATCTGTGTCCTACATGTCCATGTTATGTGTGGATCACAGGTAATGGACTGTTAGTAAAACTACATAACTTCCATTACATTTGCAAAAAGTTGCTCAGTATCAAGCATTATGCCAAAATATCTTGACAATATAGTGAAGATTTTATATTAAGTTTAACTAACGAGAAATTTAAACTTTGTTGGAATTTAATGAATGAATGAATGAATGAAAATAAATTTTATGCTGGGGCCTTTGCCCCTTAAGAATAATTACAATGAACAATTAATGGCTACCTAGCATACTGTATATATAATTAAGAAATATGATAAAAGCAAGGAAAGTATAATTAAAATTAAATTAGGAATTTAAATGAAATTCAAATTACAATATAAAAGTATTGTTACATATTTTCAAATATCACACAAAAAACAAATTATATCTTGAGGTTAGAATCTAAGATAAGTTACGAAAACAAAAATAGAGAAAATTAAACAAAAACTCAATGAAATAAAATACAATAATCAAAGCAAATATAAATTATCTGGAAAGATAATGTGTCTTATCTGATAAATTATGCCAAAACCAATTCAGTGCAATAGTACTAGACTGATACTGTACAAAATCAATATTATATTCTGAATGTTCATATTTCATTTTAAGAGATATTTTCTACATCTATATGACTATTAGATTGAATATCTAACAGGTAAATGAAAAGTTGGGATTTGAAGCTGTTATGAGAGGAGGAATGGCGAATGATGGAAGGGAGGGAATTCCAGAAGTTGGAAGCTCTGGATATAAAGGAACGTTTGAAGGATGTTGTGTTGAAAGGAGTTAAGTAGAGGTCTGAGGAACGGGCTCTGGTTTTGCGGGAACTCACTGATGATTTTAATGTTAAAGCTTTCAGGATATAGGAAGGTGACTGAGAGGAAAGAGATTTGTAAAGGAACGATCCAAGAAAGTACTGTCAACGGAAGGAAGGAAATAACCATTTTAATTTGGTGTAGTGGTGGGAAATATGTTCGTGGACTGGTATTCTCAGAAAGAATCTCAGACAGCAGCTCATTATCTTCTTTAATCTTGCATCTTGAGATTTCGAGAGACCTCCATACACCACACCACCATAATCAAAATGGGAGAATATGAGGGATATAATTATCAGTTGGCGGATTGACTGTGGAAGGAAATTACGGGATCGGATTAGGAGTCGAAGGGAGGAGATTGATCGTCGGGTAATAAGGGAAATATGGTCTTTCCAAGAAAGGGTTTGGTCTAGGGCAATGCCAAGATTTGTAACGGACGGATAAAAGTTAATGGGATAGGAATCTATGGAAAAGTTAGGAATTGTGCGCAGGGAGTTAAGAAGGAAGGACTTTAGAACCCAACACAATAGCCTTTGATTTGTCTGCGTTTAATTTCAATTTATTATCAGAGGCCCAAGAGGCTATCGTGTCGAGATCTGCTTGGATATTTGTGATGGTGGTTTGTAGTTCATTGGGGAAAAATGAAAGGTAAATTTGGGAATCATCGGCGTGATCGTGGGGTTAGGGACTATATTTAAGGGAAGGACGCGAGCTTTTTTCCAGGCAGATGGAAATATTGAGTTCTGCAGGGAGAAGTTATAGATGTGGAGTAGAGGTGCTAGGATTATTGGAAGACACAACTTAATAAAACTTGCTGGGATTCCATCAGGTCCCAAAGATTTAGAACATGATTTCATCACAGGGACGATGATCCTTTCGATATAGGAAAGGAATAATTTATCAGGATCAAAGTCATTATTATTCGGGTTGTAAGCTGGAAATGAGGAGTGTGAATCGGATGGAGTAAAATACTTGTTAAGTTCGTTTGGAGTAATATGATAGGAGGGAGATGATTTAGATTGTAAGGAGGGGATTTGGCGGAGGAGTTTCCATGTTTGGCGAGAGTCTGAGTGCTCAGAAAAGGTTTTCTGGTAATATAGGAATTTTGATCGACGGATGGTTGATTGGGTTCGGTTCCGGAGGGATTTAAAGGTTATTAGGTCTTCGGGATGTTTAGATTGGATATATTTTCTTCTGGCAGGTTCTCATCAACTCTCTGATTTCTCGAGTTATCCATGGTGCTGGAGTACGGCGCATTGTTACTTTTTTTTGTGGAGCATGTTTATTTAGGATGGATAGAAGATTAGAAGTTAAGGATTCGACCATGGGATCTAAAGACGGTATGGAGTTGAAGGCGTTCCAGTCTATAGATTCGAGATTGGATTGGATCATTTCGAAAGTTAAGGAATCTATATTGCGGTATGTTATGGTTCTAGGAGTGAAGGAAGGAACAGGGATATCATAGGAAATTGCTATTAAAACATGGGCGGAAAGAGAGGGTATTGGGTGTTGGGAGTGAGTCTGCATTTTTGCGGGACAGTCAATAATATGTAAATCGAGCCAAGTATCCAAATGGGAAAGGTGATGGGTGGCAGAATAGGGAACTATGAAGAGACCTAGGGATTGAAAGAGGTTATTAAAGTAATGTTTGTCGGGATTATCGGTTAAAAAATTTGCATTGAAATCTCCGGCGATGATAATATGGTTATAAGATGGAACTATGGAGAATAGGAAGGATTCAAGACTTGGATCGAAGGGTACTTGTGGGGGGCAGTATATGACGGCGTACAGGATAGTATGGATGTTGACTGTAATTTCCGTAAATAGGTATTCTATGTGAGGAGAACCTGGATTGGTCGAGGAGTGGAGGACAGGGGGGATCTGAGTGATTTATGAATGTAGAGTGCAACTTCACCGCCAACTCGGTTAGCCCAATCATGGCGGAGGAGGTTATAGTGAGGTAATTGGACTGAGGACGAGGGAATTAAAAGTTTCAGCCATGTTTCGGAAACCGCAATTACATGGTAAAAGTTCTGCTGGAAATGGAGTAGGAATTCATCATAATGGGCAGGGATAGATTGTGCATTAACATGACATGCCGTGAGTATATTATTCATAGTAAGGTTTAACGAAGGATAGGGTCAATACAGGCATAGTGGTAAGGGTAATTATAGGATTCGGTTTGGATAAGGCTATTAGTGGTAAGTTCACAATTATATGGTAATTAAGGATGTTGCAATAAGGGAAACACTGTATCCAATATAACAAATATAGATGGATAATCCAAAAAAAAAAAGAAAAAAATAGAATAGAATAATAAAAAGTACAATTTAAAATAAGTGATGTCCTGGAAAAAGTTTTTAAGAATTCAAGAATGGATAGGAACATTCTTGTGAAGTAAAGAATAAATATAACAATTTGGAACCAAAAAGGAAAAATAAATAAAAAATTTTTTCTTAAATAAATCTTCGATTTGATAATGGGGATACTTAATCTGAGATATCGATGGTAACAGAATAGTTTTTCTCGAGAGAAAACATCCAAGTCCTCTTCCTGGTCAACCAGGACGACAGGGTGCCCGTTGTCTCGACGACATCGAACTCTGCCTCCGGCAAACCACACGAATTTCAACTTGCCGGCAGCCCTCTTCTTCCTCGCCAGCCAGTATAAGTGGCACTTAACAAGAGTCATTTCTTCGCCCAGGAATATTTTTTCGTCTCTTTCCCATCCTAGGTGCTTAGTCGAGAAGTCTCTTTTTATTTTTCGGAGCCTAATATACTCATTCCTGACCACCTGGCGGACAAAACGTACTACAATCGGTCCCGGTCTGGGGTCTTCATCTCTAGATCTCTTTCTTTCTGCGAAATCTATGTCTTCTGCTTTGAGTTTTATCCCCAGAACTGAGCCTATGGTACAAATTATCCCCTCTATTGTTTCTCTTGACTTCTGGGGCACACCCCTAATTTCTAACAAATTACTTAATTGTTTCTCCTCTACTTTGTTTAATCTTGTCTTGAGCTTAGTAATTTTCGTTTTTAGAGACTTATTTTCCGCTAGTAACTAACCTTTAATAATAACCTTTCTTGATTTTTAGCGTGATCTTCCAATTTTTTTAATTTTTCCAAGTTTTCAAAGGACATGTCGACCTGTTTATTAAGTGTTTCCTTAACTTCTCTGAATTCTCCCTATAGTTTGCTTATTTCCATTAAGATTTCCTTTAAACCGGGCTCCGATGAATCCCCTGATTTGGTTATTGTTTGATCGTCTTTATTAGAGGGGTTTGTGTTTTTTTTTTTTTTTTTTCATGAGGGGTCGCATTTCCAAATTTTAAGGTCTCTTTCATCCTTTTCTTTGATTCCCATGCATTTTTTGTGAAATATTAAGTGGCACGTTGTATACGAAATTGCCGCTTTTCCGTCCCGGCTAACGGTTGAATTACAAACGGGGCACAGAGTCATGTTGAAGTCAAATGGGCGGAGTTAGAGATAGAGTAGGGAGTGGCGAGAGTGGGGACAGGCAGTCTTATCAGTAGGTAGGTAGAGAATTAAGCGCCAGGCTTACCTTCGTCTATTGCAGAAAATATGTATATCTTTTATCTACTTGTTGGCCTCGAGAATGTATTTTCTGTTTAAATTAGCGACACTATAAATTTATATTTCACTATATCCGTAATAGTTAGTAATAAAACAATATTATATATTAAAAAAAAAAAAAAAAAAAAAAAAAAAAAAAATTTGCACAGTGCGATAAGGGAGCTGATGTGTACACCACGGCTGCTAGTGAGCTACTAAAAACACATTGGTGTATTCAATTAGCTGATCAAAAGAACTACATTGCATTACTATAGCATTAACTTATAAATCATTAATTACTTATTGCAATCACAGTATTGTTTGGGCCATGGTAGCCTTATAAAGTTTATCCCTAAATTCTTTCCTGAAATTTAATATGAACAGGTAATTTTATATGACCCTTATATTATATGTTTCTGTATTGCAAAAAATACTTGTAATACTAAATTAATTAGCCTTAATGACACAATATCCACGCTGGAAATTTCTATTTTTAAATTATTGATAGAAGTATTCTTTTTAATTGTTTTCCCCCAATTATATTCTTTTACTTTCATTTCTAAAGTTACCTATTCTTAAGTTATACTTTAATAATAACAGGTCTTGATCTATATATTTTTTTTTTAGTTAGTGTACTTTAATTTCGATCCCACATACTCTATTTGATCTAGACGAAGATCTGTAATAAATTTAATCTTGCTATACTGATTGTGAATTATTTATTAACCGTTTTCCGTAAGAAACTCAGGCTCCATGGCCTCCTACTCATCAACTACATAAGAACTTGGCACAAAACTCATTTGCTGGGCACGAACCGCTAATATTTTTTTGCAATGCATTCAGATGGCTGGGGCTACTTTCCTGTAGCCTTAAATAATGTATGCTATAACATTTAAACTTTTTATTTATTATTTAAAGGTATAATAGTATAATGTATTGTTGCTTAAAAACTTATAGATTGTCCAACCGCATTTAAAATAGCGAGGGATAACTTATAATGAGTAATATGCTAATATATATATATATATATATATATATATATATATATATATATATATATATATATATATATATATATATATATATATATATATATATATCTGGCTTATTACAGTAATTATTCATGTGATATTAGATAAAAATAATAATGTCAGTTAATACCTTCTTTTTTTCATGTGTCAAGAATGTGGAACAGGTCTGATTGCAAAGGGTCAATAATATATGTTTTAATATCACTATGTTCATTAAATTCTACTGTTACTGTTGTCATTTTCATATAGTATTATTTAATATAAGTAGATGAGGTATTATTCCAAAGCTAGATTTCTAGTTAATCAATATTTTTCTAGGTGGTTCATTGGTCAACCTTTTAGAACAAGTTTTGCCTAAATTGGAAACTATATGGAAGAAATGGCAGTTCTTTTTCTGCGATGAAAGAATCGTTTCTTATGATGATCCTGAATCGACCTATGGACTTTATAAAAAAAAATTGATTGGGCTCATACCAATTGATGAGAGCCAGTTCGTAAAAGTTAATCCAAAACTATCAGGTTAGTTCAATTATACATTTTTCTTTCTTGTTTTTATTAAAGCAGCTATTTTTTACATAGTATAAAATTGTCAAGAAGGAAAAGAATTTGAAAAGTATCTTCTAGATTCCTTTTTACTGAGAATTTGTGAAAAATTGAGACATTCTTTATAGTCTTAGCAGTAGAGGTTGAAAAGTTTGCCTTACCTTGCAAATGGTCTAGTAGTTAAAAATTTATTTATTTAGTTCTGTACATCAGTCCCATGGTTCATAAGCCAAGTTTGTGTCATCCTCACACTTTTACTAATTTTTTTGTGGAAAAAACCCTTCAAATTTAGAGCTGTTTTTTTTTTTTTTTTTTTTTTTTTTTTTTTTTTTTTCCATGCCTCCTTCACTAATATTTTCTAGAGAAAAATGCTCTTTTTAAAAGTTGTAGATTATTTAACTACCTGCAGCTTTGATTTAAACAGTTTTAAATTATATCAAGAGTTACATAATGTTAAAAGCCATGTTTTTCTTAGACTTCACTACTTTTTGAGTTCTTTGTCATAGCTCTTCTACAAATTTCACAAATCTCCTTGGGAGGAAAAAAAAATAGAACATGAAATTTTCTACAACTTTCATATCAACAATTTTTTCTTTTGCTTTTAAGGGTGCTTACACACTCGGCGAACGCATGGGGCAGAACGAGGGCGAACGCATATGTTCGCTCAATGTGTATGCTAGACCGCAGGCAAGCAAATGCTTCTGAATGCATGCATTTTCCTGAGGTGGGGTTCGCTCGGGAGGCGGTACATCAAAGAAAAATGCAGACCGCATGTGTTCAGCCTTAGTTATGGTGTGTACGTGGAAAAGAATATTTGTTAGTTATTCTTGGGAAGGGTTTTATTATAGAACATGGAGTGGTGTAAAACGAAATCATTACAATTAATATTGTTAAATAGGCAACAAGAATGTTTATGGAACCCCATCTATGATTGTTATAAAAATAAAATTAAGAAGAATGATGCCTGGTAGGAAATTAGTGTTTGATAAATTTTGACTCCCAAGAGGTTAAAAAAAAAAAATGGAATCCCTGTTGGGATCATTCAGACGTGAACATCCAAAACAGGAAAAGACAATAAAAACTGGTACTGAAGCTGATACCGTATTTAAATTGTGGTGGTTTGCATTCAATGAAATGTCATTTTTGTCAGACAAGTTTGCACCGAGGCAAACGAAAAATACTGATAAGGTAAATCAAATGTTTTATTTATTTATTTTTCAAGTAAAGTGTCCTAATGACCACACAAATATTTAAATATTTGTAACTATTTTATTTTATGGATATACACTTTGCCATCTCGCACTACCTTCTTCCATAAAATATTCAGCAAATTCATTTCTTATTGATTCACAACTTCCAGCACTTTTTCGTCCAATTCTGGGAATCGGAAGAAAGGACTGCAAATTATTTTCTTCTATTTCATGTCGCCAATTTCCAGAAATTGTTTGACCTTCATTATCCTCATCAAATGCACCATGCGGAGTATAAATGTTTCTAGGGAGGTTACTTTTGTCTGAAAAATTATGCAGATTAACACGTGTCAAAACAACCATTGTAGTTTTTTCTGATTATAACAGGATAACTTTCCTTAAAACTCAGAAAACTGCTGACATAATACTGAAAACATTTTCAATGATGCGTCGAGCATGGCAAAGTCTGTAATTAAAAATCCTTGCTTGGGACCCTTTTTTTTGTTTAATGAGATAAGCCTTCAATATATTATATTCAATAGCAAAAGCATCATCAGCAACAAATACAAAGGGAACTTTCATGTTCATATTGCCAAGAACCTCTTCACAAGGCAAATTTAATTGTTTGTTTTGCAGTGTTTTAGAAAACGTAGTGTTCTCTATCATACCACCATCTAAAATTGAGCCTTGGCATCCGACATCGGCCAATAAAAAGCAATAATCTGCGCCTGAAATCCCTAATAAAACAATACTAAAATCTCCTTGGTAATAGTAAAAATCACTTCCACTATGTACTGGTGCCTGCTGGACGCAGTGTCGACCGTCAATCGCCCCAAGGCAGTGGTTAAAATTGCATTTTTTCTCATAGACGTCAGCTACTTTCCGCCACTCGCATTCAGTATTAGACATCTGCAAATTAAAAAATTATATTCTAAGTTATAAAGCTGTGTGAACAGTAATAATCTAATGAATACAATTTGTAACTAATAAATGTTTAACTAATACTAATTAATGTTTGACAATTTGTAACTTATAAATGTTTAACTAGTAAATATAAATAATAAACCACAAAGATATAACCACCAATTAAGTAAAAACGAGAAAATAACCTAACAAAAATGGTGGAAAATGTTAGGAAATTAATGAGTGTCTTCGATTATGTGTCAGTTCAAGGTTATAATTGAAAGATACTTCAAGCTAAGTTCGAAATACGAAAGATCTCTAGGAGTACTAATCGAAGTTAGTGCGTGCCACTATTCGAACTCACAAGGGGACGTAGTGAGTTGTAACTCACAGTTTTGAATGCCGATTTTTGTGTGGGTAGTAGGGGCCTATAATAGTGCAATACTAGAGTTATAGCTGCCAATGAGCATTAGGAGCTGGGAAAAAAAATAATAAATATATATAATATATTCTCAATATATATATATTGAGAATATATATATATATATTCTCACGCCTTGTGAAGAGGTTCTTGGCAATATGAACATGAAAGTTCCCTTTGTATTTGTTACTGATGATGCTTTTGCTATTGAATATAATATATTGAAGGCTTATCTCATTAAACAAAAAAAAGGGTCCCAAGCAAGGATTTTTAATTACAGACTTTGCCATGCTCGACACATCATTGAAAATGTTTTATATATATATATATATATATATATATATATATATATATATATATATATATATATATATATATATATATATATATATATATATATATCAAAATCACGTTTTATTATTTTTTTTTCTCAGCTCTCAGTCAAGATAGAGAAATGATTCTTTCACCTTTAATTGCAGTTATGCATGTTATTTGGATCATCAGAAAAAGTAACAAAAAAAAAAAAAAATTGTTTGAGCCGCTATATTTTTAAAACAAAGTGTTGAATCGAACTAAACCATAATCAGCCTCATCGGATCATCAAAACAGGTCAAAAAATAAAATAAATTGTTGGACCCACGTTTTCTTTTAGGTGCTGAATCCAATGAAACCATAATCAGCTTTATCAGATCATGATAAAACATCAAAATTCTAAGTCGAAAATAAAAAAAAAGTTGTTTAGCGTCGTTTTGTTTTTTGTATAATCTGCTGAATTAAATAAACCCATGATTATGGGTTTATTCAATTCAGCAGCTTCATCGGGTCATGAGAAAAGGTTCAAATTTGAGGGCAAACATTTAAAAAAAGGAAGAAAAAAATTGTTTGATCCATTCTTTTTTTTTTTTTTAATTCTTTTTTTGTTTTTTAAGGTGGCAAATCTAATAAAATCATAATCAGCTTGGATTCAAGTTTGTTCAAAATGCTAGATTTGTTGTGGTTAAATCCCAGTATTAATACAATTTTTTTTTTTTTTAATCCACATCAAACAATTTCAAAAGTTCCATAAGAAAATTGCCCATAGTTTGAGAATCACCCACATAAGGGTTTTATAGTGGGTTGAATCGAAATTTGAGGTCAGTTGTTCATTAAAATAAATTTCCATTGATTTGCAGCGGTTTTCCATGTAATTTTGTCTTTTTTTTTTGGAGTTTTTGAGCACCCTAAGGTAGTTTCTTAAGCATAACAAAAGTATTTTTATATCAAATAACATACATAACTGCAATTAAAGGTGAAAGAATCATTTCTCTATCTTGACTGAGAACTGAGAAAAAAAATAAAACGTGATTTTCATATTATATTTTTTTTCTCAGCTCCTAATGCTCATTAGCGGCTATAACTCTAGTTTTGTTCTATTATAGGTCCCTACTACCCACACAAAAATCAGCATTCAAATTGTGAGTTACAACTCAAATCCCCTTGTCAGTTCAAAATAGGAATCATCTCCGGTACTCACAATTAAACAGTCTGATAAACGTTGTTAGGTTGTAACAGTTATTTGTGAAAAAAAGGTATTTTTTGACATTCTATACTTTACTCTTGTATCGACGATAAGTTGATCAAGATAATTTTCCTCTTCAGAATGAAAATGATAAAATAAATAACTATATTAATGGTCGCTACATTCATTCTTCTGAAGTAATTTGGCTGTTTTTTGATTTTCCTATTCATGAAAGGTTTCCGGCTGTGATTCATTTAAGTGGTAAAACTTGAAAATAATCAAAGAGTGAACTTCACCGGAGATAATATTCAGTTTGTGATCGATAATCCCTGGAAAACAACTTTGATCACTTTTTTTGAACTATGTTCATCTGATCCTTTTGCCAGAACGCTTTTAAACCATGAGGTTCCATGATATTATACTTGGTCTAACAATACATTTTCGTGGCAAAACTGAGAGCAAGACGTTTTAAGCTATCCTGGAATCAAAAAAAAGATTCAACACTTGGTAGAGTTTATATTATTCACCCTAACCAAAGCAAATGTTTTTATTTAAGAATGTTATTACATCACATTCGAGACCCAATTTCATTCCAAAGTTAATAGTACTGTTCATCCTACTTTTAATGTAGCATGTAATGCACTAGGCCTGCTAGAAAATGATGATCATTGGAAAGACACTCTCCCTGATGTTGCTATATCAAAAAGTGCTTTAAATGTGATAGGCTTATTTACCATAATTTTGTTATTTTCTCAATCATCTGTACCTCAAATGTTATGGAAAACATTCTGCATGGATTTTTTCAAGATATTCTTCATCGAATTTGATTAAATAACTCTGACTTAATTGCCAGGTGTTAAGCCTCCAGAAGGTTGATTCTCTTGGAGAGGTCATTTGCTTTGAAAGTCGAATTTCAATTTGGTTGCAATTCCAAGGTTTCGTCTGTAAGTGTGATAAGGTTTTTTCTCATTTTTGACCTATAATATGCTTTAAAAGTATGAATGATTCCTTGGTCACATGGCTGTGTCAGTGACGTAGTTTTCTTGTTTGTTTTTAGCAGGTCCGGTTCAGACCTGGTCTGGTAGACCGGGGTCTGGTTCAGGCCGGTAACAGAGACACATCGGTCCCACGTTGGCCTCTCATTACGTTTGGTTTTTTTCATCTGTTTGTGCCCAAATTGACACAGGTGTTAAGTGTGATTACGTGGACTGATCTATAGAATTTCAAGCAAATCGCTCGAGGATCTTGGCCAATAATTGAAAGTATAGGAAGCGGTATTTCAGCAAGACCGAGTTCGTAATCAGAGGATAGGTACGGACTTGCAGCCCCCCACCGCGCCTCCGGCCAGCTGTCTAGGGAAGCATTGTGGCACTACTGCAAGGTCAGTGTCAATATTTATAGATATGTAGCTGTCATCCATATCATAGCAGCTATACTCCTCTCCTGTCACCGGGGTAGTCCAACTTATTAAGAAAATAGTGTACCTAGTTATTTTAATGCTCTAACTGTAGTTATTTTAATTTCTTAACTTTATTTATTTTAATTTTTTTAACTGCATTTATTTTAAGATTTTAACTTTATTTATTAAAATTTATTAACTTGATGTATTTTAAAATTTAACTTTATTTATCTTAAGTATTGATGACGTAGAAGAATGTGAAAGAGGAGAAAAATTCCAATTAAATGTTTGCTGTAGGATAAGGTTTTATAATTCCCTTTTATGGTTTAAGTGGATCTTTATTATCATTAATGTTATTATTATTGATATTATTGTTGTTTTTTTTTTTTTTTTTTTTTTGTTTTTTTTTTCCCGTTGTTTTTTTGTCGGGTATTGATTTATTGATTCATGTGTTTTTTTTTTGTAATTATGGAAAAAGGGATAGGAATAATTAGAGAGAGTTATGTACGGATATGAATATGTATATATATGTGTGTGTTTTGTAATATTTACCTATTTATTTATTGATTCTTATAGATCAAAATTATTCATTTATTTTAATACATTAATGTCATTGTTAGCACTTTTTAGCAAGTATATTTAATAACCAATTTTAGCAAAGACATTTAGCATTTCTTTGATTTTCATAGTATATGTGAGTATACGTATATGTGCACATTTATATTGATTTTTTATTTTTTTTAATTCAGGGATCTGAACATGTATGTGTGTTGGTTGCGATTGTCTGGAATTGGCCTAATATGATGCAGGTAACAGATTAACAGAATGATAACAATTTTGAGATTGGCCAAACAATATGGGTTTCGAGGACCGAAGGGCCTACTCAGGAAGCGGTTGTTGCCTCCGTGATATCGGTGCCTACTGAAGGAGGAGGCGAAAAAAAGCTTATTAAAGTAGAATGGAGTGATGAAGAAGGAGTGGTATTGGGCAAAACGGTTCCTATTGAGGATGCATTCACTAAGTTACCCAAACTGACCACTAAAACCACGGAGGCTGGTGTCAACCGAGAAGAAAGAGTCTCTCATCCTGATGATTCAGTCTGCCCTATTTGTGGCTTGTTATTCAAGGGCGAGAGAGGCCTTGGAACCCATATTGCCAAGAAGCATCCCAGGGAGGCCAATAATAATACGTTAAGAGGACTAATTAAAAAGGTGGTGGGCCCTAAAAATGGAGAGGATGAGATACCTGAAATTAAGGAGGGCATTGCTAAATGGTCTGCCACGTTCAAAATCTTTGTAACCAAAATAATATGGAAACTGCGGAATTCGATGCAGCGGTCGTTAAATTTCTCAAGTTCTTAAATAATATCAATGCAGAACTTCCAGGCCCACAGCACCCGGCAATTAAATTTTATAAATTAACGAAAAAAAGAAAAAAACAATATAGAAGACAAGGGTGCTAGTAAAACTTCGAATCCGCAGAGAGCAAATAAAGCAGACCGAGGGCGTCGGCAAGAACAATATCAATATGAGATGGCCCAGTACAATTATTATAACAGAAGAAAGAAGGTCGTCCAGACAATAATGAATGCCGATGCCCCTAAGCAATGTCCCTTAAAGGTCACCGAAATCGATGCCCATTTTAGAAACCTCTTTGAGCAAGTGAACTCCTGCAGACGTGCGGATTATGAAAAATGTGCCCCGATGCCAAATGTCATGAATCTTGATGTCCAGGCAATACAAAAAGCCATTAAATCTACGTCACTGGACACATCACCGGGGCCTGACGGGGTCTTAATCCGCACGATAAAATTCTATGATGTATCCCACATTCTTAAGACAATAGCAGAGATCATGCTGAAGGTGGCCTATATACCAGAACCTTTACATCAAGGGCGCACAATCTTAATATACAAGGGTAAGGGCGATGTTAAAAATATTTCATCATGGAGACCCATTACTATACACTCTATTGTGCGCCGAATCATAGAAAAGGTTCTGGACCAGAAACTGAGAAAGCAGGTCACCTTCCATAGGAATCAGAGAGGTTTTATTAGGGGCTTTCCGGGAGCACACACGTAAGCGCAAGAATCATTGACGCAGTCATAAAAGATGCAAAAAAAAAGAAGAAAAATGACTGTGCGGTGGTCTTTCTTGACGTTGTTGGCGCTTTTGACAACATTTGGCACGATCACATTGTTAGATCGTTAGAAGCAAGAGGTGTTTCACTGGACCTGAGAAACGTTATCGCTGCACTCCTATCCACAAACAAAATCAAAGTAACTGTTGGAGCTCACTCTACTAGCCAGATCAATGTACTGCGAGGAGTTCCCCAAGGCGGCCCGCTCTCTCCCTCGCTGTTTAACTTAGCTATTGATCATCTGTACCAAGACCTTTGTGATCATGATTTCTCAAGACACTACGGGTACAAGCTGAGAGAGGACCAAGACTGTGTGGTCCTCGCAGGATTTGCAGATGATCAGGCGGTCTCTGCACGTAATAGTTATGCTGCAGAGAGAATTATAGATAGCACCCAAAGGATACTGGCGGAGATTGGTCTGGCTGTAAATCCACAGAAAAGTATGGGCATTGTGTTGGATAGGGGTGAGATGCAAGCAACGACGCTCTCTCTTGAGAATGGAGATGTCATCCACACGGCAAAGGAAGATGACTCTATTAAATACTTGGGATGCACATTCTCGGGAGAGCTAAGGTTCAGTGAAGAATCAATAGAAAAACTAAATAAAAATTTAGATAAATAAGTAACCTCTTGCCTACTTAAACCGGAACAAAAGCTCGATATTGTCAATCATTATGTGTTTCCCGGATTGATATATCCTCTCCAGACTGCACCCCTTACAAAGCTCAGCCCTGCATTGTTGGATGGTATAGATGTGATGATCCGCAGGAGCATTAAGGCCATTGTCGGACTCCCTTCGAACACCTCAACTGCGATGCTCTACGCTCCGCGGAGGTTCCGTGGGTTAGGACTGATCCGCTGTCAATGGGAGTCAGGGAACACTGGTCCATTGCTCAGCGACTGTTTAATGTTCCGGACTCTGTTCCAGTCCACATTCCATTATGAAAAAGAGATTACTGAATGTGCTAAGAGACTGGGTGTAGATCAGACCCACCGAAGCGTGAGAGCTCTACGACGGTCGCTGAGAGAGGGCGCTTTTGAGGAATGGGCCAATTGCAGGTGGCAGGGCGTTGGTGTACCTCATTATAAGCAGACGCCGAGAGCTAATCGATATATTTGTGAAAAACAAATACTTTCGGGGTCTGAATGGACCAACGCCCTAAAACTCAACATCAATTATGCACCCCTGCGTGGAGTCCCAGGTGCCAGCAGACAGATAGGAGAGGTTGGGTCCCTTTGTCGCAAGTGCGGCTAAGAGTCCGAAACACCAGCCCATGTGCTGGGAAAATGTGCCAACAACTCACTCCTGATCACACGCCGTCACCACAGGGTCAAGAATGAATTGATAAGGCTCCTCAAGAATAAAGGCTTTACCTGCTTTGACAAGGTATACTGCATCGATACCAACGGGTCCACGAGGTATGCGGATATTGTCGCGTTTCCGAAGAACGGACGGACAGTGCTCATAGTGGATCCTACTGTAAGGTATGAAAATAATAACCTCGATCAATCAGGTGAAGTAGAAAGGGAGAAAATGGATATTTATGAAAAATGTATCCCTTTCCTCAAAGAGGAATTCCGCGAGACATTCGGAAATAGAGATTTCTCCGTAAAAGGATTATGGTTTGGGTCTCGCGGAGTCATCCCGGAAAAAACAAGGAGCTTTTTGGAGGACCTTGGCGTGGAGGTGAGAGATATAGCGATAATGGCCGAAAATATAATATTGGACTCCCTGGGAATTATTCACCACCACATACATGGTGCATAGGATGGCCCATTGCAATGTACATTTATTAAATGTGCATTTATGTATATGAATGTGTGGTAGATATGTGAATATTAGGGGGGGGGGGGGGATAACATAAAATGAAAGAATAAAGTGAAAGAGGAAAAGAAGCGAAAAAGGAAAAAAAAAAAAAAAAAAAAGGGGGAAAAAAGAAAAAAAAAAAAAAAATGTTATTAGTTTGTCTAGTATTAGGTAATATTAAGTAGTATATTATATAATTATAACTAAATAATAAATTACAGTGTTGTCTTTAATTGGATAGATGAGTATGCTGTGTTTATAGCAACCCAATAAAGTTGGGAAGCATTATGTTTATTGTTAATTGTCTCAATAAAGCATATATCTCTCTCCCTTTCCCATTTTGTCGACCATTCACTAAATATTTCTTGCGTCATCGACACATTTTTATTTGCTGTGTAGTCAACAGGTAGAGCATTACCACCTTTGAAACAACGAGGCTGCTTACTCCTTTGCTTACGAGGGCCATTCTTTTTCAAGCCATAATCTAGCACCTGTGGAATCTGCATCACCTTGATCTCCATGGGTTTTTTGGTAGGCAATATTTTCTCTCTTTTTCCAACGGTGAAACCATCCTCCTGTCGCCTTGCAATTATCTTTACTCATTTTTTCTGCCTGAGATTGTTTTTTTTTTATTTCGGAGAAACTGAGTCTTATATCTGGAGTGGCGAGTCTTATAACCGACTTTTTTTTGTGTGTATTTGGATATGTTCGGAACGTTCAACTCGATTCTGAGTCTTATAGGCGGCTGAACCTTATAAACAATGAGTTTTATTTGCGGCGTTCATTGTAATTCATTATTGGCAAAAGTAAGGTTTTGAGGAAGGACAGCTCTAGCTGTAGCATCTTTAGGAAGAGCGGCAATGCTTCTGCATGGTGGTAGAACAGCTCATTCAATGTTTGAATTTCCATTGAATGTATTTTGCAATGGACAATCCGTCTGCCCAATCCGTAAAAATGGTCGACTTGGAAAAATTATACAGGAATTGCTGCTTATTGCTTGGGATGAATGTACAATGAGTAATAGGGCTCGCATTGAACCTGTTGATCAATCTCAACAAGATATGAGATCAAATAATATATTAATGGGCGGCATAACCTTTTTTTTGCTTGAGATTTTCGTCAGGCTTTACCCGTAATTCCAAAAGGTACAAAGGGCCGATACAATAAAAGCCTGTTTAAAATCTTTACATATTTGGGACAGTTTTGAACAACTCTAATTACAAACAAATATGAGAGCTTAACTTGCAGGAGGAGACTCTGAATTTCCGATTCATTTGTTAAAAGTAGGAGATGGAACAGAAGATAATGTAAATGTGAGTACATAACCATAAATGAAAGAATTGATAAGATAGTGACTACGGTCAATGGTTTGATTTTTGAAATTTATTCTGTTCCAGATTTATTAAATAAACCTTATTGATTGTGCGAAAGAGCCATAATTGCACCAACAAATATTATGGCAGAGGAAATTAATATTATCATCCTAAAAGAAGTAAATGGTGAAGGTCGAAATTATCTCCCTATTGATATGGTTGTAAGCACAAATGATGGATGCAGTTAATTATCCTCAAGTGTTTCTTAATAGTCTCTGCCCACCTGGATCACCAATCCATGCATTAAAATTAAAAATTGAATGTCCAATTATACTTTTACAAAATCTGCAACCACCTCATCTATGCAATGGTACCAGGCTAAAAATAACACAGCAATGACGCGTTCCATATATATCCATATCCATACAATTTTAAAAAGGACAAGCCATTTTTCGTTTGTGATCACTAACCGCGATAACTACTGAACCAATTTCTACCAAATTTTAACCACATCATCTTTATAGTTCGAGGAAGGTTTAGCAAATGTAAGATATAATGATTTTTCATTAAATTTTTATTAAAAAAGGAATAAATACGTGGATCCCAGAGAAGATTGAAAATCGACCAATTGGTAGCAAGCGCCATTCTAAATTGATAATAAAGTTTACTTATATTCAATTAAATTATTGGAATAGCTTTTTATAATTATATTTTATTTTAATAAGCTATTATTATTATATTTTATTATAATAAGCTATAATATTATTATTTTATATTTTATAGCTTTTTATATGTGATGCGACAAGTGGATCCCATTGAAGTTTGAAAATTGACCGAAAAGTGGTTAGCAACATTCTTGAGTTTACAATGGTTAAACTTATAAACAAATCTGTACCAAATACTAATGCAATATCGTCTTTATATTTCCATGAAGTTTTAGTAACAATAAAATAATTTAAAAAAAAAAAAAAAAAAATTTATAATAAAAATTTAAAATTACAATGTTGACTGGCAGAAAGGAGGTTTGCTGTACTGTCATATACTTCTGGTTATTGCATATACTCATTCTGCAAAAATTTTGAAAGAGCCCATACCCAATTTCACCTGTGAGATCATTCATCAAGTCTGTCCCTCTATACCAATTTCTGCTTTTAAATAAAGATGTCATCCATTACCGTCTTTGTGATCTGCGCCTATCATTATTATTTGCCTCACTAATAGTAATGTATGACGCTCAAGCAACAATTATGTCGTCTTCTGATGCCATTTTTATAATGTCAGAAATGAAAATACAAGTATTTTTCACTATCTATGACCACTGCATAAACTGACATACACTAAATAACAACTATGAACGCATTCGTTCGTTGCAATGTGGACAGAAAGCAATTTTTTCAATGAATGCAGCAAAGATTCAGGCGCATCCATTCGGCCATATGCGTTCGTTTGCATTCGCCTAGTATGTATGCACCCTAAAAAGGATTTTTGTGGTTCCAGAATATAGTTAATCTGAGTTGGTGCCTACTTGTAGTTATAGTTCACAATGAAATGTTTTTTAGACTTTGTAAACTAATCAAAACATAATACTTGACATAAGTTAACATGGTGTAAGTGCACAGTGTTTGTTTAGAACATTATACATGTGCGTTCATTTAATGTAAAATTCTATTATTTCTCCTCTTTCGATTTTATAATTTTTCATGTTTGGATAATACATTTTTGTGGTTACTTCTACTGCAAACCTTAATGCACAATATGATTATGTGGATTTCCTTAAGGAGGACATTAACTTGCTTGTTCTGACATACATAAATATTCTGATACTAAAATGAACTCCTTTTTAATGCTCTTAGTTGATGGACAGAACATCTTTTAGCAAAACCAAAATATGCTCTTTGTTTCTCAATAAATTAATTGTAGTATTAACTAATTGCTTGTAGTAACAATTATTAGCATTACACGAACTTGAAAAGAACTTCAGAGATTCTGATGCCACTTGTGCAACTATCAGATATCCTGGAGAGCATATATTTCTTGCCTTGAATTTGGATGATAATGCTTTTTGATACATTGCTTCTCAATATAAACAACTAGTCTCAATTTCAATTTTGCTAAGCTTTTACTTACATAGGCAACTGCTATATAGCATAGTTTTTGTGCATATCATCAGGTTCAGATATGGAAGAGAAGTATTAAAAGTGAAAGACTGGTCCCATATAGTACAGAGAAATTAGGCTAAAAATAAAAAGGTCTGACTGCTGGAAATTGTTCACCACCCTTAGCTCTAAATGTGGTAAAATGTCCTCCTCAAAATAATGTCAGGTTTGAGCGGTGGAGGGAAAGAAAGTGTTGAAAATCCTAAGTTCTTAGCTTTTTGATAAAATAACTTGGAAACCGTTACTTTTAAAATATTTTGTGTTATATATGTTATTAAAGTAAGTCAGATTTGGTTCTATTGATTTTTTGCTCAGATTAATAGTTTTGGAATTGTGGAGGAGGTAAAAATGGAAGAGATTAGCTAACTTCCGGTATGTTGCACTTCTTTGTGAAAAAACATTTGTCAGTACTCTTTTGGCTATAACACCAAAACTATTTATCCAATCCAAAATTTCTTTTTTTTTTTTCATCTGAAAGCTGGTAAAAAGTCCCGTAAAACACCCATATCAGCATGATAAATATTTATGTTTTGGCGATTTTGACATTTTCAGTGGGATGGCATTGGTGTATAACGGGACTTAATCAGAATTTCATCTAAAGGGCCTGATTGTAAATTTAACCAGATTTTAGTTGAAAAAAATAAATTTCAGATCGCACAAACAATTTTGGAGTTATAGTGAAAAAAATTAATTTCAGATCGCACAAACAATTTTGGAGTTATAGTGAAAATTGTGCCTAAAAAAACTTGTATTTCAAAACAGTAAGCGGTTTTTAGCGTGCTGGTATGCGTATTTTATGTGTACTGTTGTGAAAAACTCATTGTTTTTTTCTGCACGTTTCTCACTATTACTCCAAAAATATTTTATCAAAAATTTCTTTTTTCCGTAGCAGAGCTAGTTGAATTGACTATCAGATCCCATGTATGAAAATTGGATAAATTCTTTTGAATACCCATGCTAGGACACTGCATTTGCTTTTCTTTGCAACTGATGGTCCATAGAGTGAAATGTGAGATGATTTAAAGAAAGCAAGGGGTTTCTGGAAAATAGAGAATCTCTTAGGTTTTCCCAATGACTGGTCGGTTTTACTGTTCCTGGAAACAAATTTAGATTAGGATTTTCTAAAATATTTTGTTTTTCCAACTATAATTTTGATTTGTTTTATATAAGCATTTTTATTATTTCTAATGATTCATAAATATTTATTTTTAGATTATTTCCTGCATGATATTTTAGTTTCACTCGAGTCTTTGTCAAATTTATAGTTATTTTTATTTATATGTATTGCAAAGTTGGAATTCTGCCTCATTATTGTATGCCCCTACATATTCCTTTAATCATTTAAGTTACTTTTTATTGGGCTTAATGTCCTTATGTACCCCAACTAGAGCAGGCAGGACAGGTTGTTCTTCAGATTACCAACCTATTCTAGCCAGGGTGGGTAAGTTAAGATTCATTTTGTGGGAATAAATTTTAACCTGTCCAGTCGAATCCACGACCTTCATTACCAAGTGAGCTGAGACTTTCACCCCAACTCTTTAATTAAGTCCCCAAATTACACTTTTCAATGTGATCTTCAACTTGGATATCTTTGATTATTTAGTGTTGTGACTTAAATTATCTTTTTTTTTCTTCTTTTTTTTTTTGTTTGGTAAATTTTTATTTTCCTTATATTTTTTTCTTTACTAATCTTTCATTTTTAATTTTTTTTTTTTTTTTTTTTTTTTTTTTTTTTTTTTTTGCCTCCATTTTAATCTGAACTTTTTTTATATTTTCAAACTTGAGATGATAGTTTTTAGTTTATATTCACAGTGTATTATCATTTCTTAGTTTTCTGTATTTGTGTATTTTTATTTTATATATTAAGTTTGTTTTGGGGTGTAGATTCTCAATTTCCTTTTTATTAATTACTTTTTATCCAATCTTTTGTTTTTAATGTTAGTTGATAATTGAGTGGTTTAGATGCAAAGGGGTACAAGTAACAAAACCTCATTGTAGAGTAAAAGTCAATCAAAGTATCCTTTTGTCACAAACACTTTCAGGATTTTCGGTAAGTAGTTAGATTTCTTCTCTATTGATGGCATCACCTAACGGGATATTCACTTGTATCTCTTTGCCTCAGAATTATTTGTAACTTTGCTTCACAATATAATATGTACTTATTCCATTTTTTTCAAAATTTGCCACTTGTATCCCTTTGCATCTAAACCACTCAATTATATTCATTGCTATAACATAGTGGTTGTGTAAATTATAGATCTTAATGTTTTAATTACTACATATTCTATTTAAATTTAAGCTTGTTTAACGCTAATATTGTACTTATGTAATTTTCTTTTTACAAAATGTTATTTTGAAAATCATCATAAATATTTATTTATTTATGTTTTAGCTAATGAAGCTGCAATAGATTATGTCAAGCTACTTCAGTCACATTTTGGTGATAATCTGCCCCAGTTTGATCTTCTATTGCTTGGGTTGGGACCAGATGGGCATACTTGTTCTCTGTTTCCTCACCATCCTCTTCTTAATGAAAATAAATTATGGGTTGCCCCAATTACTGATTCTCCTAAACCTCCACCTTCAAGAATCACTCTGACTTTTCCTGTTATCAATAATGCAAAATACTGCTTTTTTGCGATTTCAGGGAAAGGGAAGGCTGATATTGTAAAGGTGAGTAGTTAGTTAATTGTTTATTTTATTTTATTTTTTTTTAAATTAGTCATTTATATAATCAAAATCTGATGTTGATCAGATTAATAAGTTATGAAAAAGCTAGTCATGTTAGCTGCAATTGATGAGGTTCTATGCTTTCTTTTACTTACAGGTTGATTAAGCATAAAATTAAAGCCTGTAATATTGATCATTAATATCATATTTTGATATCTTGGCCTTCTTTTATCGATAGAAACAACAAGAAACAGTATGCAAATAATATTTATAATCTACTATATATTTGTCAAATACCACTCACTCATTTATCACGAAATCTCAGAAACCACCTAATGGATTGGAACAGAATTTGGTATGTAGCTTTCTCTAGGGCCGTAGGTGCTCGCTAAGGAAGCCTGGATTGCGGCTAATTCACGAATAACGCGATTTCTCAAGTATTTACAATATTTGCAATCAGTAAAAGAAAAAATATTATATAAGAAATTGACTTAACAATAGATTTCTGATGTTAAATCTAGTAAAGGATGAAGAAAAAAATGATGACGAAAAATAAAAATGAAAATTATTTCAATGATAGAGAAAACATTATACAGGGTGTCCTGAATTTAAATGGCAAAACTTCAGGAACTTATAGGGGACCGAAAAACTAAGACAAAAAGTCCTTTAGAGATTTGCTCATTTTTGCTTAGTTTTAGAGAAAAATCGCAATAAAAGAAACAAAACAAGTTTTCATTTTTATACTTACTTATTTACATTTATATATATGTTACGTTCTTTTTAATGTAAATATTGCTCAAAATGTCGTCCTCTTGCACCAATGCAAGCATTACATCTAGCACTCACTTGATAAATTGCAGCTAAACATTGTTCTGATGATATTTGGTGCACTGCATCTATGATTCAGTCTCTTAATTGCTCTCTTGAGTTGATTGACACGGAATAAACTTTCTGCTTCAAGGTTTCCCATACGAAGAAATCCATGGGTGTCATATCAGGTGGTCTGGGTGGCCAAGGTACTACTCCACGTCCAATCCATCGTTGTGGATAATTTATATCCAGCCAAGCTCGAGCAACTCTGCTATAATGAGCTGGATATCCATCGAGTTGGAACCACATTTCAATCGGCTGCTGTAAGGGATTGTCATCTAAATAATTAGAAAAATCGTTCCCCAAAAAATGTGTAAATGTGATACCATTCAATCTTCCAGGTAAAAAATATGGTCCCACCAGTAATCCGTTCCAAATTCCAAGCCAAACATTAATAGCAAATTCGTGCTGAAACCTATGCTCTCTAATAGCTCTGGGATTTTCAAGAGCCCATACATGATAATTTCTTTGATTAACAATTCCTCCTCTTGTAAAGGTAGCTTCATCGGTCCATATAATTTTCAATGGAAATAAATTATCACAAATTTTGTCAAGAAACCAGTTACTAAAATTCAATCTCTTGACATAATCTTGAGGTAATAAATTATGAACTTTTTGAAGATGGTATGGGTAGCGATTGTCACCTTTCAAAGTTCACCATATAGCTTGCCACGATATTGCTAATGCAGCAGATGCTCTTCGGATGCTAGTCTCAGGATTGTTATCGAAGTGGCGTTGGACACAATTTCTTCTCCGATAATCTGCTCTTATTGCGGCCTGGAATTGGTCGCCTTCATTACGTATTAAGAAATTACCCAGTCTCTCTTAGTCTATTAAAAGTTAACGAAAAGACTCGTCGATTAGGCACTCTTCTATTTGGAAATCGGAGCGCATACTCCCGCACCGCTTCTAAAGCATTACCGTTACAGAAACCATACACAAAAATCATATCAGCGTATTCAACATTAGAATATGTATGCGGCATTGTGGCTGATGCTATTCACACAAAAATATCGGAGTAACTAACTGAAGACTGATTTAGGATTTATAATCCTAGAAGGAAGCCAAAATGTAAACAAATAAAGGAATGTAAAGGAGAACATTAAGTGTTTACATATCTCACTGCCTAGCCTGACGAACTTTGCAAGGTGATTATTGCTACCTGTAACATTTTTTTTTTTTTTTTTTTTTTGCGATTTTCTCTAAAACTAAGCAAAAACGAGCAAATCTCAAAAGGACTTTTTGTCTTAGTTTTTCAGTCCCCTATAAGTTCCTGAAGTTGTGCCATTTAAATTCGGGACACCCTGTAATATGAAGATTGTTTAAACAGGCTAAACTTTTATATCTGATATGCTTCGGTGAAATTCATTAAAGCATCTATATAATTAGATAGCATGGTGGAAGAGGAGTGTTTTAAAAGTTTCGAGGGAGGATGCATTACAAATAGAAGGAGGAAGAGAATTCCAAAGAATAGCGGAGTGTGCAAGAAAGGAATGTTGGAAATCAGTAGTTCTGTAGGATGGGGTGTAGAGATCGGAGAGACAGGACCTTGTAGGCAATGATTGGATTGTGAATTTGAAATTTAGGATATTATGAATAAAATACATAGAGATAAATATGTTAAAAAATAGGTTAGATGCTTAAGCCGCACACTTTGACCACAAATTAAGTTCCTTATAGTAATAAACAAACAAAAATACTTTACTGGGATGTCGAAACCTTTTTATATGGTACTTTCTGTGAACTCATGGTGGCTGCAGTGGTGTACTCTTATAGGTTTAAGTTGTTTCGTGACGAGAAACTATTAGCCTGCTATAGAGAAGAAGTTGAGGGGGTTAAAAGACTTATGTTCTCTGGTGATGGCATGGAAGGCTAGTTCAAAGTACATATTTCTTACAAGCAACCCACCAATCTTGCTTCACCAGTAGCTTCGTCCCCAACTACTCTTCCTTCAGCTTTCCTTCAACCAGGCCCAAGTTGTATTTCTCGAATCTGAACAAATTGTACCTAGCCTTTCTGAATTTAAATTCTTTGAACCTAGAATCTACCTTTGTTCTCAGTTTAGATGAGTCTATTGCAACATTGAATTGAACTCATCAATATAATAGTAAACAACTTAGGAAATGATTCGCAGATTCAGTTCGCAACAAACAACTAAGGAAATCGGCTGCAAAATATGTAGAGGTCAACAGGGAAGCTGTTAAAAAATACTGGAAAAATCAACCTGAAATTAGCTGAAGTTAACAGAAATGCTGTACACATATATGCTGAGAATCACCCAAATATACATAGAGGGGCTATATAGAAGTGTAAGAAAACCCATCCTGAAATCCATAGAAAGTCGTAAAAAAATATTCAGAAAATAATCATGTTAAACGTTAAGCTATAACAAAACACAATGAAAGATGTTCAATGGAAAGGCAAAACAGTTGGTATTGGACAACGGTAAACTTGCAGTTGGTGTTATGCTGTAAAATAGAAGGACAAGAGCCTTGTCATGTAACAGGAAAGTCCAACCTCCTTCTCTTCAAGAATATCCTGAACTCTTGCACTGCCTTCTTACTTACTAACAACCTTAGGCTGAGCATTTTCTGAGTAATGTTTGGAAACAGAACGATTGTTTCCAAATGACGTCATTTGGAGCAAAAGAGGGACATTTCCATCATTTAAGGTGCTAGCGCAGATATATCACAGAATATGGATTTTGATGCCTGAAATACAACAGCACAGCCATCCTTTATTCAGATAAAGTTTGTTGGTGATGAAAACTATGAAAGAGACATTCGCTGTGGTTACTTTCAAAATGTCAAGCTTGCATTGGTAGGCCAACTCAACAAAATTCTTCATGAACATAACAAGGATATTAAGGACTTCAGAGCTGCTGTTGAGTCTGTTCCCAAAGATCTACAAGATCTCTTTAGTTTCGTTACCTCCTCAACCAATTTATGCTTGATATGTCCCCAAAAATTGAAACAGAAAGACTAAACTTTATTCGAAAAAAAAACAACAAAAAAGTTAAGAAGTGGCAACTTAAAGGATGGCATAAGAAAAGCTGATGGTCTGGTATCAGAGCTGGGTAAGATAGTAGTGCTGCCTCGATGCTTCACTGGAGGACTGTTAAAATAAAAAAAATCAACTTTTGCAAATTGTCAAATTTACTTATTTTAATTATTGTAAGAATGGAATTCTTTAGGTTTATTTAAGTAATAATAATTATAAACGTTAAGCTTAACTTTTATTAATTTAAGTTGTCTTTAATCCTAATGATATTTAACCGTAGTGGAGCACAGGTACTTTAAGCTAGTAAGACAATAAATAGACCTAACTGAGTAGGTCAAAATTCATTTGGGAATATAATTCAGGGGCAGATTTGGGCATAAATTGTATTTAGACACTATTCGAAGATTTTGTATTCGAATATGAAAACTATTCGAAGGAAAAAGAAAATTTATCAAATACAAAAAAGTATTCGAATACTTTTGTATTCGACAATGAAAGTATTCGAAGATACAAGATACTTTTCTGTTGAATAAAAAAAGTATCTTGTATATCAAATTAAATAATCATTTTTATCTGTAAACTATTCGATACATATTCAAATACATTTCGGCTTCTAAATTTTCAAAAAAATTCATTTTGTTCGTTCATCAAATTGATAGAAAATAGAATAGAATAGTAAATAATGTGCCATGAGAACTTGGGTTTCTCAACAGTACCCGGTTTTTAGCCTGCTGGCATGGGTATGGGTACACGAGACTTGATCAAAATGTCATATATGTGTGGTCTGATAGGAAATTTAGTTATGTTTTGATTTAATTGAGGAGAACTCTTAATTTGTACTTTAAGAACGATTCAGCCGATTTTTCTGGTCTTATTATTGTATGCCCTTAAATGTTCCTTTAATATTTACCAATAGTCCAGTATTTCCTGAGTATTTTTCTTCAGTCCTTTCATTTGAATTCATGGGCACTGCTTTTTTTGGAAAGTGTTTATTTTGTCTTTAGGTGAATGTTTACCTATTTTAAATGCAGGATTTAAACGTAATTTTCTTAATTCCTTTCCAATTTTAGTGGAGGTTGAGCCATAATTAAATATTTAATATTACATATTAAATATTTATGAAACATTACAACGCCCCCTTCCCCACCAAAATAAAACATAACTAATATCACCCTTTCAAAATGTAAGTATGAAAGAAGCATAATGATCAAATTTCATTAAAATCAGCTGAGTCGTTCTTAACGTAAAAATTTAGAGCCCCCTCCTCACCATAATGTAGGAAATGTTTTATGCTTAAATGGTGTAAACAGTGACTTCTAGAAAGAAAAAAAACAATGCATCTTTCGAGTTGAATTGATCAAACATCGAATACAGATTTTTTTTATTCGAAGTTCGAATTACCTTTGTAGATTAAACAAATTACTATCTGTAGATAGATTGTTATCTAGATATTACCCAACTCTGTTCAGAGGTTTTTGAAGATGCAGCTTTGCTGCCAAAAATTCTCTGTACTGTTCAAGTTTTGCATCAAAAATTGGCTTCAAAGGAGGTATCCTTTAACTTCGTGAGCTCAAAAGCATTGCTATTTATAGTATTCATTCTTTTTAATATTTATTTCGTTCCCTTATTTTAGTTTAAATTTTTATATTACAGTTAGGTCTCGATAGTGATAGCTGATATATGATTGGGATCATGCCTACCACAGACTTAAAATTTATGTGGGAAAATGATATATAACAATAATGAAAGATTATGAAAATTAAAGTTTATTCAAACAGTTTTTCACAAAAAAAAAAAAAAAAAAAAAAAAAAAAAAAATATATATATATATATATATATATATATATATATATATATATATATATATATATATATATATTAGTCATTTCTTTCAATTTATCTTGTATTTTTTAATATTACAATAAACATTAAAGATGGGTCCAACTAGTCGCCCACACCGATCATTGCTTCTGTTAGGATTCGGAGGACATCAGTAATATTCAAGGCCCTTTGTTTATAGCTTTACAGCCATCAGTAAATGTAGCTACAGGTTTTTGTTTAGCTTATATTTTTTCTTGCTTTTCGCAAACGGTTCGCTTTGTAATGGAGTGTTTTTTTAGAAAAATAAAGCAAAAGTTAGCTATTTACTTTGCTTAATTTAGATATTTAATTATGTGATTGGGAATTCAATCATGTCAAAAATGGTAGTATGTTTATGGACTATGATTTATGTATAACACCAAAATATCTTACATGTAATTGTAAATAAACACATAAGAAAATTGCTAAAATAGCAGTTTCCTTATCCTGTTCCAATCTTTATATTACATTTCAATTTAGAATTACTATTTTTTTTTTTAATTCTGACACAAAACCAAAACTGTGATTTAGAAAAAAAAAAAAGGCTGGTTACATAGTTTCTTAATTTAGTATTGTAAAAGTTAAACATAGTTTCTTAATTTAGTATTGTAAAAGTTAACAAATTTATTTTTTTGATAATATCAAGACCTCTCTTAAAGTTCAATAAATGGTTACAAGAAAAAAAAAAACTCCTATTCTTAAAATTAATTACAATCTGTAAAGATGAATCTAAAATAAAAATTATTATATATAGATGAATAAAATAGCCAACTAATCACACTAGTCGCTATAAAAGCAGCCGATTAGTTGGCTTTACCGACCTGCCTGCCCATCTGTAATAAGCATAGTAAAATGTTCAAATTAAAATAAATTACATTTTGATATATATCAATGCAGAATGGAAATAAAAAAATACCAATAATCAGTCCTTGCATGGAATCATGCAATCGTTAATTAAGTTATTGATTCTGTCATAAACAGTTAACAAAACCAATTATTATTTGTTTATATATATTATGACACAAATTTTTCAATTTTAGAAAATTTTTATTGACAAAGAAGATCTACCAGCAAGCCGAGTTAAACCTATCTCAGGGAAGGTACATTGGCTTCTGGATACATCAGCTGCTACACATCTTCAATCAGTTTCATAACAGCATCCAGATAAGCCTCTTTTAATACATTTTTGTATACCAGCTGGATATGGATTAGAATGGAACAATATAAATTCTGTAGTTAAATTTTTCTTTCTATTTTTTATTTTAGTAGTTTTGAAAAGTATTCATAATTAGTTTTACATTAGGATATTAGATTTTTATTTGCATGAAAAATAATTATAAAATAATATTTTAATTACTCAGTTAACTTGTAATTCTAGGATGTTTAATGTGTAGTTCAGGAGCTTGTCATGTATTAAATACTATTAACATATTTAATGCAATTTAACACATAAAGTTATCCAATCCTGTCTATAAATGAAATTTATTTAACTTATTGACATAATTTTTATAAGTTGTTTAATTCTATTCTGTATAAATTAGAAAAAGAAAATGTTGAAATAGGAAACTAAGAAATATCACTGCACTCTTTTTTTTTAAATTTCAAACTAAGAAGTGATAAAATGTTACTTGTTTTTATTATTTGGCATTCTTAATAATATTGGTTATACAAGTATGTTAAATCACTGCTCAGCTTAAAACTGTTATATTTTGGTTGATACATCTGATTGCTGTAGTATAAGGTGGTTGTAAAATTTCTTGTTACATTTTAAATAGGACAGTTAGGTTTTAAAGTTAATTTGTTTACTTTAATCATGTGCTGTTTTTAAAGTTAATTCATGAATTTTATTTGAATTAAAATATTGCAAAAATTGAAAGGTTATTTGGTTCTGCTAAATAAATGAATAGATATGTTACATGATTATTTGTCATTATATGTATTTCGCATAATCTATGTGGAAGTAATAGCTCAAGGAAGAAGATTCATATCTGGTAATATTCAGTGATATTAAAAAATTTAGACATTTTTTGCTCAATGTCTGATTTTATGATCATCTATTCTAACTTCATAGACAAGCTTTGTCTGACTCTGAAGTGAACATAAGTTTACCGAAAACCATTAAAATAACCTTTATTTGTAAACAAGTTGCTGATTCAAATCAATTAGCCACTTTAGGCTATAAAAGAATATGTTAGCACTAATTTAATTAGTATACATTATTTTATTTTGCTATGTTAGGATTGATATTTATTAAATATTTGTTATTTTCATGTAAAACAGGAAACAAAAGAAATTTTAATTTATATTCACTTTTATTCAGCCAATTGTCATGGAAATTTATTAAAGCTCAAGTTTGACTACTGGATAATGACTAATTTTCCATAAATATATTCATATACCATTTGTCCAGTGTTAGATTTGTTGAAGCGCTGTTGTTTCCTTCTTCTAATTGGGAAACACTGTTTTCACAGCATGGTATGATAATAGTAGTCGTTATAACATCCAGTCTGGTGTGTCCAGGTCTGTTGGTGATATATAACGTTTTATTTAAGTGTTGCTATGCCTTCTGAATTCTTTCTTACAAAATCATTGTAAAGAACATAAGATGTAATTAAGTGATAATTATGTGATCAAAGATGCTTGTTATTGACAGGCAATTTCTATTAAATTGGGTCAAAAGCAGGGAAGAAAGAAGAAGAAATCACTAGAAAACAAGTGTGATGTATTGAGAGAAGTTAGACAAGTTGGTGGGGCGAGAACTACAACAGCTTATATTAATGCCTAAATCACAATGGTGCCAATACAAACTTAAACTGACAAAACTTATTATTAACTAAACGAAATATATAAAACAAGAATATTATAAAAGATAAATATGAGGATTACATTAATATCAATACCCCATCCTAATCCCATATTACATAAAATAAAATAATCAAAATCTAACCAAGTTTAATTTTCCAAAAAAGTATTCAAATTTGCATAATTCCAAAGATTTGGTCATGACATCAGCGTCGTCTTCTTCACTTTCAAAGCCAAAAAAGTCATCCTCAGAGTCGGAATTGGCATTAGGTTCAGTATCTTCGTCCACAGATCCTGATTCTGCCCAAATCGTGCTTCACATCTTTGGTCTTAAATGCCTCTAGTCCCCTTCGATTTTCATCAAACACAACATTTCTATTACATTCGACTTTCTATTTCTATCTTGTTAGTATCATTCCATGAGTGTCGTAATCTAGATTTAGAAGATGATTTTTGTTGTGATAAAGCTTGCTGTGCATACCTGTTTGTTTCTTCTATAATTAGACATAATACTACTTCGTCTGTTAAAAATAATTGTGTAAGCATCCAATGGGTTTTTTTATCACAGATACATTAAAATTAAATTTCCAGATTCTTTAAGAAAATTAAAATCTAGTTCACTATCGGTTATTTCTTGCCAATCATGTGAAGTGGGTGTAGAAAAAGATCTCTCTACACTAATTTCTGATCCATCTGTAAATATTAAAAATGACGTTAGCTAAATATTTATATTCATGTTTCACAAAAAAAAAAAAAAAAAAAGTTAATTTTTTGACATTTACCATTGTCTGAATCAGTTTCACAAGGAAGCTCTTCCAGTGATATTTCAGATTCTTCGGAATCTGAAGATGGATTATAATCCTTATCATTTATTGAATCATCACTCGAAAGGTGTAAAGATTCATCAGATAACACTTGACCATCATCGATACTAGTTGATGGGCCTGGATTCAAACTATTTTTCTTTTCAAGTGCTAGTTCTACTAATTTTTTTCCACGCTTGTACATATTTACGGCAACTATGACAGATAAAAATTATAACAAACGCACAAGAGACACCAAGAACAACTGAGCTGATCTGAATTTGATTAAAGACTGGGACTTAAACCGAAGAATTGAAAGGGAAGAGACAAGATTTGACAAGTTTCAGCACGCACGCTCAGGCTGCATGTATCAGTCCCCTGGGACCGATGCCGCACAGGGCTAACTCAGAGATGAGTTGTGTGCGGTATCGGTCCCCTGGGACCGATACGTTTTTTTTTATTAATTATTATTTATAAGAAGGTATTAAAACATATTTGCTGATAGAATATTTTTTTAAACATTATTAACAAAGATATACCATCCGCACAGCAGTACAATTTCTTGAAAAATCCCGCCGCACCACGGGAAAGACAAGCATCGGAGAATTTTAATTCTGATCTTTTATCCATTTTCTCCGTCCTGTCCTCCTTCGGAACAAAAGAGTAGGCCGCACACCAAAACACTCTTATTTTTGATAAATCGGGCTTGAAACCATACCACAGTTCGGCTGGTGTTTTTGTAGAGGTTGATTGGGCTGATGTTGGAAGCCTGTTAGTAATGTACGTAGACACCATCAGGGCTTCGCCCCACTTCTCCTTCCCGAGACTGCTGTCAAAAATCTTGCAGCGTGTCCTTTCCAACAGTGTCCTATTCATTTGTTTGGCCTTGCCATTTTGAGAAGGGTTACGTGGCATCGTGTAACTAATGTGAATACCTTTAGCTCCACAAAAATTCTTAAATTCTTTGGAGGTATACTCACCACCACCGTCACAGCGAAGATTCTCTATTTTTAAATTAAACTTTGCCTCTACCATGGCCACATATGTCTTGAATTTTTCTAAAACTTCGCTCTTTCTGCGTAAAAGGAAGGTTGCACAGAAATTACTGAAATGATCGATAGTCACAAAGTATTTATAGTTATCGTAGGTCACTGGAGACACACTACAAACATCTGAAGAAATAATTTGCAAAAGTCTTTTAGCTCTTCTTTCGAACGGTACTGTGTGGTAGGGTAATTTAGTTTGCTTTCCTTTCAGGCAAACTTCACAAACACCACTAACAGGATATTTCGATGAATGTCCCATCCGTCTATGAGATAATATGTCAAAATTCTTAGTTGTCACATTATTGGCATGCTCTTCTATTAATGTCACTTTTAAAACATACAATTTTCCAAAAACTTGACCAACTAAACTTCGTCCACGAAAAGTTATAATAACTTTTGAATTTTCAAATGTCACTCTGCAACCCTTTTCTTCTAATTTCCGGACTGACAATAAATTGAAAGATAGGTTTTCACAAACAAGAACATCTGATAGCTTAATCTCTTCACCATTCTCAGATAAACAAAACAGATTACCTTTAGCTATTGCTTTCACAGATTCTCCAGCTTTAGCAACACATATTTTTGAATTAATAGTACATTTGTCACTTAAAAATGAAGAGTATTTTGACTTTATAAGATGAGCACTAGCACCGCTGTCTATGAAAAACAGAAGTTCGTTATCACTTGTTGATAGACACTGTTGATATGGAAGGTTATTTACGTCAGGGGAAGTTTTGCTCACTGGTTCATCATCTGCCACAAATGTAAATAATTTATTTTCCGTTGAACAGCCTGCTGCTGCTGTTTCCTTCCCTTTCAACTTCGGACAATTAGTCTTAATATGTCCCTGACGTTTGCAATAAAAGAACTTTCCTTTGAATTGTGGAACTCGGTCAGGTGGACTTTTCCTGGATGTCTTCTTAAGAAACTTATTCTTTGATGCAAACGCGTGATTCTGCACTTCTTCTGTTTTTGAAAGTCTTTCAGATTCCATTAACCCTTTTCCTGGCAAAAACAGAAATATTAGGATTTTTTTGAAAATCACTTGAAAACACCGAAGTTTTCCACAGAACTCTTGTCTTCTTTTGAAAACAAAATATCGAGGGCTGACACCACTGCATCGAAATCGGGAGGCATCGATCCCAACAGTTGATATATCATATCTTCGTTATCGATTTTTTTTTTCTGCCTGCAATCCGCAACTCATTTGCCGAGGTCTCAAAATCTTGCAGAAATTCTTGAAGAGGCCTTTCAAATTTATATTCCATCTTCCTCCAAGATTTTTGAATGCTGGAAATTGTTTTCATACCTGATTTGTCGTATGTCAATGAAAGAGAATCAATAATGTCCTTTGCCGTAACCTTGTTCTTAATCAGAGGGATAATATAACCTGCTAATCCACTCACAATAATAGTTCTAGCATTCACATCCGATTGTTTAAACACTTTGAGGGCTGCTTCATCTGTGGGAGGAGATTCTGTCAAAACGTGGAGAACATTGGCTTGCTCCAACAGAAGCTCGATACAAAACGACCAGTTGCTGTAGGTTCCGTTTCCTCCATCAAAAGGTTTGATTCCGTACGGATCAATAATTTCGCCATCGGACTCGCAGTAATAACACTTAAAGCGACAAAAACTCACTAGACCCGACCGAACACAACGAAAACCGAACCACGCGACACACGAACCGGAACGGGGGGACTCGACCACCAACAATACTTCTAAAAGTCTCAACAAAACATCTCTCAAGCAAAAACTTATTTCTTAACGTGACCCTGGGCCCATAACCTATTAAATTGGGTCAAAAGCAGGGAAGAAAGAAGAGAAATCACTAGAAAATAAGAGTGATGCATTGAGAGAAGTTAGACAAGTTGGTAGGGCGAGAACTACTGTTGTAGTTATTGATATTATATTAGCTTATATTGATGCCTAAATCACAATGGTGCCAATACAATACTTAAACTGACAAAACTTATTATTAACTAAACGAAATATATAAAACATGAATATTATAAAAGATAAATATGAGGATTACATTAGTATCAATAATTTCTACGAGCCCTGGCTATACTCTCTGAAAAAGATCAACTGATGGTACTTTATAAATCAGTGTGTTGGCTGAATAGAGTTAAAGCTTAAATTGAGCTTTTATAGAAGGAATGGACTAACATAATCGACCAGTTGACACAGGGTTGCCTGTTCACTATTAATGCTATCAATCTCATTACTTTTCCCATACATCTTGTGTGTTGCAAGGAATTTTTCATAATGTGTATCAACAAAAGTTTTGATTTTTATACTATAGAATTTGCACTCCAACTTATCAAGTATATAAATTTTTTTTTTTTTTTTTTTTTTTTTTTTTTTTTTTTTTTTTTTTACTATGATGAAAGTATTCCTTTTAAACTTTCATTTTATTTGTACTCCAATGTGTGATTAAGAATTCATCAAAAGCCTCTTTGGATTCTATATTGTGTAATTCTTTTATAAAATCAACATGTCTTGAGTCCATAGCTATTGATTACTAAATAAAACCCTCCGATTTTCAATAATGTTAGTTTCAATTTTGATTTTGAAACATTAAGATAAATTGGACACATTGGACTCCTGTTCAGTCTGTTCTGAGCTATTCTTAGCTCATGAAAAAGACAAGAATGATAAAAATAAAATTAAAAAACACTAGAATTATTTTTAGCGTTCTTGTCTTGTTAATCACTGTTGCGATGGAGAAAATTTTTTACTGAAAAATAATACACAGTTGTGATGTTATTTCCCTAATTAGATATCCCAAATTTGTTCATGTACCTGCATTCAAATGCCACTATGAATAGGTTGATGCTTGCAATACAACACATTTTTCGATTGGATTTTCTCTGTCTCCCCTATCAATGAATCTAATATAAGCTAACAAATCTGCATCTCTGTGGAGATCGGTAGCCTCATCAACTTGTAGAGCAAAATAGCAGTTTTTTACCTTCTCCATTAACTGCGCATGTAGATCTTCCAAAATATCGGTTATTCGTCTTGAGATATTGTCATTTGACATTGGTATGGTCCTCAACTGTTGAAACCATATCAATAGCTGCTGGTAATAGTGTGTGGTTTTTTTCTGAGCGATTCTGTGGGAGACTTGATAAGATACCAGTAAAGTTTTAGAAGGTACACTTATAATGTTAGAAAAAGCTTTTTGTTTTTAGATTTAATAGTATTTAGTTTTCGTTCAAAAAATTCTCTGTGTTTGTAATGTCTCTGTCTTTTGTATGAAAGTGTCTTTTCAATTTATTAGGTTTCATGCTGCCAGAGGCTAAGACAACTAAGCAAATTAAGCACTGAGGTCATTCCTCTCTATTAATAATTATTTTTGTTAAACCTAGTGATAAATAGCTATCGTCATACTTTTGGATCACGGTACTTTTGAAGAAGGAGTAGATGCACTTGTGGTTTCCTCATTTTTACAATTGACGTAACTACTTGTAGAAGGTTTGTTAACTATTGTTGAAGCCCCCGCAAAATTAACAGGATCTTTGAATGAGGCTCCAAAAACTAAAACTAAAATAAAATAAACAAAAAAAGGAAAATAAATAAATAAACTAAGGTTCCGAATATTGGGGTCTATTTGAGAAAACTGATGCTATACAACCAAACATACATAATATATTTACAATAAAGAAAATAAACATTAACTATATAAACAATTAATTAAATAACAAATAATTATTAAACCCTTGAATCAAAACTAAAAATAACCTATTAATAAAGACTTTGACAATTATTATTAAACAAAACAAGATATAAATGAATAAAATAAAAGATATATTATAGGTGAAGAGCTTAGCTGTGGGGGCGGGACGACTCTGATTGGCAACGAGATGGTGATGTTCTAGATGGTCTCGGTGTGAGAAGAATTTTCATAAGATGTCTAAAAAGTGAATGCTGGACTTCTTCGAAAGCGGTCAAAGAATTAGTGGGCCCACGTCTGCATTTTAGCAGGAGCGTTGGTCTGTATAGGCAACACCCCTACATGCAAACTCGGTTGTGGATGTCCTGAATTGGCAGGTGTATGATCGGGTATTGTTACACTATGACAATGTTCCAATACCTCTGTGGCATACTCGGAAAACGTTGATTCCGACGGCGCAATCGCCGTAAGCTTAGACGTACGTCCGACTTCAATAGTATGGTCCGATGACAATTCACGACATAAACGGAAATATCTTCCCCTCCCATCAATGTTTTATTTGTAACTGCACTATCTTTAATAGCACGTGTCTGTTTCGGTTTTAAGACATTGGTTTTTACCTTGTACGTATAATGTACACACGGGGTATTTATATGATCTAACAAATTAAAGGTTTTACTGAACTTAATTATCTCAGGCCAGCCGCATGTCATATTATTATTATCGGACGATTTCATAGGTATCATAAAACCTAGGTATGTAGGAATACTTCTAGGGATTCCAACACACGTAGGGATACTACTATCGAATTTGGCATCGTATTTCGGATAACCCCACAGCCTCTCGTATATATCGTGGTCGGTGGGGTAGTCTAACGAATCTGCCTTCATAGGCTGAGTAGCATTACGTGAAACCGTATAATTACGGCAATTAACATGTCTATTCAAACCTACCGCTACCTGTCCAAACACTCCCTGTGTATTATTGGCAGAGGACGTTATGGTTACACCTGTATCAAATGATGTTTTAAATCCTTTTGGTGTAATTACACATTCTACACCAACAACACGCGATCCGATAGGTATACTCGTATATTCGGCAAATGTCATCCAAAAACTCAACATATGTACAGGAATACACGCGAGACTAGTAATAATAACTTTCGTGTCGTCGGAGTCGTCGTCTATAACGGATGTGTCTGTAGGTTTGTTTTCCGTATTGTCTGGTGAGATCCACGATGGGCCCGCAACGGCATGATCGATTGCTGTACGCGCAGTCGTGGATGAAGTGGAAATGGGGACTTCGAGTGGCGTGGATGAACGCGTACCAGAATCCGTCTGGTCTGGTGAAGTTAGAAATTCTGATAAGGACGTCCTCAGTAAATGTTCTAAAGTCTGTAAGTCGCCCTGGCTTCCAGACGTCGTGTATAAGGTATCTCCTGAAATTAGCTCCTGAATATTGGAGAGCGTCCCTGAGTCCACCTTGTCCAACGGCTGTTGCAATTCCTTGCAAATACAGGAAAAGATATTCAAGATCTGATCCCATATCTGCGGAATCGGGCGGGGGTGTTTGAATACGGTCCGTGTCACAGCTCGGAGTAAAAGGTGTAACGACGAAGACGGTATCAAGGCCATCTGAACAGCCGTGGTCAAGATTGAAATCAATGGAAGAAGCGATATCTTCTTCGTCGCTGCTTTCCGCTTCTTGGGCGCTGGAGTCGTCTCTGAATCCTCTAATATATGCCTTGCTATAAGGTGCTTCTCGGAATTGAGCTCGTCGATGCATACTTCGGATTGATCTTGAGACGGTGAGGAGGGTGGAGTTGAAGTCATAATTCTGTGAATCAAACACATCGTAAATAGTAAATATATCCGCACTATTAATAACAATAATAATTAAAGCATTATTATATGCCACGTATGGGGATCATGCATAGGTATTCACACAATACACTTAGACGGGAGTCCCCTATGGGCGACAAATCTGTAATATAATAAACAATAAAGGCTTCGGTTGTTAGTTGTGTAGCAAGTTCAACATGGACGGCTTTGGTACTTAAACAAACAAATAAACAAATATAGGATTTAAACTTTACACCTTTTCGGCGGCCGGACTCTTTAACAATGAAGGGACCAGCATAATCGATTCCAGTGATCACAAAAGGTCTCCCTTGTTCAAACCGAGATGGTGGAAGGTCTGCCATCTTAGGGGTAAAATTTTTTGTTGCGATGCCGATGACAAATGATACATTTGTGAATTCTTGATCGAATAATCCTTCTTGCTGAAACAATCCAATAATTCGGGGATAAAAGAGAAAATAAAAGTTGTGGACCAGGATGGAGATATGTCCTGTGGTAGTGGTCAATCAGTAACTTCGTTACATGAGCCTTTGGAGGAAGTAATATTGGATACTTAGCGTTATATGGCAAAGGGCTGTTTTTCAATCGACCGCCCACCCTGAGGATTCCCTCGGTATCTGAGAACGGAGATAGGCATTGTAAATTTTTCCCAACTTCTTTGGAATCCGATGGAAAATAATGTTGTTGAACACATCTAATTAGTAGTTTAGTTCCATCACACTCTTCAGCTAAACTTAAGGGTCCAAAGGTCCTTCCATAATATGGAACTTTCAAGTTTTTCATGAACCGAACTATGTAAGAAAATATTCTGCATAGTTTCCCAAAAGACGAAACACGTTCCATGATTTCTATTATATATGAGTCTGGAGTATGACTGTTCAAAATTAGTGCGTTAGGTTTCACTTCTGGCACCGATACTGCATTTAGCAAGTTGATTTCAGGCCAATCAGATAATTCCCCTTTTAAACATGGAGTTCCATACCACCACAGTTCGTTAGTCAACAGATCTTCAGGTAATGCTCCTCGCGAAGCAGTGTCTGCAGGATTATGATTTGACGAAATATGGTACCAATCAGTTGCTGCTGTTAGACCTAAAATACGCGTTACGCAAATGTTTTTAATGTGTGTGGAGACAAACGAAGCCAACTAAGTACAATCGTACAGGGTGGAGCGCGGTAATTTGCTTTTTTGCCCTGCATGCTGTGACGGCACTGTCGGTCGAAGAGAGAGGAGAGTGGGCATGGCTTACAGTGTCTGACGGGAGATTTGTATTCATCCGACTTTCAGTTGCCATCATGCAGTGGACACGTGAGGAGAGGTCAACAACAAGAACAATTGTTAGCACGGGACTATTTGACTCGGCGGACCTCTTGTGAAGACATTTTAGCAACTGTACCCCGTGACGCAAATGTGTTTTTTTCTGATGAGGCACATTTTCACCTCAGTGGGTGTGTAAACAAACAAAATATGCATTACTGGAGTGAAACAAACCCCAGAGAAGTTCACGAGAGACCTCTGCATTCGGACCGCGTCACTGTGTGGTGCGCCATATCACGAGTAGGCATCGATGCCGCCAGGTTTGACAGGTCCGCCGAGTCCAATAGTCCCGTGCTAACAATTGTTGGCAATTGTTCTTCTACACAAAATGACCTCTCCTCACGTGTCCACTGCATGACGGCAACTGAAAGTCGGATGAATACAAATCTCCCGTCAGACACTGTAAGCCACGCCCACTCTCCCCTCTCTTCGACCGACAGTGCCGTCACAGCATGCAGGGCAAAAAAGCAAATTACCGCGCTCCACCCTGTAGAATCTGAAAACAAGTAAGTAGAATTTATAGTAAAAAGGTCAATAAATTTTGAAATGGATCTCCTTGTTTGTGCCAGTAACAGCACAGCGCACAATTCTAACTTTGGGATTGATAGCGTTTTTAAAGGTGCTAGACGTGTTCTTGAAATGACTAAATGAGTTTCAACATGTTTGTCTTCAAATAAAACTCTTAAATAAATAGAAGCTGCATATCCGGTTTCTGATGCATCAGCAAATCCCACTAAACCAATATGTACAGGTTGTTGAGGAATCACACAACGAGGTATTCGAATAGAGCGCAGAATTGAAAGAGAATTGAAGAATTCCCGATATACTCCAGATATTGTTGGTGGCAGAGGGCAATCCCAGCTTAAGTCTTTTATACTCCATGCTGCAAATATGATTTTGCCTTAAAAATTACAGGTGAAAGGTAGCCGAGAGGGTCATACATTCGGGCGACAGCCGACATGATTCCCCTTTTAGTCAATCTTAGTTGAAATTTCTGAATATTATAAGAGAGGCAATCACTCACAGGATCCCACTGTATACCCAATAACTTAATGGATTGGTCATTTGGTTCAGAAAATCGTAGCATTTCTTTATGGCCGTCATTTAAGGAAGATAATAGTTTTGGATCGTTGCTCATCCATTTTTTCAAAGTAAATCCTCCCCTCTTGAGCAAATCAATTAATTCTTTCTGAAGTTTGAGGGCTTCCTCAAGAGTATTTGCCCCAGTTAATATATCGTCCACATATATGTTATCCTTCAAAGCGACGGATGCTTGAGGGTAGTGGGTTCCCTCATCTAACACCAACTGATGAATCACCCGTATAGCTAAGAACGGCGAAGAAGAGAGCCCAAATATTAACCGATTTAATTGATATTCCACTACTGGTTCAGAGGAGTCAAATCTAAATAAAAAATGTTGATATGGTACATCATCCGGATGCATTAATATTTGGAGGTACATTTGGCAAATATCTGAGGCCATCACAAATGGGAACCGACGAAAGTTTAGAAGTACATGCCTAATGTCTAATTGAAGTTTAGAACCTATTAAGAGATGGTCGTTCAAAGAACCAAGCTCAGTAGATGAAGAGGCATCAAAAACCACACGAATTTTCGAATACTTTTGGTCTTTCATCACACAGTGGTGTGGAAGAAGATACTTAGATGGATTGATTGCAGGTGCAATATAATTTGCTTCCAAATATTCTTTCATAATATCGGTATATTTTTCTTTTAATTCGGGCATTTTATGAAAATGGTGCTCTAACTTAAGAAATCTATTTAAAGCAGTACTGTAATAACTGCCTAAATTTGGCGGAGTTAAATTCTTAAATGGTAACCGGACCATATAACGGCCATTCGAATCTCTTGAGTGAGTTGAGCGAAAGTGCTCTTCCGCCATGATGTTTTGTGGATCTATTTTATCAACTTGGGGAACTGTTTCAATTTCCCAAAATTTTTCCATTGTTTGCTGCAGATTGTTTTCAATTTGTGATTGATTAGATGTTAATAGTGCAACAGTTATATCCTGTAGACCCACGGTGTTATTTAAAGGTCCAATTATCACCCAGCCAAAAATTGTTTTGAGAAGGTTAGGGTAACCAGCTTGACTTATACACTCACCAGTAAAAATTTCTCCAAATAAATCAGCCCCGAGTAGAAAATCTACTGGACCTGGTTTCCCAAATGTTTCGTCTGCTAAATCATACTGGAGGAAATGTTCCAGAATAACTTCCGGTATAGGACAGGAAGGTATACTTTCTGTAATTTTTGGAATGATTACTGCATCTGTTTTAAGTTGAAGTCGTGACGAGTTTTTAGGTACTAAAGTGCAACTGGCTTGAAAATGTCCTCCTTTAATTGGACTATCCCCAAAACCAAATAAATATTGGGGATTAACATTTCGCTGTAGACCCAAACTTGGCTGACGAAATGAAAGAACGCTGTGAACCACTGTCGATCAGGATTCGAATGGGTAAGTATTTTCCATGGTGATCTTTTATTCTAGCTATCGCGGTACCCAACAAAACAGAAACATAAGGATTAGACACCAAAGATAAAATAGAGCCTTTAGATTCATTACTTTTCTGTTTATTCTTTTCTCCAACCAAAATATTTTCTGAAACTGTGCTTTCTTCTAAAGGCACATTGCCGTTTGGGGAAGATGAACTTCTAGGATATTTTCCACTATCAGAATAAGATGATCTATGTGTAGAAATTTGGAAATGTAATAGGGAATGGTGTCACTTTTTACAATGGTGGCAGGAACTAAGAGAAGAGCATTTACTAGCATAATGACCCGGGGACAAACAATTATTACATAAATTTAGAGATTTTATCTTATCAAATCTTTGTCGAGGGTTCAAAGAACAAAAGCTCGGGCATCTGTAGACACGGTGTCTTTCCTGACATATTGGGCAACCATTTTGATTTAGAGGACTATTTGTGGACATTAGGACTCGTTTTGTTATATTTTGTGATCTATGGGGTAGTGAATTGTAAGTATAAGAGCCCATATTTGATGTTAAAGCATCTGCTTGTAATTGCATACATTGTCTCTGAATAAAATTTGTAAAATCTTCAAAAGTAGGAATTTCGGATGTAGAACCAAATTCCATTTCAAAACGTTCTCTTGTCTTTGTATCAATTAATCTTAAACCGAGGGTAAATAAAATAAATCCAGAAGGGTCCGGAATATTCATATTACGAAAAGCGGTTGCACTTTCCAATACAACCTCAGCAAAATTTTATAACGAACGAAACTCAAATTTAGTTAACGGTTCAAAATTGAAAATATTGATGAGATAATTTGTGGCTTGGATTCTTTTATTATCATATTTTTGTACAAGAGTGGCCCAGGCTTGTTGATAACCATCAGAGGTTGTCAAAATTGCCGTAATCGATTGTAGTGCTGAACCTTTTAAAGCTGACTTCAGATAATGAAATTTTTGAATTTCACTTAAATTTTCATTATTATGAATTAATGACAAGAAAGTATCTTTGAATGATACCCAGGTTGAAATTTGACCATCAAATGTGGGTAGATTTATAGTGAGCAATTTAATCTGCGATCCTAACCCCAGGTGATTTCGATTTTCTACAGTTTGGTTAGTAACAGATGTTTCCATGGCAACCCAAAAGATAATGATTCGTAATAAAGGTTTCTAATTTCAGATCTAAGAATATAAAATCGCGAAATTGATTGATCTTCTAAAATTTTAGCAATCGATTTTGCTTCTTTCAAGCACTCCTTAAATTCCTTATAAATACTATCTAAGCGCGACAAACGTGCTTTAAATAAATTAGGGTTTTCTGGACTTTCTGAACAATTGGCCCCAATATCCCTTGTCTCTTTTATGTCTTGAACTAGATCCTCTAATTCATCTTCTAACTCAGATAAATTAATTTTATTTTTGTCCGCTTTGGGCCCCATTGCTTACCTTTACAACTAAACCAGGTGGCTGTATAGGTTATAATAATCAATGTCAAATATATAGACTCAATTCTCTCAAGCAGACACCAATATCCGGTCCGGAGGACCAAACTTATGTTGAAGCCCCCGCAAAATTAACAGGATCTTTGAATGAGGCTCCAAAAACTAAAACTAAAATAAAATAAACAAAAAAGGAAAATAAATAAATAAACTAAGGTTCCGAATATTGGGGTCTACTTGAGAAAACTGATGCTATACAACCAAACATACATAATATATTTACAATAAAGAAAATAAACATTAACTATATAAACAATGAATTAAATAACAAATAATTATTACACCCTTGAATCAAAACTAAAAATAACCTATTAATAAAGACTATGACAATTATTATTAAACAAAACAAGATATAAATGAATAAAATAAAAGATATATTATAGGTGAAGAGCTTAGCTGTGGGGGCGGGACGACTCTGATTGGCAACGAGATGGTGATGTTCTAGATGGTCTCGGTGTGAGAAGAATTTTCATAAGATGTCTAAATGGCGTTAACAACTATTAAATCCCCACTTCCATCACTAGTAATAAGAAATCTCTTCATTTTAGTAAAAAAAAAATTGTATCCTGCCAGCAGAAAACTAAATGAAAGATTCGAAACCCCTCATAGTTCACTCTCAACTGAAATAATATAAAAAATCATGAAATAATATAAACTGTTCATGAACTAACTACGAGAAAAAGACTAGAAAAGAAAGCCGCAAGCCTTTGTTGTGTATGTGGTGAGGGATCGGGCTGAGTTAAGGAGCAGTGGCTATGATCTACATCGTGACAATAAAACAAACAAAAATTTGTAGTCTTTTCATGTTTGGGCGATCGTATACCTTCGTTTGTAACAACCAATACAAATTAAAAACTTGTTGGAATGTTAAAAAAATAGAAACTATTTCACAAAATTTATTGTTCCACACAAAAGTTCATTTATTTTGTTTAAAATAACTAGGTTTTACGTCCCTCCCCCTAGGGGCGGGGCCTCTACTTTGAGAACCACCGCCCTATGCCATATGAATCTTTTCTTTCTACAATTTCATATTATTAAAGAATCTTAAAATTTCAATTTGTATTACTATATACTCTTTTTAAAATTATTTTTAATGATTTTTCATAATTTATTATTTTATTTGGATCATCTGCAATATTAATTATACTGTTGAGGCTAAGCTTCTACCGATTGGTGATATAGTCTACTCACTTCAAACTAACAGTTTGACTGATTTTTAATACTCCAATACTTTTAGAGGTCCATGATAAGGGGCTTTGAAGGCCCTGTCTGTTGACTTTTTTGTTAAAAATGGCACGTTATATTGAAGATGCCAACAGTACCTTGTGTTTTGCCAATATGTGACTATGCTCTTGTTTGCAAAATGTGAAGCCGTCCTCTGGTATTCATCTTTCATATCCACTGTCACTCCAGCATCAAGCAATGTCATCAATACTTCAGATTAGCCATTACAGGCTGCAAGGTGACTGATACTATCTTTTCATTGCCGTTCTTTAAAGTCAGGTCTGAACCAACGTCTGCTAACAGCTTTTTAAACATTTGACTTATTATTCTCAGATACAAAGAAAACAGAAGTGTTACCACTTATATCTTTGAAATCAACTTTGTTTCCTCGCATCCAACCATTTTGAGCAGCATGACGAAGGGTAAAAATTTGGCCATATTTGTCTTTAGTTTTAGTATCATTACCACATGAAATGAAAATATTTATAATCTTGGAATAAGATGTTGAAATGATGGAGGTGATCATTCCCTGGAAACTTGGACTTCCAATAAAATTCTGCTAGGTACCCAACCAGATGATGTGCTCTGCCTTGTTGGGGAATATTGGATCTGACTTCCCTCCGCATTCTTTTATTTTAATTTTGGGTGTGGGTACCTGAAATTTAAATTGAAAAATATACTTAACTGTGAAACGCAAGTTCCTTAAAATATGACATTCTTCTTACCTGTTACAGGGTCCACAAAATTTAGGGAATGATTTGCAATGAGATGAACCAACTGTGGATGGTTGACTAGTGCTTCATACCGTCTCCATCGATCAGAAATGATTGTGGTTCCTGGGGCGATATGGCGTAAAATTACTTCTATGAGAGGGGCAGCCGAACGATCTTAGACCGGGACAAAGAAAGACCTCCTACTCACTCTTTCAAAGCAGCCAAAGATCCAAAATTCCATGACTTCCCTTCCTATATTATTCTTTCTTCTGCCAAACTTCACCTCATTGATTTCCACAACCATTCCTGGATAGAAGTTAGACCAGTCCACAATTACATTTAGAGTTGGATTCAACTCTAAATCGTCTACCATGCTTACAACTGGTGTGGGCAAGTAAGCCACATGGAAACCAATTCCATAATTGCTTTAAACTTTGCTGAACGGGAGATGTGATCTCTCCAACCAACTATTGGACCTCAGTGAGAGTTTGTTTAAGCACCTAATTCTCAAACCATCCCCAAATATTTTTCTATAGCATCTAAAATATATTAAGTATTTTAATGGATTTTAAAAAACGAATGAATCAAAACAAAATAGTTTGAGATATCTGAAAATAATATGGGGTCAATATGTGGAGCATAACAATAAAAAATTAGAACACACCTTTTGCTTCAGTAAGACCCTGTAGGGTATCAAATCGTATTAATAATTATTTAAAATATCGATTTGATACCCTACATTACTCCTCTCCCACCCTCCAAGACGAGACCTTAAGTTGCCGGTTTAATTAATATGTTAGTAATTTTGCCAATTTCCGAAATGACGTTATAACTGAGTGAAATTTCTTCTTTTATATTAAGTATTTCAGGCTCTTGTTCTCTTGAGTAATTAAGGCGCTGAAAGTATTCTTGTGGCACCAAATTGTTGCTGTCTTTATATCTTCAGAGATTTTTGAACTTTTAGCCAAATAAATATAACTTCACTTTTTATATTTTTATTTCACACATTACTTTTTTTACAATATGTAACCTTCTGATTTTTACATATGACTTAAAATATCAATCGATATTTTAAATAATTATTAATACGATTTGATACCCTACATTCCCATGCCTTTGTAAATATTCATGAAAATTTGATTCATGAGTCCCAATGTCGACAGCAATGTTATTGTTCTTAACAATGCATCCGGCACAGTCCAACATTTTGACTTTGACCAGTCAATCTGTTTGGTCTATTTCAGGTTCGAGTTTCTTATACTACTCTTCAATTTTTCTTGCATGATCACACCTCTTCTTCCAGTCTACTTGCATGATGGAATCGCACATCGTCTTTTTTTACTTTCCATAAGTAGACTCCAGATCATTTCTATTGGATTCAAATCTGGGTGGTAGGGTGGCAATCGCAAAACATTGAACATATGTTATCTAAAACATTTCTCTACATATGTTATCTATTTTGCAGAGTTTGTGTGAAGGCTTGTAGGCTTTTATAATGGCATACAGTTCTGGTTTGAACATTGTACTCGAGTGAGCAATATTGCGCTCAGCAAGCCACTTGACCATGTCAGCCTTTTTACTAGATGTTGTCGGTGCAGGGTCAACTTGCTTGTTATGGTGTGGAGCGTTATCCATGATAACAACTGAGTTCTCTTTTAGGTTGGGGATGAGTTTTGTTTTGATTTATATGTTAAAAGAGCATCATTGACAAAGCCATCTTCACTTCTTGCATGAACTATTATAAGTCGCTGCCCTTTACTTATAGGGGTTTTTATTCCCGAAGTGCTGTCATCAGTCCAAGCATGTGTTTTCGTGTGCGAGGAGTGAATATACGTCTCATCCATGTACACTATTGGCCGGTTTGCTTGCCTGTGTTCAGCCAAACTTGCCTGTGATGCCAAAACGTTCAATCAATATTTTCCTGTTGTTAGTCACTTTCTTTCAGTGAAATCCTAACTTCCTTAAAACTTTTGCTAGTGCCTACTTACTTCCTTTGAAATCAATTTTCTCTTTTAGGACATGTAATAATTATTTCAATGTGGAGCGTTCCTTGTATTGTCAATGTTAATCGTTGATTGTTCTACGAACAAAGCCCAAATCGAAATCATCACATGTGATACGGGGGTTGGCGGTAGACTGGGTCACCGAGTTCACCCACCACTCAATTCCACTCTGTAGGTTCTGCGCATCTTGAGACCAGTGGTCATCCTACATCTAACGCCCTGTACTTCTGATTCTTGAACTGTGGTTCTATCATTAAGTTGGAAAGAACTGTTATCTTTGGATGCCAACAGGAAAGTATAGGTATCTGAGGATTCACTCTCTTAAGAAACATCATAATCAGGATCACGATCTGTCATGATAATGATAATGGAGCATCTTTTTCTTCCTTAGGAACGTTAGTGCTAACAGCTTTAAAGTAATTAGCTTTAGCCATGTCTACTATTTCGAAAAATGAGTTCTGTACGGCAGTAGTTTCTAATTTTTCCTTCTTATCTTTAACGGTAGCGTTGAAAATTCTAATTTAAGATTGAAGCTCTTCAAATTTGACTTCATATTTAACTAATCTGTCATAGGCGGGCTTAAAACTGGCTACTGTTTCATGATCCAGAATTTGGGATTTATCAAAAATAGTCTGAACCGCCGCAAAAAAAAACGTCCTCTCTTTCTGCCAAAAGAATTTTGGGATCGCCCATGACTATTCAAATACAAGTAAAATAATAAACCCAAAGCGAAAAGTTAAAAAAGTGCAAAAATGCAAACTTGATATCGAAGACAAAGTCAAAGCAAAACGAGATCTAGAAGAAAAATTATTTCCAAAGAACAAAGAAATAAAAAAAAAAATTAAATACTCAAAATATTAAGAAAACAAAATCAAATTAAATCCGGGTAAGCATCCTTTACAAAAAAATTAATTATAGAATTTTAAAATGAAATATTAGATGTCCACTACATCTCCACCTTGAGCCACAGATCGGTCTGCGGTGCCCTTCTCCGTTGCTCCATGCCCGTTTAGTGCACCTTTTCCATGGCCGGATTCGTGGTAATACCACGAGGCTTCTGTTAGTTCGGTAAAAACATCTTGAGTCTGTGTTGAAATAAGAAGAATAACGTCTTGTTCCTGTACTAGCATGAGGGCCCATCGGATAGGAAGTGGGTATATCTTGAATATAGGTGTAGACAACTTGTTCAAGAAATAAAATAGTGGGGGAAAATGGGCCCAAATGGCTGCAGGACCGTGATCCAAATTTTCTGAGATCGTGCTGAAGTTTTTCAAGGAAACTGTACCAGAGTTGTCTTCCCGATAGTACAAGACCACCGTATGAAGAGATAAGTTAATCTGATTTCCACCAAAGTGGACTACTTGTATGTGGTATTTCATTGCATAATTTTCTGAAAAATCACAATGAATAAGGCCTTTATTTTTGATTTTCATCTCCACTACCTTTATAGGGTCACTTTTAAGCCTGGCATAACGTAGTCTTTCTGCAATCCGCTTTTGAAGTTTTCTTTCCTCCTTTGTAACCTTCTTCTTCGGTGCCATCTGTACAGAAGAAGACAAAATGTCTGTTTTAGTTACCTTCCACATTCCATTAGGAATTCCAAAGTTAAGAACTTTAAACTTTAACTTTTCCAAAGTTAAAAACTTAAGAAACGTATGTCTTTATATATATCAATAAAACAAATATATAAAAATACTAATTAGGAGAAAAAATAATTTATTACAAATTAATATTTACATAATATAAAAACAGAACCACATATTAGATTTGATTGTTATATATTTACAATTTTGGATTTATATTCCAGTTGAACATGTTAAATTATGATTGTGATAGTTGACATAAAAACATTTAAAACAAAGATAACTGGTGCAGTGGGCGCATCTAATAAATGCAACCACTTCGCCACAGAGGCAGTTATTTTTGCCCAAATCAGAAGGAAAACAAATTCGCGAATCGCGGGATTGTCTGCCAGACTTCAGACTTCAGCTCTTTCGTTTTAAAAACTACGCGAAGGTAGTTTCTTGTTGGCTTTTGTTTTGTTTTTGTTATTTTTTTTTTTTTTTTTTTTTTTTTTGTGATTTTGTTTAAATATCTTTGTTATATTACTACGTTATGTACGTAATGCTAAACTAATCATGTTAACTTTTAATAACATTGTAATACATGTATTATGCCTGTAAGGCATGGAACATGTTAATATACAAATAAACGGTCCTTATATGGGAATACCATATAAGGAAAAGAAGGGAAAAAGGAGGATATCACGTCTCCGTAGCACTGGAGGTAATCATAAATCGGAGTTGGTATTACAGTTTCTGGACCAAATAGGTCGCTTACATACGTCGTCTCACCAAGCGGCAATTGACCAAGCGAGGTGGCGGTATCAATTATAAGCGCATTTAACGCGTTATTCATCGTGTGCAAAAAGGCACAGAAAGGCATTGAACGAGCTATCCTTGAATCTAGCGCGCCCATCTCTTCATAGGTTGCTTCTACCATTGATAGGAATCCTGAATGTTCAAAATTTTGAGAATATTTTTCGGTTATAGCAGTACTAGCCTGGTACTAGCCAACATCATACGAAGGGTCGGCTTCAGGTGTTTCCTTTTTGGCTTTAAAATCAGGTGGTGGCGCCGTGGTCTTCTCCGCTTCGGAGGAATTCTGTTGTTGAGGAGGCTTTGGTTTTTGTGGCCTGCTCTCCTTCCATTTCTGGGAACGATCAGTGGGTCCTCTCTTCTGCCGAGGACGTTCTTCGTAGTCGTACTGCTCGGCCCAATCTCCACCCGACCTCTTTCCTGATTGTAATCGTACGACCTACGTTGACGGTTTTCCCCTCTCGTGGCGCTACGCCTCGGAATAAGTAATTCGTCTTTAAATCGCGGGATTGTCTGCTAGACATATTTAATAAAGACTTCAGCCTTTTCGTTTTAAAAACTACGCGAAAGTAGTTTCTTGTTGGCTTTGGTTTGTTTTTGTTATTTTGTTTAAAATATCTTGTTTATATTACTACGTTATGTACGTAATGCTAAACTAATCATGTTAACTTTTAATAACATTGTAATACATGTAGTATGCCTCTAAGGCATGGAACATGTTAATATACAAATAAACGGTCCTTATATGAGGATACCATATAAGGAAAAGAAGGGAAAAAAAAAAAAACCACCAAGACTAAATATATATATATATATATATATATATATATATATATATATATATATATATATATATATATTGAGAAAACAAAAAAAAAAAAAGTTAGCGAGTTATTGAAGGTAGACTTGTGAAAAATTGACTTTCGCTGCACAGCACGCGCTTTATGTTTCGGGTAAGCCTGGTGCTTCCGAGGTTGTAAAAGAGGCATCTACCTCTCAACAGCCATCTTCTTCTACAAGAAAATTTCACGAATAGCGACAAATAGTGATTTGTTGACAATGCTATTAGTTTCATCGGACCCATTTGATGCTTCACTACGAAAACCTGTCAAAAATAAAAAATACCGTCAGATTCAGATGTGTTATATTAACTAAAGTGCACTGCTCCAAACGAACAACTATCCTGATCAAACTTAAATCTTGAAAACCAAATGATGACATGTCAGAGCCAGAGTTATCAGATCAATCTGGATCATCATATTATGATACAAGTGAAAAAGATAATCAGTTCGTTAATATTCATAATTTTTTTTTATATTTATCTACGTTTATTAATTACTATAAATTATGCCTTATTTTATTTCTGTAATTGATTTAAATTATATTTAATGTACATTGATTATTAAAGGAAGTAAAAAATTAAAATATAAATAAATAAAAGTTTTACAATCTATAATTTGAAGTGTTCCTAAATGATTTAAAATACATCTACTAGAAAGTTTACGCCACTCCGAGCCGATTATTAGATTTGTTGTATTATTTATCCCATATTCTGGGACTTCAACCGTTAAATGTAGGAGAGTTTTAGATTTTAGCAAATAAATTTGATTTTTTACCACTGTGCGTTCGCCAATCGTGTCAAAAAATTAATTAGATTTTTTAAATTATTTTTTCTGTAATCTGGGACCCCAAAGGTTAAATATGGACAAGTTTCAGAATTTTGTCCACCTAAATCGGTCAAATTTTCCACTGTGCGTCGTCTCACCAAGCGGCAACTGACCAAGCGAGGTGGCGGTATCAATTATATGCGCATTCAACGCGTTATTCATCGTGTGCAAAAAGGCACAGAAAGGCATTGAACGACCTATCCTTGAACATAGCGCGCCCATCTCTTCATAAGTTGCTTCTACCATTGATAGGAATCCTGAATGTTCAAAATTTTGAGAATATTTTTCGGTTATAGCAGTACTAGCCTGGTAGTAGCCAACATCATACGAAGGCTCGGCTTCAGGTGTTTCCTTTTTGGCTTTAAAATCAGGTGGTGGCGCCGTGGTCTTCTCCGCTTCGGAGGAATTCTGTTGTTGAGGAGGCCTTGGTTTTTGTGGCCTGCTCTCCTTCCATTTCTGGGAACGATCAGTGGGTCCTCTCTTCTGCCGAGGACGTTCTTCGTAGTCGTACTGCTCGTCCCAATCTCCACTTGCTCGAGCTCTTTCCTTATTGTAATCGTACGACCTACGTTGACGGTTTTCCCCTCTCGTGGCGCTACGCCTCGGAATAAGTAATTCGTCTTTAAATCGCGGGATTGTCTGCCAGACATATTTAATAAAGACTTCAGCTCTTTCGTTTTAAAAACTACGCGAAGGTAGTTTCTTGTTGGCTTTTGTTTTGTTTTTGTTATTTTTTTTTTATTTATTTTTTTTGTGATTTTGTTTAAATATCTTTGTTATATTACTACGTTATGTACGTAATGCTAAACTAATCATGTTAACTTTTAATAACATTGTAATACATGTAGTATGCCTGTAAGGTATGGAACATGTTAATATACAAATAAACGGTCCTTATATGGGAATACCATATAAGGAAAAGAAGGGAAAAAAATATATATATATTTATATATATATATATTGCTATTGTTGGTAGGTTTGGAACAACTTTGTCTCCGGATGAGGATATCACGTCTCCGTAGCACTGGAGGTAATCATAAATCGGAGTTGGTATTACAGTTTCTGGACCAAATAGGTCGCTTACATACGTCGTCTCACCAAGCGGCAACTGACCAAGCGAGGTGGCGGTATCAATTATATGCGCATTTAACGCGTTATTCATCGTGTGCAAAAAGGCACAGAAAGGCATTGAACGACCTATCCTTGAACATAGCGCGCCCATCTCTTCATAAGTTGCCTCTACCATTGATAGGAATCCTGAATGTTCAAAATTTTGAGAATATTTTTCGGTTATAGCAGTACTAGCCTGGTAGTAGCCAACATCATACGAAGGCTCGGCTTCAGGTGTTTCCTTTTTGGCTTTAAAATCAGGTGGTGGCGCCGTGGTCTTCTCCGCTTCGGAGGAATTCTGTTGTTGAGGAGGCCTTGGTTTTTGTGGCCTGCTCTCCTTCCATTTCTGGGAACGATCAGTGGGTCCTCTCTTCTGCCGAGGACGTTCTTCGTAGTCGTACTGCTCGTCCCAATCTCCACTTGCTCGAGCTCTTTCCTTATTGTAATCGTACGACCTACGTTGACGGTTTTCCCCTCTCGTGGCGCTACGCCTCGGAATAAGTAATTCGTCTTTAAATCGCGGGATTGTCTGCCAGACATATTTAATAAAGACTTCAGCTCTTTCGTTTTAAAAACTACGCGAAGGTAGTTTCTTGTTGGCTTTTGTTTTGTTTTTGTTATTTTTTTTTTATTTATTTTTTTTGTGATTTTGTTTAAATATCTCTGTTATATTACTACGTTATGTACGTAATGCTAAACTAATCATGTTAACTTTTAATAACATTGTAATACATGTAGTATGCCTGTAAGGTATGGAACATGTTAATATACAAATAAACGGTCCTTATATGGGAATACCATATAAGGAAAAGAAGGGAAAAAAAATATATATATTTATATATATATATATATATATATATTGCTATTGTTGGTAGGTTTGGAACAACTTTGTCTCCGGATGAGGATATCACGTCTCCGTAGCACTGGAGGTAATCATAAATCGGAGTTGGTATTACAGTTTCTGGACCAAATAGGTCGCTTACATACGTCGTCTCACCAAGCGGCAATTGACCAAGCGAGGTGGCGGTATCAATTATATGCGCATTTAACGCGTTATTCATCGTGTGCAAAAAGGCACAGAAAGGCATTGAACGAGCTATCCTTGAATCTAGCGCGCCCATCTCTTCATAAGTTGCCTCTACCATTGATAGGAATCCTGAATGTTCAAAATTTTGAGAATATTTTTCGGTTATAGCAGTACTAGCCTGGTAGTAGCCAACATCATACGAAGGCTCGGCTTCAGGTGTTTCCTTTTTGGCTTTAAAATCAGGTGGTGGCGCCGTGGTCTTCTCCGCTTCGGAGGAATTCTGTTGTTGAGGAGGCTTTGGTTTTTGATGCCTGCTCTCCTTCCATTTCTGGGAACGATCAGTGGGTCCTCTCTTCTTCCGAGGACGTTTTTCGTAGAAGTACTGCTCGGCCCAATCTCCACTTGCTCGAGCTATTTCCTGATTGTAATCGTACGACCTACGTTGACGGTTTTCCCCTCTCGTGGCGCTACGGCTCGGAATAAGTAATTCGTCTTTAAATCGCGGGATTGTCTGCCATACATATTTAATAAAGACTTCAGCTCTTTCGTTTTAAAACTACGCGAAGGTAGTTTCTTGTTGGCTTTTGTTTTGTTTTTGTTATTTTTTTTTCTTTTTTTTTGTGATTTTGTTTAAATATCTTTGTTATATTACTACGTTATGTACGTAATGCTAAACTAATCATGTTAACTTTTAATAACATTGTAATACATGTAGTATGCCTGTAAGGCATTGAACATGTTAATATACAAATAAACGGTCCTTATATGGGGATACCATATAAGGAATAGAAGGGGAAAAAAAATAATAAAAAAAAATATATATAGCTAAATAAAAGGTTCGCGGGACTGAGTTTTTTAAAAGAGGTTTTTATTGACTGACATATATTATACAAGAAAAAGCACAATTTACAGCCTAGTACAAGAACTGCGTGTTGAACATCTGCGTGAGTCCTACGAGTGACTATATCAGAGTGTCATATCAAATTAAACCTTGTACGTTTAACGCTAGAATAGGATTTTATACAACTGTCATAAACAAAAGGATTAGACCTTGTCCATTTCTTAATATTAACAATAAGCTTAAACTATAAAATGTTTATACATTACAGAATTCCTTACATGCTAAAGTACAAAAGATAAAATGATATTTCTTAATACTAAACAATACATTATTTAAACAAAAGGAAAAATAAAATAAGAGTCTTTGAATTAGTTTCCTCTATTACAAATAATACTTTTAGATTCAAAATTAATCAATAAAAATAATAATATTTTAAATCAAAATAATAATTCAAACACTCCTTTACAATAATTACAATTAATAATAATCTTAAAATAAAATACATACTTTTCAATGATCAATCAAAATAATATTTCAAGACAAAGTAATAGTATCCTAATATTTATGATAGTGACTTCAAAATATTAATTATAAAATAAATCGGACAGAATATTACTGTGAAATAAAATAATAATTTGAATGATCTTTTACATTATTAACATTGAATATAATATTTTACAACAAAATACAAAAGTCCGACTTTATTAAAATAACTACAGCATTGTTAATTTAATACAGATAATTCTTTCAATATAACATAAACATCTTTCCCTAATACCATGATATTTATTAAAATAAAAGATTTTTAAAACATTTTAATATTGTTTAAATTAAATATTTCTAATCATAACCATTATCTGAATCATTTGAGTCATAATTATCCGAGGCATCCGAAATATTTACGCGAATGGATTCATTATCGTCGTCCGAAATAGATTGTTTCTTTTTCTTTTTTTTCCTAGTGGGCCTTTTAATATTGTCAATATGAGTTTTAATTGTTCTTTTGTCTTTTACTAATACATTTACTTTTTTAAATTTTTCTCTACTTTTTATTTTCGCTTGGATATTTTTCAAATATTCTGTATCTCCTAATTGTTTCTGAATATCTAAAGGGTCTTCTCTATTTTTATTTAATTTTTCAGTCCTTGTTTCTTTTTCGTCATTTATTTTAGATCTAATTAGTTTATGTAATAGTTGTTGGTCCTTATGATATTTCAATACGTATTGTTCTGTCAGGTCGATATTTTCGTCTGATTCTAATCTGGAGGTTCCGAAAGTAATTTCATTGGGCGTTAATTTCAGTTTATTGTTTAATGTGTTATTGTATGCTATTATTGCTAATCTTAATTTTTGCTGCATTGAACATTTATCTTTTTCTTTTCCTATTATTCTTAATAATTCGTTTAGGGTAGAGTGGACTCTGTTCAATAATCCCAAAGAGTTTGAGTGGCTGGCTGAGGTATAATGTAAAATAATATTATTTTCTTGGCAAAACTGTTTTACCAAATTATTTTTCATTTCCGTCCCCTGATCTAATGATATTTGTAGAGGTGTTGGAAAGTACGTCATATAGTTCGTTAGTGCATTACAGATATTAATTGCATTCTTTGATTGTAAGGTTTGAGCAAATAAATGTTTTGAAAATGTGTCTACTGCTGTGAAAATTATGGCATTGTTAAAATTAAAAATGTCAATCATCAATTCCTGAAACGGTTTTTTCTGGTGTAGGTGTAATTTGAAATTTGGTCTTTATCGGTTTACGGTCATATTTTGTAACTTTACAAGTTTTGCATTTATTAATATACTCTGCTATTTTATTTTGCATCCCTGGAAAATAATATTCTTTTTTGAGTTTTTCAAACGTTTCATTTATACCCCTATGTTTAGTTTTGCCTAGATGGTAATTATCTATAATTTCTATTTGTTCATTAGGATTTTCGACGTCATTTACAATTTGTTTGTATTTTTTTTCAATTTAACCGATGGATATTGCGTTTCTATTATTTGTTGTATTGTTTTAAAATAATCGTCATATAAATTTTCGGTTATTTCGTTAGGTGATTTACAAATTATCCCGTATGTTTTATTAGGTTCGAGTATTTGTTCTAATAATGAAGCGATATCTGATTTAGCATAAATGTTTAATTCGTATCGGCGTTTTCCAAATGGTTTTTAGTGAAATTAATTTTTGTATTTCCCCTTTTTATAATTATTTGATTTTTTTCTATGTTTATACATTTTTCGGGTTCACAAATTCGTACTTGTTCGTTACTAGATTCCTGGGAATGGATTGTCTCTAAGGCTACACCTACATTGGATCCATGTCCCGACCGTCGCACAGTGGGGTATTTGACTGGTTTTCTTGGCCAAAAATATTTCTGATGTTTAATCCATTTTATTTGATCCGATACGCTAAAAAATAGTTAATACATGAATATAGAAGTAGATTTTAAGAAAATAATAGTGTTTTTACTGTTATAAATAAAATTAAAAAAAAATTAAAGTTAGGTATACAAGTATATTTTTATTAATCAACTATCAGTCTTTATTGATCACACACACACACACACACACACACACACACACACACACACACACACACACACACACAAACACACACCAACACCACTTCCTTGAAATCATTCAGAAATTGATCTCAATGCTTTGTGTCAATGCCTTCTTCATCAGATGACCCATCTTCATTATTTGAAGAAAAACTTCGCTCCTGAATGTCAGGATAGTTATATTTCTGCTCAGGTGGTAGAAGCATGTCTATAGTTTCCTTAAGGAAGGATTTGGTTTTTTTTCCTAGGTAGCGGCCTCAATCCAGTTATGAGAGGATCTGAAGTAAGTAGAAGTCTATTTAGGACATCTAAATTGCAAGCTTCTCTCGAACATTTTCTTGAATAACTCTGCCGGTATTCACGAAAGTTCTTATTTCTGGCTTCGGCTGCTTCTTCAGACAATTGCCCTATAGGCAGGAAAGCATGTTGCACAATAATTGGCCCGTGTACTAAAATCTTGTGCAAAGTTGGTGTCATAGGATGCCAACCATACAACTGAACATATAATTTAGCTGTATTTGCTGTATATTCTGCAAATTTTTCAATATGGATACGATGACCACTGGAAATAGTTTCCAATATCACTTTGATGCGATATATGAAATTATAATCCAGGCCAGTTATTTCGGCTGCTAACATTGGATTTGCAAAAAATCTACGACTTGTGTTCCCGTCATTTGTGTTGCCAAAACCAGGCTTAGGAATATCTACAATAAGTCCCATTTTGTCTTTCATCTGTTTTTTTGAATCTCTGCCTTCTTTTCGTTTACAATTAATTTGTCCTTTTCTTCCCTTACTTGCCACTTCTTCACTGGTGATTTGTAGGCCAAATGTAATAATCCTTCAAATAGTCGAATCCTTGAATGCAAAATAGATAAACCAAATCGTAATGATTCTTCATTAACTGATGTAATCTGTGACAACTCATTAAATGTTTTTGATGTTGCACCACATATATAACACTTCATTGTAGAAGTAGTTTGAGTTGCGGCATTACACACTTTAGCGTCAACCATTGTCAATAACAACCTATGCTTAACAGAATACAATCTTTGTGCCAATACAATTGTCGATACTTCTAATTGGTTTGCTGAATTTTGAACATATTGTATTTCTTCATTCGTAATATCTGCATTCTCCTTGACAAACCTAATTCTAATTGGACGGCAATACCGCGGCGAGGATGGTGTTGGATTCTGCCAAACAACTCGTTTTTCAAATAAGCCACAAGTTAATTGTAGCGGTACAAGAGAAGATTGAAATATGTTTGCATCAGATTCACAATCATTTGCAAAGTTCTGTTTATATTGTGATTGCTGGGATCCATCACATCCCCATTTATAAGTCATCATTAACGAATTGGAATCCTCTTCGTTTAAGGTTTCTAAAACAACTTCTAAATGTGTTAGTAGGCGAGTGACAGTATGATTCAACAATGCTTGTAAATTTATTTCCGCAGAGGTAGCTGTCACAAGAAATGAATCTTTATGAGGGTAACATGTCTTCTTGGCCCTTTGTAAAATTGAGTAGCAGGGGAAGAATTTAAGATTTGTGTTTCTTATTATATTATATTGTTTTCTAGTGAGTCCAGCTTCGACAAACATAGCTAGTGCTTGCAAAGGTGACAGTGGTGGGTTTGATCTGTATTCATTCGTTTTGAACAGGTACCCATGTATTTCTTTGCGCGTGATGGAGAGCTAGTTATATTCTTTAATAAATCACTAGCTTGAGGATTACCTTCAGCTCGTAATTGCATTTGTGTAGCATACATCAATTCCATTGAGTCCATAGTAGTACGTAACTTTTCTGTCTTACGCCTACGACTGCGCTCACTGGATTCTTCAAACCTCTTTAATGGTCGCCCTGGTCGCATTTTTGCCATTGGCAACAAAAATTTACCCTGAAGCCATACTTCATTATTTTTGATAAAAATAGCATCTTTTTTGTGTGCTGCCAACCATTTTTGTTTAAAATGTGACTGAAAATGGGAAAAATTGTGTTTGATTTCATTAATTTGCTTTTGTGACCAATCATCATATTTTAACAAAATATTAAGGGCATAATGTAATTGTTCTTTATAATTGAGGTCTTTTTTTTGACGCATGATGTCAAATACACATTTTCTAGTCATTATTTTGACTCCTGAAGGTCCTAAAAGGAAAAACAAAATGACATTAAAAATTATCACAAAAACAATCACATTTAACAAAAAAAACAACAGACATTAACAGCCATGTACACGCACATCCGCGCGAATCCGCGATTACTGATTATATATTCTTAAAGTTGAATCATTCCTCTTTATATTGATATAAAAATAAGTGGTTGGAAATGCTTGGAAGTATAACAAAAACATTCGAACAACTTGAAATTCGACACTAAAAACGCCAGAATATTTTATATTTTCTTTTGTGGTCTATCTAATTTACAAATGGTCTAATTATTGCTAAAAAATGATAAATATTCTCTCACTTACCTGCTTCAGAGTGATCCATAATCAAAAATTGTCTTGAAAATTCCCAACTCGAGAAAAATAACCTTTTTACAAAGATAAATATCCGACTGACAGTTACCATGTGAGTGCAAAAAAAAAAAGAGTGGTGACTTTGTTGTATTACACCTGATTCACAGATGATCCAGGCAAAGAAATTAGCCTTATACATTGTTGACAGACTATTCAACTATATCTGACAGTAATTACTTTTCGTCTGAGATAACTTTTACAAAATGGACTTTTGGCCAGCATTTGAAGGCAAATACCCCACTGTGCGTCGCCGGTTTTCCGAGAACTCCTAATTCGATAACCGCCGGGCAGTCGAAAACAAGTGCCTACATTGCACAGTGGGGCCGTTCGTGAATCTAGCGGGACAAAAGTCTGAAAGCGATCGTATGGCCAATGTAATATTTTTTTCTCATCCAGAACAACTTGAAATGATTAAACCAAGGTATTGAAAGATTGATCAAACATTTAAAACTTTATTAACCTGTTTTATAAAGAAAAAAAAATTCACAAAACCACTTATAGATTTATTAATGATTATATAAATTGAATTAAAAAAAAAAATGAATATATCTACTTTATGATAATAATGTCAATATTATCATTGGAAAAACTCCTCTGTAACAACTAACAATTTCTCTGAAATCTTTAAAAATGTATAATAATAAATAAATAGAATTTATAATAAATATATATATATATATATATATATAAATTAGGGCAATGTGTTGTCAAACCATAACCTTTAACACTTTAATACTTAATTACTATCTTTAAACAAACAGAATTCAAACACAGTTGCGTTCTGAAAATCATTAACTTAATTATAAATCATATATAAACTAAAAATACAGGGTGAGTATCTCTTAGCGTAAAAAAAAAAAATTGGGTGAAACTAGATCAAAAGTGTAGCCAAATGCCGCAGACCTCACCTTTCTATTCCAATCCGTTGCAGATATATGGTAAATAAAACGATTTTTTGGAGGAAAGCATGTTTTTTTTACGATAAAAGCTGTAATATCTCCATTTTGTTTAAATATTTTTCAAATATTGATCACATTTTCGGATTTAGCAATAAATTTCCTATAAGATCGGAGTAATTTAACCTTGAATTTTACAAACTTGGGACCTAAAAAATATCTTTATCTTCACCTAATTTAGGGAAGTTACAATTTCTTATAATACTTCAGCGCTCACTGCTTTTCATAAAAACAATCCACAAAACTGCAAAGCTCTCAAAAACTTGCAAATTTAATAAGCTTTCAAATGATATGTTAAAAGTAATGATTTTGTTTTAATTTCATGGAGAAATTTACTTTTGAAACCGAAAAAAAAAACATGGTGTTCTCATTTAGCATACAAATCAGGTACTTTGGTAAATAAGACATTATGATAATCGCTTGATGAAAATCTGTATTTTAAATAAAAGAAACACTTCATTAGAATAAATAGCAAAGAAAAAATTTGTTAATTTGAAAATAAAAGAATCACTGTCAATAAAGCGCCGCCAGAGTCCGTTATTTTATTAAATTTTCAAAATGTCCTCCATTATTTCGAATGCAGCTTCTTGCTCTCTTTCTCACAGCCCCTACGGTCACTGCTAAAGTCAGACGCTGTTGCAATTTGGCTCCGGCCTCCAGAATTCTCGTCTTTAGGACCTCAATGCTGGTCACTTCTCTGGCATATACCTCGCTTTTTATGTAGCCCCACACATAAAAGTCCATTGGAGCTAAGTCAGGTGACCTAGCTGGCCAATGTATCACACCATTTCTACCTATCCAGGTCGAATATCGTTGGTTCAGCCATTCCCGTACTGCTGCCGAATGATGTGGAGGAGCACCATCGTGTTGGAATATTATGTTTTGCTGAACATCAAGTGGAATGTCGTGAATAAGTTGTGGTAGAATATTTTGTAAAAAATCCAAATAACTTTCTCCATTCAATCTGCTGGGCAAAAAATGTGGCCCAATGAGTCGGTCCCCTATTATCCCAGCCCACACATTCACTGTAAAACGATGCTGGAAAGATGCTTCTTGAACCATATGTGGGTTTTCAGCTGCCCAGTAGTGCCGGTTGTGGACGTTAAAAATTCCTTCCCTTGTAAAAAGAGACTCATCTGTCCATAAAATTTTCCTCAGAAAACTGGTGTTCTTGAATGTCTCTATTTAAAAGCCAGCGGCAAAATTGTATTCTATGTACATGATCATTAGGTTCTAGCCCTTGTACTTGTGTGAAATGATATGGGTGAAAATGTTCTCGGTGCAAAATGTTGATAACTGACCTTTGGGAGATACCAATTTCACGGGCCAAGTCTCTTGATGAAACACTGGGATTTTCATTTACTATATCAATAATTTCCTCTTCGAGTTCAACATCATGAGGAACTTGTCCCAATTCTTGACGTAACTTATGAACGGAACCTGTTTCAGATAAATGTTGATGAGTTCGTGAAAACACTATCGTAGAGGGGAGGCGCCTATCTGGAAACCTAAGTTGGTACTCCCGCCGCGCTGCACTCGCGTTTCCATTACAAAAACCATACAAAAAATGTATGTCAGCGTACTCACCATTTGTGAACGTTGCCATCTTCGCAGGTGTATTGCCAAACAGAAAAAAATAATCCCAATAAATAAAATGGGCCCTCAAGCTAAGGATAAGCAATATTAGCAAGGGTCTTTCTAATGATAGTGACACTTTTATCTCTGTAGCTTCTTAATTTCCAAATCAAACTTTCAATCATTATATCAAAATAAAAATAAAATAATAAACAATAATCCCCTCCCATTTCAAAATAAACAGGAAAATAACTATGAAATAGCGATAATGTGCTTAGTACTGAGAGAGGTCAAAGTCGCTGTTGTTATTATGAATACCTGAACTGGCCTAAAATTTATGTCAATAAATATTATATTTTTTCTTTGCTTTTTATTCTAATGAAGTGTTTCTTTTATTTAAAATACAGATTTTCATCAAGCGATTATCATAATGTCTTATTTACCAAAGTACCTGATTTGTATGCTAAATGAGAACACCATGTTTTTTTTTTCGGTTTCAAAAGTAAATTTCTCCATGAAATTAAAACAAAATCATTACGTTTAACATATCATTTGAAAGCTTATTAAATTTGCAAGTTTTTGAGAGCTTTGCAGTTTTGTGGATTGTTTTTATGAAAAGCAGTGAGCGCTGAAGTATTATAAGAAATTGTAACTTCCCTAAATTAGGTGAAGATAAAGATATTTTTTAGGTCCCAAGTTTGTAAAATTCAAGGTTAAATTACTCCGATCTTATAGGAAATTTATTGCTAAATCCGAAAATGTGATCAATATTTGAAAAATATTTAAACAAAATGGAGATATTACAGCTTTTATCGTAAAAAACATGCTTTCCTCCAAAAAATCGTTTATTTACCATATATCTGCAACGGATTGGAATAGAAAGGTGAGGTCTGCGGCATTTGGCTACACTTTTGATCTAGTTTCACCCAATTTTTTTTTTTACGCTAAGAGATACTCACCCTGTATTAACTGAAATGAAAATTATAGCCTATAATGACAAATCACTTAGATCGAGATTATCACTATCATCACTATCTTGTCCACTAATTAAAGGTATCATACTCGTATCTGCGTCTGGTATTACAAGCAAATTGAGAACACTATTGCTGTAGGTCGTATTTTTCTCAGTTAGTGGTCTGTATGAGCTAATTAATGGATCAGATGAAATCAACAAATTGTTCATAATGTCAGTGTTGGTTACTGTGCGAGACGTTTTCCGAGAAAAATGTTCCCTGTATCTTTTTATCTCTTTGTGTTGGCTTTCTTGGACATCCTCTGTGAGTTGTCCAATAGGCAAGAGAAAGTTTTTGATGACAGCAGCTCCATGCATAAGAATTTTGTGAACAGTGACTGGCATTGGATACCATCCATACAATGTTACATATTTTTTGGCAGTTTCTGCAGCAAACTTTTCGAAATTAACTATATTTATTTCATGACCTGATGATAATGCTTGGAGAATAACGTTAAACCTCTCGATCAACTCCTCATCAACGCCTGTTATCTCAGCTGAAACAGGAGCATGTTTGAAGAACTTTCGGGCGGTGTTGCCATCGTTTGAATTTCCTCCCCCTTGTTTAGGAATATCTATAAGTAGGCCAGTTCTCTTTCGGAATCCATCTATAATTTTTTTCTTTCTATCATCCACTTTTTGTTTATCTTCTTCACTTCGAACTTGCCATTTTTTAATGTCCAACTTATAAGCAATATGAAGTAAACACTCCATACATCTTATAAATCCATGAAGAACGGAGAGCCCCCACGAGAACGTTTCTTCTAAACATTGCCTTTTGGTTATTGCTTCCAAGTTGTTCATGTCTTTGCTCGTCGCGTGACAAATGTAGCACTTTTGAGTGTTTTTATTATAGGACAAGGCGTTGCAAATCTTTCCATCCACCATTGTCTCGTAGAAACTGGAGTTTACAGTTATAGTGTGTCCACCTAGCTGTACTACAGTGCACTGGATGGCAGAAATTTGTTGTTTAATGTGCGCTACCTCACGAATTATTTCGTCATGAGTTTCTTTGACGTTTCGAAATCTAATCACCCTACAATACCTTGTTGATGAAGTTCGCGGATTTTTCCAAACAGTAACATCCACATTCTCTCGATTCTTTGCCATTACTTGAAGAGGGACCAACGAGGAAACTAAAATAGTTGAGTCATCAACAGTATTTTCGCTTTTTTGTCTGTATCTATTATGGCTACCGCAACCATCACATCCCCATTTAAAAAAAATAACGGTATCGGACAAGTCGTTGTTAATAATGGAATTAACAATGCTAAAATTTTCGCATATAAATAAACGTTGCACAGTCAAATCGACAAGAGCTTGAAGTTCAACTTCCGCCATTCTTTCGGTCACTTTGAAAGATGTTGGTTGTGGATAACAATCTCTCTTGGCTTCCTGAACTTTTTTATAAGAAGGGTAAATGTTAAAACCTCTTTGCAAAGCTCCTTGGCGCAATTGCTCGTACTGGAATTTGGAAATTTTTGCGAAAATAATCAGACTGAGAGCTTCATCAGGGGTGTATGGTACATTTGTTTTTTTTTTAGCGGCAGAAGATTTCATTGTTTTTTTTTATTTTTGTTGCTCGTTTCGGAGATGTTAAAATGGTTTTCACCATGAAACTTGCATCTCTTTTGCCTGCTCTTCTTAATTTTTGTTGGGCTGCAAAACAAATTTCATCAAGAGATTTTCCTTTCAAAATCGGACTAACTTTCCTTCTTTTAGATTTTATTGAAGCTGAACCGAAACTTTTTACCGGACGCCCCATCGTTAAAGAAGACGAGGCACTTGTAGAAGGCATATCAACATGTAGTATCTCAACGGTACCATCTAACCAAATTTTATGTTCCTCGTATAGTCGTGTACTTGTTCTATTGCAAACCTTCCATTTGTAATGAATTGTGATTAAAAACGATTTAACGGTCTTGTTAATGTTTTCCTCAAAGCTTTGAGAAATCGTTCCCAAGGCAAATTTTTTAATTATATAATCGACCAGATATCTTTTTTCTTCCTGGGAATTATTAAAACTAAAACCTCCAGCCCGTAACGCTTCAGCTAATTCCAATCGCGCAACTGAGAGTACTCCACCTGAAACACAATTTTTGGTGCTACTGATAAACGGGCAAAAACGGGCAGCCAAATGCAATATATTCACTAAAATTAAATGTCCCCAGACACACTGAAACATAAATTAAGACCTACCATCACCTACCAAAAAAGTTTCAGATTAAAACATAATTTTTTTTTTTAAATTTTGAACTTGTTAATTGGCGTACCGTCTGAAGATCTTAAATGCCGTAAAATTAAAAATAAAATATACTAATACTTACTATTTTGACTGCAGTCCATCGTTAAATGTAAAAAAATAAGAAAACTTATAACGATGTTCACTTTGGAGTGCTTGAAAGAATACTAACTTAATTCTTTAATCGTACAGGATTGAAATGGTATTAGTTCATTGTTTATTGAATTACTTTAATGACATTGCCTCAGGCTAATTCACTTGGTTTCATGCCTTCCAACATTTAGCCTGTTAGATCAACCACTTTTTGCATCAAAAAATCAACCTTCATTTTTGGACTTTTGTCCCGCTAGATTCACGAATGGCCCCACTGTGCATTGGTTCGGGTTAAGGCTGGCCGTTTAGAGACAATTTTAAATCTTTTAAATGGAAACGACGCTGTTCCATGACAATACGAACGCATATAGCATCAAAATTAATAATTACTGCTAAATTTAATAGTAATTATTATGTTAGTTGTTATTTATTACTTTATTTATAATTTTTTTTTGTTTTTTTTTTATACACGCCATCCCTAAATAAATACAAATATTCATTACCTTAAAAAAAAAAAAGTTATTATAATCAAAAGAAATTAACGTTTATTCTTTCATGTTACAATAAAAAATAAATGTAATATATATAATAGCTGTATCAATGCAATATGAACAAATATAGCACCAATATTTATAACTAGCATCCCCCGTCGCGGCTTCGCATAAGTAAAGAACTTATGATAATTTTAAATAATTGAAGTTTTATTTGTATATCGACAAAAACTTGTATTGGTGTATATAATTGAGCATAATTTCTTCATTGATATTTCCACGCATTAAGTATTAATTTTTAATCTGGTTAAAATTGAACTGATTATTTTTTTGAAGATTACATAAAAGTATAATTAGATATTCAATTTTTAATTTTAACGATTTCATCTGGTTGAATTTTAATATCTAACCATAAAAGTATATAAGAGTGTGACAAAAACGTTTCTACCGTTCAACATTGTACATTTAAATTTTTATTATTGTAAATTGATTTATTGCCAAACCTCCCTAGAACAAAAAAAAAATAATTTAGTTAAAATCTGGTACATATGGGTTTAATAGTTTTACCATAGTGAAATCTATTGCGGAATGATGTGGAATCATATAACAGGAGATTTTCAAACTTTTTACTGGAACCCACACGCTGCACCACATTTTAAAATCTTGTTTTTTTTTTAAATTTATTTGATTATAAGTAAATTTTATTTTTCAATTCCAAGCTCTGTAACTTCAACACCGTACCTTTGTAACCTCTCATATACAATTTATAACATCTATCAATTGATCAATTATCGCCACCTATCGCTTAATATATTTTTTAAGAACAAATCTAATTGAAAATCAGTAGATTTTATTATTGCTGAACCTCCCTAGAAATATAAAGATAACTTGGTTAAAATTTAGTAGAGATTGTTTCAATAGTTATATTGGTTAGCAATAATAGGAAAATGGCTTGTCCTTACATATAATAGTATATATGACTACTAATGTTAATAGTAATTATTATCTTAATAATAATTTATTACTTTATTCATTTATTTTGATTTTTGTAGTATAAACATGGTACCTGAAAACAAATGTAAATATTCATTAACTAATAAAGAATAATTATAACCACTTCTGTTATGTTAAAATATAAAATAAATATTACATATATAATTAACTTTTACATATGACCTTTTTATCAGGCGATATTATCTCTAATATCGTTGAGTAATTTCCATGAATTCCTAATCCAACACCTCCTGACTAGAGTGGCTACTGTGGTTCAGTTAACGCTTGGCCTTCGACCATGAGCTCCGATGAAGATTTTATGTGTTGGCTGTTGTTAGACAATAACATTCACAAAAGATATAGAAGAAAGCGAATATGGGTACATAAATTCAACGAAGACAGAACTTCAGGAGAATTTAATAAAACTTTTCAAACTTTGCTAAACTATCCTGATAAATTCAAGGAGTACCATCGCATGAGTATAGAAACGTTTTATTATATTCTTGAAGGGATAAAAGGCAACATAACTGGCCAATCTAACTTCAGGGAATGTATCAGCCCCGCAGAAAAACTAAGTATCACAATAAGGTAAGTAAATTTACATTTATTTTTAACATATTTATTTATTTTTTTAATTATTAATATTACAATTTTTTTATGAACGATAGGCATACGATTAAAAATTCACTATGAAAGCATACAAACATTAAGCAGCTATATCTCTGAAACTTGTGAATAGTGTGCATTGTGAAAAAGTACAGTTTTTGTGTTACGTTTGTGTGAATTTTGTGTTATAATAAGTATAATGTAATATAATTTCCCTTTATTTGTGTCTAATAGTCTATTTAGTTATGTGGCTAAAACAAAGATAAATATTCATCTGTAAATCATTGTGGAGAAAATTGTTTTTGTTTTTTATAATATGATTTTAGTACTTAACAGACTATTCACAAGTGCCACAGATATGAAGAACTGTTTATTCAAATATCAAAAACTCACATGTTTATTATTTAATAATCGAAACCCCGGTTATAATGAGATGATGATTGTGTTGAAGACAAATTAGAATCATTGTGGTTCTGTGGCTTGATGACACCATGGTGTCCATGGTGTTGCACAGATTGTAGCATCGGCTGAGGCAAGAGTTGTGGATAGTGAGATACTGTGGATAGTGATGGGTTAGGTGAATAGTTACGTACTCTTGGCAATGTGGTGGTGGATGATAGAACCGATGACAAAGCAGGCCCAGTATGTTTCTGTGAGTTTATGGCAGCATGATGTTGGACAGGTTGTAGAAAAGGCTGAGGCAAATGGCGTGGATAGTGAGATACTGTGGATAGGGGTGGATTTGGTGAATAATTAGGTACTCTTGGTGATGTGGTGGGTGGTGATGATACACCTGATGACAAATTAGATCCAGTGGGAGACGGTGTAACTCCCGGCAACCTTACTTCATGAACATAATTGTGGGCCTCCAGCGCTTCGGTAACGTTCTCCAATATATTCATTCTTAATTTCATTTTCTCTAATTGGTTTAGCTGCTTAATTGTTGGCAGTAAGCTTACCAAGAAAGAATAGTCCTCATCGTCTTGGTATTTCTATTTTTTTGTAAAAAAGTGTTGTTCCATTAGGTCTATTTTTCTTTTTTCTATGTCCAGTGCCTGCGATTCATAATTAATTATTTTTTTGTCGTTGATTTTTTTTTTTTTCGCACCTGCGGTATCGTGAATGAAGTAGATGCCTCTGTTTCTTTTGAAGAGCTGTTCTTCGGTGACTCATTCTCGTTTCCACTGTCTTCAATTGCCACTGAAGGGCTCATGGAATATGCCGAATGTTCCTCTTCAACTGATGTGGTAGACAAATTTCCAGAACTAATCTTTGGTCTCATTATCTCCTTTAAAAACATCATACTGTGGAAATAAGGCCAGCTATTGGGAGTAGACGCTCCTTGACCGCTTTTGGTTTCATGCTGCTCTTTATATCTTTTTCTAAATGCATCTCTCAGGGATTCCCATATTTTACGAGCAAGTTCACCTATAAAATAAGTAAAGTAATAATAATGAAATAAAAAATGTATGAATACCAAAATGGTTAAAGATTTGCCTTTAACACATAATTTTTAAAGTGCAGGGTGACCACAATGAATGGGTCAGAAGTTACTTCCGTTCGGTATAAACAGGGTTTGAAATCAATAATTATTTTTTCCAAAAAATCATATAATAATTATTATATTTGATTTTTAATTTAAAAATCATTCCTGATTTATAAATAAAAATTTTAATTGATCTTTGATGTTTATTGATTTGATTAAAAATTAAGATTAATCATTGAGTGATATGGAATTGCATAAATAATAATGATTAATTTGCGATCAAAAAAATGTTGATAAAAAAATAAAAATCACCCTTACACACAAATTGATTAATATGTTTGTATACAATATTAATGTACACAATTTCAATAATTTATATATATTGTGACCAATTAATATGTGTTGGGGTCCAAGGGTACTTTTTTTCTTTTATCAAACGAAATATCTTCCACTTAACTTAAATAGAGAACGGCTCGTCCGATTTTAAAGAAATTTGATAATTATGTTTCTTTCGTACTTATTAGCGTATGTTTAGGGTTTTAACAGTTTTATTAATTAGTGGGTGTGGGGGAGCTATATTTATAAATAGAGAACGGCTCGTCCGATTTTAAAGAAATTTGATAATTATGTTTCTTTCGTACTTATTAGCACACATTTATGGTTTTAACAGTTTTATTAATTAGTGGGGGAAGGGGGCTATATTTCCTCCCCACCCCCACTATTTAATAAAACCCTAAATGTATGCTAATAAGTATGAAAGAAACATAATTATCAAATTTCTTTAAAATCGGACGAGCCGTTCTCTGTTTAAGTTAAGTGGAAGATGTTTCGTTTGATAAAAGAAAAAAAAAAGTACCCTTGGACCCCAACACATATTAATTGGTCACTATATACATATATATATATATATATATATATATATATATATATATATATATATATATATATAATATTGAAATTGTGTACATTAATATTGTATGCAAACATATTATTAATCAATTTGTGTGTAAAAGGTGATTTTTATTTTCTGAACATTTTTTTGATCGCAAATTAATCATTATTATTTATGCAATTCCATATCACTCAATGATTAATCATAATTTTTAATCAAATCAATAAACATCAAAGATCAATTAAAATTTTTATTTATAAATCAGGAATGATTTTTGAATTAAAAATCAAATGTAATAATTATTATATGATTTTTTGGAAAAAATAATTATTGATTTTTTTGGTTTATTGAAAACCATGATGGAGATAATTTAAAAAAAATAACTGTCTGATTTAGAAAGGAATTACTCAAAAATTATTATTATTGTTGATTGAAAAAAATTTGTTCAAAAATAATGATCAGAATTTGATTTTTATAACATATGATCAAAAATAAAAATCGATCATAATAAAAATCATCAAATGATTTTTCAAATTCCTGATAAAAATTTGATAGGATTTGATTTTGATTTTTTTGTTTTTTAATTATCGATTTCAAACCCTGGGTATAAATAAGGAACGATCACCGTGGTTTCTTTTTATTCTGGTCACTCTACATACACAAACTAAACGAAATAGCATCTTTCTCCCGTGACTAATATTTCTACTTGCGTTCTTTGTTTCAGGTACTTAGCAACGGGAATGTCATTTCGGTCCTTGGGTCTGACATTTCGAATTAATGACTACACAGTAGGTAAATGTGTATCATCAGTTGTGGATGCTATATGGAATAATTTTTATAATCACCACATGTCTGTTCCTGATAAAAAAAATTTTGAAGAAATAGCAGCAGGATTCAAGGAACGGTGGAATTTCGATCACGCCATTGGATGTATTGACGGCAAGCACATACGTATAAAATGCCCAAAACATAGTGGAACGACTTATTATAACTATAAAAAGTATTTTTCTTTAGTGCTACAAGCTGTAGCGGACTACCGCTGCCGATTTATTTTTGTGGATGTGGGTGGATACGGAAAGCAGCATGATGGGCAAACATTTACTGCTTCTACTTTATCCAAATTCTTAGAAAACTGCCATAATAATTTACCACAACCCTTACCTATTGAAGGAATAGCCACCAATATGCCGTTTGTCATGCTAGGAGATAATGCTTATCCTTTAAAAACCTATCTAATGAAACCTTACTCAAAAAGACATCTTTCTTCTGAAGAGAAAGTTTTCAACTACAGGCTATCGAGGGCTAGAAGATGCGTAGAATGTGCATTTGGTATCATGAGTGCCAAATGGCGTTTACTAGGAAGATGCATTGAAACGGAAATTGAAAAAGCTGAACGGATTGTGAAAACTATTTGCTTGCTGCACAATCTGATTATTGACCGAGAAGTCGGTGACTTCTTCAATTCGGCGAAATTACCGAATGAATCATCATTCCAAAGCATAAGTTCATTAAGAACGTTTAACAGGCCATCAAACCAAGCAAAAATTATTAGAGATAATTTTAAATCATATTTTAATGGAGTTGGAGCAGTTCCATGGCAATACGAAATCATATAGCACTAATATTAGTAATTAGTGCTAATGCTAATAGTAATTATGTTATGTTATGTTAATAATAATTTATTACTTAATTTATACATTATGTAAAAAAATAAATATAATGAATACTTTATTTTACAATTAAAGGTAATACGTATATAATGATAACCCTCTTATTTATGTTAGTATTTATTTTATATGCTAACATAAATGTAGTGAGAAAGATTGCAAAATGAAAAAAAAATGTAATAATTATGATAACTCTCTTTTTTTACATAATGAATAAATTAAGTAATAAATTATTATTAACTTACTTATATCTATATAGCATTTAATTCAATATCATTTCTTCTTCATTATTATTATTTTGTTTAGTTAATTTATTTTATTTAATTACTGTAATTATTTAGTTATATAATTTGTTCTTGTATATATCTATGATTAGAACTATTTGAGCTTTTTTAATGTTTTTTATTGTCTTTACTTAATTATTTAATTTGTTTTTTTACATTAGTATCATTTATTAAGATAACAATTATATGTTTATTAATTGTAATATATCGTCATGTAACATATATGTAATACAATGTAATTCATATCATGTAGTATGCCTGCAACGGCATACTACACACATTACAAGATTTATTGAATTAAAAGCAAAATGTTCTTATTGACTTTATTCATAATAACTTTATTTATTCATTAAATAAACAAAATATATATTTATATATTATTTAACTACCTATATGTAACAATGTAAAATATATATTAACAAATATATTCACCATTTACTGATAGTTCTTTTCCAATGGACTCCCACAAAGACGCTTTTAAATCTCTGTTGTGGTAATTTTTGACCCTCTGATCCCACAAGCGAGGTTCATTTCTCACAAGATCAGTCAATAGATCTTTGTCTATTGACATTTTCAAGTCTCGTGGGAACAAAAGATAGAGTGAACTGGACGAAAAAACTGAAGAAAACCAAACAGGTTTGGTTCTGAAATGGCAGACGGTCGCTGACTGACTGAGGATTAAGAGACGGTCGCTGACTGACTGGAGATTATCGGGCCCAATGTAGGCACTTCCTATATAAAGCTCGTGTTTGGTTCCATTTCCTCTGTTGGATTGCGAGTTAAGAGTTCTCGGAAAACCGGCGACGGTCGGGACATGGATCCAATGTAGGTGTAGCCTTAATCCTCAGTCAGTCAGCGACCGTCTGCCAGTTCAGAACCAAACCTGTTTGGTTTTATTCCAGTTTTCGGCCGTCAGGGCGTTTAAATGGCAATAGACAATGGTATATTAATTGATCTAGTGAGAAATTAGCCTTGTCTGGGAAATATTAGGTGTTATCAATAAACGTATTATAGATATTATCACCATATTGTAACATAAAAGAAGTGATTATAATTATTCTTTTTTACATAATGAATATTTACGTTTATTTACTAGTGCCGTGTAACTACAAAAAAAAAAATGAGTAATGTAATAATTATTTTATCATAATAATTACAAATAGCATTAGCAGTAGTCTATGCTATTTATAAAAGGACAAGCCATTTTTTGTTTGAGATCAGTAACCCCTGTAATTACTAATTATACTAAATTTTAACCAACATTGTTGGTAATAAGAAGATTTAGCAATAATTAAATTTAAAATAATTAAAATTAAATTAACTTATATGGATAGATAATTTAATTATACTAAACCTAACCAGATGAAATCTTTAAAATTAAAAATTGGATGTCTAATTATGATTTTACCCAATCTTCAAACAACTAATCAATGCAATTTTAACCAGGTTAAAATTACTACTATGCGTGAAAATATAATTGAAAAAAATAATGCCAAGATTTTTTTCGATAAAAAAACCCAAAAAAAACCTTCAATTACTTAAATTTATAAGTTTAAATAAGTTAAAATCATCAATTAGTTAAAATTATATATATTATATATTAGTTAAATTATGCGAAGCAGCGACGGGAAATGCTAGTTATTAACGTTAGTGCTATATTCCTTAATATTGCCATGAAACAGCTATTATATTATTATATATTATATTATGTATACTATATTATATAATAATAATGGCGTGTACCACAAAAAAACAACAATAAAACGAATAATTAAAGCAATAAATTATAATGAACGTAATAATTACTATTAACATTAGCAGTAATTATTAATTTTGATGCTATATGCGTTCTTATTGTCGTGGAACAGCTTCGACTCGATTGAAATGATTTAAAATTTCTCTAGACCGCCAGCTTAACCCGAACCAATGTAGGCACTTGTTTTCGACTGCCCGGCGGTTTGCGAATTAGGAGTTCTCGGAAAAACTGCGACGGTCGGGACATGGATCCAATGTAGGTGTAGCCTAAGAGACGGTCGCTGACTGACTGGAGATTATCGGGCCCAATGTAGGCACTTCCTATATAAGCCTCGTGTTTGTTTGAATTTCCTCTGCTGGTTTGCGAATTAAGAGTTCTTCGAATATCTGGGACGGTCGGGACATGGATCCAATGTAGGTGTAGCCATACTCGGAATTGTTTTCGTCCGCTATTTCCTGATTTAATAATTCTTCGACGTCCATTTCCTCCACGTCGCTATTATGATTCAATTCGTCGCTTCCCCTGGAAAGTGCATCGGCCACGTAATTTGTTTTTCCCTGAATGTGTTTAACGTCGAATTCAAATTCCTGTAATTTCCAAACCCACTTCATTATACGCGTGTTACCATTTTTCATTGAAAAAATCCACGTTAAAGGTTTATGGTCCGTGCATAAAAGAAATTTTGTACCGTATATGGTAAATAAGGCTTAAAGTGTTGGGTTGCCCATACTACCGCTAGTAATTCTTTTTCTATTGAACTATAATTTAATTCCGCATTTTGTAATACTCGGGACGCGAATGCTACTGGGTGTTCTATTTCATTTTCGTCTTTTTGTGCGAGCACGGCTCCGATGGCTTTATTACTGGCATCTGTAGTTAATATAAATGGCCGTTCCCAATCCGGGTAATTCAAAATTGGTGTGTTACTCATCATTTCCGTTAGGGTTTGACATGCTTCTTTAATTTCCTTTGTGCCATAAATTTTTGTTTTTAATGAATTAGAAATTGGTCTGGTAATTTTTGCGTAATTTTTAATAAACTTTCTATAGTACCCCGTCATACCAAGGAATTGTCTCGTCGTCTTTTCATTACGCGGAATGGGGAAATTTAAAATTTCTTCTATCTTTTTCTCGTATGTTTTTAATCCGTCTGGGGTTACGATGTAGCCTAAAAAGTTTAAAAAATTCGGTTTTATCTAATTGTATTGATAGGTTATGTTGGTTTAGGGCTTCAAATACTCTTTTTAAATCTTTTAAGTGTTCTTTTTCGTTTTTTTGAGTAGACTATTATATCGTCGATATAAATCATAGAATTGGGGATATTTTGTATCATCATCGTCATCGCTCTTTGAAAGGTTGGGGGTGCATTACACAAGCCAAAAGGCATACGCAAAAACTCAAAATGTCCATTTTCGGTGGAGAACGCGGTTTTAGCTATTGAATCTTTATCCATTTCAATTTGGTGAAATCCCGACGCGAGGTCTATGGTAGAAAATATTTTCGATCCCTTTAGTCTATTTAATAAATCTTCAATATTCGGTAGGGGAACTTAGTCTTTTACTGTAGCCTGATTTAGTTTCCTATAGTCTATGACCATCCTAATTTTTTTCTGTCCCGACGCGTCTGATTTTTTTGGTACGATCCAAAGCGGAGAATTATACGGCGATTTGCTAGGTCTTATTATATTACTTTTTAATAGTTTTTGAACTTCATCATTAATTTTTTTTTTTTAATTGTTCCGGGTAACGGTAATTACGCGTATAAAACTGGATTTTCATTCGTTGTTATTATTTTATGTTTTATTAATCCCGTTGATTTTAAATTCTCGTCGTCCCTTTTTAATACTTCGCCATGTTGGCTAATAATTTCGATTAATTCTTCCTTTATTTCCGGACTAATATGTTCGTGGCGAATTAAGTTTTTAATTTCGTTTTTATCATTAATAAAAAATAAGTCATTCTCTAATTTGAATTTTTTCTTTTTAAATTTTATTTCATTTTTTCTAAATTGATTTTTAATTTTAGTTTTTTCATTGTCTCGTAGCCCAATAAAATATTAAACCTTTCGCTAAACGGAAATATTAATAATTTGACTTTTTGATTAATTCCTATCAGGGGCATTAGGTCAATTATCACGCTTTGTGATCCTTCCGCCGTTCCCGTAAGTGTTCGTATCGCAAAATCTTTTTTAGAAATTTCCGAGAAACGTGGAATGTGATCGGGGTGTATATAATTTTTTGTGGCACCCGTATCAATTAGCCATTTATTTCCCATACTGTCAATTAAGTTTGGTAAGTCGTTATTTAAGTTTAAGTCGTGGATTTCTATTTGTTTATCCTGGTTATCGTCAATGGTCTGTTTAGAATTTAAATTGTTTATATCCGGTCCGGAGGTCTGCTCGTGCTTGGGCCTAATTCTAAAAAATGATCCTGTCTTTTTTCCAAAGATTCAATCCGTTCTAAAAACAATTTTATTTTTTCATCTTTTTCTTCCTCAATTGCATGTACCCTATTAGAAACGGTTCTCATCGAAACGGTGTTTGAATCTATTTGAGGTTGCTGGTAATTTTGCCTAATATTTCTGGAGGGCGGTTTATTAAAAAATCTATGTTGCGACTGGGGGTCCCACGGTTGATTATAAATCGGAGTCGTATATTCAATAGCTCGCTGTTGTGGCCAGAAGTTATGCTGGTTGTTATTGTTATAAGAATTAAAGGTTGAACCTTGTTCATGCTGATACTGTTGCTGTCGGTAATGTTGGGGATTATTATACGACGCATATTGCTCGCGGTGGTACTGATGGGGTCGGTAATTTTGATAATCATAGTGGCTGTTAAAATTTGGTCGATATTCTTTATTTTTGTAATTATTTTCAAAATTTTTCTTTTTATAATTATTTTGAGTTGGGTTTTTTTACTGTTTTTTTGTCTCCGTAAAGTCTATGTACAATATGAGCCGCACTGTTTCTTAATATTTCTTCTAGGTCCTCTAATGAGTCAAATTTAATATGATAAATAAAATCTGTTAATGCCGGATGTAAACTATGTACTGCGTGGTGGGATATCTGCTTGTCACACCTATACATTTCGTCCTGTTTGTCTAATATCTCATTGTCAGAGTAAATTCGCGCATATAAATCGCATCTTTTTTGGCCCAGTCGTTCTAAGAAATCGAGTGGGTTTTCATTATGGTAAGTCCGCGTATTTAAAATTTCCGAAATTAATTGTTCCCTAGTTCTCGTGTCCTGGTACTTTTTCTTTAAGAATTTTATTATTTCTTTTACCGTATTAAATTCCTTGTCATATACGGCGACTTTAGCTTTCCCTGTTAATTTGTTTAAGATTGTTAAAACTAATTTGGCTTGATTTTTATTTTTATGGGTATTATCATCTTTACAATATAAATTATATAAAAATTCGCTATTTCTTATAAAATCAACTAGTTGTAACGGATTTCCGTCATATTCCGGGATTAATGCTAAATCATGATTTTTAATTTCTAGAGCCATATTATTTTCTTTTTTAATTAACGTTTTTAAGTTACTTAATTTTTCTTCCAAACCATTCATAAAGATAAATGCTAAATTTAAATTATTATACTTATTACTAACTTATATTTAAATTACAAAATTACTTAAAAATAAAAATAAAAATAAAATTAATTATACTTTTTCTTGATGCAACGTTGTATTCGATGTCTTCTTGATGACGCTCCCTTTAGCTCCTTCCCGTCGATTCTTTAGCAAGAGGTTGAAGGTCCTTTTGGTCAAGGTATTGGAATACCAAAGCGCTCCCAAAGACTTGAAGATCTGCTGATGTACTAATACTCAGCTCCCAATCTTCTCATGCCAGTGGAAAGAGGTCTCGCTGTTCTGTACCTGAAATAAGATAGAACTGCCGCGAAGTTACGTTAACGCTTCCAAATGTCCCTCCGTTCGGGCGCCAGCTAAATAAAAGGTTCGCGGGACTGAGTTTTTAAAAAGAGCGTTTTTATTGACAGACATACATTATACAAGAAAAAGCACAATTTATAGCCTAATACAAGGACTACGTGTTGAACAAACTGGCATCACAACGTGTAGAAGCAGAGTGTCAGCCGGGCACAGGTGGGGGTGGCCTTTTATACAGTTATCTAGGAGAGGGGATAGTGTACATTTATTTATTATCTCTAATACCATTGGGTTTCTATAACTATATATATATATATATATATATATATATATATAATATATATATATATATATATATATATTAAATAAGACAGACTATTAAAAACAAATATACATATATAGTAAGCCAATTTTCACATCCTAGTTATAAAAAAAAAAAAAAAAATTTCTAAAAATCATTTTTTGTATAATGAAAAATAACACATAAATTCATCCCCTGAACAAATATGTCCGAAGCCGGGATTTATATTTATAACACGCTTTCTCAGATACCTCTACTTCAATTTGAACCCCTAAAGAGAGCCTAGTTCGGTGTAGCTTTTTTTGAAAGACCAAGTGAAATGAACATAAGTTAAATTTACGTGACAGCTAACTTCGAAAATTCCTGGCAGTCAAGGTTGTGGCTACATTAACAAAATAAAAATCGTCCATAAACCAGTTAACATCATAGTGAAGTTCAAAGGGTTATACAAAATTTTTGCTAAAAATTCAGTCTCATAAAAAATTATTTTAACAGAACTTCAAAACCGTGTTATTTTCTCAACTCCAGAAAAGGGCAACTTCAAGGACGTGTACAGACTTTGGCAATGAAATAATCGAAAAAGCAGTTCCACAACCTTATGCTACATTTATTTAGGTATACAAAAATAATGAAAAAAAAAAAAATCATAAGATTTGGGTTTTTTTTTCACGTTTTCCCCATTGTGCGTCGCACAGTGGAACGAACGTTAGGGCGGAATGGACATTCGTTAATATCTCCGCTTCTGCTTCTCCTAGAATAATGCTATTGGTACCGTTTTAAAGCTTTTTGAATGGACTATTAAGGAGAAACATGTAAGAATTCCTGATTTGATATTTCGATGTTGGATAATTTATCATCATTTACTTACCATTTATTGTACCTATATACTACGAGAATATATGCAATAAAATATTCTATGGAATGATAAATACATATGTATTAAATAAAGTTACAAAATAAAACGTAACAAACTAAAATATTTAATTATTAAAAAAAAATAATATAACAATTGATAATTACTTTTGTCAGTTAATATCCTAGGACTAATTGATACATCAATATTATAATATACGTAGGTGCCTATATACAAGTGTTTATTTAAATAACGATCAGAATTAAACTCATAACAACATAATTTTAATTAATTTTGAAAACATTTATTTAAAGAAAGTATTACAATCTGCCTCGATGTGGGCAATAAGTAATATGGATGGCTTATGATCCATTCACACAATATTTACAAGAAATAAATACAAAGAAAAGATACAAAATAAAATAAGTAAATAATCTCCAGATAATATATAATACAATAGAGAAAAAAATAAATAAATAAAAAATAATAAAAAAAAAATTAAAATAAAAAAAAATTAAAAAAAAAAAATTAAATTAAACCTTAAAAATACATTTGTACTTTATTTACAATATATACAAATCCGAGGGATCCCCCAACGAGACTTGTTCCTCCACTTATGGAGGGACAAGCCAGGTCCTGAGAGACCCCAGCGCTTCTCTCTCAGCTGCGTTACTGGTGTAGATAATATCAATGCAGGCTGAGTGAGAGCGCTATAGCACAGTCACTCTAAGCATGAGTGGAGAAGTTGGCCATTGCCAGGACTTCATGTTGAATTTTATAATAGATCTCGAGGCCACTGCCTTTTTAACCTGCGAGGAGGATTATAGGGGTGAGTGGAGCTAGATAGGGATCGTGCTAGTGGATTAGGATGATGGGAAAGTTTTTGATGGAATTTTGAAAATTTGACAGGTATGGATTGTAGGACAAAAGGTATATTAAGATCGTTATGTAAGGTTTTGTTGGAGACATAGTAGGGGGCATTAGTTATGGTTCTCAGGAATTTGGATTGGAAGGATTGGATACGTTTGATGTTCGAGTGTTTTGCTGATCCCCAAATTTCTAGTCCGTAGGTCCAGATAGGCTTTAGGATAGTCTTGTAAATTAAAAGCTTGTCGTCTATTGAAAGTTTTGAAGTTTTGGATAGTATGGGGTATAGTTGGCCGAATCTTCTGTTTAGTTCTTGTCTTTTAAGTCTAGTATGTGGGTTCCAAGTGAGTCTTTTGTCTAAGGTGAAACCAAGATATCGCACTGTATCAGATTTGGGTAATGGGATCTTATTGAATAGGACAGTTGGGCAGGAACTACGGCGTAGAGTAAAAGTCATGTGGTTGCATTTTGATTCATTAACTTTTATTCTCCATTTGTTGCACCATAGTTCAATTTTTGAAAGGTGATGTTGTAGGTTAGAAGAGGCTGTTTTGGGATCATTATGGGAAGATAGTATCGCTGTATCGTCAGCGAAGGTTGCAAGGAACGTGTCGGGAGTGGTAGGAATATCAGCAGTGAAGAGGATGTAAAGGACAGGACCCAAAACGCTGCCTTGAGGAACTCCGGCTCGGATAGGATAGCAGTCAGAAAATTCGGAGCCACATCGAACTCGGAAGGAGCGATTTGTAAGGTAGGAATGTAGGATGAGGTAGAGGGTTTGTGGTAGTATGCTCTTAAGTTTAAAAATCAACCCGGTGTGCCAGACCCGGTCAAAAGCTTGAGCTATGTCCAGAAAGGCACCCGAGCAGTATTGCTTTCTTTCCAGAGCAGAGGACACATGGTCAACAAGGCGGAGGCCTTGTTGGACTGTTGAGTGCATTGGACGGAATCCAAATTGATGGGAGGGGAAACTATGTGCGTCAAGTATGGATAGGATACGCTTAAGCAGGATTTTTTCGAATATTTTAGATAGGATAGGAAGTAGGCTAATTGGCCTATATGATGAAGTGTTGTTAGGAGGTTTACCTGGTTTTAGGAAAGTTATTATGATGGAGTGTTTCCACAGGACAGGAAAGTGAGTTGTGCGTAGGATGCAATTATATATATATATAGGTGAGGAACATTATTGCTTTATGTGGAAGTTGGCGGAAGATTTGAGGAGTAAGGAGGTCATAGCCAGGGATTCTCTTTGATTTAGTTTTCGAATCTGGAATTTGACCTCAGATGGGGTAACTGCTCTGGGTGGTAGGGAGAGTGGAATGGGGGAAGATAAAAACTCTTCGACTGAACTGGATTGATTAGGATAAGGTCCAGAATTTGGTGTAAATGTTTGAGAGAGGTGATTGGCTAGTTCCTCTGCTTTTTCTATGTCTGATGCGGCCCATGAGCCATCACCTCTTCGGAGGGGATGGGAGATGGGCTTGGATTTTAGGATTTTTTTTGTTATATTCCAGAGGGAATTATCATGTGTGGAAAGGGACGAGAGGTAGGTGTTGAATGACTTGGATCTGAAGGAAGCCAATTCGCGCTTAACGAGTTTCGTATAGTAATTATACGTGCAACGATCGGATGGATGTCTTGTGCGTTGCCACATTGCTCTATAATGGCGCTTGGCATGGAGGAGGTCTAAGAGGTTTTGTGGTAATGGGTTTTTTTTAGGGGTATTATTCGGTGCTGTCCAAGCGGCTTGCTGGATTTTTGTAGTAAAGGAGTGAACAGCATCAACCAGGTTTTCCGGGGTTTTTAAGGAAACTCTGAGGTCAATTTGGTCGGTTAGGAATTGTTGGAAGTGTTTCCAATTTACTGGGCCTCTGATAAATGAAGGGAAGGGTGATTTGGGAATCGGTGATACGGATAGGCTTAGGATTAATGGGCTATGGTCTGATGATAAGTCGTCTAGGCGGGTAATGGAATGATTAAGTGGCTCTAGCCCTTTGTGGATAAAAAAGTCAAGGAGATCAGGATTACGATTAGGATCGGTAGGCCCAATATGTGGGAGAATCGGGAGAGAGGATTTTGCAAGGACAAGAATTTAGTGCAGACAGCAGTGTTCGCCCACGGGAGTTGGTTGTTCTGGCTCCCCATTGCTGGTGTTTGGCATTTAGATCTGCTCCTAAAATGAAGTGTTGTCCCAAGGAATTTAAAAAGGAAGAGTAGTGGGATATGGAAATGGGTTTGTTAGGAGGGGAATACGCTGACGCAATAGTTATAAGAAAGAAAGGTGTTTGGATTTTTACAGCAGAGGATTGAAGGAAATCATGAACTGGTTGGGGAAATAGGTAGTGGGCGAGGGATTGGTGGATGATGACAGCGGATCCAGCATGAGCTGTTCCATCTGGGTGGTCAGTCCGATATATTTCGTACTGAGGTATGTTAAGTAGTCGTTTGTTGGTTAGTCTTGTTTCGGTAATCAAGGCTACGTCGATCTGTCTGTCATGTAATAAAGTAGTTAGTTCGTGAGTGTGGTTTCGAACACCATTTGCGTTCCATAGGAGGATCGTAAGGGTCTTAAATGGTGACATTTAGGGATTTCTAGGTGGTGGGATTACAAAGTGTGATAGAGCAGTAGAAAGTAGGGTTATGAGAGGAGTAACTATGGATTTGAACTCAGTGAGGAAAGAAGAGAGTATGTTGGTGAGGTCAGAGGAATTTGGAGGAGGAGGGATGTATGGGATGTAATTTGGGTTGGTGGTAAAGGTATTTTGCTTTGGAGGGGTAACGGAAGGATATGGAGTTTAGGGTTGATAAGAGGCAGGTTCAGCTTGCTGCAGTGCCTGAGGATGTTGTTGGTTCTGGGAGGATGATGTTAGTTCTGGGCCTCTTAACATTTCTGAAAATTTCACTGCTGTGTTAACTTTTTTGGATGGCTGTCTTGGTTTGGACGGCTCTTCCCTTCTAGAGGTTGTCTGTAGTCTTGATTTTATTGTTTTATATGTTTGACACCCCTTATAATTGGCTGGGTGCCCTTGGTGGCATAATGCACAAACTGCAGGTGTTTGCCTAGATTTATTGCACTCTTCTGATTTGTGCTGTTCACCACACTTTACTCAGCGTGGTACGTGATGGCAATACCGTTTTGTGTGGCCATACGCCTGACTGATTTGTGGCACTGGACTATTTCCCGCTTGGGATATGGTTTTTCTATGGCTACCCTTGTGTAGTAAAGTCTATTGATGTTATAAATTTCTTCAACCCCAGGTGTTCTATCAAGGTCGACGAAAAATAGAGGCAAAGCTATTTTGTTGGATGTACCCGACTGGTCTTTATTGTCTCTTTGAACATTTATAACTTTCCTAACCCTAAAGCCCATAGTAGTCAGTTCTTGTTCGATGACATCGGCTGGTGTTGATGGGTGCAAATGCCGGATTACCACTCTAAGTGCTCTCTCCTGTTGAAGTTGGTAGGTGTGGAAATCTGCCTTGGTATCTGACAGATACTTCACTATTTTCCTGTACGTTTCTGGCGAGTCTGGCATAATCTTTGTGTCATTAGTCCGGCTATGAAATGTATATTTTCCAGTTCCGACTATTTGATTTAATTGCACGGAAAGGAGCTCAATTTTTTTGATATTTCTAACAAAGATGGGTGTGGGTGGGGGCTTAATTTCTTTTGGGGTGATATTGGTCTCTATTGTCTCTGATGTGTTTGTTAAAACTTGGTAAGGGTTTGGTGTAAAAAATGGCGACTCGTCGGTAAAAACTTGGGTTGAAGGGCCTGGTAGTGATTCCATATCTATTGAGTTCTCTGGTGTGACGGGAGGAGTGATTCTATTAGAGCGTTTCTGTTTCTGTTTTGCTAGGGAACTCCTGGGAGTATTTCCTAAACTTCTTGATCTTTTAGGGTTCATCTTTTTACTGGACATTACCATATGGAAATATCGCATGCTAAAATCGCGCTCATATAAATATTACTAAGAGAAAAAAACCAAAAGAATGAAAAATATATATATATCGGGGTTTACGTATGACAATACGTAATAGTTTGAGGAAAGCGCCAGTAGCACCTCCTCTAGCAACGACTGACGAGGCACTGGCTCAGCCTTGGTGGGGGTACTGCTAGTAGATAAGATGGCCACAGTACACGCCAGTCTCATGCAACTCGTAAAGACAGTAGTCTCTTATAGAGTTTATAAACAAGCTGTTTACTCACGTTTAGTACGCTGTAATAAAACAAAGTTTCCAACAGATTGTTCACACTGTTTTTCACATGATGTCTTATTTTAAAACACTGTTTAAAATAACACTTTATACGGATAGATCTAACGTGCTACCTTACGATACTGGCGCATGCGCAGAACTCCCAATTTTAATTAAGATTCTTTTTTCTATATTCTAAGTAACAATAAGTGATTGTGCTTCTGGTAATAAATCACGCTTAATGTTTATTATTCTCGGTCTAAGAGTCGAAATTAAGGGATCCGAATTTATTAATAAATTATTTAAAACATCTCGATTGTTTGATTGCCTCGATGATTTTCTGGCATGAAACAGTCTGAAATTACGGAATAACTTGTGATTCGCTTCTTGAGCATCTTCTGACAATTGTCCTATAAGTATTATAGCATTTTTGGCTATCAGTGTTCCGTGCACGAGCTGTTTGTGCACGGTGACTGGCATATAATACCAGCCATACAGAGATACATATAACCGTGCTGTCTCTTTTGTGTAGGCTTCAAAGTTATCAAATTTTATAATTGACCCAGATGAAATAGCTTGTAATATTATTGCAAAGCGTCTAATTAGATTTTCGTCAACCCCTGTTATAGCTGATGAAGTTTCTGGGGAGGCAAAAAATTTCCTTGCAGTATTTCCATCATTGCTTGTACCAAAACCTTGTCTTACGTGGTCTACACAAAGTCCTAACTGAATTTTAAAATCATGTTGAACTTGATTTTTTTTCCTTGCAAGTAACTCCTTTTGCTCTGTTGTTTTTCCAGTAGCAGCAGTAGCAGTAGCATATCCCCATTCATCCACCCACTCTCCGACTTCCCGATTCCCCAAGACGGTGGAACGCTTTCAGCGATTTCTGCAGGAATCCGTTCATACTTAAAAACGACAAGAGGGGGTGCCATTAATCCAGCAGCATTAGCTGTTATCAGTACGGTAATGCACTCTTTCTCATCAGCATTAACCTGTTGATAAACTGTCTTGTCACCCTTTTGAGCAAGAACTTTTGTACCCTTCGGATTCAAGAAGAAAGCGCTCTCATCGCCATTGAATACTCGATTAGGGTCAGTCAAAATTTGGTCCAGGTTTTTTTTTTGTAGATAACTCAAAACAGAAGATGACCACTGCAAAACGGATTCCGGTTGAACCGACGCCCTGGAGACTGTCAAATTTTGAGCTACTCTTGTTGATATTGAAGGATGTCTCCGTAGAAATGATTCGTACCACTTGCGACCTGGTCTGTTATTAATAAATTTAGTTTCCTTCTTCATTTCAAGTAGTAGGCGTTGAACGCTGTCTAAGAGTTCAACGCGAGTTACTGGGAATCCAGCTTTCGAGACAGACAAAATCCAATTTTTTAAGTGTTCTTCTTCTTCAGAGGATAGCACTGTATCTGGACCCATCTTCCTCCCAACTGGTCGCTGGCCTTTGACTTTGTAGTAAAGTGAAGAGTAAGGTACACAATGTTCTTGCTGCTGCAGCAATAGCTTTGCCTCTAGAAACATCTTCAATAGCCCGTAACATACTATCTTCAGGATACTTGAGAATGACGGAAGGACCCATTTTTCAATTTAGCCTGTAATAAAGTAAATAAAGTCTTATTGCGTTCAGCCTAAATCAAACTCTAAAAAATAATAATAAAAAGATAAGGAAAAAAGACTTGTTTTCCGGCCACTTTATCAACTCAAATCATAAAATTACTTATAAGTTAGTATTCTAGAATTAACTATTATTATTGGTTGAGCCAATAGCGGATAGCAGTTACACCGGTAGAGGATACCCCCTATCCGGCTTTGGTCACATTGTAGTTTTAAAGTTGAGGTTTGCTCCTATCTTTATAATATTAATTTACTCACTTTATAACGTACATGAGAGCTATCATTTAAAAAAAAAATCGTTTGGACCAGTAGCGGATAGAGGTATCCACTACTGGTGAGAACCACTAGATTCGGATCCAGTAGCGGATATGCTTTCAAATTATAATGAATTCCGGCAATAAATCTCCCCCAAAAATGAAAAATGTCTAAAGAAACTATAAATTAAGATAATTACAAAAGATCAGGGAATAATAATGAAAAAAATGACCACAATACTTTAATCTGTGGAGGTCGGTGTGTAGTTCACAGGCACAAGGAATGCTCCTTCATGGCAACTGAATGCGTGAGGCGTGTGGAAAACGTTAGGCAGTTAGTCACAGAGCGCATGCGCTTCCCCCAATCCTCGCCCTAGCAACGAGGATTAGTTCCCGCCGTATTTAAGAGAAATTGGAATGAGCTACCACGCGGCAAACTCTTATTATCATAGATTAATGCTCCTTATATCCTCCTCTGGTACACTATCCTCTACTGGTGCCTTTACCTTACAATCATGTTCAACCTGTTATAATTTGAAATTTAAATTTTAAAGGGTTACGCTACTGACCAATGTGTCACGGTGTTGACACATTAATATTATATTATTAATTCAATGACTTTTACGGCTAAAATATATTACTGTTTTATTTATTTATGCATAAATGTCGTTTATTAATTTAATATAACTAATTTTAATATTATAGCAACCTGTTGCATTTGATATAAACTCATAGAAATAAAACAAGGTAATTTTAAAGATTTATTCTGATTTTAAGTAAAGAAAAATATACAATTTATATATATATATATATATATATATATATATATATATATAAGTATTTTTAAGAATCACATATTGCTAAGAAGCTTACTTAATTCTATGATAAGTCTTAATATTTATCAAGTTTCTTTTAAATAGATAAGTTTTCTTTTAATTTATTAGGAACTTTCGACATTTTACATCACAATCAAAGCGTATAACTTGAAAAGTCTTTAGTAACTGTGTTTTTTTTTTTTTTTTTTTCAGTATTTTGTTTTAATAAATAATACCAAGAACTAGAATTATTAGGTACTACCTAAGCCATTTTAACGTAATATCACACTCAAAGAGTGAACCATGGTAACTTTCATTAATTTTAAAATATATGTTTAGAAAAATCACTTTTCTTCTCTAAAAAATTTACTAAAGGCACTAAAGATATTTTAAAAAATAGGTAGGTATTCAAATTTTTCAATGTAAATAGAAATATCATTTTTTTTTTTAAACATTTAAATAAAAGTATACCTAATACATAGTATTTTTGTGCAAATAATCAATATATTTATATTCTTTCACAACCATAAATGTAGTAGAGACTGAAGTAGGTGGATTTGGTAGCTTGTACAGAACTTCGTCGTGACGCAAAGTTTTGCGGTCGGTGACTACTGGCCAGTAAAAATGATTGAAATTTGATTTGGATCTCCCCATCAAGGAAACTGTGATGTTACTGTTTACTTCTTCAATTATTCCTAGAAAATAAGAAAAGTAGAAATATTAGAAAAAGTACAATTTGTTAAATATAGTTTTAAGCAACATAATTTACCTGGTAACCAACTATAATCATATGCAACAACCACCTAGTCTCCTTCGTTGTATTGTGGGAATGAACTTCGAGGATTGAGGCAACTGAGAATCTCTAAAGGGAACGTTAGTTTGCTCAGCATCATTTCCTTCTACAGACATAACTTGGTCTTGAGCTAGATTAGCTTTGTCTAGTTGTACTGTTGTGTTGTTGATGAACGTCTTGGAGAAACACCTCTTCATCTTCAGCATCAGGTTGATAAAGTCCTTCAGGAAAGATCGACAAGTCGATGTCTTGAAACAAACCTGATTCGTCAGCGAGTTGATCTTCAGCTTTAAACAGGGTTGAGACTGTATTGTTAATAGATGGAGGATCGTTTTGCGTTTCGATGGGAGGCAATGAAATGCCATCATTTAAGGCGTAATGATGACATTTCTCTCCTGGCTCACATGACAAACAACTTAGGGTGTTAAAATGTAGCTTATTTTGGGGACTTCTCCATGTAACTTGGCGGGCTTGCTGTGACCCTTTTACAGTGTTAACTATTTGCCCTTCTGTAATTTTAGAAGACATATCTATGATGCTTTCTTCCGAAACATGTCTCAGAAGGACATTGGGAGCTGCTAATTCAAGTTTTTCTATAAATGTGTTCACATCAAAAATGTCATTTCGATGAGCGACAATCTTGTCAGCTAGACGTTTTAAAACTCCACCGACGCCATCAGCCGGTCCCTTTCCATGGCCACTTTCCGAGTCACTGCTTTGATATTTGGGAACATGGCAGGAATTATAGTTCTCATGATGGTGAACATGGTTCGGTTTTTATATTGGGAAGTTGGCCCATCTGATATAACATTTAAGTTAGTAATATTAAAAAAATTTTCGCATAGCAAGAAGGATAGTATAGGCCACAGATGCCCCATGATAGCCCTGGCATCATGTCTAAGGCATTCTGAAACGGTAGCAAAACTAAGTTTTTCACCTCCACAATATGCGATCCCAGTGTGGAGAGAAAGTTGTTTTTTGGAGCCCCCGAAATGTACCGATTGTGGTTCTGCTCCGTATTTACAAAGATAATTCTCAGAGAAGTCAATTTGGATGCAAAGACTGGTGTGGCAGCTACTGTTTCTCAAAGAACGGAATACTCGTTGTTGGTGTCTAATGGTGTAATTATGCTGAAGAAAATTGTTAAGCTTTTTCTCATTCAGATTGTCTTTCAGAAGATTGCGCACAGAACAATGAAGGGCTTTCTTTACAGTCACTTTGATTTTTTTTTTCGATGCCTTTAGAAACTATTAGATCATCAACTCGGAGCCATTGGAAATATTCAATTTCCCGATCTTCAAAAGGCTCCATGGGAATGGTTTTATCTTGGCAATTTGTGCAGATTCTCTGGTAACAAGCACGATTGCACTGATTTTCACAGGTGACTGCGGCAATGAGATCGTTCACGTTCGAAAATTTAATTACATTGTGCTTATGTAAAGCTTCTAAGACCAAGCGCATGCTCTCATGATAAATGCATAAGCACGTTTCTCTGTCTTTAGCTTTAGGGCTAACAATATAAAAAGGTCGGAATTTACAAAACGTCGCATAGCTAATTTTTTTTCCAGAAGTACTCAAGTACAACTTATGTAGGTTTTTGAGAGTGTTTACTAAAAATCTTTTTTGTTTTTTCACACCGTTGCGACGGATGTAGTCCTTTTTACCTGGGCACTGCCAACTCTGTTCGTCCATCTCAAGGAACGTTGAAACATCTTTCTGGGCGTTGATCGCGTCCTTTCTAAATTTCTTTCATACCGCAATAAACGAATGTTTCGCCTAGTTGCATTAAAACGGTAAGCTTTATAAGACAAAAATTCTCCTGCTTCTTTCATGAGTCTATATTTCTTCAGTAAGTCACCAGACAAAAGTTTTGAAAAAATTTGTTTTTGGGACTTATTTTTAAGGTCCTTATAAGTTTTTGTTAGTTGAGCTTTCAAAACTTCGCCGAATAATAGTTTTCTCTTAACAATCCGTTTATCTCCCTTTGATACTAAGGCATTTACATTTTTTTTAGGCGTACCCGTTAAGGCATCATACTTCTTTTTTCACCCTATAGAATTTTTTCTTGTACTTCTCAATTTTTGTTTTCAGTCTTTTAATACATTCTCGTTTCCTTGGCCAAATCACGATATGATTTGGCTTTGTCTTTCCGAGCACGTCTTCTACGACCAGTCCTTGTAGTTTCTGAGAGTTGTTCAGCTGCATTCTGCTCAGAGGGTGTCTGTGGAGGAGTGCAGTCGATTAAATTCTGCAATGCTGCCTTCCTTATTCTTGAATCTCGCGTGTACTTTCGCCACTGTTTTTTTTTCTCTGCCGTTTTTCTCGCTCTGACATGATCTTCAATGAGCTTTATTTTTCCCTCTTTTACTCTCTTCTTGTGTCTTATTTTCTCTCTTTCTTTATCTTCAGCATCCAAAATCGGGTCCTCTCTTCTCCTCGCGCGCCTTTCTCGAGCCGCTTCTCTTCTTGCAGCTTTCCTCTCGGCTTCAGATCGGTATTTTTTTGGCCGAGCCATGGTCTTCGTTTAAAATAACTAAAAGAAAAAGATATATAAATTTGTTTTACTTAAATGTAACGATACATTGATTTTTTTTATCAGATAATTATTTCTTAAGATCCTTTTAGATATTAATGCCAAGACCATAGCAAAAAACGTCAGTCCCGTAGCCAAAACTTTTAGTAACGGCTCTGACATAGTTTTTGTTACGGTGTTGACATTTTCAGTTTCCAATGGACGCTGTATTTTTAAACTTGGCTTGAACTTGGTAATCAAGGTCATTTCTTGCTGTCCCTGACAACAGCTTTAAAAAGAAATAACAGTTGTTTCAAAATGATGAAAAAAAACAGAGGAAATTAAAGTTTAATGGTACTGAGTAATGAAAAAGTACGAACCTGGTTGTTGCTACGTTGAAGACCATGAGAAGCCGACTGAGCAAAAACTAGGGAAAAGGACCAACATGTCACCTTAAGCAGTGTTGCCGCTCTTATAAAACCGAACCGTCATTCGAAGTGTAATTTTTCAAAAGATACAAAAAGTTTTTACCCCACTCTAATTAATTCAGTGAAACAAAATTTTTAAACTCTATTGTTGTGACTGGGGACCGTTACGGTACTGACCGGCATTAAAAGTTCTAGAAATTGTTCTAGAAAAGTATTTAGAGGAAATTATTTTTGATAATTAGGTGAAATAATTAACTGAGAATACATTAGGCACCTTCCCTGAACATAATTTCAAAAAACAAAGCAGGGAGAGCTCTGGGACTGTAAAGTGCCCTGTAATCTCGGAATGACCCTTAAGATTGTGTGATAATCTTACAACATTAAACTCACAGTGATAATATTGGGCAGAGGAATCAAACTCGTTGCTGAGTGGGTCGAATCGGGGCTTCAGCATACCAATGACTTTTTCATCCAATTCCGTAGAACGTGGAGTGAAGGTTCCACCTCCAGTTTTATACCTCTCTACCTAAAGTAATTATTAGAAAAAAGATAAAATAATTAAAATTAAAGCAAAGCTTCCATCGTAAAAAGTGTTGAGACCCGATATAAAATAAACAGAAAGTGATACTAACTTTATCATCACTCAGATTTTGTTTTGCGTTTCTTTTAAGCTTGTCATATAAATAACGTAACTGCTTAGCAGTTCTTTTTTCTGAAAGACATATACTATTAAACTCTAAGGCAACCTTCACCCAGGCTTCTTGTTTTTGTTTTACAGTCCCGCCATCTGTTTTTTTGTTATCCAATACCTGTCCATGAACAAAATCGCAAGTTCATTATTTGTTATTACTTGGTAACTCTAAAATATTCGAAGAGAAATATCAGCTTTTAGAAAATTGTATCTAATATTTGACAATCTTATTATGATAAGGATTTTTTTTTTAACATGGAACTTGTTCTACCTGCGTTCTAGTTGGTCAAATGTGATAAAATTTTGGGAAACGCGAGGGCGTTACGCATAGGTTGACACGCTTTACCTCAGTTGGTGTTGCATGAATCTAAATTTGATGAATGTTTTCTGATATAATGTCGTTAGGGCATCGACGGTCAAGAGGGCAAACCCTAAAACATGCTCCGTGTTATTCTTCCTTTAGGGCCTATGTACACGGACCTACTGAAAAATCCAGTTTTTAATAAATGATTTTTAAAAACAGCACTCTCTTCCTTTTTAATCACTTTGGTTCCTATAAAAAAAAACTAATAATTATTCATTTTCAAACAGGACAACTAAAAATCCGGATCTTCCAAAACTCCTGGAATATTTCAAAATACTATCCTTAAGGGCAGAAAGTAATTTCTCGGGAAGCAGAGTGGCCAAGGATCTCCTTCCACCATCTTAAAAATCATTAAATCCTGAAATATCTAAAAATATTATCTTTCACTGGCTTTTAAAAAGGACACTCTCTCTTCTCGTTTAATTTTTTTAATATTTGTTCTTTTAGTTCCAGTCTAACGCATTCGTCGTGAGGCTGGAGATTGTCTTTCGACCCATCTCGAGAAACTATAAACTGAAATCATTCGGCAACACGTCAGGAGAGTCTCTAGGAGACTGGTTGCTAACCAGTTACCATCGGGTTTCCGACCACAGCGCCTTGTACGGTATTATTATTTGATTAATAGGAAGGGGTTCAAAGTAAACTATTTGGTGATTCCCGCCACTTTTCAGATGCTCCGTGTGTTAACGCCCTTAGTCAACAGGCTAATTAGATTTGAAATTTTTAACGGTGTATTGAAAAATATTACAATGTGAAACAATACAAGATACGGAAATTGTCAACTTCATAAAATGAGTTATAGTAAAGATTGTTACTCACATTCTTATGTTTCTCGACAACCTCAATTAAGACATTTTTTTCATAATTTGAAAAATTGTTTGCTCGTTTTTTGTCCATAACTAAAAAAAAATATAACAACACTAGCTCTATCTGTTTGATTTATACATAAGCTTTTTATTGTATTTACACTTAACGAATGTATAGTATCGATCTTCATGTTATAACAACAACGTATGTCATTGTCGAATCAAAAAACATATTGCTCAGTTAGCTATTGGTTCTAGAAGTCCATTTTTTTTTATAATAGCAACGACCAAGATATAAAATTCGTAGTTTTGGAGCTCATTGAGAGCGGAAGTATGATTACTTTATTTTTTTGCTTTGATACTTTTTGTTTTCGAAACAGAAGGTTTGTTGAACTGTTACAACATTTAGCTATGATATCTGATGGTCTAGAACCGGGTGCTAAGAGAAATCTCATAAAGTATCGATCCTATAACTTTATCGGACGATTTAACAAACCTTAACTAGTATCCAGGCAACGCTTTTCATAGATTATGAATATTGATAAGATACCTTACGTTATATTTTTAAATATTGTTAAGAGAAGCATCATACGATAATATGATATAAGATATTAACCGTAGAAGAGGCTCCATAAATGTAACAACTATACCAGCTCTATCTGTTGGATTTTTAAAGAACCTACTTAGCGAATCGCTAAGTTAGCGAACGATTTAGCTAAACAATAAGTTAGCTAGCTAGTGTTCTAGCAACGCTTCTCACAGTTTAGCGGACTGTTAGTTATTGATGAGATATATAATGCTCTAGCAACCGGGCATAAATGTAATAAATATCATGAATTTATAACAAAGTACAAATATTTTAAAAACAATTTTGGCAAACCCTTTTTAAATGAATTGTTATAATATAAAGTTGAGATTAGTAGAAATGCCCAATTCCTTTCTAGTCAGTAAAAAACTAGTGTGCAGTCTTCTTGAAAACCAAACATTGACAAGAATGCAGACGGTGTTTGTCTGGCTGAAATTCCTTGGGATTTCAGTTTTGTTTTTCTGGAGGGTACAAACATATGTAAACTCTTTGGTTTCTAAAAATATGTTCGCATGGTGATATATTCACTGGGAATAAGGAATTTCGGGAAGTTATTATTTACAATTTCAAACACCTCCCTGATTAGAGCAAATTTATCAATTTCTCTACGTGAAGCTCTATCATGCATGTTATCACATCGTAAACATCTCAGTAGAAAAGCAAAACTTCGCCTACTCATTAAAAGATAACATGAATTCATGTCTTTTCCCTTGGAATTGCTCCACAATTTTCGAACATTATTCCTAGACATCCCGTAACTCCTTATCAAATATAATAGACCAAATAAAGCTGGAAGCTCAACTTTATCTGTCGTCCTGGCATTTCTATCTCGTGAATATCTACTTTTCAAATTGTTTATGTAAATATTTCTTGAATTTACATTGGAAAGAGGAGAGGGGGGATACATTGCTAAATATCTATCTCATACAATAAATTATTAAAGAAAAAATTAGTTACGAGTAAAATAACTTAAAAGGTCGCGTGGGGAACACTTGTCAACCAAACTAGTTTACCCACCCACAACAATGTAGATTTCAACAATAGGGTCTTCTTGAAAGATACTGAAAGGGACGGAATGATGGGGGTTATGGAAAGGGAATAACCCTTAAATAATGGCAGGTGGGTGACAACTGTCAACCGCGCGACAACTCCAGGGTTAAAAAAACCTGACACAGGCGTAGAGCTCCTCAAATCAATCGATAAAGCAATTTCATTGGAATCCCTACTCCGGCTTCCTATAACTCAAACAAAAGAGTCTGGGGCGAAAGATTCAGCTGATATTGAAGGGCTTATTTCAAGATGTCTTGAAGTCTGTGATGGAGAACGTGAATCTGTTCTTTCCAGTTCCACAAAAGTATGCTTTCTTTTCAAATGCCTCTTCAGATTACCTAAACTCCCTCCAGGGATGCTCATAATAGAATGAACTTGGGGTATATATATGTATTAAATTTTCAGCCTTTTAGGTAAAAACTATCACACCTACTTTAAAACCTTCAAACCTAAACTTAAAAAATACTAAAATAATATAAAATTGCACTTAATAACGACTGTTCTATTGATTTTTAAACAATATAACCTAAATAGATTGTAAATGATAAATAAGCTACGAAATAATACTATCACAATAGGTATTAAATAAAATACGAGTATATTAAAAACATTGGTTTTATAAAAATAATGTTCCTTGAACTTTCATTATAACTAAGTAGATAGGTATAACGTTTAAACATTAAATAAAAAAAAATGTAGGCTGTACGTTTAAAAATAAAAAACGTGTTTAAAAATAAAAAACTCATGGGCTCTACACAACTTGGTGTATTTTCATAGTCCCCTTATAGGTAGGAGTGTTTCGAGGAAGCATATTCTTCTTACTTTCGTCGATTATATGCAACTGCACATTCCTTATGTTTTCTTGAAGTGACCCTGTGCTACTATTGTATCTGCCGTCCTCTTTAATTATTCACCAACTCCATCTGGAGCTCCCTTTCCGTGGCCAGGGGCAGTATAATTCCAGGTAGCTAGATCTATGTCAAATGATGATTTGATAGCATGGGTCAGCAATCAGAAAACTGTTCGGTTCCTGTACTGAGTTGCAGGACTATCGGTAGAATATGCAGTTTTTTTCAATTTGGTGACGTGACGCTTTAAGAAGTCTAAAATCGGCTGCAGGTGAGACCGAATAGCAGCTAGTGAAGTAGCGATCCAAGCTTTGTGAAAGTGTACATAAAGATTTTGTTACTATGGGGCTTTAGAAATCGTTTTTATAACACACTTGAACTGTGTGTAAAGTGAATTGTTTGCCACTACCGCCGAAATGAAACGATTGAATTTCACTGACGTACTTCATCGCATAATTCTGACTTAAATCACTGTGAATTAGAGCCTCGTCGTTCTCTAATTGCGATTTTTAGAGTTTGATCGCTCTGAACTGGTGGACAGTGATTCCTTCATGGTGTAGATATTTCATGAACTCGGACTCAAAATTGCCTCAGCACCACTAACTGTAAATCTGTTTTTAACAACATTGGTAATAGTTTTTTTCCACACCATTTTTTGTTTTTTTTATGTTTCACGAACAGTAACCTATTTGTTGTATATAATTTCAATCTGTGTGAGCAAAAACGGAATGCGCTTTGTTTTGCAACTACATATTACATTTTCGCATAAGGCAGTTGATATTTCTCGTTTCATAGCAAACATGCTTAGCCTGTTCCGATGGGTTCGGCTTGTCGATCATCTTCGCTTTAAATATGGCAGTTGCGTGGACTCAGCAAACGCACGTGTCTCGTTGGTGAACGATGTATACCCAATTTTGTAATCAACTTGTTGACAAAACCGTCTTTAAAAGTGAGTCAGTCAGAACTCGCTTTTGCGCTTTTAGGGTCTTTTTTACTTTTTTCTAAAACAGTGATTTATGTTATTATTAAATTAACACTAGTGAAAAACGTTCCAAATTGTTTATTCAAAATATTTTAATAAAAACAATCAAAGTAGGTATTTTATAATAAATTCATAGAAATTTTCATTTTGGAGGCCAATAGTCTCTCAATGATTCCAAAATACATTCAAAAATATCTCTTTTTCCATACCTTCTCCTATATACAAATTCACATAAGTAGGAATCAAAAAGGCTTCTTCTTGTACCACATTCCTTTTTATTTCTTCTTTTTACAATTGCCCATAGCGACTCAATTCTTTGTTTGTGCGCGCGCTCCTGTATTAGGATCGACAAAGTTCTCACTGTGATTGACAGTATAATGTCTGTACCTCATACCTGGAAGTTTTTTTATACGCATAAGACCTCCATAAGTCGGAGTATATTGTTGTACAAGGGCGTATAGAATATTTAATGCATTCTGTTAATGTTGCTGCTGTTCTGTTCGGCACTGCATAAAGAAAAACTTCTCTTGTCTCCCTACACACACCTCCGAAAACCCATTGATTTGGGTACACTCTCCCCACTTGGTATTTTCTTTTTGAAAAACAGCTTTCATCTATTTTAACGTTCAACCCTTCACCACCAATTATCGTAGGTTTTTGTAATATATCCACGGCACAAACTTCCCTTTACATATTTTTCCAATCTGTTATAGTCTTCGAAGACACATCTAATTCTTTTTTACAAAATTAAACGGTTGCGTACTCATTAGCCCAGGCGTATATAAACAATATACATTTCCTTAACGAAAGTTTACAATGATTGGACCATGTTCCTTTAAATGCACCAATTTGTTCCCTGCAACTTCTCAAAAAACATTCATAAAATGTCCTCTTCTACATTTTCTCGTTCTGTGCAGTAATCCACATCTCTGTAGGTATTGGAAAGCTATTTCTTCTGATTTTATTAATTTGCTAAGTTTTAAAAGAATCATATTTAGAATAAGCAGGTTAAAAATGATAACTAGAACGTAACCCTGAATATAAATGGTCATATGGTAGTTAGGTTATCTCATAGCAACTGTTATTTTATCTAGATCGCATGTTACTTAAAAAAGTAACTGGGGTGGCAAAAGTAAAAAAGACCCCGCTTTTATTTTTTTTTAGTGATATATCACGCCTTCCAGGACAAAGTTTGGAAACTTCATCATCCTCGAAAAACTCTTTAATATCCTGTTAAACTTTTTTATTTATCTTTTTTATCCTGCTGCGTACCTGTGAGTTGTTCGTTCTTGGTTGCTTTGAAAAAACTTTTCTTGGTATTGTATGGAATTTTGACAAAAGTTTAGATCGTTTCAAAATCAAAACATTTCCTGCTAACAGTTGGCCAAATTGACGTTTCTCGCCCTCCGAAGACAACGTACTGTAGGTGTTCTTCAGCTGACGTTTAAGAGCTTTCCCAAAAAGAAGCCTTCGAGCTACTTCTTTTTTATTGCCCGGTTTAACTTTGAACTATGAACTTGAACATTAACTTTGAAACTATCTTTCTTGGAGAGTTTTCACCGGCATACTTTTCTTTTAACCTGTAGAATCTTTTACGCCATTTGCGTATATCTTTTTCCAAGGCATTACCTTCTTTGTTAATTTCTCGTTTTCACGAACAACTTTTGACCTAGCTTTTCTCAATTTTTTTCTTTCCGAGTTTTTCCTTGGTATCATCAAAGGAGCTGGATTTGGAGTCGTTTTTTACTTTTTCTCTCCTACTTTTGGCTTCTTCCTTCTTCGCACGTATCTCTTGTTCTGTTAGTTTCTTTTTAGGAGCCATATCTGAAAAAGTTTTGAACCTGCTCTTAAAACGTTATTAACTTATTAAGAATTAATGTAAGAATTTACAAGTTGGAAATAAGCATAAGTAAAAGTAAAAAATTTACTATTAATTTATCTATAAATTAATTCAGTTATAACTAAGACACAAGTTAATTATGTGCATTATAAAAGGTTCTTCAACTACCTTAAATGGAACCAAGTTGTAAATGATGTAGTGTTTATTCAAAAATAAAAGCAATGCCAGATAAGCAAAAGAAATTTATGAAAATTGTACAAGATTCAAGTTACAGAAAGTTAATGACGATTATAAATTGGAATATAACAATCATGGTAAAATTAAATTAGAAAAAGTAAATAAATATAAATAAGATATATGAAATAAAGTTGAAAAGCTTCTAATCTTACAAAGATCGATTCTATAACATAAGCAATAATAGGATAGACTTTAATATTAGAAACTAGCAATATTTTTTTTTTTTTTTTTTTTTTTTTTTTTTTTTTTTTTTTTTTTTTTTTTTTTATTTTTTTTTATTTGAATAATTACAATCTGCCTCACTCAAGGGCAATGAGTAATATTGATGACAGACACTCATTCACACAATATGTACAATGATAAGAAAATCAAAATAAACAGCTTTAAAAATACAAGAGAAAAAAAAAAATAAATAAAAATATATATATATATATATATATATACAAGAAATAAAATAAAATATACAAGAAATTAAATATAATTTTTTTTTATAAACTAATAAATAAATAAAAAAAAAATATAAAATTAAATAAAATTAAGAAAGAAAAGAAACAATTAAAAAAGAATAGAAAGAACATAACTACATTCATACTCTATATACAAAATTTACAAACATTCCAGGGAAGACCCCGATCCAAGCTCGCCCCCTTAAGGAGGGCAAGCCGGACACAGAGAGTTCCCAGCGCTGTTCTATCAGCTGCGTCACTAGTAAAATCCAGTGGAGGCTGGGAGAGAGCGCAGTAGCACAGTCGCACAGGACTTGAGTGGAGAAGCTGGCCATTGCCAGAACTCCAATATTAAATATTACAATAAGTCTCGGGGCCATTGCCGTTTTAATCTGCGAGGTGGGTTATAAGGATGCGTGGAACTGGATAATGAATGAGCCAGAGGGTTAGGATGGTTGGAAAGATTTTGATGAAATTTGGAGAATTTAACTGGTATCAGATCAAGGACAAAAGGTATATTCAGATCATTATGAAGGATTTTGTTGGAAACATAATATGGAGCATTTAGGATAGTACGAAGGACTTTGGATTGGAAGGATTGAATGCGTTTGATATTCGATTGTTTTGCTGTCCCCCACAGTTCAAGTCCGTAGGTCCAGATAGGTTTAATGATGGTTTTGTATATGAGGAGTTTGTTTTCAATGGAGAGTTGGGATGTTCTATTTAGTAGTCTGTACAATTGGCTGAAACGTCTGTTAAGTTCTTGCCTTTTAAGTCTAGTGTGAGGGTTCCAAGTAAGTCTTTTGTCTAAGTAGAAGCCCAGATATCGTACTGTGTCAGCAATGGGTAGCAGAATATTATTGATATAAACAGGAGGGCAGGTTGTGCGGCGGAGGGTAAAAGTTACGTGGGTACATTTCGATTCATTAACTTTGATTCTCCAGCTGTTACACCAGTCTTCAATCAGTGATAAGTGGGTTTGGAGATTATTGGAAGCTATTAAGGGATCTGGATGGGATGAAAGGATAGCAGTGTCATCGGCAAATGTTGCTAGGAAAGTATTAGGAGTTGTAGGGATATCTGCAGCGTAGAGGATATATAGGACTGGACCAAGAATGCTGCCTTGTGGAATACCTGCCTCAACTGGGTAGCAGTGAGAGTATTCCATTCCGCAGCGAACTCGAAAGGAACGGTTAGTGAGGTAGGATCGAAGGACTAGGAATAGGGATTGAGGTAAAAAGGTTTTGAGTTTGAAAAGCAAACCGGCATGCCATACCCGGTCAAAAGCTTGCGCTATGTCCAGAAATGCGCCGGAGCAATATTCTTTGCTCTCAAGTGCAGAGGATATATGGTCTACAACTCTAAGGCCTTGTTGGACAGTGGAATGCTTAGAACGGAATACGAACTGGTGTGAGGGAATATTTTGGGATTCAAGGATGGGTAGGATGCGCTTGAGAAAGAGTTTTTCAAAAATTTTTGAAAGGATGGGAAGAAGGCTGATCGGTTTGTATGATGATGGATTGTTGGAAGGTTTGCCCGGTTTCAGGGCAAGGATAATGATGGAGTGCTTCCATTGTAAAGGGAAATAGGTTGTTCGGAGGATGCAATTATATAGGTAGGTAAGAAATATGACTGCTTTGTGGGGAAGTTGCCTGAGGATTTGTGAGGTGAGGAGATCATATCCGGGGGATTTACGGGATTTTAATTTCCTTAAAAGAAATTTGACCTCAGAGGGGTTAATTGCCTTAGGAGGCAAGGATAGAGGAATCGGTGAATCAAGGGATTCATGGATCGTTGCTGTGTGGGTGGGATTAGAATCAGGATGAGGAACAAATATGCCAGAGAGGTGCTGGGCAAATTCTTCAGATCTGCTCTCGTCAGAAGCCGCCCATCTTCACGCCGGAGGGGATGGGTGGTGGATTGATATTTTAGGATTTTTCTAGTGGTAGTCCAGAGGGAGTTATCTGAAGAAGAGAGTGAAGAAAGATAGGAATTATAGGTTCTGGATCTAAAGGTAGCCAAATTTTTTTTAAGGAGTTTGGTAAGGTAATTATAGGATTTCCGATCATCTGGATGCCTGGTTCTTTGCCAGATAGCTCTGGCATGACGTTTAGATTGGATGAGGTCCAGTAGATCTTGGGGTAAAGGATTTTTCTTTCGAACTTTGGGAGGGGAACGAGGTGAGGATGCAGCCCAGGCTGCTTGCTGGATCATGGTTGTGAAGGAATTAGTAGCATTTTCTAGGTCCTGGGAGGTCTTAAGGGATACTCTGAGGTCTATAGTGTCGGTTATTATTTCTCGGAACAGGTTCCAGTCTACTGGCCCTCTTATAAATGAGGGAGGAGGAGGTTTTGGGATTGGAGTGACGGAAATGGTTAGGATTAAAGGGCTGTGATCGGAGGAAAGTTCATCCAGGCGTTCTATGGAGTAATGAAGAGGTCCTAAGCCTAAATGAATGAAAAAGTCAAGAAGGTCAGGGTTTCGGTTAGGATCTGTGGGCCAATAGGTAGGAGTGCCGGGAGAAATAAATGATCTTCGGGAATTAAGTGCAGACTGCAATGCTCGGCCACGGGAGTTGGTGGTTCTTGAACCCCATTGCTGGTGCTTAGCATTGAAGTCAGCACCAAGGAGAAAGCGTTGACCTAAGGAATTAAAAAATGAGTGGAACTGGGATGTGGAAATTGGTTTATTTGGTGGGCAGTAGGCCGCTGCAATCTTGAAGGGAAAGGAGAAGGTTTTGATAACAACTGCTGTGGGTTGTAGGAATTCATTGGCTGATAAAGGGAATACGTGGTGAGGGATGGAATGGTGAATGATGACAGCAGTTCCGGCGTGGGCTCTACCGTCAGGGTGGTCTGTTCGGTAAGTTTGGTAATGTGATATATTGAAACGTTGCTTACTGGTCAGTCTAGTTTCTGTAATTAAAGCTACATCGATTACTTTGTCATGCAGCAAGGATGTTAGTTCGTCAGTGTGATTACGAATACCATTCGCATTCCAAAGGAGAATGGATAAGGGTTTTGTGTAGGGCATTTAAGGGTTTTTTTGGAGAGGGAGAAGAAGAGGGATAACATTTCTACAGTACGTAACAATTGTAATCCAGTTACTGCGCTTGAAAGAAGAGTTGATAACTTATTTACAGCAGGAAGAATAGGAATAGACTGAACAGTTGGAAGTTCAGCAAGTGCTGTTAGCGTCAGTGGCTCGCTCATAAGATCTTGTCACTTTAAAGCGTAAGAATTTAAATGCTAATGAACTTGAAATTTTGATAATCAACAAAGATAAAACTAAAAGAACTAGGATAATTAAACTAATGTATATATATGGATCAGTTGACTGTGAGATTAGTATTGGTCTGTGAAGTGTATTATTTAATAATTGGTAGATAGAGAAGAGGCACTTAACATCTTGGTTGCAGTAGTCAGGAATCATGCTATGACGTAGGATAGATAATGCTAAAATCTATAGGAAGTGGAAGAAACAATAGAAGATGATGTATAACATATAATTTATATATATATTACATAAATTATATCAACATCAACTAGAATGGAAACTCGTAGTGAATACCACGAATTCCGAACGTCGTCTAGGAGCCATAGTGTTAGAAACTTTTCCTCTCAATTTGTTTCCTACAGTACGTAACAATTGTAATCCAGTTACTGCGCTTGAAAGAAGAGTTGATAACTTATTTACAGCAGGAAGAATAAGAATAGACTGAACAGTTGGAAGTTCAGCAAGTGCTGTTAGCGTCAGTGGCTCGCTCATAAGATCTTGTCACTTTAAAGCGTAAGAATTTAAATACTAATGAACTTGAAATTTTGATAATTCACAAAGATAAAACTAAAAGAACTAGGATAATTAAACTAATGTATATATATGGATCAGTTGACTGTGAGATTAGTATTGGTCTGTGAAGTGTATTATTTAATAATTGGTAGATAGAGAAGAGGCACTTAACATCTTGGTTGCAGTAGTCAGGAATCATGCTATGACGTAGGATAGATAATGCTAAAATCTATAGGAAGTGGAAGAAACAATAGAAGATGATGTATAACATATAATTTATATATATATTACATAAATTATATCAACATCAACTAGAATTGAAACTCGTAGTGAATACCACGAATTCCGAACGTCGTCTAGGAGCCATAGTGTTAGAAACTTTTCCTCTCAATTTGTTTCCTACAGTACGTAACAATTGTAATCCAGTTACTGCGCTTGAAAGAAGAGTTGATAACTTATTTACAGCAGGAAGAATAAGAATAGACTGAACAGTTGGAAGTTCAGCAAGTGCTGTTAGCGTCAGTGGCTCGCTCATAAGATCTTGTCACTTTAAAGCGTAAGAATTTAAATACTAATGAACTTGAAATTTTGATAATTCACAAAGATAAAACTAAAAGAACTAGGATAATTAAACTAATGTATATATATGGATCAGTTGACTGTGAGATTAGTATTGGTCTGTGAAGTGTATTATTTAATAATTGGTAGATAGAGAAGAGGCACTTAACATCTTGGTTGCAGTAGTCAGGAATCATGCTATGACGTAGGATAGATAATGCTAAAATCTATAGGAAGTGGAAGAAACAATAGAAGATGATGTATAACATATAATTTATATATATATTACATAAATTATATCAACATCAACTAGAATTGAAACTCGTAGTGAATACCACGAATTCCCAGCAATATTAAGATAAATGGAATATAAATTAATGTGACCAGAAAGGGAGAATACAAAAGTAAAATAAAAACAAAGAATTGGCCAGATCAAACATAATTAAAAAATATTAGATGCTCCAAACTAAATACATGTTAAATGATTTAGTGTATAAAAAGGTAATAGAAAATTAATAAAGATATTCTACAATAAATAAATAAACGAGAAAACACTTTTAAATCCAAGTGAAGCACTATTAAGTTATTATACTTATTTAATAACATAAAAAAGTTAGTTTAAAAACTTGCCTTTAGATATAGAAAAGGTAATATATTGAACTACGAAGAACGATGGATCTAAGAATCGAAGATGGCCGATTGAACTACGAAAAACGATGAACCTAAGAATCGAAGAAGACTGATTGAACGAATAAACTACGGACCGAGATACAGATTTAAGGAACGATAGTTCCATAAAAATCGTTCCTCGGTCCTTCAGATCACTTCACGGAACGGTTCCTTTAACCTTGGCAACTTCAACCGCCTACCAGCCCACAGACGCTCAACACCGTCTTCAATATTTTATTTGTGAGCCTTCTTTTCTCTTAATCTCTTCATCAAGAGATTCTAGTGTGGCGATTGAATAATATTTTTAATAATAAAAGTAAAAGTAGGTTAAAACAAAAGTTTGTTTTAAGATTACGTGATTATATCGACATTTAAAATACAATACTGGGAGGTTAAAGAAATGTATACTCATTTCGACAATCCCAGTATTGTCTGGCTATGCTGCCAATATTATACCATGTTTCATGTTACATTAAGTATGGGCGTTTAACATTCAAATTTTAATTTAAACTCTTCAACAAATGGAATTTTTCAAGGTATTATATATAAATATATATATAGATATAAATTTATATTTGTACAGCGTAATTCAATACGTCTTAAACGATATGCCTGTCGAACAAGTAATACTCAATCGATTGTAATAAATGAATGTTAGTTATGTGATTGACTAGTATTTTTAATAGTAGAATATTAATGTAAGTTTTGTTATTCAATGTTTGGAAAAACAATAATAATTAAAGCATATGTTATGACTCAAAAAATAGTGTCGAGTTTTGTTGGGCTGGTTACTTTTATGTGATGTCATTTACGTTCTTGATTCTATGTAAGTTTGTTTTTAAACTTTTTTATAATCTAATTCAGATAGGATATGCTGTGTACAGTTTATTGTTATGAGAAAAGATTTGTTTTGTTTTTTTTTTATCTAGACAGGCTACTAAAGCCCACCATTCAGCACTAAATCACAACCATTTTCATTAATTAATAACCTGTTAAGTGTTTGGAATATTTTATGGTTTATGTTAAAAACAAAAATGTTTGGCAGACGTTATTCAGACAGTTTTGTTGGATATAAAATAATGTGATAAAAGCTCTTTTTACAACTATGAATCAAGATTTTATGTTTTACAAATTTGATTGGATATGATGAGGTGAGGAGAGGATGGCAGTGATAATAGTCTTTTTTTCCCCCTCGACTTTTATCAAAACACAAGTAAAGGACTGTTACCACAAGTACTTGTACAAGTAGGACAGTAAGTGTCAGGCTAGCTAAGGGAGAAGGGGGGGGGAGAATTAGTCAGGAAATGAGAATAAGCCAAAAAAAAAAAAAAAAAAAAAAAAAAGAGAACCCAGAAAAAAAACACACCAAAAATATTGTTGAGCGCCACGTCGTTTATTAATGGTAACACGACGAAAACCTAAGATAAGAAAATATGAGACAAAATAAAACAAGATTAAATAAATCAATAAAATAGCCCAAAGAAAAAAATATTTTAAACTGTAAAGTCTTCGAAGAAAGATAAGGAAAACACTAGATAGTTTAACTCTTAAATATACTTCCACCAATTAATTGCGATAATTAATCAAAACCACAAACCCATTGATGCTAAAAACATAAAAATAAAATAAAATTATTTTATTAATAATTTTGTGATTCTCACCTCTGAATTCAAAATTCACCACCATGCACTCAATCCTTAGAAATGACCCTTGATCATTTCCATAAATCTTAATGTATAATCATTAAATTGTAACAATTATTATTTTTATTATTTTTACTCAATAATCAAAATTATCTCTCCTTCAATGTTGGTCACCCCTTTTCCTTGTTTTTGTTTTTAATTGATTTGAAACCAAGATGCAAATGGAAATTTAAAAGGCAATAATAATAATTTTCAAACGGGAAGAATTTTGTTAATAAGAAAGTTGGACCATATATTATTACTGTTAACGAAGCATTATTTTTACACATTATGTTTATCAAAACTCAGTTTAACAAAATTTACAAATTAATTAAACAAACAATATTGCTTTGTAAATAGGTGGTCCAAAAATATAAAATATTTGCGAGTTCGCTTACAAAAAAACAGATATTACGAAATAAACAAACAAACAAAAGTTGAACAATTTCTCTTTTTTAATACTAATTACCCAAATTCAGCAAACATTAAATAATTTATTGTTTAATTTATTCTGGTACCAGCGCAAATGAAATTAAAATAAACTGATTCATGATCAAACAATATTTGAAATTGTTATTTATCTTGCAACTTCCAAAATGTGCTAAGAAGAATTGTCTGTTTCCCTTATTTCTCTTTAGAGGGAAAGAAAACTAATCAACATACAACCTTTAATAAGGTTTAAAGGAGACTGATAAAAAAAAATTAAAATAAAATAAAACTTAGTATCTGGGTGCACCCTTCGGCGTTAACAAGCGATGTATTGGTATCAAGGGACGGCCACAATTTCTTTTCCAATTTTGTTGTTGAATCCACTTAGAGCTGTAGATGACGTTGACTCATAAATTTTCTTCGATGAATAAATCCCCTGTCGGGTAAGAATCCAAAATTCCAATATTTGGAGTCCAATTTCAAAGAAAAGAAATGAAAATCCGGCCTTGCCGTTCAATGAGCTTCTGTCACGTACCTCCACACAATCACTTCTGCCCCGCACAGTGGGGCAAACGTGGAAAAAACCCCCAAATCTTATGATTTTATTATTTTTTTTTTTTCATTATTTTTGTATACCTAAATAAATGTAGCATAAGGTTGTGGAACTGCTTTTTCGATTATTTCATTGCCAAAGTCTGTACACGTCCTTGAAGTTGCCCTTTTCTGGAGTTGAGAAAATAACACGGTTTTGAAGTTCTGTTAAAATAATTTTTTATGAGACTGAATTTTTAGCAAAAATTTTGTATAACCCTTTGAACTTCACTATTGATGTTAACTGGTTTATGGACGATTTTTATTTTGTTAATGTAGCCACAACCTTGACTGCCAGGAATTTTCGAAGTTAGCTGTCACGTAAATTTAACTTATGTTCATTTCACTTGGTCTTTCAAAAAAAGCTACACCGAACTAGGCTCTCTTTAGGGGTTCAAATTGAAGTAGAGGTATCTGAGAAAGCGTGTTATAAATATAAATCCCGGCTTCGGACATATTTGTTCAGGGGATGAATTTATGTGTTATTTTTCATTATACAAAAAATGATTTTTAGAAATTATTTTTTTTCTTTTTATAACTAGGATGTGAAAATTGGCTTACTATATATGTATATTTGTTTTTATTAGTCTGTCTTATTTAATATATATATATATATATATATATATATATATATATATATATATATATATATATATATATATCTCTTTTCTTTTTTTTTTCTTAATCCATTGTAAAATGATGTGATATAATTAGGATTGATGAATTAAATGCCACTTCTATTGAGATTAATTGTATTGTGAGATTCTATTAATTAATTGTATCGTTGTATTCTATTGCGATTAATTCTATTGTAATCTCAATAGAAGTGGCATTTAATTCATCAATCCTAATTGTATTGATCCTTCTATATCATCATGCGTACCTTAAGTGATGATGTGATATGATTTCTGTTTTTATTTACAAAAATAAGTAACACACACTTAACTCTTCTTGAGAGAATTAGTACCAAAATATTTCAGACATATTAATTTTCAAAAATAGCTCTCCAAATAAAGAAAAAAATCAATTTAAAATAAAAGTTTTGGACTTTGAATGATCAATTTATGGGGTTATTATTTGTATCACTGAGTTCTAATTATTGTATACCTTAGTTGTCTTATGAAGATTATCATATTTACTTATTTTATTCTTTTATATCAATGTTATTTATTCTTTTATATTCTACCACTGGAATCATTTTCGCTCTATATTTATAACTAAGCTCTATATTTAGTGTTTGGACTTATGAATAATTGAAGTTCGGATAATCGGCGCTCTTCTGTTCATATGGAATTAATACGAGAGTGTCTTTTTCTAGTTATTGTGAGTTTCATTACGTTCATTTTTTTTGTTTTTGTATTTGTATTAGTGTAGTGATATTAGTTAATGAAATTGGTTTAGTATTAGTATAGTGGCAATTTATAAGGAAAGAAAGAATGGAAGATTTTACGGTTACACATGAAGTGTTGTGCGAAATATTATTTACCAAAGCTCGTCCGTGGGAAGTCAGTTTAAAGGAACGGTTTGTCGGTCTACAAGAAGAACGGTTATCTCAAGTAATCGATCATGTAAAAAGAAGATTTCGGCCCCAGTTTCTAAAAAAGTTAAGACAGGTAAATCATAGTAGAGAACATTTTATCAAAAATAATATGGAGTGGTTACAGAATCATTTTGTGATTAATTTTAAAAAAGTAGTAAAATGTACTCCTACTGATACAAATGTGGGTGGTAGGCCTTTAAAAGATTTTAATAAATGTGGAAGAAAGGCTAAACAATATAAAATAGAGGATTTGAAAATAAAATTCTCCCAAGAGTTAATAAACGCGGCAGGATCGACAGGTCAAAAAAAGGAAAAAGTTCCTATGTTAGATACAGATAAGGCTTTAGCTCTTTTGACTCAAGCTGAACTATCGAAATATCAATACAATATTATAAAGAAGGTTATAAAAGATTTTGGCTTTAATATACTACCGTTATAAAAAGATAATGGAATCCAAAATTAAATGTTATCCTGAAAATATCCACATATCTGATACCTCAGCACAAGTCCCCTTGCAAGATTTACTTGATCATACAGTTAATAGGATTGTAGAAAGTAAATCACTAGCCGAAAAGGAACAATGGGACGATAACTTAGTCCTTCACACAAAATGGGGACTGGATGGTGCATCAGGCCAAAGCCAATATATGCAAACGTTTTAGATTAATAATGTGCACGAATATCCATATGTAACTATTCAGGATAAAGACGAAGATGATGTTAGCCAACCAGAAGATATTTCTGATTCACATTTGTTTATGACCTCCCTATTGCCTGTACAAATAACACCTGTAAATAACAGCGATATAAAATTCTGGTTGAATAATCGACCAAACTCAACACGATATTGCAGGGCTCTTAAGTTTCAATTTAAAAAAGAAACCCCTGCGCTAATTAAAGAGGAAAAAAATCGCGTAGAATTTGAAATAGCCAACCTCAAAGATTCGATAATACATTGTGAAGAACGCACACTACGAGTAGCCCATGCCCTGTATTTTACTATGATAGATGGAAAAGTGGCACAAGTTGTAACTGAAACACCATCGGCAAGCAATTGTGTAATTTGCGGAGGTAAGCCAACGCAGATCAACGATCTATCAAGACTCGGAAAGTCTCAGAAGGATGAAGTTCTCCGAATGGGTGTCAACGTTGCATGCCCGAATTAAATTTATGGAGTACATATTACACCTAAGTTATAATAAACCAATCGAAGCCTGGAGGACTTCAGCAGCTACTCGCATTCAACGAGATAAGAAAGCTGACGAAGTGAAAAAAAAACTACGAGCAAAACTAGGTATAATCGTTGATATAGTGAAACAAGGAACTGGAACTACCAATACGGGTAATATTTCTCGGAAATTTTTTGAAAATCTACCATTGACCGCTGAAATTACGGATATCGATGAACAATTGATTCACAGACTTAAAATAATATAGGAAGTTATTTGTGGTCAGTCACCGATAGATCCTGTAAAATTTAAGAAATATACAGCAGAAACAGCTGAAATAGCTTTCACAAAGTACCACTGGTACTATCTGCCGTCCACTGTTCACAAAAATTAATAGAGCACGCGGTCCCTCCTATTGGTTCTCTCTCTGAAGACGCTCAGGAAAGTAGAAATAAGAACTATAAACAATACAGAGAACATCATTCCAGAAAGTTCTCTCGAACAGCAACAAATGAAGATGTTTTTCATCTTATCATGGTCACTTCTGTTCCCGTGATAAGTAATTTAAGACCAGATTATAAAAAAAAAGAAGTTCCCATTATATGATAAAACTTCTCATTTACTGTTTCAAAAAAAGGAACAATTAAAAATTGTTTTTTTCTTTACTTTTATAGTTAATATATTTTATTTGTGTACATATGTAGTATGAGTGAATATAATCTTTTTTATTATTTTAAATATGATTTTTTTTTATCATTAGTTCATTATGTATCAAATTGAAAAATATGAAGATCAAACTTCTTTGTTGATATAAGATTGACAATTTTAAATAACTGTCCAATCCATTCAATAGAGTTCAACTGAAATCACTTTGTAAAACTTTTTACATTTTTCAAATTATCTAAAAAATTTTTTTAAAAAATTAATTTATTTCCAAATATAACTTAATAATGAATTTTAACCTAATTGAAGGAATCTTGGGTATATAATAGAGGTATATAAAATAAATTTCATTCAATTTATCACCTAAAAAAAAATACATGTAATAATAAAAAACTTGATTTTTAATTTTTTTTTTTTTTAAATTTATAAATTGAAAACATGGCTCAATGCTAATGATCAGATTGCTCTGTTTATGGTTTTATTCTATTCAGCTGCTTCTGTAGCATATAAATATACCCCAAAATTGCTTTATTTTATTTTTTTTTTTTTGCTGTTTGTTCTTAAATTTTGACCCTTTCTGATCATCTGATGAAGCTGATTATGGTTTCATTCAATTCAGCACCTCATGAAATATATAATTCCGAAATTTCAAGCTTATAGCACGAACCGTTTAGAAAATATGAGGTTTTTACCCATTTTGGGCCATTTTGCCCCACTGTGCCCCGTTGAGACCTGTCCATCTTCCCACGTGGCTTTTGTTTTCGTTCCGTCGCCTCTTATTATCACTATTAATCCGTTGACGTATTTTATCAAACTTTTAATTTTGGTCTATTTTACTACCACAATTCATTTACATTAATAAAATTAACAATATTAATTTTCTGTAATGAAAATTATTATTAAAAAAAAATGGAAAAATTTATTGGAAAAAGAAATGTAGAATTTAATAATTCGTGGAGAGGGGCGTCACCAACATTGTTTTATTTAACATTCAGCTTTCACTATTCATCTTTCTTATTAAAGCAATTAAAAAAAAGGAAAACCACCATGAAATCGAAATCAGGAAAAAAAAAATGATGTTAAAAAAAAATCAACATTAAAAAAAATTTACGTTAAAACTTGACTTCCAAACTCCTCCTATAAAATTTTGTTATTTTATTTTCCAGCATCAATTGTTTATATTTTAATGATAGTTATTATCTATCAAAACATTTTTATCCAAGCCCTCTATTCAATAAAAAAAATCAACCGCATTTAACTAAGTTTCTTTTATTTTCTTTTATTATTATTTTTCCCCTACCTTTCTTTATTATCCATTTATTTATTTATTAATTTTTTTTTTTTTTTTATTTCTATTTCCCACCTTTATCGAAGTGTAACCGGACGTAAAAAAAAAAAATAAAAAATAAAATAATTTTTTTTTGTAGTTTTGCTACTATTGTTTAAATAAAAATGCATTTTTAGATTGAGATAACAAGTTCAAGGTATAAGAAAAATACGAAAATTGTCAAAACATTATATTGCTTTATCAAAAGTATAATAAAACATATACAATAAAAATCTAGTCTTTAAAAATAATATTGTTAAATAAATGAACATGAATATAAGAAAAATAAAATATATACGTGACCTACGAAGTCTGTCCGGAAAGAGAGATTTAAAACAAAATAGTTTTATTCCAAAAAATTTACAATTTAGTGTTATCTTCTTCTAAGTAGCACCCTTGAGATATAATACACCGGTTCCAACGATTTTTCCACTAGTTACAGCAGTGCTGGAAATTATCTCCTGTAAGCCTATTAAGAACCCTCGTCACGGCCTCGGATGCTTGTAACACTCCCAAAATGAGTACCCTTCAGATGTGATTTTAGCTTGGGAACAGAAGAAAGTCACAGTGAGCTAGAACGAGGCCATAGGATGGCTGAGGAATCGTTTGAATATTTTTGTAATACTAATTCACAAACCAAGTATTTTACACCTATCAAAAATATAGTGTCTGCTTGACGTGTTGAACTTGGTGACAAAGCCATATTTTGCAATTTTTAATTTTTCATGTATTTTTTCTTTTAATTTTCTTGATAAAAACAGCTTATAAAAAAAAAAAAAAGTGTGTGTGCTCTAGACCACATGGTGGAAGTGAAAACTTCAAAATTAGGGTAAATTAACAATACGAAATACAATTTTTGTTCTTTATTTTGTATAATCACAATGTAATTACGTTGAAAATGTATACAATTATGATTGTGTAGGATTTTGATTGTGTTCAGACTGATTGTCGTTGGTATCAGACTCTAGAAACGAAACTATTGGTTTATGGTAACTGAAATATGAGACAAATACTTTTGATTGAAATGAATTTCCTAAATATCTTACGAAAACTGCGTCAATCGTTGTTCCATATTTCGTTGTACTTTCATTTGGATCATTGGACATATTAAGATCAAATTTTGTTTTCAAAAAATCCACTAGAGGTTTTGATGTATCTTTGGAGAAGTCAACATTAAAATCTCCACTCATAATCATTGGTAATGTATGGAACTGTTCTTCGAGAAGAGCAGATACTTCTTTGGTGTAGATAATTAAGTTTGCGCGGATGAATTTGATAATGTCTTTTACACTTTGATTAGGTGAAATATAAATAGCTACTATTACAATTTCTTGTCTATTTTCTACTATACATTTCGATACACAAATTTCGCCAATTGGTGATATATTGAATCCAAATGTATGTGAATGTTGAAGTGTGACATCCATCAGCGAACTAACAAGAGTCGACGTGTCTCTCTTATTTTTGAATATAGCTACACCTGCAGATCGGCGATCAGGTCTTTTGAATTTCACAACACAATCAAAATTCGGGACATCGACGTTTTCTTCATTGCCCAGCCAAGTTTCAGATAAAATCAGTATAGTCGAACGTTGTGTAACAGTATCATTGAGATCCAAAGCATGTGCCCGTATACTTTGACAATTTAATGAATATATTGATATGCCCTTCCTATTGGAAATGAAGTTCATTAAAACATCAGTGATTGTTTGAAGCCTGTTAAGTGATAGCCTTTTGAATTCATTTTGTAAATCAATGAGGGATGTGGATTCTCTTCGGCCGTGATAGAATGTAGCCGCATCTCTTTCAGTCACAATATACAGCCCTTCAATGCGTGTTACTCTTGATAATGCGACATATACCAATTGCTGAGTATGCGTTTTCTCATACTCAAACAACTTCATCGAATGTTGCTCCTTGTGACTTGTGAATCGTTATAGCGCATGCAGACACCACCGGGAAATGATTACGTTTAGCATTTATAGTTTTGTTATTATTAAGTGGTATAGTGCTTGATCTTCTGGCTATAGGTACAGCGTTCCTTGGTATGTTATGATCTGTAATGTACCCTAAAACTTTACTTCGTATTTTCTTTCCAATTTTTTCTGGATTTGGAAATATGAGCCAAATTCTGATGATTTCGCCATTGTTATCATAATCGATGAAGCACAATTTTCCTACTGCACCATTTGCTAATCCGTCCGATACATCAACATTGGTAGTTAACATATAATATTTATCCAGCACGAAGGTTATTTCATAAGGCAATCCTCCCGTATCAATTGTCGACATTTTGTGTAGTTTCTGCTTTACGAACGCTTCTTGCTCAGCATTATGACAACCCGTATAAATATCTTTCGCAACAGAAGATACTTTATTTTCTGCTACGTTTAATATGGAGTTATTATACTTTTGAACAGATGCATTCGATAGAAAGAGTCGTATCCCATGAGGACAAGCAACATCAGCTTCTTCTTTGCTCACGAATCTTGATTCAATTAATGATAATTCATCTGTACTCAATTTTTCTCCATTTCCAATTTTCGTGAGAGCGTTGGAAAACATACCGTTTGCTTGCCTCATAACTTCAGTGAGTTCATAAAACTTCAAATCGCGCCACACTGTTGGTCCAGTCATTCTACGTTTTATTTGTTTATATATCGGTGTTGCTCTGACTGGAGGTAATTGTCTCAAATCACCTATTAATATGACATCTAAGTTACCAAAATTATTTGCAAAATTACCAGTGATTTGCTTAAGACGTAAATCGATTTGCTCAAGAAGTTCTGCGCCAATCATGCTCACTTCGTCGATTATTATTGCTTTGACATACCTAAATAATGATCTATATTGATGTGCGACTTCTATACTCAATGGCAACAATTTTGACAGCGATATTTTCAAAGCGGTGTGTACAGTTGTTCCATCTATTGCTACAGCTGCTTTTCCTGTTGATGCACAAGTGATATAGGCATTGCAGTACCCATCATTATCAGAAAAACGATTATATATTTCCATAATAAGTTTGATAACGAAAGTTTTACCGCATCCAGCTGGTCCAGTGAAGAATATCTGTAAAGGATTATTATTATCATTCGATAATAATTTGTTGATTACATGTGTTAACAGCGCCCTTTGCTTTTCATTAGCCATCATCATAGCTGCACAGAAATCCGCACTCGACAAAATATTTTCTTTTTTTTTAGCAATTGCACCAAGTTTATTTAAAGTGGCCAATTGAAGATCACTATTTATATCTGAATTCGGATTATTGTATAATTGCTGAAAGGGGTTTTCTTCGGGAAACCTGTTGGCAACGTCTTGTATTTCATCTTCATCCATAGGGGTTTCTTCACGGCATAGTTCTCTACAAATTTGTATAGTTTTATCAATGTCAATGTCTGACTCGAATTCTTTTCTCCTCTGCAGTATAATATCCTCATTATCATCATAAATTCTAATAAAATTCATCTCTGCTAATATTTCCTCTTCTTCATTTCGGAACGGTAAGTGCAGTGTCACCATCTCTCGCTTATATTCGTTAAAGTCAGTGGCCATGTCGTAATTACGATACCGAATTATCTTGGGTTCACGCCTCTCAATAAATTCTTTTTTCCTGTTTTCCGTGTATTTCGATACGAATTGAGCTAATGTAATGTCATCTAAAAATTCTGGTCTCCTCTCGTACTTATCGAACCAGTTTTCTTTCCAAACATCAGTACAATCATCATCTAATTCAGATAACTCCTTCATAGTTTTTCTTATACGTTGACGTTCTATTGGCCATACCGTTGGAATATATGCGACGACGACTGAAGTTTTAGACATGGGCTCTCGTAGTAAATACCACGCAGCTTCTTGACTTGTGATTTCAGTATGGTTTAGTATATTCAAACTGATATTTTTAGTTATGTCGATAATATCGAATTCTGGATGTTCATCCATTGTTTCGATTATTTTTCTCTGTAAATGGCTTACTCCTCTATTTGTTTTATTAACGTATTCCACAACATAAGCTGCACATGAATATTCCTCTGTAATAAACTGAAAGTCAGTATTAGATTGAACAATATTAAATATGAATGGATTAAAAGGATTATGCCATTTTTCCAACGGTTCACGTTTGACAAAAACTTTTGGTCTGGTAATTCCTGCTCTGATTATATTGTAATAATCTTCATCCGAAGTTATACCATTACGATTGTAAAAATTGTCCATGTCTTCAAAATCTTCATTCTCTAATCGTACTCTGATCTGAGCGTATCGATTTCGATAATTGGTAAACCCTTCCTCTGTATTTTTCATCGGAGTCAAAATCATTGTTTTTTTGCAGGGCATGAATGGAGCTTCAAATCGACATTTTTGCGCTTTTTTAGCGGTAATTTTTTTGTAGCATGTGAATGTATGTTTATGCGTTTGAAGTTTGATATTACCTGAAGCTTCCGCTGCAGAAACCGATATTAAGGTATCTATAAGATCAATGGCTTTATCATAATCTTCATTAAGAGCATCTTTTGGAGCATTGTCAAGCCAAGCCAAGATGTGAGCATGAGGACTGCCCCTATGTTGAAATTCAATGCGCTTGAAGTAGTGGCGAACTCTGTACTTCCCAAATGGAGTACACGTTTTTGATTGAAGAATATTCATAACAACATTAACTAATTTATTGAAGTAGATAGCGCAAGTTACAGCATCTTCATTGATCAAAGTACTTTTCGCCCATGTAATGTAATCGTGATATTTCCTCTTTAATGATGTGATCATGTGTCTTTAGTTTGTACAACAACTGTAGCAAATCTAACCATCCAATTTCATTTGCACTTATGGTGAAAAATACGGTCGGTTTGCCTAATTGTCTAATCATGAAAATAAATCTTTTTTCCTTTCCGACCAATACCAAGTAGAATTAGGTATAGAACGTAAAAAAGCAAGGTTGCTTTCAATGCAATTATGAATATAATTCTCAGATTGTACTTCCTCTTTAGTAATATTAGATTTTTTCCCTATGTGTTTAAACGCAACGGTAAGAGAATCCCTAACTCTTATTCTCATTATTTTCATAGCAACATATAATAAATGATGAGGGGTTACTCCACGTCTATCTGATCGTCTTAATTCACTAGTTGCCATCATGAAGGGAGTAACAGTAACTCCTTCTCGAAACTGTCGAAATTGGCCCAGGTAAATGGAGGGAAATGATAATTCTTCAGCGTGTTCGTCAAATAATAAACTTATAGGTACATTATTTTCTCCTGGAGCTATTCTTAAATACAGGTCATCATTCCACATTACTGTTTGTTGCTGTGCTAATAAACTCTCTTCAATTGGGATATCTTCAAGTTCATTACCATCATTTTCATTCAGTTGAATATTCTTCATTTCGACATCATTTCCAGTAGAACCATCCCGTGGAAGTTCTTCGTCATGTTTATCATCAAAAAAACTGTACATCTATGGTTATATTATATGTTCTATAGAGTGGAGTATCCACCAAATATTTTAGCCATACTTTAATAATGCGTTTATTAATTAGACCATGTAAAAAAACTCGATTTGTGTATTTTTTTTCGCTTGATGTGTACGTAAATACAGTGATCATCATTGATATTTCTCGGTAACTTATTAACCATCGTATTGACTTCCACGGGAACATTAATAACTTGTCCATAAATTCCATATTGGCCATGAACATGACGAAGTCTTCTGATTTGCATGAATGGAATTCTGGGAGAAATCAACCTTTCCGACACTAAATCCAATGGACAATTTTGTAAATTTTCGGGAATTGTAGGGTACTCAAAACCATTGTATACAGCCATTTTGGGTATCGATTTTTTCTGGATGGCAGTTCGACAAGTAGAACAAACTCTAATGGAATGTTCGTCAACATCTGGAAGAAATGTCCGCATGAACTCTACACTATCATCATGTAAAGTCTTTAAGTCCTCTTTAAACCATAATCTATCGCAAATTCCGCAAGCGTATCCAAATTCATTCTGAATGAACTGTTTATGAAATTGTATATGGGCACTGCTGTGTTTTTCATAGGTACTGTAAGTCGCCGATGATCTGTTGAATTGTACATTAGGAGTAGGTGAAGCGCACACTTGAACTTGTGAAGGTGCTAAATTATCATCAATATTCATGGCTTCATCTGCTTCGTTTAGTGGTGTCGAAAGATTTTCGCCTATGCGTATTAAATTTTCCGAATCATCGCGTATAATAAGAGGAATATTCATATTTGTGGATGTTCCGGCAATCTGAGAAGTATGAATTCTAGTATTTCGATTTTCGCTCATAACAAGAGGAATATCTGTATTTGTAGATGTTCCGGCAATCTGAGAATCATGAATCGTATTTTTTTGATATCTGCATACTAGTGATGTATTTGCATGGGAAGGTCCAGGAATTGAATCATGAACTACATGATGAACAGATTTTGCATAGGTACTGTAAGTCGCCGATGATCTGTTGAATTGTACATTAGGAGTAGGTGAAGCGCACACTTGAACTTGTGAAGGTGCTAAATTATCATCAATATTCATGGCTTCATCTGCTTCGTTTAGTGGTGTCGAAAGATTTTCGCCTATGCGTATTAAATTTTCCGAATCATCGCGTATAATAAGAGGAATATTCATATTTGTGGATGTTCCGGCAATCTGAGAAGTATGAATTCTAGTATTTCGATTTTCGCTCATAACAAGAGGAATATCTGTATTCGTAGATGTTCCGGCAATCTGAGAATCATGAATCGTATTTTTTTTATATCTGCATACTAGTGATGTATTTGCATGGGAAGGTCCAGGAATTGAATCATGAACTACATGATGAACAGATTTCAACGCATTTAAACGTTTCTTTTCACGATACCTTCTCGAGCGTTCCTTTGCCATTGCTTTCTTCCGTTCAGCGATTTTTTCTTGAATCCGCCTGTTTGTCTTTTCCTCACTAGAATCATCCTGCATTGATGAATTCGTGAGTTGCGATTCAAGTTGCTTCTTGTTTCGATATTTTGCCACGCGCGCATATGTCAATTCCCGTTTTCGCTTCAATTTGTCATTGTCAATTTGATTTTTTTCATCCATCTCCTGTAACACAAAATATTTCAATATTTATAAAGCAGACACACAGACACAGTTTATTTTTTGTTTCAATTCTTTCAATTTTTTAAATTGTTATATTGTATATTATATGACATCAATATGTAATATATATTTGTATAATATATATATATATATTATATAATATATAATTGTACAATATATAATATAAAATATATAATATATAATTGTACAATACACAATTATTATACAATTATTATATTATTATATAATTTAAAAATGTTAAAACATACCTGAACGCGTGTTGTCGATACACTGTCTAGAGCGACGGATTGTCAATGTTAATGAATTGACAATGTATAGGCTATACCCTATTCTCCACGTCTCTGCTTTGTGCAGTCCTTCTCCTCCAGTTTTAGTCCCTACCAGTCCCTACCAGTTTCGTGCGTAAACTGAAATATCGAATGAGTAAGAGAGGGGCGATGGGACGCGCCTAAAGAAGTTTTCACTTCAAAAAATTAAAATAGGTAGCTAGATACAAAAATTTAGGAAGACAAATTAAATAATATATTTAAGTAAGTAGGTAAATAATTTAATTAAGTAAGTATTCAAGAGGAGAAATTAGTTTTGGGATTGAACGTTTGATAACGTTAACCGAACAAAACCTTAGTTCTTATATACAATCTAAATGTTTTGGTTAACTTACTTGACCAATTTCATTTTGTTTTAATTCCAGGAACAAGTCGTGAGTAATTATTTAACACAATAGAATACGTTTTCCGGGGTTTCAAATGAAAAACCGATCACGAAAAGTAAACAAACGAAACAGGTTACAACAGCACGCTGGGATGCCGGGAGTCCTCAGTGTTGCCAGCTTATTACACACGCATGATTTTTCCGATTTGTTGTATGCGCTGATTTGATGTATAGCTGATGATTTGATGTATAGCTGATTGTATTCTAAAGTAGAGTTGCGTATGATGCGTCATAATAATATTAATAAGGTTTGGAATTATTTTGAATATTTTGAAAAGACTAGATAGCGCACTGTACTCCGGATTCAGTGCCGAGTTCGCTCCGGATTCAGTGCCGAGCTCACGCTTAGTCGAGTCGAGCCGATTCTACCCGAAACAGCGTTACATATTCGGGCGTGACGGCTCAATCTCATTCACACCTCACAAAAAAGTTTTGCTGAGCCCTCACAAAAAAGTTTTGCTGAGCGCGCCTAAAGAAGTTTTCACTTCAAAAAAAAAAAAAAAAAAAAAAGATTGCTTGAAATTATAAAGGAAAAAAGTATCACCATTTTAAAACAACTTACAAAAATTGAGTACTGCCTTCTGCCCCATTTAGGATATTGAAATTTGTACATTAAAACCATCGAAATTCTGTAGAGCTGGAGCGAAAAAGTTATGTCGCATATCAACATACTGCTCTGTATTCACAGCATCTCCTCTTTGATTTTCATAAAAATATGGTCCAATAATGCCTCTTGCTGACAAAGCTGCCCATACATGAACCTTTGGTGAATGCAGGGGGTTTTGATGATTCAATTTAGGATTAGTGTCTCGTCTAAGAAAAATATGTTGGTAAAACTGGTGAACCTCTCTAACATTTCGTTAGCAAACTGGAGCCTGTGAATTGGATCTTGAGTGTTTTAATTCCTGTACTATTTGAAGTTTGTACGAATTTAAATGTAAATCTTTGTGGAGAATACGGTTTAAAGATGTTCTGGGCACATATAAGACGCTGGACCGCATTCTAGTAGAGAGGCCAGGTTGTTCACGAACAGATGCTCTTACACGCTCTACGTTTTCAGGATCCCTTGAAGTTCTAGATTGGCCGCTTCGTGGTTGATTCATTGGTGAACCTGTCTCCTCGAACTTCTGCACCCATTTTCTAATCACTTGAATCGATGGAATTTATTTCTATGCCGAATGTTGTAATGAGCGTAAAAGTTTCGTTGTGCTATAGTCGAAGAATCGTTGTTTCGATAGTACTCGCGTACGCAAATGCACGTTGTGCTCCGCTGAATGACGCAATGGCACTGAAATCCCTTTCGCTGCTCTTGCGTTTCGTAACCCCGCTGTCCCTCACCCCACCCAGCTACCGATTCATCAGATGATCATGGTCACTGCATAAAAGACTGAGGAAGCGCAGACAGGAAATGAGTTGAAATAGGTCAGCCGAAGACATCCAGATCCAGAGGCTGGTCTATGTAGATCTCGGTTTGGCCATCATGCTCCCGGCAGCGAACTCGTCCTCCCGCAAACCATACGTACGTCCTTCAGTGTGCCATCAGATCTCTTCTGGCGATACTGATGCCTGTTGGTCGAGGTCTTCTCCTCGCTTAGATATATCCAGTGGGAGTCGTTCTACTGCCAACTAATATTACGTTTTGAGAAGTCCCTCTTGAATTTTCTTTTCTGTATTAGGTCGTCCCTCAGAGATTGCTGGACGAAGTGCGCCATCACGGGCGGACGTCGTGGATCATCTTTTCTGGACCATCGGCGCCATCCATGTAGCCATCTTTACCCAGCTTAATGCCGGGTCCGCCACCTACCCATGTCACCAGTGCCTAACTATAGATCTGTATTAACAGACCCTGCCCCGCTTTATTTTTAACATTTCATTTTCATTGATAATGAACAACTCTTTATTTTTTCTACGCCGCCACAATCCGTTCTCCGCCAAACATTCCTCGCAGCACCCTTCTCTCGAACCTGTCAAGCTTGTCAGAGATTATCTTGTTCAATATCCAGCATTCACCGCCTTAACTAACAACCCGTCTTATCAGCATTTTGTATATCCTGATCTTATTTTGGCGCAAGTTTAGGTTACATGTTATTAGGTGTCGAAGAGCGTAGTCCGTCCTATTTTTTGTCAAAATTCTTCCTTTGACCTCTTCTATTTCATTGGCTTCATTAGCCATTAATGATCTCAGTTACGGAAATGTCACCAATACTTCAATGACTTCTCCTCCTTAGTCGCAATAAGATCATATCATCAACTTGGTTTGCTGGCATTTATGCTATTCCTATCGTCCTCAATAAATCAGATCTCATCCATCTTTACTTGCTCGCTGTTTTTTTTCATTTTCATTCTCGTCAATACTCGTACATTATTCGTTATATATTTCACATTTCTGTTAAACATCCTCGAAAAGAAAATTACTGTTATTAATTAAACGTTACTTCCTCCGGAAACTTGAATATTTTTTATAGCACTCACTGAAACGAGGATAATCCCTTTTCGTCAATGATTGGTAGTACTCGTCTACAGAATCGCGCCCCGTTTCTGCAACGAGGAGCTAGCTAACAATCTGTTATTTTACTACTTTATTTATTACATTCCTCGGAGATCAGATAGAGGATATAGCAGCATGATTTGCCCTGCACTCTCTTTTCCTCAATCTCTCAATAATCCTTAGCTTTTGTTTAATATCTTCTTCTTATATTTTTATTTTCACCTGCAATTTACTCCGATTCAGCCTCTTTCGTTTTTTAGCTGACTTAAACTACTGGTTCCAGTAGAAAGTTTTTTCTGCATCAGCTTTGGATATTCTTATTCGTAGCCCTCCAAATTTTTTGACATTCACTCTGTTTATAGCTAGCTAACAATCTGTTATTTTACTACTTTATTTATTACATTCCTCGGAGATCAGATAGAGGATATAGCAGCATGATTTGAGAAAGTTTTTTTCTGCATCAGCTTTGGATATTCTTATTCGTAGCCCTCCAAATTTTTTGACATTCACTCTGTTTATAGCTAGCTAACAATCTGTTATTTTACTACTTTATTTATTACATTCCTCGGAGATCAGATAGAGGATATAGCAGCATGATTTGCCCTGCACTCTCTTTTCCTCAATCTCTCAATAATCCTTAGCTTTTGTTTAATATCTTCTTCTTATATTTTTATTTTCACCTGCAATTTACTCCGATTCAGCCTCTTTCGTTTTTTAGCTGACTTAAACTACTGGTTCCAGTAGAAAGTTTTTTCTGCATCAGCTTTGGATATTCTTATTCGTAGCCCTCCAAATTTTTTGACATTCACTCTGTTTATAGCTAGCTAACAATCTGTTATTTTACTACTTTATTTATTACATTCCTCGGAGATCAGATAGAGGATATAGCAGCATGATTTGAGAAAGTTTTTTCTGCATCAGCTTTGGATATTCTTATTCGTAGCCCTCCAAATTTTTTGACATTCACTCTGTTTATAGCTAGCTAACAATCTGTTATTTTACTACTTTATTTATTACATTCCTCGGAGATCAGATAGAGGATATAGCAGCATGATTTGCCCTGCACTCTCTTTTCCTCAATCTCTCAATAATCCTTAGCTTTTGTTTAATATCTTCTTCTTATATTTTTATTTTCACCTGCAATTTACTCCGATTCAGCCTCTTTCGTTTTTTTTAGCTGACTTAAACTACTGGTTCCAGTAGAAAGTTTTTTCTGCATCAGCTTTGGATATTCTTATTCGTAGCCCTCCAAATTTTTTGACATTCACTCTGTTTATGGGTTATCATTTCACATACTGGTTTAACTTGCATTTTCTCTAGCTTCTTCTAGTATTTGAGATGTTCCTTTAATATCAGTTTTCTATGAAGTTTCGGGTCCTTTTTGTAATTTTTCTCGCCGAAGCTTCTCGTATTCCATTTTCTTCTACTCCCTTTCTGATTCATTGCTCATCTTTCTTGGGGCCATTGTAATCTGCAAATTATTATTTTTTCTTGTCTCTCTTTAAAAAATAAAACTGTTTTTAAAGATTGCCTCCACCAACTTTATGTGTGTAACCACTTGTGCAATTAGATATGAAATTTGTAGTTCTGGCCAAAGTATAATCTTTAAAGCCAGAAGGCGGTGGAAAAGTCCGTTCATTCTAAAACTTCTCCACTTTTCTGGGGGCAAACCGTTTACTAAATAACAAGGTCCAAATCCACCCACCGATCGACACCATAGAAATGAATGTATGAAGGATATGTGCATTAAGAATGTTGTTTATGGTATGAAGGGAATTCTAATTCAGAATGGACCGAGCCACTCAGGCATCAAGGCCGCTCATCTCTTCGTATGTGTTTTCTACCATGTTTTTTTTTTGTTTGTTTTTTTTGTTTGTGGAACCATTTTTGCGAAACGGAGAATGGCTCTTCAATTTTTAAGTTTTTATGAAACCATATTGCTTTTTCTCTACCCATTCGCGCACAAATATCAGCGCGTTTTTGCATGAATCATTAGTAGACAGCTTTATCTAGGTCTTGTAACGTTAAATTCTTCGTTGTTTTCCGATAATACCATGTTTTCACTTACGACTAGGGGAGAGTGGGGCAAGATGGGGTACTTAACATTTAGAGGTAAATAAAATAATAAAAAACTCAGATTCATGAAATAAATATTTAAAAATGTAACTGTACATAAGAAGTAAACAAATTTCAGTATAACAAAATGCACTTCCATGAAGGCAAGTATTATTAAAAATATTTTTCCGTTTACAGAACAAAAATCCATCTTACCCCACCTGGTGGGGCAAGATGGGGTTTCCAGTGGGGTAAGATGAGGTAAGATGCATGATGGGGTTAGTCACTGACAATGTCCACAAACATGAACTGCTTCGTCATCTTCATCTTCCTCCCCTGCACAGGAGCAGTGAGCCCACCGTTGACATACAGAACACTGAATCCAGCCTTTAGAAGATTGTAAATATAAATAACCGCAGTACAAACATTCTGCGTCTGAATCTTCCGATGAGGATGAACTGTTCCGTTTCCGCTTAGAACTGGTTTTTGTCACTTTAGCTTTCTTTTTTTCTGGCCTTGTCTTATAATAGTTTAATGTGTCTTGCATTGTTTTGCTTTTTTTGTTATTAGAGTTATTCTTTTGAACAGATCTTTTAGCCAAATTTTGCTTCGCTTTTTCTTTTTTCTTAATTTCTTTTTCTATCTTTAAATTAAGTTCTGCTTGCAGCTCATTCTTGTACGGAGACTCACTCAAAACCGCAGACTTGCCGTGTTTTCTGCTCCTCTTCTTTAAATGATGGCCATTGCACGATGGAATGGGAAGAATATCTTCTGGAGTTGGGCATTTAGTATAAGTCGTCTTATTTTCATTAGCTGGAGTGGTGTTCACGGGAAATGCAGAAGATTGGAAGTTTCCGACCGGTGAAGCAATTTGGGGTGGGTCAGGAACAGAAGCTGGTTGGGGCGTAGCAGGGGCAGCGGCAGATCTAGGTGAGTCTGTTTGTTTTAGGAGTGAGCCTGCATTTTCAACCAATGGCCTGTCTGTCGTCTCTGAAGGTGCCTAGTCATGGTCGCTGAATGTTCCTTGGTTGACCGGCCGAATTCCAGTTTTCCGGAAACCATTTATTGCCGTTGACATAGTTGCTGCTCTTACAGAAGCGTGTCAGTATAACTTGGCAATTTGGTAAAGTGAAACAACTCGGCCTGGATTCGATCTCAGCCAGCAGGACACTTCCTGGTCATAAAAAACACTTAAAGGTTTCACGAAACTCACGTTAAGTGGCTGTAAGCGATGGGTGCAGTGGGGTGGAAAGCGTAACAAAATCACCCCTTTTGCCCTTGCGTGATAGATTACATCCATCTTCTTAGTGTGGGTGGAATGCCCGTATAAAAGCAAGAGGACAGGTTTCTCTTTCGTAGCTCTGCTCCATTCCACAAACTTAAACCATGTGTAAAAAATATCTGACTGCATCCAACCACTTGAAGCAGCGGCCCATGCCCCAGGTGGACAATCATTCATGAGCTGTTCGTTAGTTAGAGCTCTTGGAAATAAAAACAAAGAGGGCCAAAGGGATATAGGAACCAGCAGTGTTAAAACACACTTCAATGGTAACTGCGTTACCTCTTTCAGCAGATGATAGCACACCAACTTGTTACCCTAATAATACTCTACTCTATAATACTCTACCCTTTTGTGAAAGTATTTTTGACCTATGTTAGTGACGCCGGTTTTGTCGCAGTTATAGATCTTGTCAGCAGTAAACTTATGGGTATCCACGATGCGAGTTAGCAAAGTGAAGAAATTAGTAACATTAGGTTTGTTAAAGGCTGTTGCTCTAGCCGCATTAGTGGGCTCTGGTTTCCTAAGAGATAGCTGGGGATGTCTGGCCTTGAACCCAATCAACCAGTCTTTTCCAGCTACTTGTTTTTCGGTAGAAAAGGTATGCTTTTTCCCATTGAAACGCAAGTATTCTCAGATCATAACGGGTAAGCCCGAACAGCCTTTCCTCCATTTTAAACAAATAATCGATTAATAGATTTTCTTCCTCTGCGGTAAAAACCGTTGTGATTGGTCCAAGATTCTTAACTAAAGTAGGATCACTATTCTGTGGATAAATTGTACCACTTGGGCCTACTGTCAACACATCATCAGTTTTTTTGCTTTGTTCTGTTTTACACGTCGTTCTATGGTAATGTAGATTGCGGCCCTTAGAAAGAGTCTGCTGCTCTTTTATAGCCCATTTCACCCCTCATAACAGCATCTATAGGATTTTTCATCGATTCAGGGTTCCATTTCCCTCGATTAGTCTTTTTTTTGTACGTTCGAACCATCTCTAATAGGTAGTTCTAACCTGAAAAAAGAAAATTCCATATTAGGGAAACAATGGGGTAAGATGGGGTATACCCCATCATGACCCATTGATATATCCCCATCTTGCCCCACTTTTTGGCATTAAATGGTTCGTTTCAGGTTAGGATTGGACTTATAGATTTAAGAACGTGTGAAAATGAACGGTTAAAAAGTACACCTTCCACTGATATATCGTGTAGTTTAACAAGTTATTGTGGCTTACCTGTTATCAAAAGTAATCTGGCACTGAACAAAACTACTTCATGATGAAATTGTAAACATTCGGCACAAACACATGTGTACAAGACAAACACAAAACATGGTTTATTTTATATTCTGTATCTATTTAATCATCCTTTACATATTATCGTCGGACCAATCATAGTCCGACCAGGATTTCTGTAACATTTCAAAACGTTCAGCTATCTCAGATGGCGTTTCTGCGTGTGTTGCATCAGGTAAAGGTAGGTTTTCCTAGCGACGTGTTTTTTTGCGCAGCAGGAACCGGATTCGTCCCAATTGCGTCGGCAGGGGCATGAAACTTATCACGCGGCGTTTTTAATGTTTTCCTAGCAAAGCGTGTTCAGTTGACGTATTGACGAACAACGGACATTGTCTCGGGTGTGTCATTATGGAACGAATCCAAAGAAGAAAGAAACTTATTGCAATGTTGATTCTGAAACAAATGAAAAATAATGAAGAGGACCATATTTTCTTGAAAAATATTTAGAAAATTAGAAATTTAGAAAAGAAATAAGTGACTTTTATAATAATCGGGAAAACAAGGGGTTTTTCAAACTTTTAATCAATAGCCATCTCATTGATGAAGAAGAAAAAGTTCAGGAGGTATTTTAGGCTGTCCCGGAAAGGTTCGCATACGTTTTGAACCTTGTAGAAGAGGAATTGAGAATTTCTTCATGTAACCGAGTCAAGATACCAATTACACCAGCAGAAAAATTGGCTTGAACTCTGAGGTAAGTGGACAGATTAATAAAATTAAGAAAGAAACCATAACATTTATTATCTCTATTGAGGACTTTTGAGGCTCATTCCAGATCAGATCTTTCTTCACGTTGTTTTTAAATTCTGGGTCTTTTAAATCATATAAAATTCTGTGGTGTTGAACAAACTCTATCAGAAGTTCGTCTTCTTCAGCCGAAAAACGCAGTTTTTTTTGCACATTTGCCGGTTTTTTCCCCATTTCAGTCAAATCACAAACACTACACACAACAAAATAAACGTTCTGAGACTGACAAAACCTGACTATTGCGTAGCGTGAAATAAAATAGACTCCTCTCCAAGCAGTCGGTCTAAAACGTTGAGCGCATCACGTCGGCATGGAACGTGTTGCGCTCTTTAGGAAAACAGTCCTATTGAATCCCTATGGAGGAGTAGGTGACGTATTAAGCTGAGCGTAACACGTCGCATGCGACGCGAAAAATGCGTCGCTAGGAAAACACGGCTTAAGACAGTGTTATCTTCCTCTAGAATGGCATTGACGAAGACATTCGCATCAGAGAAGTCTTTAGAGATTGGAGCAGTTTGGAACACGACTGGAGGTTCTCCAGTAGCTGTAACAGATGAATATTCTCGTAACAGTTGGTATAGTCCGTCCGGATGTACGTTTTTTGTAGTTAAAGAAGACATGATGTTGTCTATGTTAGTGGTCCAAATGTACCGTCTTATACGAGTATCAAATTCTTTATTGATTGGAAACGGGTCGGCATTACAAGTTACTATTACTGGAGTCCTATTAACAAGGTTCTTACTTTCGTATTTTACGTTAACCGGTAATGGGGAACCCGCGAATAAAAGTTTAAAGGATTTCAGGGACGCCGGTTCAACGTTCGGTTCATCGAATATAAGAAGATTACGCCGAGGACAATCTTGGAACGGAAACTGGGAGTACCTGTTGGAATTACCTATGTATCCGGTGTTGATCATCAACTTTCCCACGATCGTAGCGAACCACGTTTTACCTACAGACGGACGTCCTTTTATTAAGAGGCAGTTGGTTTTACCTGTTTTGTGGTTTAAAAGATCACCTAGGAAACGTAAAAAGTCGTTTCGTTCGTATGGACTCATTTGCATGGATAATACTGTTTTTATGAGATGGTATGACGCCCCCGCATTAAGTACGTCTGTTCCGTCTGGATAATATTGTACGCGAGCTGTCGAGGTATCATCACGCAGTTTATCCAGTGGCAATTTAGATAGAATAGTGCGTCTGATTTTAAGAGCGTTTTGTAATGTTGTGTCCCGGTCGGTTATATATCTAAAATAGGGATGATTTAGCCATACATCTGATAATGTAGTATCGTGATGCGGTACTATAATGTTCTCTTCCAAGAACCTAACGAACGGGACAGCCGCGTGTTGTCTACGAGGTCCTTCCCCGCCCTTGCTATATCGAAGAGGTCTCGCCGGAGGAGGCGCCACTTCTTCCACGTCTGAAAGTGAGTCGTCTGATTCACTCCGATCTCGAATGTTTCCGTCGTGACCGTCCACCAGTCCCTGTGAGCCGTTTCTTTGCATTTCTCGTATGGTATCACCTTGACTTGCAATATCACGGAGGGCGCTGAGACTGCCGTTCTCCGCTAGATTGCAGCACTTAAAGGTCAGAAGCTCATCTACCCCATCTTACCCCGGTACCCCGTCTTGCCCCACTATCTGTTGGGGTAACTGTGTTACTGTTCTTTCTGGGCTTAACGTCCTTATGTACTTCAACTAGGGCAGGAAGGACGGGTTATCTTACAGGCTGCCAACCCATTCTAGCTATGGTGAGAAGTCAAAATTCATTACGTGGTTCCGCCACGAAATAAATTTTGACTCGCCCAGGTGGGATTCGAACAAGAAAATCTCTAGAAAATCTCTTTGACTCAAGGTTTTAGCTTCGAATACATCTACAAAATTTTACCGCTAGAAAATCTCTTTGAACAATTATATTCTCAAAGAACCTACTTCAGTTTGTTTAGTTTTTTATTGGTAAAATAGTATCTGAAAGTTCATCAGCATGGAAACATGAGTTGAACGTCAGCAGTGTTACTGGTCAGTAGTGTTACCTCACGGACGTCATTCTACAGTGAGGTGACGATTTTTATGTTAAATCCAGAAACTTTTTCCTTATGTGTGAAATAAGACCACATTTTTAAAAATGGAAACTAAATTACAGAAAAGTTGCTAATACTCCTGACTAAAAGTTATATTACCGACCTCTGAAATAATTTAATTATTAACCCAATAATTCTTAGAGAAATTTAAACAGAATTATACTAATTAAGAAATTATTTAATTTAGGTAACATTCATGACATAAAAATCATTTCTGTAGACTTAAAAAAAAATTCATATTGCAAAGTATTTTTGAAAAAATTAACATATGCAAGTAATGATACAAATGTAGTCGTTCAAGAAAAATGGAGTTCATATTTCGACTTTTTATTCTATCTCTAAATCCAAAACTGCAATTTCTTTTAGAATGATCCATAAGACACCAACTTCATATTGGGTCCCAAAGAGCCAATTTTTTACGTAATTTTTGAAAATTGAACATCTTTCTAATTGAGTTTTAAAAATGAAAAATAAAGGCTGGAATCATTAAAGACCTTAGAATTAAAGTCTATATGTAGAAACTATGTATGATTTTGATAATACAAGATAATGAAACAAAATTTCAAGACGTGATTTAAATATTAATTTATTTTACAAATAATAAATTTGTCTAGTATTATTTTACTTAACTTTTTTGTTTACATAATAAAATAATTTGGAAAGACAAAAAACTATTTCCTAATTCGATTATTCAGGCAGAAATAATGCAATCTTGACAGATTCGCTAGGAAATTTTGTCTTTTTTTGTGCATAGAAAATTTAGCAAAAAAAATTAGCTTAGTTTTCGAGATATAATCAAAAAAAAACATAAAGTGCGGAAAAAAACAAAACAGATTTCGTGCAAAATTCAAATTCGAGTTCAGCGACCCATAACATAGAGGGTGAAAAAAATTAAAATTGGATGAAAACTTCTTCATAAAAATGCCGAGCGATAAGTCGCACTTCTCCGCGAAACCACGTTTGTCGGTACTCTTTTGGCTTCGAAACTATTGGTCCGATCCGAAATTTCTTTTTTTTTCCCCTGAAAGCTTGTTAAATTTCCTACTAGAGCTTATACATTTTGATAATGACACGTAAAATACTCATGCCTGCGTTCTAAAAACCGCGTTCTTCCCATAGAGGCTGGAAGGCGACTTGCAAAAGTTGAATTCTTTACCTGGCATAACACTTCCCCCGACCATCCAACACAGGCCTCCTTGAGACCCCTAAGGAGTGGAAAATAAATCACTCTCATTACTTTCCGGACAGACCTCTTATGATTTCTATCTGTTTCCGAATGAGGATTTGTTTAGTTTCTCAGGTAGTTGTATAATTTTCTTAATATTTTCTCAATCGTATCCTCATGACCATGCCCTATGCTATATGAATCTTTTCTTCATACAATTATATTAAATACAGAGGGTTTGAAGGCCCTGTCTGTTGACTTCGTTAAAAATGGCGTGTTAAATTGAAGATGCCAGTATCTTGTGTATCATAGCTAACTAACATATGACTAAGTTCCTGTTTTGTGAAATGTGAAACTGTCCTCGGGTATTCATATTTCATATCCACCGCCACTCCAGCATCAAGCAATGTCATCAATACTGCAGAATAACCATTTCAGGCTGCAAGATGACCATCTTCATTGCAGTTCTTAAAAATCAGGTCAGAACCAGTGCCTGCGAGCAGCTTTTAAGCGTTTCACTTATTATTATGAGCTGCAAAGAAAGCAAAAGTGTTTAATTTTATTGGATGAAATCTAAGTTGGATGAAAACAACTTAGTTTCCTGCATCCAGCCATTTTGAGCAGCATGATGAAGGAGGAAGTTCGACCCTATTTGTCTTTAGTTTTAGTATTTTTTCTCAATAAAATGTATATAATTTTGGAATCAGATTGTCTTTTGAATAATCACAATATCAAATCCTAAATTCGAATTTTGTATTCAGTATTCATCTCTATATGACAATATTTATAAATATTAAGTTCAAAAAGTTCCACATAGTTTCCTGGAGGGAGCTCATATTTTATTGTGATTAGCGAAATAAATATACAAACCAGATATAGATAATTCTACTACCGAGGGGACAAGGCCTCTTGCAACATCGACAGCCAATCATCTTGGTTGTTTGATACTCTTCTCCATTTCTTTTAAATGCAGAATATCTCGTGTTTCCGAAAGGAAACTTTCTCGATTGTAAACGCTTTAACTGAGATTTCAGCCTCAGCAGCTTTTCGAATTGTGCCTTGAACTGTCGAAACATCAATGCCGAAAGCGGTAGCGATTTCGAACGCAGAAACTACACGAGTGCACAAGTACTCATGAGTGCTTACCGTCACCAATGTAGTTGCTCTGTTCTTTCCCTTACCCTTAAGCTTCTTCTGAACATAACGGTGTTGCGTACAGGGTAATTTAATTTCAGATCGTCTTAAGCAGGATCCACACTATGCCGCGGTAGGCCGGGCGGGTTGACCCGGGTGGGCTAAGCCGAGCGGGTACGTTCGGGCCGGCACTACGTCCACACCGAAAACGAAGCCGATCGGGTTATTTCTACCTACATTATTAGTTTCAACACCAAGACTGGTGACTTCGTTGAAGAATACTTTAGAAGTTTTTTTAAAGTGTCCTTAAAGTGTTAGTGTTTTCAAAATGATTACCGACTATGACGTCGCTATGTCAGCCATGGCTGTGGTGATACTTGCTTTAAATCAGCCCCCAAAAAGACGTCAAAGAAGATTTTGGATTCGCCCGAGCCTTAGGAGAGGACGGCAGCTGTACAGGGCTAGCGAATTAATGAAAGATTTAATTTTGGATGAAGAAGACCCGTTGAATTTGGAATACCGAAATGACGTTGGTTTCAACAACTTTTTTCGAATGCAGCGATCGGACTTTCAAATGCTACTCAATAAGGTTGGACCCAAAATATCAAAAAAGAATACCTCTTATAGAGATCTATTCCAGCAAGCGAACGATTAGCTGTCACTCTGCGCTTCATTGCGACTGGTGATTCGTACCACTCACTAATGTATGTTTTGAAGATCTCCAAACAATGTATCTCTAAAATCGTACCTGAAGTTTGTGACGCCATTGTAGAGGCCCTTCAAGACTACATTAAGGTAAGGAAAATTAAACAAAATTAATTTAGAATAGTACTTTTATTGACATCATTAAAAATAATTGAGTACAAAAGGTAAAAAACTATTGAGGAAAGGGGTCCATATTGGACAGTTCTGAATTAGTGGATGCCGGGGATGCTGATTGCGAATGCGATGAAATTGACGACGGAAATGAGGAATATCCAGACGTCGAAAACCATTGAGATGTTGAATTGGTCATGTTGTCAGTGAAGAATGGTGGTTGCGTTTGATTGGGCATGTTAGAAGTCTGGGGGAATGAAGGCACCATTGGATTGGCCGGTCCAGAGTTTTGCCGTATATTAACTTGTGGCACATTGTACTCATGCTGATGTTCAAGATATCCCATTTCAGCTTCAAATAATAATTGGTTGATCTTATTCTGCACAACTAACCTGGTTCGGGGCGAAGAAAGCTTTCTCAGTTTAATTGCTATCTGTTCACCGTACAACGAATATTCATCATCGATGTTCGCTCTTTTTGATTGAAGAGATCTCATGACGTTCAGAGCCTCATCCAGTGCATTGGAAGAACCGGGACTATCCACTAATCGACGTCTTGCAGATTTGCTTTTTAGTGCCTTTGGAGATTTGAATGTTTTTTTGGTTCCGGCGACCTCTGAAGGGGAAAGCGTTGATGCTTGTTTGTCTTCAGAATTTTGGGGATGAACAACTTGGCTGTCATCGTTAACGCCTTCTTCTTGACTGTCTTGTGGTCCATCTTCCTGAAAATATATATACTAAAATAAATAAATATACAAAGAAAAAATTCGCTAAAAAATATGATTAATTTTTCTTTTACTTTCATTTTTCAGATGCCGGAGTGAAACAGAGTGGAATGAAATCGCCCAGGTATTTGAGGAAAAGTGGAACTTTCCAAACTGCATCGGTGCTATCGACGGCAAACATATCGCTTTAGTAGCACCTTTTCATTCAGGCTCGGAATTTTTTAACTACAAGGGATTTTTTAGCATAGTTTTGATGGCTGTGGTGGACGCCAATTACAATTTTATATATGTTAATGTGGGTTGTCAAGGGAGAATCTCCGATGGAGGCGTTTTCAATAATACATTTTTCAAGAAAGCTCTAGAAGAAAAACTCTCTACATTTACCTCCCCCACGGGCATTGCCAGGAAGGACAACCCTAACCCCGTTTGTGTTAGTTGCAGACGACGCGTTCCCTCTTTCACCAAATATTATGAAACCGTACTCTGGAACACATGACAAAGGATCTAAGAAAAGGATATTTGGTTATAGACTCAGCAGGGCTCGAAGAGTTTCTGAGAACGCCTTTGGAGTGCTTTCTGCATGCTTTCGTGTATTCCGATCTCCAATGGCATTACAACCTGAAGCTGCAACGAAAGTTACTATGGCTGCTGTTTACCTACATAACTTTTTACGCAAAACCTCCTCAAAATCAGTTGATAGCCCTAGAGGAATGTTCGATAGCGAATCTACGGAAGACGGGGAACTTACGTTAGGATTATGGAGGCGAGATGCTTCTTCATCTTTACGTTCCCTCTCTGGAGTCCCCAGAAGAAGTACTACTTTGGCTCAATCAGTAAGAGATGAATTTGCCGATTTTTTTATTTCTCCACAGGGTGAAGTGACATTCCAACACAACAAGTAAAACATATTATGTTGGAAAGTGAACTTAGTTTTTAGCATAGTTGTTAAAAATATTAAATAAATAGAAATTACAAACTTACCTCTTCTTTTCTTTGTGTGCTATCCTGAGTATTCCTCGGTTTATTTTTATCGCCCAAAAAATTCATCGGTTGGTAGGCGAACCATTTACTAACGTACGGCTCATCAGCGCCACTCCCAGTTCTTTTCGTTTCAGCTTCTTTCTTTTTTTTCCCTCCAAAAATGGCTGGTTAAATTTTTCCATTTGCGCTCAATTTCATTTTTATTCACTCCAAAAGCCACAGCAATCTCTGTGAGACTGTTGTGTCTTTGGTTTTTTAATTTATGTTGGGAATCTGAACTATCCCATAGAAGACGACGTTCTCTATATAAGTCTATTAACACTAAAACTTGTTCGTCATTCCATTCCATCACTTAAAATGAACAATAAAAAACCCTACTTAAACAAACGAGTCGAAAATAAAATAATTCGTCTAGTTCGGTCGGAGGTTTAATTGTAACTGAAGCCGCTCGGGCCGCTCGGCACGTCCCCACTCTATATTTTTGTTCGGCTCGGCACGGCTTCCTTTGATCTGTACCTACTTTATGCTGGTTGGGATCGGCACGGCCCGGGCCGGCATTTTCTAACCCGGCAAAGCCGCCCGGGGCGTCTACATCAACGCTGCTTAGGCCGCCCGGGTCAGCCCGCCCGGCCTACCCCGGCATAGTGTGGACCCACCTTTAGTGAAATGCCACACGGCAGTCTACGATAAGAACGTGAGTCACTCCTCACTATAACCTGACGACTGTGATTTGCCATGTTACAATTGTTACTAAATTTATCAACGCTATTATTAAAACCATCGAAGCTATAGGTTAAAATCTCATATTTCATTACCAGTAATGTATATAACGTGGTATTACCCCACTCTTTACGACGCACACTGGGGCCATATATAGGGCGCTCGCGCTCAAAACTCCAAAAAGCGGTTTTTTCGTTTTTAAATTTATTTTTTAATAATAAACTAAAGGATAAAGTTATAATTGAATTAAAAAAGCATCTTTTTTATTAATGATAGGTTTTAATTTAATAAAATGCATTACTTAGAACTACATATTTAACAATTTAATAAATACATAAAAGTAATAAAATTTACATAATATGTACCTGTTGTATAAAAATAATAAAATGTTGTAGGTACAAATATTTCGCACATAATCTACAGATTATCTACATCTATATTTAATCTACTTCTACAGATAAAGCAATAAAATATAAACAAATAGCATTTAACATATTTTAAGTATCAATCATATTTTTAGGATTATAAATTAATGAATAACTATGTAATGTTATTTACATGATGTCTTTAAATTTGTTATTTAATATTCACGTACATTTTGAACAATCATTTCAAATTTTAATATTGAATCAATGTTAGTTTTACCTGATCCCCTAAAAAAAGTTTATTATGGGTCTAATCAGAATTATCCGAATCCGTAATATATAGCTAGGTGTAATGTGACATGTAATGTTGTTTAAGCTAGATGGTCCAATTGTTAACATGCCACAAACATCGGGGTCGAATTAATATTAATTAATTTTGTTTTTTTGTGGCATTTTTCTGAGGTTAGTTATCAATTATCAGATTTTAGATCAGACAAGTTATTAGATATTTGCAGCCGATTAAATACGTCTTTAATTTTATGAAATCTAGAAGTCTTCCTACTAAATTGTTCACCATAAGCCTTAAACTCTTTTGGATTGATCCTTCTATACTATCATGCGTACCTCAAGTGACTTAAAATCTTTGTTGCGGGCCTTTCACTAAATTCAAAATTTTCAATATCTTGATGTTGCGCGAGGAATTACCCTTTCGCTTTCACATTTATTTATACAAGAGCTTCTATTATCACATTATAATGACAGTTTTGCAATTCCCTAGCGCTAAATTGAATTAATCAAATTCAAAGATTTAGGCTTCAAATTTTAAAATTTAAAGATTTAATTTTAATTTCGTCCATAATCTTTTATTTTTTAGTGTTTTATAGTACAAACCTATTTAATTCTAGAAGTTCTTCTAGTAAAATGTTTCCTGTAAGCCTTAAAATCTTAGTTGTGGGCCTTTCTTTAAATTCAAAATTTTCGATATTTTAATTTTGCGCAAGGGAATTGCACTTTTGCCTTCACATCTATATTGACAAAGGCTTCTATTATCATATCACAGTGACAGTTTTGCAATGCCCTTGCGCAAAATTGAATTAATCAAATTTAAGTTTTGAATTTCAACCTTAATATTTTATTTATTAATATTTTATATTAAATAGCTTCACTTGAACACCACATAGTATGACTTGAAATATAAAGCTTTAAAAGAAAAAAAAATTATCGTATTGAAATGGTTTGCACTTTACAATCGACTGAATAATGCTCTCTAATAATCCGCGACATAAAACGGATTAAAACATTGAAAGGAAACAAACAGAAGCGAGTGCTGTTTACTAGTTGATTTGCCATATTATGTAGATTATTTTAGCCACAAAAAAAAGGAAAAATACCCAAAAATCAAAAATGGAGTTTTGAGCAGTGTTAGTGAGGAGATGGTCCCAGTGTGCGACGCACAGTGGGACAGAACAGCCAAAAAAAGCGGAAAAAAAAAACTTTTTTCTCGAGAACGGTTAGTTGTATCGAGCTGCAAATAGTCTCATTCGATTTAGAATGAAAAAATACATTAGAATTAGAACTAAATAAAATAAATATATCTTTATTTTCCTTAATAAAAATGAGATATATTTTAAATAATTTTATAAAATTTTATTTAACATTAATTTAATTTAATTTAAAATAATTGTATGCTAATTTAACTTTATTATAACAAAAAAATGGTTCCTTTTTTCAATAATTACCGTAAAATGGGGTCAAATTATTACACTTTTATCATATTTGTAAGTGTCAAACTAGCTAATCCAATTATTTCCTACAAAGAAATTTTTTACCTGAATAAGTTATTATTTCTGAATAATTTAAGATGTGGTTCACGCCTGTATCTATAAATGATTAATTAAAAAAAAAAAAAAAAAATGTACTAATCTCACCCCATCGAGTGGGGTCACATTAGTACAGGGCTCTTTTAATAAAAAATCACATGTTATAGAGCCATGTAACAATCTCACCCCATTAATACAGAGCCTAGTACATTATAGCAAGCAAAAACGATCAATTTTAAAACCTGAAAATGGCGTTAGGGTTTTAGAAACAATAATTTTGTTTAGTGAAGCTAAACTTAAAACTTAAATTTTATTTATTCTATTTTTCAAAAATAAATTTAAAATGTAAATAGGTAAAATAATGATAATAATAATTTTAAAAATAGTACTAATGCAATTACTCCTATTTTTTTTATTCCAACATAATATATTTCCCTTGTACGAGAAATTTGTTTGGGAGGAGAAATTTTTCGTAAAACCTGGGACCTTTTGTACCAGATCTCATCTGAAGGATTTGGCCATTTCCAATATTTTCCACATTTTTGTAAACATGAAATTTTTAAATCGTCACCATCTTCCTTAAGTATCAAACCTGGGTAAACTGACGTTTCATAGGAAAAAATGACGTAGTCACCTGTTCCAAACCTATGAAGATTTTCCTGAGAAGAGAGATCAACTGAAATCTCTTCCCTTTCCACTTCTTCATCTTGTTGCAGTTGAGCTAGATAGTCTTCCCTATCAGGTAGATCTTCATCATCAGTTTCAGCATAGGACACTGATTCGGGATCGGCCAAGAGGGTAAATGGAATTTCTTAACCAAACTTGGACAGTAGATTAAGCTGCTCGAGAAAAGCTTAACTTCAAAATTTTACGACCAACCAAGCACCGGGGCGCCCTCCAAACTTTGAACTTTACATAGGAGTCTATGGGAAAACGAAGAGAGCATAGAAAGCAGTGAGAAAGCAGGAGAGCGGTCAGTTGATGTCAGCGCTTCAAACAATCAACATATCTGTTTACAAATTAGCCGAGGAACAAGGAAACGAAATTTCGCCACCAGTGTTAGAAAATCCGGAAATTTGTTTAGTCAAAGAATCGACAGCAGAAGAAATCGAAAAGAAGTTGAACGAAGAAGAAAAAGAGTTGCTCACTTCAACTCGTCAATTACGCGAGCTGATTCTGAATTATTTTAAAGGTGCCGTTTACCAAGTAGAACGCGATGATTGGCAAACGGTTAAAAAAACAGAAAGAACAATTGAGGTGATGAGCCCTACAGAGATTGGAAAATGTGCGAACTTATTTAAAAAAACAAGTCTGCTAAAAACAGAAACAGCGAAACGGAAGCTCGAAAAGCAAAAATCGAAGCCCGCCAAGAAATCAAGAGCGGAACAGACAGCAGAAAAAGTCGCGGCAATCAATAAACAACTTGAATTTCTTAAAAATAAAAAATAATATTGTTTTTCAATAAATGATTAAATGAATGAATAAATAAATGATTAATTAAATAAATAAATAAATGAATAATAAATGAATGAATTAATGAATAAATAAATCACACAATGAAAAATTATTATTGAAGCAAGTTTTATTAAAAGTCAAAAGGCATGCGAAGTAACATAATTGTAATCGTAATCATAATCATAATAGTATTATTAATGGTAATTAAAAAACGTTGATGGAAATTAATCGCGTTCAAAGCCACACAAGTGGTATTCTTGAGGATCGCGTGGTGACAATAAATGACGATAACAGAAGTTTTTATTGCACCAAGCACAACGCAAGATCACAGACGACATTGGTGTTGCGAGCAGTCTGTATTTTGGCCAAGTCTGAAGCAATGTTCTTTCGGTGATACCCATGAAGCTAGATGGTCAGTGGTATACCCTGCTTTAAACCAAGCGTGAAGTATCATATTTTTGAATCGTGGAGCAGCCATTTGGTGATGAGCAATAGAATGCACTTTGATCATATTATTGCGCTGCATTATTATGAAATCATCGTCGCTGTCAACATCGTCTTCGGTAATAGTCACACGCCTGATTTGACCATGCAACCGTTTAACAATGGCCTTCCACTGGAGAAATACGCCCACATCGAGAGGCTGAAATTTGAACGTAACACGTGCAGGCATTTGCTTCACATCTAATTCGTGACCAGCCGTGTGTCCATAAGTTTCACGCATTCTGTTCAAATTTCCAAAAGGACCCCATTAGTCAAGTACCGCGAGTATTCGAGATTTACCCTGACCGAACGTTTGTAGTACAGTTTGATTGTACAAGTCCATTTCGCTGTATGTCATCTTGCCGCTGGGTTGATAAGCGATTACAAGATTTATAGCATTGGTAGTTCGAGCAAGTACATTGCTGGACGGCGTTTTTTTTTCTGGAAGAACCAGTAACATTTGATGGTGCATATTGCCGGATAATGTTATAATAGGCATAATGGTTAGCGAATGTTGAATAGCATTTTTTGATTGCACGACTCCTATCACATCTTTGGCACCTCTGATGTCATGAGTACGTCCTTCCAATAGTTCCTTGTTGAAGCCGGACTGATCGAAATTAATAATGCAGTCGTCACCGTACGTTTCGCGTAAATCTTTAATATGGTTTACGAATGTTTTTCCGGCTTCGATATCGATGGCCTGTTCGGCTAGGCTAGTTGGAGTCACGACTTTCGTTATTTTCCTGCTCACAATGCCATACTCTTTTTTAAAACGAGTAATCCATCGATCAGATGCTTTGAACATATTCCACGGTACATTTTTTGATCTTGCAATCAATGTAGCCCAACCGATCATGTCCCAGTCATGGACAGTCAAACCACGACGACATTCGTCCATAAACTGTTCGAAAAGCTCTTGCTTGATCACTTTCATTATTTGCAAATGATTGAATAAACTTCCGTTGTCATACTTCTGTTTCCATTCACGAATTGTTTTATCAGCCGGTGCATCGGCGTATTGATTTTTTATGGTACTGTGTTTTTTTTTATTTGACCTCCAGCTGTCGCAAACGCGAATTCCACAATTGCGATCATCCTTTCAGTATTCCAATCACCAGCTTTTGCCTTTTTCAAAGGTGAGCTGTATTCTGTGTCGTATTCACTCGTCGATGGTTGTGGCTCTCCAGGCTGCGTATCTTCCTGTGACACCTGACTATCCGATGACGGACTACTGCTCGTGATTTCTACTTCAACTGTTTCGTAGCAATCTGCTTCGCATTCATTGAAGTCAAGTGATTCTTCGATGACAACAGCTTCTGTGTCTGTTGCGGCTGTTTGCAGCAAGTCTACAATATGCTGTCCTAATGCGCGTTCTTTTTCGTTGAGTTCAGATCTAGGTAATGGATTCTGTTTCATAAAAGCTCGCATCTCCTTGAAAATGAAATCAATCACATTAGACGGATTAATTATGTCAGACATTATGAATAAATTCAAATGAATGTCACAGGAACTGTTCTCTCACAACTGATGCCTAAAAAATAACTCTTCCTCGAATATTCAATAAGTCTAATACTAAACGCTATACGCTTCTACTCTACTAAATAGTATGCTGCAGACTGCCGATAGGGGCGCTGAGCACTTTTGCTGAAAAATGTCTCGAAATAAAGTAGCGTGACTGCTCTCCTTGACGGCTGAAGCGCGACTGACCGCTTTCCTGCTTTCTCACTGCTTTCTATGCTCTCTCGCTTGAAAAAACTCGTTTTCCCATAGACTCCTATGTAAAGTTCAAAGTTCGCTGGAGGGCGCCCCGGTGCTTGGTTGGTCGTGAAATTTTGAAGTTAAGCTTTTCTCGAGCAGCTTAATCTACTGTCCAAGTTTGGTTAAGAAATTCCATTTACCCTCTTGGCCGATCCCGAATGAGCTGCTGTCTTCTGAATCAGAGTCTTCATTTAAGCAAGACTTCTTTCCCGTCTTTCCTTTTTTTAATCCTGAACAGGAGGGCGTAGAAGGAGAATCGTCGAGAGGGAAATCCGATGGAGTGATTCCTTGCCCTGGTGGAACATTACTTTTTTTCCTCTCCTCTTTGCTACTCCAATGGTGTCCTTCCTTACCTCTTGCAAGTGCCGCACGAATGAGTCGGACATGTGTTTTCTAAGGTTTTCTTCTTCATCTTGCAACTGGACAATGCTTAGTTTTCGCATCACATTGTTGTGATTAAAAGGGAATATTCCGCATGCTCTAAAACCAGATTGCAAATTCTTTGCAAGCGTTTCTTTCATTTTCTCCATTAATTGGCAAACGAGCTTTGGAAACGTTGCCTTTGGTATGGTAGCGGACTTTCTCCCAGTCAATGTTCGCTTCCAATTTGTTAAAATTTTCCTCCAGCTGCCCTTCATCGATCTAAAGACAGCCACATCTAGTGGTTGGGTCAGATGGCTCGAATTCGGGGGAAGACAAACAAAAACTGTGTTGACCTCTTTACATGTTCTGACGACCTGATAACTCAGATGTGAACTTAGGTTGTCCCCTATTAGGACTTTCTTACCAGGGAGTTTCTTGAGTAACAGCTTCATCGTTCCCTCAAACCAATCTTCAAAAGTTCTTAAGTCCATCCAGCCTGACTTTGAGCGGCATTTGTTGGGTCCACCTTCTGTCCACTCCTGATAAATGCTATCGGCCTTGTAATTTATGTATAGGGGAGCCATGGTACCCGCTGCATTGCCACAGCACATGATTGTAGTGCAAGATTTCGTCGCATTTCGAATTCTTTCGGGGTATTTTGTCCCTCTCTTTACAAGGACTGCTTTGACTCCAGGATCATCAACTAGATTCGTCTCGTCATAGTTGAAAATATTCGTTGCAGGGACCCCTTCGAGTTCTTTTTTTAGATGCTCAAAGTATGCCTGAACAACTTCAGGCCCAACTGCAACTCTTCTTGATGTTATATTTTTGACAAGTCTTGGGCTTATTGTTTGTTTATGACGCCTCAAAAATGACAGTGCCCATTCTTTCCCCGGAAGCACACCTTTTTTAAAAACTTTAATTTTTTTACGCGCCCCGAAGCAAATAAGATGATGCGATTGATCTTAGGTCCATCACACTTATTGGAAAACCCATCATCGCCAGAGCTATAATGTGGGAAGTTAGCATTTTCTCTTCAGCACCACTGAAAGCAGTTTTCTCAGACTGCCTAAATTTTTCGGGTCTTTTATGCCTCCTCATCTCCAAAATCAGAGAACTTAGAGGTATGTTGAACCTATAATAAAAAAAAAAGAAAAGTTACTTATATAATATAATCGCTAATATTATATTTAAGATCAAGAAGCAACATAACACACCTTTCTGAAGCAGCTCGGAAGGATATTTTTTTCTCCCGAAGAAGGCTCAGCGCTTTTATCAATGTCTCATCACAATAATTTTTATATGGCCTTGCCCCTAACTTCTTTACATAGTATCGTGGCATTGTCTAGGGCAAACAGTTGAAAGGAAAAACAGTTGAATATGAGATATGTATTGAATAAGAGATGTACTAAAGTCACCCCATCATTCTCCAATTTTTATATTTTTAAAAAAAATTACAATATGTTTAGGGGAAAAACAATAACATCCATCTATACCTAGATAAATAAGTAAATGAAAGTAACTTACCTTTTATAATAATTCCTAGCAGAAGAAATGAAAATAACTTAGCTATTACGGCTTTGTATATAAGTGTTGAACTACCTGTTGAACAATTACCTTCCTTTTTAAATTCCAAAGAGATATAATTGAGATGTAGAAGCTCATAAGACGTCGCACAGTGGGGTATTTGACTGGTTTTCTTGGCCAAAAATATTTCTGATGTTTAATCCATTTTATTTGATCCGATATGCTAAAAAATAGTTAATACATGAATATAGAAGTAGATTTTAAGAAAATAATAGTGTTTTTACTGTTATAAATAAAATAAAAAAAAATATTAAAGTTAGGTATACAAGTATATTTTTATTAATCAACTATCAGTCTTTATTGATCACACACACACACACACACACACACACACACACACACACACACACACACACACACACACACACACACACACACAAAACACACACCAACACCACTTCCTTGAAATCATTCAGAAATTGATCTCAATGCTTTGTGTCAATGCCTTCTTCATCAGATGACCCATCTTCATTATTTGAAGAAAAACTTCGCTCCTGAATGTCAGGATAGTTATATTTCTGCTCAGGTGGTAGAAGCATGTCTATAGTTTCCTTAAGGAAGGATTTGGTTTTTTTCCTAGGTAGCGGCCTCAATCCAGTTATGAGAGGATCTGAAGTAAGTAGAAGTCTATTTAGGACATCTAAATTGCAAGCTTCTCTCGAACATTTTCTTGAATAACTCTGCCGGTATTCACGAAAGTTCTTATTTCTGGCTTCGGCTGCTTCTTCAGACAATTGCCCTATAGGCAGGAGAGCATGTTGCACAATAATTGGCCCGTGTACTAAAATCTTGTGCAAAGTTGGTGTCATAGGATGCCAACCATACAACTGAACATATAATTTAGCTGTATTTGCTGTATATTCTGCAAATTTTTCAATATGGATACGATGACCACTGGAAATAGTTTCCAATATCACTTTGATGCGATATATGAAATTATAATCCAGGCCAGTTATTTCGGCTGCTAACATTGGATTTGCAAAAAATCTACGACTTGTGTTCCCGTCATTTGTGTTGCCAAAACCAGGCTTAGGAATATCTACAATAAGTCCCATTTTGTCTTTCATCTGTTTTTGAATCTCTGCCTTCTTTTCGTTTACAATTAATTTGTCCTTTTCTTCCCTTACTTGCCACTTCTTCACTGGTGATTTGTAGGCCAAATGTAATAATCCTTCAAATAGTCGAATCCTTGAATGCAAAATAGATAAACCAAATCGTAATGATTCTTCATTAACTGATGTAATCTGTGACAACTCATTAAATGTTTTTGATGTTGCACCACATATATAACACTTCATTGTAGAAGTAGTTTGAGTTGCGGCATTACACACTTTAGCGTCAACCATTGTCAATAACAACCTATGCTTAACAGAATACAATCTTTGTGCCAATACAATTGTCGATACTTCTAATTGGTTTGCTGAATTTTGAACATATTGTATTTCTTCATTCGTAATATCTGCATTCTCCTTGACAAACCTAATTCTAATTGGACGGCAATACCGCGGCGAGGATGGTGTTGGATTCTGCCAAACAACTCGTTTTTCAAATAAGCCACAAGTTAATTGTAGCGGTACAAGAGAAGATTGAAATATGTTTGCATCAGATTCACAATCATTTGCAAAGTTCTGTTTATATTGTGATTGCTGGGATCCATCACATCCCCATTTATAAGTCATCATTAACGAATTGGAATCCTCTTCGTTTAAGGTTTCTAAAACAACTTCTAAATGTGTTAGTAGGCGAGTGACAGTATGATTCAACAATGCTTGTAAATTTATTTCCGCAGAGGTAGCTGTCACAAGAAATGAATCTTTATGAGGGTAACATGTCTTCTTGGCCCTTTGTAAAATTGAGTAGCAGGGGAAGAATTTAAGATTTGTGTTTCTTATTATATTATATTGTTTTCTAGTGAGTCCAGCTTCGACAAACATAGCTAGTGCTTGCAAAGGTGACAGTGGTGGGGTTTGATCTGTATTCATTCGTTTTGAACAGGTACCCATGTATTTCTTTGCGCGTGATGGAGAGCTAGTTATATTCTTTAATAAATCACTAGCTTGAGGATTACCTTCAGCTCGTAATTGCATTTGTGTAGCATACATCAATTCCATTGAGTCCATAGTAGTACGTAACTTTTCTGTCTTACGCCTACGACTGCGCTCACTGGATTCTTCAAACCTCTTTAATGGTCGCCCTGGTCGCATTTTTGCCATTGGCAACAAAAATTTACCCTGAAGCCATACTTCATTATTTTTGATAAAAATAGCATTTTTTTTGTGTGCTGCCAACCATTTTTGTTTAAAATGTGACTGAAAATGGGAAAAATTGTGTTTGATTTCATTAATTTGCTTTTGTGACCAATCATCATATTTTAACAAAATATTAAGGGCATAATCTAATTGTTCTTTATAATTGAGGTCTTTTTTTGACGCATGATGTCAAATACACATTTTCTAGTCATTATTTTGACTCCTGAAGGTCCTAAAAGGAAAAAAAAATGACATTAAAAATTATCACAAAAACAATCACATTTAACAAAAAAAAAACAACAGACATTAACAGCCATGTACACGCACATCCGCGCGAATCCGCGATTACTGATTATATATTCTTAAAGTTGAATCATTCCTCTTTATATTGATATAAAAATAAGTGGTTGGAAATGCTTGGAAGTATAACAAAAACATTCGAATAACTTGAAATTCGACACTAAAAACGCCAGAATATTTTATATTTTCTTTTGTGGTCTATCTAATTTACAAATGGTCTAATTATTGCTAAAAAATGATAAATATTCTCTCACTTACCTGCTTCAGAGTGATCCATAATCAAAAATTGTCTTGAAAATTCCCAACTCGAGAAAAATAACCTTTTTACAAAGATAAATATCCGACTGACAGTTACCATGTGAGTGCAAAAAAAAAGAGTGGTGACTTTGTTGTATTACACCTGATTCACAGATGATCCAGGCAAAGAAATTAGCCTTATACATTGTTGACAGACTATTCAACTATATCTGACAGTAATTACTTTTCGTCTGAGATAACTTTTACAAAATGGACTTTTGGCCAGCATTTGAAGGCAAATACCCCACTGTGCGTCGTAAAGAGCCCACGAAACGACTCATGCGCTCTCATTCGACAAAAGTCGACACAACAACCTGTCAGAAGGAAATCACCACAGAAATAGTAGTTTGTACTAATTTCACCCCACCGTACTAATGTCACCCCATTTTACGGTACATTTTTATGTCGATTGGTTCACAATAATTTATTGTTTACCTATATAATGCATTTTTTACCAATACTGATGCATTTAAATTGTAAATAACGTACCAGACTATTGTACTTTTAACTGTGCATTATTTTTATTCTTAGGGGACAGTAAGTCCCAGAATAAAGTTTATTTTTTTCATTTCATTTCATAATGAAAAGAAAGATAGGACGGCTCACATAATCAATTGGAGTGCTTCGTCACTGATGGGAAGGTGTTTTCTTTTAAGTTCAGGCCTCATGTTCGTAATGTAGGGATCTGATGATTCTAATAGCTTATGAAACACATCCTCGTTAGTGGCTATACGGGAACATTTCCTAGTAAAGTGTAGTAGATAATATAGTCCAAGCAACGAAGACCAAAAAAGGCCGACTAGGGGACTTAATTCATGTAGAAGCCAATTTTGGCACAGTTGTAGGGGAAGGTGTCCTTAACAACATACTAAAAGTACTGGGGGGTGGGGGTGGAGCTAACGGAGGGGGGGGCGCTCTAAAGGTCGTTTTTTTTTCAGTTTTTCGTTAATAACTCGAAGGCTCTTGCCCCTAGCGAAAATGTGTTTATGTACTAAATTAATAATTATAAAATTCTTTACAAAAAGGTGCTATACACTTTTTTGCTAACAGCAATGCTTAAGGAGATATGGAGCGAGAAAAACGAAAATTAAAAGAAAAAACCCTTTTTTATTGTTAAAAATGAAATGTTTATGGTTTATATAATTAATCTTTTAGCGCCCTTGGTTCCAAATATCAAAAACAGCTTACATATGTATGTATGTATGTATGTATGTATGTATGTATGTATGTATGTATGTATGTATGTATGTATGTATGTATGTATGTATGTATGTATATATATATATATATATATATATATATATATATATATATTTTTAAGGCTTTTATAGACCTTGGAGATCCTTAGTTAATTAAATACATAATAAATAGTTAAAATAAAGAACATTAAACTAAGTGATACTTATCGAGCCCAGGAAGTATCAGCTGTTTGATTAAATAACTTGGATACCGTTACTTTTAGCACATTTTGTTTTCTATACATTATTACTGTGGCGAAAAAAACAGGATGCACCTGAACAAACAAAATCCGTTCTCTTAGATGAGCGTAAATATAAGATTCATCTGCTCATTGACGAAAGCGTAAGCGACCTTTACAAACGCCGCCTAGAAGACAAAATAATGGATAATGGGAGTAGTAATGCCATAGAAATATATGAACACATTAAAGAATGTATCCATGAAGCAGCGAGTGAAGCCTTAGGGGAGATAGAAACGAACCCTCCAAAGCAATGGTGGAGCAGTGAAATAGAAGAAATGGTTGACAAGAAAAAAGTACTCTTCAATAAGTGGCTAGGTAGTGGAAGCCAAGATGATTGGAGAGAATATAGAAATATGAACACACGGGTGAAGCGTACTGTCACGGAAAGCAAGAACCAAGCATGGGAAGCATGTTGTAGGAGGATTGATAATACCCTGGGATACAATAAGATTCGTGAATCATGGAGGATACTAAAGGCTCTCAGGAAACAAGTGAAGGGAAATGTGATTCCTCTAATAAGTGAAAGGACCTGGTTGGAATATTACAAAAATCTGCTCACAGAAACTAGGCCGGAATGGTCAGGCTTATATCCACCTGAGGAGGATGCACAGGGGAATGTTACCGTAGAAGAGGGTGAGGTTCTTGATGCAATTAGACATGCAAAATGTGGAAAAGCTGCAGGACCTGGAGGTATCTCGATGGAACTATTAAAGGCAGGAGGAAACAGATTATTAAAGGCTCTAACAAAGCTAATAAACCTCCTATTAAAAGGACAAGAGTTACCAAAGGACCTTAAGACAGGATTTATCACATCTATATATAAGAAAGGAAACAGGAAGGAATGCCGAAATTATAGAGGCATATGTGTCCAGAGTTCTATATCAAGAATCATCGCTAGAATTCTGAAGGGTAAATTGGAAGAGGAGTTCATTACTCCAGAAGAGCAGTTTGGGTTCACTGCTGCCAGGTCGTGTACGGACAGCATATTTGTTCTAAGACAGCTCATAGAAAACGAATGGAAAAAGAAGAGCTGTGCACATAGCTTTTATAGACCTAGAGCAAGCGTATGACACTGTACCGAGACGGAATATGTGGAAAGCCCTTAAGAATGCGGGTATGAGTAATGCCCTAATAAACGCAGTGATGTGCATGTACAGGGAGGACGAATATAGAGTAAAGCTTGGCTCTCGTGTATCTGAGCCTTTTTCTGCATCCAAAGGACTTAAGCAGGGTTGCTGTATGTCACCGACGCTGTTTAAAATTTATGTACAACAGGCAGTAAAGGAGTGGAGCGCACGATGGGAGAGAAAAGGTATAGACGTTAACGGACATTTGCTGTTCTCCCTTTTCTTTGCCGACGACCAAGCGGTGGTCACATATAACCGAGAAGGCCTGGAAGAAGCGTTAAAGGCCCTGGAAAAAGAATACAGCCTGTGGGGTCTCAGAATAAATTTTGATAAGACCAAATACCTGCCAGTGAATTGCAAGGATGCCGCGGACCTACAGATTGATGGGAAGGTGTGCAAGAAGGTAGCTTCCTTTAAATACCTAGGGTCAACAATAGACAGGAACGGGACGTCAGAACCCGAGGTTAGGAGGAGGGTTGGCCTGGCAAGAAGCGTGACTAGAATGTTACATCCAGTCCTGTGGAACACGATCATCTCAACAGACAACAAAAGGCGCATTTTTAGAAGTATTGTTGAGCCATCCCTCAGCTACGCCGCAGAAACCTGGACACTTAACCGAGGGCTCAACTCTAAACTACAAGCGGCAGAGATGGATTTCTGGAGGAGATGCCTAAGGATTACCCGCCTAGACCAAATCAGAAATGATGAGATCAGAGGCAGGCTGGGAGTGACCGAAGGAGTCCCGGAGAGGATTGGAAGAAGCAGGCTACGATGGTATGGACACTGTCAGCGGATGCCAGAACGTAGGTGGCCAAAGAGGATTCTGCAGTGGGAACAACCAGGAAGACGGAGGAGAGGAAGACCCCGAACCCGGTGGAGGGACTGTGTGGAGGAGGAAATGGCTGGCAGGGGACTTGACGAGGATGACTGGTGGGATAGAGAGAAGTGGAGGGACGCTCTGACTTAACCAGGCAACCCATTGAGGGATAGAACCTGCAAAAGTAAAGTAAGTATACATTATTAAAGATAAGAAATTTTGCAACAAATTTGGTTCTATTTACTTTTTTGACTATAACTCCAAAATTATTTGTTCGATTTGAATTTTGAATTTGAATTTTTTTTTTTTTTTTTTTATCTGAACGCTGATTAAATTTGCTTTCTGAACCCACAAATGTGAAATTTTGATCAAGTCTCGTAAAACACCCATGCCAACACGTTGAGAAACCCATACTATTGTGCAATTCTTTTATTTTTGGTTCATTTCTCACTACAACTCCAAAACTATTGGTCCGATCCCAAATTTATTTTTTTCATCTCAAAGCTGGTTAAATTTCCTATTAGATTCTATAGATTTAAGTTTAATAAAGTTCCGTGAAATATCCATTCTACCTCGTTAAATTCCGTGTACTGTTGTGAAATCCTTATTTTTTTTCGGAACATTTCTCGTTATAACTCTAAAAATATTTATTCGATCCTGAATTTCGTTTTTAAATCTTAAAGCTGGTTAAATTTGCAATTAGATCCTATATATCAAATTTTGATTTAAGTCCGTGAAACACCCACGCCAGCCCACTCAACATTTCAAAAATGTTAGGTTTTGCCAAAACATACACATTTAGTGTGCTAGCATGGGTATTTCATGGAATATAATTAAAAGTCATAGATAGGACCTGATTGGTAATTTAAGTAGCTTTAAAATGAAATAAAGCAATTTGGAATCGGACATATTTTTTAGGAGTTATAGAGAAAATATGCCAAAAAAAACTAGAAATTTTCAACAACTCGCAGTTGTTAGCGTGCTGGCAAGGGTATTACATGGCATTTTATCAAAATTTGATATATAGGACCTAATAGAAAATTTAACCAGCTATGAGATGGAAAAAAAATTTGGAATCGAACAAATATTTTTAGAGTTATAACGAGAAATGTTCCGAAAAAATAAGGATTTTACAACAGTACGCGGTATTCAGCGAGGTGGAATAGATATTTCATGGAACTTAATTAAAATGAAATATATAGTATCTGATGATAAATATAACCAGCTTTAAGATGAAAAAAAGAAATTCGAGATTAGACAAACA